>PVHT021183631.1:5033306-5119055 GCA_004024745.2 Catagonus wagneri | reverse complement strand
CATTGCTGGACCGTGTTATATCAATGACGGTATATGATTTGTAGCACACGTATGCATAATACTCATATCTGTTTATGTTTATGTAACCACAGCAGATATGACTATCTGTGCAGTGTGCTATACTGCTTGACTGGTTTTTCTCAAATAATCCTTTTGATGTCATTACAAATTCAAGAGTTAAAAGATTCCCATCAGCAGGAGAGGGATCAATTAGGAGTTTGGAATTAACAGATACACCACTACTATATATAAGATAGATAATCAACAAGGACCTAATATATAGCACAGGGAACTATATCTAAAATCCTATAATAACCTATAATGGAAAAGAACCTGAAAAAGATATATAACTGAAGCACTGTGCTGTACACCTGAAAACAACACAACATTGTAAATCAACTATATTTCCATTAAAAAAAAAAACAGGCAATAATGAACTGACATTTGCATCTAAGACTCCAGCGCCCTGAGTAAGCTAGGTAAAGAGTGGCCCTTACAAAATGGTGAACCAACAGGGATCATTCCAGTCCGAGTGGGTGACACGTGACTCATGGGCTTGTAAGACTGTGCGTGGTAAGACTTGTAAGACTGTGTTAACCTGGCTCAGCTGAAACTCTATTTCCCAAACTTCCCTCTAGGGCATAGTTCCAGCTTGACATGGACCACGAGAGGATTCGTTCCGTGTGGGAGTTGAAAGAAGGAAGTGCAGTGGCTGCTCTGGTGCTTCTGCATTTACAGCTCTCGTGTGTTATTTATCATTTGTCTGCTGGCCACCTGGCTGCGGCATGGCTACACCCTGTGATATCAATGGCGGTATGCGGTCTGTAGCTTACATGACAGCAAACAGACCCGCCCAGCCCTTTGGGAACTCTTCTACCTTGTCTGACCCCTGGCCAAGTGCTCTTCCAGTGCCATGATGAAGGTCAGTCGGCTTCTCCTGGAGGTCATTCCCACCATGGAAGTGGCTTGAAGGCAGCAAGAGACAAGAATGGGTTGCAGCCCAGCCTCTTGGAATCCAGCTTATTCTCAAGGGTCCCGGTCCACCTTTCCTTCCTCCACTTCACGTCCATCTTCCCCTCCCATGGCCTGCCCTGTCCACCTCAGGCCCCAGGCTCATAAACAGAGGCAACAACTTTCCACTGACTGTTTAACCGGATCCCACAACTACATCAGTGGAATCCAGATCATAAATCCTAGTGGCTCAGCTTCTCTGATCAAACCTGGCTGAGACACTGGGGTTGGCAATTTTGGTGGCCTTCCCACATCCTCCTGCATCCTGAGACATGTTCCACATTGACAAGACTGCCGCATTATTGAGATTCAGGTAGATGGGATCTTATTAGGAAGAAATGAATTTTAGCATGTAGATACACTCAGGGTAGCCTCTGGATAAGTAGAAAATATAGCTTGCTAAATCAGATAAAGGGGACACACTTACACAGTGCCTGTGGTTATGATTCTTTCCATCTTTTTAAATGTCATTGAAATTGATTGTGACTAAGCAGAGTAGAGAGACGTCTTTTTCTATCACCTAATGTTTACTTGTGTTCTTTTATCATAATCACTTATCCCACGAGGTAATCACCCTCCCACTCAGATGTTCGGTGAAGAGCCTTTGGATCACTTGGCAAGTGTGACATGCAATGTTTTACGACTGTCACCCAAGTAATTAAACATAGTGGGAGAAATAGCAGTAAGGATGATGGGGGAGATTCTGTGTCCCAATCCTCCAGAATTAATTTTTATCTTGTGACTCTTTGCATTTAAATATTTTCCATTTGTCCTTACAAACTCCACATGGAGTCCATCTTCATAAATATCCTACTTGATATTTTTCAGTGATGAAATAGAACACCGCTGGCACGCTGTGTTCAGGGCAGACTTCTCCTTGTTTGGCCTCTTAGCCATTTTTCTTGAACCCATACTACAAAAAAGACAGAACTAAATGACCTTTACAGAATCTGACAGTTTATGAAGGCAAATTAGCCAGCCCAGGGTCAGAAGGTACAAACCTCCTAGGAATGGCTTGCGGCAGGTAAAGCTTAGAGCTCAGATGTGTGGCTGACACCAACCAAGGAGACGGTGGCAGAGGAAAAACTAGATCCACAGAGCAACCTGATGTGAAGGTTGGGGGAGAGTGGGGTGAGAGGGAAGGTGAAGCAGAGAATAAAGCTTTCAGGTAAAATAAGGATGGAAGCAGAGAGGGTTGGAAGGTGAAATACGTTTGTACCCTGCATCTCTCTCTCTCTGTCTCTTCCACACACACATATACTTGAACAGCACCCTACCCGAGCAAGTGATGAAAAGATGAGGCACTGACCACAACTCTAACAAGCAGCCACTCACAAGCAACATTGCACAGACCCAATTACCTCTGGGTACAAATTTCCTATTCTTTACTATAGAGCCACCTCCTGTGGATCCTAGAGGTACACATGGCTTGAAGAACTTCAACCACTTTCAGATTTAGACAGTGCAGTGATACGACACTTTGTAAAAGACAGTGTGGTCAACTGTGTTATTGGCCCCAACTCTTCACCCCTCTCTGCTTCCATGCCCTGGCCACAGCCTCACCATGAGCCATGACCTGCCCCATTCCTTGACTTTGGGTGTGGCCGTGTGACTTGCTTTGGAAGGGACAGTATGCCAGTCCCAAGGCCAAGCCTGGAAGGAGATATGAAGAGCAAGCCCTGGCTGGCCCACAGGTCCAGGAGGCAAGAGAGGCCAATGGAAAAGAGCCACCCCGGCTGAGCCATGCACCTGCAGTGAGAAGCAGAGCTGCCCCACTGCTGCAGCCTCAAGTGCACAGCCTCACACTGCCCAGCCAAACCCCTGCCAACCAACACACGCATGCATGAAGATCACTATGTTTGGTAAAGCTTTGTTACCCAAGTAGCAAATTGGGAATGCCAGAAACCTTTTGAAACCTCATGCAGAGTCCCATAAATCAACCAGATGAAGGTGGATCTGTTCCATTTGAGGTCCTTGAGCCGCCTGTCCCCACTCATCATGATAGCTTTTGAGACACCACCATGCAGACAGTTTGAAGGACTCCAACAGAATCTACACTATATCAGAAAATGGAAGTCCCAAGTTCAGATCCAATTCTCTGTTACTTAACCACCCCTGAGATCCAGTTTCTTCCTAGGTGAGGAAAAAAGAATGATGCTTAAAGCTTGGTCAACCCACCCTGGAAGTAGACCAAATAAGAATACATGTGAAAATACAGGGTACACGGATGCAGGTTATCACTGCCGCCATCCCCACCACCACTCCTCATCATCACCCACGTGGTGGGCTGGGCTTGCAGAGGCACTCCTTCACCGTAATCCAAGTGAGAAGTAGGGGGTGTTTGCAGACTTAAAACAGGCTATAGGTGGTCATTTTCAGTGGGCCCTCCCAAGCTCCCCAATGAGTTCAAGTAAAAAGTGGGATAACACATAAGAAAATTATTTTCTACAGTTTGATTCAGGTGTATGACAAGTTATAAACATGTACTTACCCCTTTGTGTGTTTCCAAATGATCCACAGAATCTGGGCTTCAGTAAAGCAAGAGAGATGCACACAGATGAGGGGCTCCCAGGCTGGAGTTTTCCTCAGCTGTCTAAGGGCCACCTGTGCCAACAGGCACTAAAGCACAGCAGGCAACAAAAAGGCTTTGGAATCACACCAATTTGGGTTAAAGCGGGAGCTCACATACTAGTTGTGCGAACTTGTGGGCAAGTCTTTTAACTTCTGGGAACCTCAGTTTCCTCATCAGAAAATGGAGCGGGGGGTGGGGGGCTGGGGGGGTTATCTACGCATTGCACTGTTGGAAGGATTCACTGAAGTAATATCTAGATAATGATTAGTGCAGTTTCTAGGAATCTAATAAACACTTACTCCTGTAATTATTATTGGACAATGGACTATTTCACGCCCATTACTCTGCACTCTGAGGACCATTATTGCTTCCACGGTATGACAGGCCTTCTAATTAAGAGACTGGACTTTGGATGTCTATGAATGAGACTCAGACCCTGCGTCATGGCCAGTCCTGCTTGGTGACCTTGAGCACAGGGCAGAACCTCTTAACTCCTAGAGGAGAAGCCAGGTCCCTGCCCTGGAAGACTTGACAGCCTCACAGGAGTTTGCATCAAAACAGATGACTATCACCATCATCAGTGTGACGCGGAAGAAACACAAACACAAGTGTAAAGAAACAAAAAGAGGTAGCAGCTAACTCACTGCCCCAGGGTGTTGGAGGGTGTGGAAGAGACGCTGCTGGGAGGCCCTCCCAGCCCATCTGTGGCTGAGAGGGCAAACACACCTCACTGATCAACATGGTAAATGCCACCATCTGCCCAGTGTGACAAGCACCATCAGAATAAACCTCGTACGTCTTACAGCCATATTTCTCTAAGACCCAGAGCCCCGCCAGTGGGTTCTGACCTCTCAGAGAGATTATACCAAGGACACGAGGGACACAGTAGCCAAGGAGAAGAGCGAGACTGAGAACCAGCCCAAGAGAGCAACCCATACAGCTGCTTTAACGTTTTTGGTTTAGAAACTTTGTAGACATGCATTAAATACCGGATCACTAGTTGAAGCTGCCACCTTTTATGGGCACACAACGATTTAAGCAGTTGGTCTGAACGTTCCTTCCAGGCTCCCTTTTTGAGTCCACTTTGACTGACTACTTGAAGCCCACCCCCCCAACCATGTACCCCAACCCCACCCTGTGGCTGCTGCTGACCACTCCCATGCAAATGGGGGTCCTTCCCAGGTCTCTTGATCTGTGTTGGAAACCTCTGTCTGGAAAAGGCTCTCTTTTCTGGCTGTACCTGGCCAGGGATCAAACCTGTGACATAGCCACAACCTGAGCCACTGCAATGACAATGCTGGATCCTCAACCCACTGCTTCACAGGGGAATTCCAGGAAAAGGAATTTTTATCAAAACCCTGTTGCGAGGTGCCAAGAGTAATACATAATGGAAACTGGAATTTTTCAAGTCCCACTATGTTCTAGAAATTTTAACAGGCCTTCAAACATGTTTTTGTCACTCTGTTGTTCAAACTGTATCTTAAAGAGATATATGTAGACAGAGCATGCAACCCATCCTGTCTTCCCACTTGAGGTTCTATTATATTTGTAATTTGAAAGTGGCAGATTTTATGGAAAAGCTGTGAATTCTACTGGGAGGTATAGTTTCACATCAGTTACCACTTGCCTTCCATACGGGACGGCCATTCACCAGTTAAATTTGTTTCTGATCATCCTGGAAGGAAAACAGCAAGAACATCCATCCCCTCCTGAGATGGTATCTGTCAGCACTTTAGTGCCTTTTTTTCCATGTAAGGAGAGTTGGATGTAATTTACTTTAGCTAAAAAGAATCGATCTCTTTTACAGTCACCGTGGAAAAGAAAATGTTACTCAGTAAAAGCAAAAGGGGGCAGAGAGAGGCGGGCTGAAAGGAAGAGAAGGATTACGGACCATTATTACCCTAGCGGTCCTAGCAAAGAGCTCAGTGAAGCACGATTAGAGAGGCTTGAGAGTCAAGCAGGAGTTTTGATTTGATTTGGGGAACCATGAGAAAGCATAAATGGGTATTGGGTGGGAAAGTGGTCCAGGGAAGGAAGAGTTTGGGGGTGGCAGCTGGTTAGGGTGTTTGACGGGTTTGAGAAGGATAAAGGTCAAAACAAGAAGGCAAGTGAGGAAGCTGGTGGACGTGAGTAGCCCTGGGAAAGACGAAGGCTCGGCGAAGTTGAGGCCATGCCTCTGCCCCTGCCCCAGCCTCACGTGGTCCGGGTGAGGTCTGAGCCGAGAGACATAAAGGATCAGACAAAAACCTTTTGGTTTAAACATTTCTGGTCTTATTTATTGTTTATTCTGCAGCACTAGATACCAAAGCAACAGGCTGTAAAGAGTTCAAGTGGAAATTTTACACAGGAAATGGCACAAGAATGGATCTGTTGGCACAAGTGAGGAGCATCCACTTGATCTACACTCTGATGCTCAATGAACTAACTGACGAGGGAGGGAAATAGAAAAGGAAAGGGCAAGAAAACGAAAGTGGCTGTTCCCTCCTATAAGACTCATTAGACAGGAGCTCCCGCTGTGGTACAATGGGGTCGGCGGCATCCTGGGAGCTGCTGGGATGGGGGTTCAATCCTTGGCCTCGCCCAGTGGGTTAAGGATCCAGCATTGCCGCAGCTGCAAGCTTAGGTCACGACCGTGGCTTGGATCTGATCCCTGGCCCAGGAGCTCCACATGCCGCAGAGCAGCCATAAATGAAAAAAAGAAAAAAGACTCATTAGACAGGATAGACTCCTTCCCAAGATATTCATTTAGGATACCTCTCTCCTCTCCCACAGACCAGCAAATGGAGCAATTTGAGCTTTAATAAAGATAAGATCTGCCATTGTTTGATACCCTTCCAGTATGTTTTTTGTTTATTTGTTTGTTTTTGGCTTAATGAATTTTATTACAATTATAGGTATACAAAAATCATCACAAGTCAATTTGATAGCATTTGCGTCCCAAACCCTCAGTGCCTTCCCCCACTCCCCCCAGATTGTCTTGTTTGAAAAGCTAAAGGTTTTCCAAAGTCTGTGAGTCATTGTCTGTTCTGCAAAGAAGTTCATCGTGTCTTCTTAGTTTCCACATGTAAGCGGTAGCATTGGGTGCTGCTGTCTAATTGTCTGACTGCTTTCACTTCGCATGATAATCTCTAGGTCCATCCATGTTGCTATAAATGTTGTTATTTCATTCCTTTTAATGGCTGAGTAATATTCCACTGTGTGTATGTACCATATCTTCCCTAGCCACTCCTCTGTCGATGAGCATTTAGGTTGTTTCCATGAACCCTTCCAATATGTTTAAACCTAGTAGTTCATAACGATATTTTTTAAAAAGTAATTGATCTTATGAACATGACAGGGAAATAATTCACCATCTTGAAATGAGGCAGATAAACCTAAAGATGAGTATTTGTTCTGCTTTGCTGAATGACCCCTATCACCTAATAGCCATTTAGTGCCTATAAATTTATTCCATATAACTTATTCTAGCTAGTAAATGGAAATGAAATGGCAGAGTTTTGTCAATATACACCTCCCAATAGTCTAGGTATTGAGCATCTATGGTTGTGAACATAAAACAAGAGTAAAACTAGACATTGCGTGCCTCCTGTTGAAAGAACTCAATATGACCTAAAGCCTTGGCAAAAGGATCGAGCTTGGGCTTGATAAAGCCTCTATATCCAGCTACCAATATGCAAGGAATGTAGAGGAACATGCTGAATTGAACCATGAGTATGTAATCAGCAAAATCCACACTTTAGGAAGCTCCAACAGGCCAAAAAACCTAGGTTCTTCAACAGAAATAAGATGAAGAAAGTAACAATGGAGGTTAACTGTGGAGTAAAGGACACACAGTTAATATCAATGGAAAAGACTAAACGAGAGTATCTGGGGATATGCAATCCAGTGAAAAAATCATAGAGACAAGGAAGAAATTACTTTAAAACTCGAGAGTAGTTTTCTTAGAAGGAGCTGTGGTTGGGAAGGGCACATGGAGGGACTTCTGAAAAGTTGGAAAAGACTGGAAAAGTTCTATTTCTTGACCTAGGTGGTAGTTACCAAAAATGTCTGTCGTATAATAGTTCACTAAGCCAGTAATTCTCAAACTCAAGCATGCATGGGAAACCTCTGTTTCAAGAGACTTCCACCTCCATAGTTTATGATTTAATAAGTCTTCACAGAAGCTCAAAAATGTGTATTTCTAGCAAGATTTAAGACAATGCTGCTGCTGCTAATCTGGATGGATGCATTGGATGGGCGGATGGGATGGTATGGGTGGATGGGATGGGTGGCTGGAGGGATGGGTGAGATGGATGGAGATGATGAGTAGGTTGGTGGGTTGGATGTATGGATGGATTTGGACAGTGGAAAGATAGATAAATACAACAAGGGAAAAATCATATTAATGCCATAAGAAGACTGTCCTGCCTTTCATATATTGTACACCTGGTCTCTCTTTCTCTTTAGGGATGTGCTACACAACTTATGTTTGCTAGGTATCTCATGGTGACCTCTGGATCTTTTTCTTCCAATCATTATGTGAAAATTGCTCAAACCAAAAGAAGAGTTGGTGCCAAGGTTGAAGACACCTTATAATGATTTGTTGATAAGATCAGACACTTTTCTTTTTCCTCATAGAAAAGATATTATATGCACAAAGCCTACATTTGAGTACCTCTATAGAATCCTGTACTTTCTTTTTAAAGAAAATTTCATTCTACTGCATCTTCTGACAGGACTTCTCCCAGGAGACTGCTATGGCACTATTTAGAAAAGATAAATCCTGGCCTCACAAAGTATCAAGTATTTATCTATAAGCATTTTGGATGCTCTCAGTGTTCATCTTCAGACCAAAAAAAAAAAAAAAAGGCAAAATGCACCTGAGAGGCAAGAATAAAAATGGGGTGTAAGTTCAAATAACAGAAACTGATTTTTTGTCATTTAAGTTTTAGGAATATTTCCTAAAAAGAAAAAAAAAAGCAGAAGTAGTAAAGAAAATAACAAGTGTCCTGAAATATAAAAGAGAGAGCAAAATGCCTAGAATTTTCAGAAAATCAGGCCTTAGTATACAAAATCAAAGGGCACTCACAAGATTTATCTAGCTAATAAATTCAGTTCTACAACTGTTTACATGCCTGCTGTGTGAAAGCACAAAAATGAATAGAACATAATCCTGGCCCTTAGGACATTAAAATTGAAAAAGCTCCACCACATTTTAAACCCTAGGACCAGGCAAAATATGAGTAGTCATGTAGGAGAGGTACAACTGAAAAAAGAGAGAGACTCGATTTATTAGAGGCAAAAGCACAGTTGGGCCTGCCCCACCGGTAGAGGGGTCATCTCTGAGTTACGTCTGGAATATCTAGAGAAGGCTTCCTACGAGCCACACTTCCTCCTCTATTCCTGGCCGACGCCTGATATTCAAGGCATATGCAGCTTCATACTTAGGTCAGGATTGGATTCCTATGGGGAATCAAACACTGCATTTGTGCTTCAGTACAGTGCTTCTTAGGTGGGGGGCCATGGACATATCCATCATCATGTGAATATTCTACAGACTCTTAAATGTCTATTTTGTTCAAATAGTAATCTGTGTTTAAATAATAATTATTTAAAATTTTCATCTAGAGGCATAACTAGAGTCTTGTACTCAAAGTGCTGTCCCTGGACCACAGCAGGAACCGTGCCGGAGAGCTTACTGGAAATGCAGATTCCTGGGCCCAACCCCAGGCCTACTGAACCATTCTGCAGTTCACTAAGATCCTCAGGTGATTCATCTGCTCGTTAAAATGAGAAAGGCACTAAATCAGAGAGTCAGCTGATAATCAAGCCCTGCCAGGTGACTCCAGTGTTGGCCTTTGGTTTGCTGTCAAGTTGATACCAAGATGCACTGCTCTACTCCTTGCAGGCTACAGAGAAGGGACAGAGATGGACTTGATAGCTAAATGATGCTCTCACCATGAGCTCAAACAAGGTGGAATACTGTCGCAGGACATGGTGTAAGGGAAGGGTTTGCAGTCGTCTGAACAGAGAAAACTGAGGGAGAACCGAGGCATTGAAGGCCACGGCAATTTTGAGTTTGGGATAGTCTTAGTAAAAACAGCATCCTCTCTCCTGTTAGGGCAATTCCATTCTTATGAAATTCTCAAGTTTTTCTTGCCTTTAATTTTTAAATCTGTTCATTTGCAATGTTTTTTTTATTTTATAGATGCATAAGAGCTCTGGGCGAGTGTAATTAGTTTATGCATAGCTTTGTGTTTGTACATATTTAAGTAACAGTATAATAAAAATATAAACCCACACCTAACTTCACAAGACTGCTTTCCTTTAAAAAGGAATTATCACTCACATTTGGTAAACACTACAAGTGTGAGAATAAAGGACTGGAATTAATTTGGACAGAGAAGAAAGGAAAAAGCAGGAAGACACAGGATACCTGGACTCAGGGGGACAGGACCATCTACAAACATCTCTCACTGTATCTTTGCTTCCAGTGAAAGAGGACATCGGCCCTTAAATAACATTTGCCCTGCTCTTCCTCCTGCATCATTTAAAAAAAAAAAAAAAGTAAAATTAAAGGATCTTCAATAAGCTCCTGGGGAAATGTCTAGAAATAATGATAGTAATAACATTAATAATAAATAGCAAAACAGTACCAGGCTTTCTTCTAAGCCCTTTACTTAACATTAACTCATGTAAATCTATTAACAGCCTCTGGCAGAGCCACTCTTTTTGGTAGACTGTAAAAACAGCCATACTCCTTCACTCATGGGTAGACCCCTGGTTTTCCACCGTTTGGATTTGGCTGGTCTTAATGACTTGCTTTGACCCGTGGACCACAGTGGAAGTGAGGACATGCTGTTTCTGAGCCTAGGCTTCCAGTGGCCTTGCATGCTTCTAGCACACCCCTGGGAATCCTGTCTCGACCACAGGAGCAAGTCTTGGCATAGTCATTTCAACCTGGAGAAAAACCTTTTTACATTTTGGTTTTCTTTCTTCACTGGGCAGCACATAATTATGATTTTCTGCAAGTCCCCCCACCCCCGGGGAGATGTTTTCTTCTGTTCTTGTCTTAGGTCCCTAAGTTGTTGTATGTACAGAAATATGTAAGTTCCATGGAACAGGAAGAGGGTAGACATTAGCTTGCTGATTGCTGCTATTGGGGAAAAAAGGAAAAGCTGTTTTCCTCCTGTGTTTTTAAGGACTTGACAAGATTGCCCAAAACATGTTGAGGTGCACAGAGAAGACAGGAAATTTTCCACCAAAATATTAATTGAAAAATCATTTCAAAATGCTGAGGTTTTTGCTTCTTTTCTTAAATGGTACTTTAATCAGCGCACGCCACATTTGACACTCAGCCACATATTTGCAATTTGGCGACTTTTACAAGGTGACTCCTGCTGGGAAAGGAAGGCACTGGGCTGGCTGTCATGCAGCTGTGAAGGAGCCCAGCCTACGGAGAGTCAGGTAAGATTGTACAGGGGCTCAGGAAGGGCTGTTTCCTACATCTTAAATAACGCAGCTCTCAGTTCCTCCTGAGATATTTTGTACACGGTATTCAACTCTTGAGCAGCAAGCCAGATCCCCGCTTCTCCCTTCTGAGCCTTACGGCAATCTTATTGTTTGCGTTTTCTGGAATACTTCCAATTTTAAAGATTCTGTTCTACTGTCAAATCATGGGCCCCAAGTTTGGTGTTTAGAAAAATAATCCAGGGTTTCCCAGGCCCTTTGATTTCATGAACAAGTAGACTTTTAGGGGGAAAAAAAGTAATGATTGGGGGCCTGACATTAGGTTGCCACCTTTAGCCTATAAAGGTATTTTTAAAATAACGAACACACTTAAAAGTTAATTGTATTTCTACCAGTGACTTGTATAATCCTAGTAAATTACCTAAGCTAGGCCTCCATGCACTCATCTATAAAACGGGGAGTTTAAGAGTGCTTGCTGTGACATCGGACGCTAAGTGCTAGTGAGTCAGCCATGACATCTGTTAAGGACTACTGCTTGTCGTTGAGTCCAATGACAAATAATCTTTGCCAAAGGCCTAGGAAGAGAGAAGGTGAGTCCTTCACAAGACCTATGGCAGAGCCATCAATGCGTCTGGCTTGACCTTCTTCTACGGTATCAAGAGCTCCTAAAGTGAGCAACCCCAGACCTCGTGAGCCAATCCAGTGGCAGAAAGGGTCTCCAGAGAAATCAAGGAAAAATCAACATTTTCCTGGGCACACCAGCTGTGGCCTGATGTTTGGGACACAAATGCCATGTCACAGCTGACACTTTCACATCTGTACAGCCACCATTACCTGACCTCGGCCACCACCTCTGCAACCCTTCTGTGCTCATCTCCTGGACCCTTGCTTCAAGCCACACCCCCTCACCTGACTCATCTCTAGCTATGGCCCAGGGAAAGCTTCCGTGGTCCCTGCTCACATATCACAGCGAGGTGCCTATGCCTGCTTCCGCTACACCCTTTCCGCAGTGCTACTGTTCAGTGTTTAAATGTATGTCATTTTCATAGTTAATCACAAATTCTTCACACAATCAGGCATTTAGTCTAGCAATTAATCACTGTTATCCACATTCCCCCATCTAACACAATAATTACAAACATTTAGCTATATTTCCTGCTTATCTTTTTTTCCCCCTAAGAACATTTACATATTTTTGGTCCCAGTGTACAACTGTTATCATTCTTTTAAATTATTTGAGCGTTTTTCAAATTACTTCAGAGTCTTGAAGATCATCATTTAATTGCCGCGTGACATTCCACAAAGAAAATGTTTTCAAATTACGTAAGCATGTCTCTACTGAGAGATACACAGAGCACTCCCTGTTTGGGGCTTTTATAAATAGAACCAAAATGAATAATTTCCATGCATATGGATTTTTCCATAGTTTGAAATATTTCCTAAAATTAGATTCCCAGAAGTTGCATTACTGGATCAAAAGAAACAGGCCCTGATGGTTTTAGATATATGTTGTCAGATCATTTTGATGAGTATATAGATGTTTCTTGTGCATAATAAGTACCCTTTTTCACCTCATTTCCCAAGCAAGTCATTCTATCTGCTCTCAGCGTTCACACTCTTCACCCACTGTGGTTTCCTTGTTGTCTAAGTACTGCCTGTAGAAAATCTACTCTGAAGAAACACAAATTGCCCTGAGACACCCAGAATTTCTAACCTTGTCTAGCAAGCCCCCCAAAAGTTGTGCCTTAGGTGGACCTTGGGATCCCTTATTTTCCTCAGGGAACTTTCTCAGGGATGGGCTATTAAAATATGCCTGTAACTCAAAGGACAAATGTGTTTTAGGTGAAAGCATCTTTGAAGCTCATGAAAGTCTGATAATATTCTGGATTGTAAAAACTACAGACTTTTCAAATTCTCAAATATGTTGTAATAGTGGTAATAGGTGAGAGGCCCCATTTCGCTTTTGCCAACATTAGGAATCTTTTTTTTTTTTTTTCTGTTTGTACCCTTGAGCATAGGACTGATGAAAAATGAGGTGAAGTTTTAAAAAAAGAGATTCTATGTTTAGGTTTGCCTGCCTCCACGAAACTAAGTCTTCTGAGAGAAGAAAACCATCATGTTTTTCCCTGACATGTTAGCACTCAATAAAGACTTTGGGAGAGATTTAAAAAGAGAGGTGAAAGAGAAGAGTAAGAAAAGCAGCAAAAGAAGTAGGAGGTGCTAGAGGAGAGGGAAGGGAAAATAAGAACCAGAGTCTCCAGTGGATAATAGGGAATTTGCACTGCAAATTTGGCTGCAGCGGAAGGATTCAAAGATGTGAAAGAGAGAACTCAATCTCCCATTTGGCAAGTATTTCACTACTAATTTCTCTTTTATAATCATGCAAAAAAAGAGAGAGAGAAAGAGAAAGGTTATGACTTCTGATGATTATTTATATTGATAATTATATTGAAAACTTTAAACATTAGGAAACCCTGCCCAGATTTTGAACTTTCTTCAGAGCAGATCGCTTAACAACAAAAAACAGATCTGCCTACCACATCATGAATTGGCACTGTGGATAAACAAGAGAAACACTCCCCCACCTCCAAAAGAAAAAGAGAAAAAAAAAAAAAAAAACCTGGCTATCTACATGAGCACATTTAAATGCCCACCAAACAGCCACTGAAGGAAATGCACATTGTCCTGGAAATAAATCTTAAAGATGTGTAAATCCTTCCCCCTATGTGGGAGTCCAAAGCCCAGCCAGCCTGGCTCTGTGACCTGGTGCTTAAGCTATCAGTTTCTCATTCAGAAAATGGGGACAACAAAAGCTCCTATCTCACAGGGTCGTTCGGAGATTAATGAGTTAAAGTGCGCTACGAATAGGAACTAGTACCAAGTAAGTGCTCAATAAAAAGGAGGCTATTGTGATCATTATTAAATAAGCCAATTGATGAAAACACCGTGCAATTCTAAAGGATGCCCAGAGGTCCCTAATACGTCTTAAAATGTGTATAATAAATAAGGAATCCATATATAAGCTGTTCGTATATCAAGATTTCTTTTGGTAGCCTTGTGTGTGCTAGGGCTTTCTGCATTAAGTAACACATAGCACATATCATAGGCCTTTCCTAGAATAATTTAGCCAAATGGAAAGAGAGTGTGGGTATAATTTTATAGGAGAAGAGAGGAATCACCTCTTGTTTGAAGGGAACAGTCAACACTTGATTAAGAGCAATTACTGCTAATTGGGAATCAAAGTCCAATTTTGCCAAATATTGCAAAATTTCAACAGAAACTGGAACTTTGGATTCTTACATGTAGTCTCCTGCATTGTTAAATGGTGGCAACTCTTTTGATTGTTTTTAAATACCCTGTGCAGGTCAGTCGAGATATATCTGTGAGACAAACTGGGCTGAAATGGCCAATAGTTTGTACTCTTTAAATGTGAAGAAAAACAATGTCCCCAAACCAGTGTCCCCAGGCCACACCTTCTGAAGAATCAGCTCCCACTAAGGGGGCTTGTGAAGGTGTGCAGTGTTTGTGCTCAGACATAACCACACAGGCATGGGCTTCAGACGGTCAAGGGCAAGTCCTGAGGGTGCCTGCCACATATTCAACCTACCTAGCCTTCAAGGCCCAGAGAAAAAGTGAGAATGGGCACTTACATCTTAGCCAAGAGGCGGGGCATAGTCAAATGAAATGATAGCAAGGTTAGGTTACCTAGAACCGCTTGACTGTGTGGTGTCCATTCAAGGCTCCATAAGAAATAACAGGAAGGGAGACCAAGATTCTGGGGGCTCCAAGAGGAACACAAGGAGGTGGCCTCCTCAACCAGACCGTGAGGAAGGGGAGCCTTTGGAGAAGATAGAGGGGCATGCTCTAATAACAGAGGCCAAAAGAGCAACAGAAAAATTGTCTCAGGTTCTTATAACATTTTTCACATCTTTGACATTGGAAAAAACTGTATGGTCCAGTTTGCCGCTTTTAGCATTTGACTTGTTTTGAGTCACCTAACACAATTGCTGCCCATCTCCATAAAATGACCCACATATCAGTGTAGTTGACTGTCTATCTGCTTTCAGACTTTTCCTGAGCTCCTGAACACTATGCTCTTGGCTGATGGCATTAGGCTAAGAGGTGGTCCCTGCCCATAAAAAGCCACAATGCAGGGAGGGGGACACTGATACAGATATAAGGAGCAGCCCCGGGGAACGTAGCTGTGGAGTACCCTGTCCGGGCAGCTGACGTGTGGAAGGCACCAGCTGGGCTGCATCTGGGGCGAGTGGGAGTCTGCCAGGCACGGAAGGGCGAGCAGGGGTGTTCCAGGTAGCAGCAGCGACACAGGCAAGGCGTAGAGTGGTGAAAGCTAGTAGTTTATAGCAGCAGAGATACCCACCCTCTTTTCCACCTCTTCATTCTTGGTCTGTTTGTAATTATGGCCTTCCTGAGTCTCAGCGAGATAAGGATCTCTTTAGAGAAAGATCCCTTAAGATGCTTAAAACTTGCTCTGCTTTTGCCATTCATTCACATGAAAAGGCAGCAAAGAAGAACAAAATAATTACCAAAGGCCAACATAAAGAGAATGATCTGAAGTGTCAATGTTATATGCAGATATATTTAACAGTGTCCCTATGGTCTTGGCACAATGAAAGATGATGCACTTAATAAAATCAATCTTGATCTCATTTATTTTGAACTAGAATGTTCTCTGCTTGGTCTCCAATACAAGAGGAGTTATTCACATCTAAAGAAAAGGAAATTGCACATCAAGACAAAGCTAGGGATTGGTTTTGAGTTGAGCTTGGGGTTGTACATTTTGTGTTTTGCCTGCAACTGCTAGTATTAAAAGAAATTATTTTTTTTAAGTTAACATTTGTTTCTCTTTCCTCTCAAAGGGAAAACTTTAAAGATATAAAGCTGAAGATTTCAACTCTACTCAAAATTACCATTGTCATGTTTTAAAACGTCATGTAAAGGATACTCTAGGATACCAGGATGGCAAATCTGAGCATTCGGGCTCCATTACCTGCTATAGGCAGCAGTATCCTCACCCTTTTATTCTCTGGCTGGTTTCTGATGGCTCTTTCAATCCCCAAGAGGAGGAAAGGAAGAGAGGATGGTAGCTTATCTCCAAAGACAGCCCCCAATTGACCAAGTCACCCGCCCTCTTCGCCTTTGTGTGGGCTGTGCCTCATAACCAAATGGAAAGTGGATCTTGCACAGCTTCCAGGCTTAGAAACCTTGCAGCATCTGCCTTGATTTCTTGGAACCCTCAGCTTCAGAATCCAGCCACCAGATAGTGAAAAGCCCATGCCACATGGAAAGACCTCGTGCAAGAACCAAAGCTCAAGATCAACTGCCAGCCACGTGAGGAGCCATCTGGATGTCTAGCTCAGCACAAGTTTTCAGGTGATTCCAACCCCAGCTGCCCTTTAAGAGCTGGAACATGAGAGGCCCCAGCGAGAACACTCAACTGAACCCATCGACCCACAAAACTGTGCCTTATTACACAGCAAGACATGACCAGAAGACAAAGGCCAAGGAGAAAAGGAAAGCCTGAAATTTAAAAAGAGGTCTTTGTCTGTTTTGTTTTTAGTTTTTAACCCATAGCAACAAGGTAAATGAGATTGAAATTTTCAGCCCAATTCAGTTTTTAATTGAATGTAGTTATTAATTATCTCTTGTTCTCTTTCCCTAGTGATCACCTAAAGACAATCGAGGCATAAAAGTATGCATTTCCCAAGAACATATACAGAATTAACAAGCCCCATTTCATATCTTTCTGTGTATCTTTCTCAATTATCTTCAAGGTCAATTTTTAGCCGGGAAAACCAAAAGCAAAATCTTCTGAAACACAGCAAGATCAGCCTCTCTCCACCAGCATCCTTTACATAAGAAAGTTAACAACCAAATACACTGATACAGGCACTGCACCCGCATTTTCTATCTTTCCATTTTAACTACGGAATTGGCATGACATAAAAATGTAATGGTTTTCCATTTTCATTGAGATGGCATTCATTTTTATATTTGATGTCTAACAAAACTCTCGTGTGCAAGATATTGCAGGCTAATGACTGGCAATAGGTTGCCCCATCAGTGTCCATTCCTGTGGGTTTTTTGTCTGTGTCTTCCACTTTGTTTGAAACTTTAATGTCTTCACTAAATATCCAACTTTCTGAGCCTTCCTTGAAAGTAGGGCACCCATGTGACCCTGTTATAGCCACTTAGAATGAAGGGCAAGTCTGCTGGGGAATTATGACAAAACTTTTGCTATCCTGATAAAGGCGGAAAGTTATGGCTGGCATCACCATTTTCCATCTCCCTCCTAGAATATGGTCATGCTGCCTGCAGTCGCAGCAGCAGCCACAGCAATCTTAAGGCAATAAGCATAAGGACAGGAAACACCTTAAACTAACACAACACTGTAAATTACCTACACTCCAATAAAATTTATTTAAAAAAATCATAGTAAAACAAAAAAATAAGCATAAGGATGAATGTTAACACATTAGGAAGAGAACAGAAAGCACCAAAGAATCTGGATTTCTGATGGAACTGTCAAGCAGCTGAAGAAGCCTAGAAATTGCCTATCTCTTCTAGATTTGTCATGTGAGAAAAATAAACCCTACTTGTTAAAATCACCACTGATTCAGTTTTCCATTACCTGCAGTCACATGCATTTCTTCTCGACAGTGCTGTTATCCATTAAAACCTAGTAAGTCCTTGTAAGATTGAGTTCAATTACAGCTGCTCAAATATAATTTTCCTTCAGACTACACTATGCTCCATATGGTTGATGATGAGGTACATTTTTGCCCACTTCAACCACTCATCTAGGTAAGTGACTTATTCACACTGAGAACTTGTGCTTTAAATAGCATTCTGCCGTCAAGAGCCAACTACTCAGACTGACAATCAAAAAAAAAGAAAAAAGCAGATAAAAGAGCATTAGACTTTCAAAAGCACAGTGGTTGAGAAAAGTAGCAGAGTGATTTGTGGGAGGGTTTTTTCCCTTGCTTGTTGTGTAATAACCATAATATTCCTGTTTTTGGAATATACTTGCAGAAACAACTGTTGTGGTTATCAAACATCACAGCTTTGCTTTAGCATTTAATCACCCACAAAACCCCATTTATTGTCTCTCTACTCCTCCGTGGTTATCAGAATCCCATAATTAAGGCATAATGAAAGTAAACAATGTCACGGAAAACTAGATGTCTTTACAAGGAGAGTAGTTAAGACAAGACAAATGTTCCTAAAGATAGCAGTAGAGCCAAGTGGAATTGCTAAGGAGTTCTGTTTGCATGTGTGTTGGTGGTGATTAAAAAGAAGAATCATGGTCTAAGTGAAGTATTTAGGGAACAAATTGCCTCTTGATGGATAGTAAATTAATTTGGAGAAATCATATTGAAATCAAACAAGCACACTAGTACAGCAAGACCTCTACACACACCCTGCAAAGCCCCAGAAAAGGAAATCTGTTTATCTATGAAAATTTAGAAATGGAGATGACCAACATCTCACCTTCCCTCTAATATCCATACCTTAGTTACTTCCAGAATGATTTGGAATGCACAACAGGCATATCAAAATAAAAGAAAACCCTTTATTTAAAAAGCCAAAACATAAACATAACAAAAGGTACTGGGATGTGCCGGGCACTGCAGCTGGGCACTACCTTTAAATGTGAGATTCTTGGAAGCTAAGACAAAAAAGGAAATATTTTGCTTTACATTGCTTCCATTTTTAGATAAAAGGAAGTACATAAATTTAGCAAGAGAGTAGGGTTTTCCTTGCAGGCAATTTTTATGGTGAATTATAGTATCAAGAGAAATATTAATGCTCACCATCTCTCACTAACCCTTATCTTTTTTCTCATGAAACACAACACTAATTATTGGTCTATATTTTTATAGTACATCTGTGTAGTTCATGCTTATCTTTAATGAATTCTTTAATTTGTTTCTCCTGCCAAATAATACTGTAAACCACTGAGGACGGAGGGATTATTTCTGTTCTGTTTATCTTCAGAGACTTGTCCAGTTTCTGACCCATTTTAAGTGTTCAATCCATAGGTATTGAATGAATGAATGAATGAATGAGTGAATAAACTGTTTTTCAAAGATAAAACTTTGACACATATCCAGAAATCCACCCCGCCAAACCCTAAGGTAGGCTGTATACAGATGTGCATAGCTGCACAGCACCATTTGCAATGACCATGGCAAAAATAAAAAGAAAAAAAACAAATGTCTGCCAATAAGAGAGTAGATTAATACAATAGAATATGACTTAGAAATTAAAATAAATAAATCGGAGCAACAGAGATCAAAAATATACACGATGGAATACTACTCAGCCATAAAAAAGAATAAAATAATGTCATTTGCAGCAACATGGATGGAATTAGAGACCCTCATATTGAGTGAAGTAAGTCAGAAAGAGAAAGACAAATACCATATGATATCACTTATATCTGGAATCTGATAGACTGAACAAATGAACCTTTCTACAGAAAAGAAAATCACGGACTTGGAGAACAGACTTGTGATTGCCAAGAGGGTGGGGGAGGGAGTGGGAAGGGATGGGAATCTAGGGTTAATAGTTGTACACTATTGCCTTTGGGGTGGAAAAGCAAGGAGGTCCTGCTGTATAGCACCGGGAACTATGTCTAATCACTTGTGACGAATCTGTATATGTATGCGTAACTGGGTCATCATGCTGTACAGTTGAAAAGTTGACAGAAAACTGTAAACCAGCTATAATGGAAAAAAAATTGTAGTTGCTTACACGATTATCGAATTATGAGGCATTCTTAAGTAGTAATATAATGTAAGAAAAAATAAAAAACCCTACTTTAAATTTCACATTCTAAAAAAAAAAAGTTATGACAGAGAAATTCTGCTGAACAAGGATTACAGGATAACATCTGCAGCATTATTCACAACAGCCAAGACATGGAAACAACCTAAATGTGCATCGATAGATAAATGGATTAAAAAGATGTGTTACATATACATAATGGAATACTACTCAGCCATAAAAAAGAACAAAATCATGCCATTTGCAGCAACATGGATGTAACTAGAGATTCTCATACTAAGCGAAATAAGTCAGAAAAAGAAAGACAAATACCTTATGGTATCACTTATATGTGGAATCAAAAATATGGCAAAATGAAATTACCTAAAAGAGAAACAGACTCATGGACTTGGAAAAAAGACTTATGGTTGCCACAGGGGAGGGGGAACGAGTGGGATGGACTGGAAATTTGGAGTCTACAGATGCAAACTATTACATTTGGAATGGATACGCAATGAGGTCCTACTGTATAGCACAGGGAACTGTGTCCAGTCTCTTGGGATGGACTGTAATGAAAAGCAATATGAGAAAAAGAATTTGTATATATATACATATATACACACATATGTTTATATGACTGGGTCACTATGCTGTACAGCAGAAATTGACAACACTGTAAATCAACTATACCCTAGTAAAAAATAAATTTAATTTAAAAATATGCAAAATAACACTATATATAATTGTTTCAAAGCATGCGTGGGACAGAAATACCAAATTTAAGATACTGGTTGTCTTTGGAAAGGCAAGGAGACTGGGATGGAGTAGGGAATACAGAGAGCTTCAATCATGTCAGCAGTATTCTCCCTCTGAAGCTGAACAGGGGTTATATTGGTGATAGAAATGTCTATATAAATGAATAAATGTATATATAAATGTATATATAAATGGACTATTTCTTCTGAAAAACCATCATAGCAAAGAGTCTAAGGAGACATAGAGAGATGACAGCTAAGTGCGTATGGTCATCTGGGTAAGATCTTCGAACAGAAAGAAAGACATTAGGTAAAAACTAAGGAATTGTGGGAAAAGAATGGACTGTAGTTGGTAAGGACGTACAGTTGGTACACGAATTGTAACAAATGTACTAATCCAATATAAGATGTTAAGAGTAGGTCAAACTGGATGCAGGGTATAAGGGAACTCTGAACTACCTTCACAATTTTTCTGTAAACCAAAAACCATTCTAAAATAATGTCTATCTTAAAAGAAGTAAACAACACAGAAACATTCTTCAAGTGGACGTTTCCAACAGCGATCCTTCCAAAAAGGTACAAGGTAAAGCAAACTTAAAACGCATGGTAAGAACCTTCCTATAGGAAGCTAAGATAATATGGTCCAAGTGTATGGATGAGCCAACTTACAGGAGGGAATTTAAAGAACAAAGTTAATACATCCCCTAGACTGTTGGATTTCTCTCAAATATCAGGCTTAAGTTCACCTTTTGTAAGAGGTGGACAGTCAAAACTGATGTCCCTCCCAGAACGTGAGCGCCTGAGAGCAGGGGCCCAGGGCGAGCTGCTCATTCATGTCCCTGCTCTCCCTAACTTCTCCTCTCCTTGTAGGTTCTCTGTCCTGCCAGCTTAGGCCAGGGTCAAAGTCAAGTGCAATCAAACTACTTACATTCCCTTTAAAATAAAAGAGTAAAATTAAAAAAAAAAATCCACAGCATATACTGGCGTACCACATAAATTTCAATATATTTAAAAGTAACCACTTGCCGTACAGCAGAAATTAACTCTACATTGTAAATCAATTATATTTCAATTTTTAAAAAAGGTATTGGCATTAGAACAAAGCTCCCTAAACAACTGGTTTAGTAGTCTGTGAGCAGCAAAAAACAATAAAAATGATGTAATACACTGTTTAAAAAAAAAAAACAGTGATTGTGTTCTCAAAGCCAACCTCAGAGGAGATGAAAAGTCACAGAAATGTAGAGCCTGCAAGAAGCTTGGCACTCTGCTCCTGTGGCTTCCTTCTTTAAGGATGAGCCTGGGTCTTGAGAAGCGAAGGGATCTAAGGTCCCCTCACTCCACAACGTTCCATCAAATGCTAAAAGCATGCAATGCCCTCCTCACGTGAGCAAGGGAACTGTAACCTCAGCAGTGTCCCTGCAGACAGGCATCCCAGGAAGGCAGCCAGTATAACGGGGCCTGGCCCCAGGGCTCTGCATGAGAGCAGACAGGGGACAGGAGGCCAGGAGCTTGAGAGGTGGTAAGGGAGTGGCGGGGGCGAGGGGGGGGGGTGGTCCCTGGGAAAATGACCAGTGGAAAGTCCCCTTCTTGTGACAGGGTGGCTGGAGGGCCTATTAAAATTGGCCTTGACGTTCCTGCCCTAGTGCATTATGAACACCTGTGCCATCCCTCTCCTCGGTTTCTAGTGAAGTCCACAGATGCTCAGAGCAGGGGTCTGTCTATTCAGTGGGAGTCACTGAGGCAGACCCCTGTGCCCAGATGATAAAGAGAAGGAAAGAGCCCTGGGCATGAGAGATATTGGGGCGGAAGAAGATTTTCATGGAGTGTGGCAATGGAGGCATGAGCCCATCCCACACAGATTTCAAGGGCACGGATAAAAGACATCGACAAGGCCTCGCTGAGTCCAGCTAAGGCTATGCTCCACCATAAAGACTGGCCTGAAGGTCTCCAAAAAGAGAACTTTGTGAGAATGACCCTACCTTCCCTTTAACTTTCTCTAAGAAGACCTGCTTTTTCAATGGCCCATGCATGAGTTTGGTCATTTAAAGGAGAACTGCCTATAAAAAACAATTCACTTTGCCAACAAGGCCCCAGGGAATAAGGTAACTACGAAGGCGCTGTAAGACATCTAAAGGGATTCAGGTTTTCTGTCTAGCCACTCCTGAAGCCTTTCCAAAAACAGCTGGGGGAGGGGGCAGAGTGAGAAAAAAGAGGGCTCAAGACAGATGGAACCTAGAAGCAGCTCCAGGAAGAAGAGCCTATGAAGAAGACTAAGAGAAAATATGAGATCTTCAGGAGAAGATAAAAGTAACATTGGTATCAGCTTCACTGAGGAAGGGAGGTTGGTTCTACGAGGGAATTTTTAACCATGTCAAATATCAAAAAGAATTAAGATGAAGTCTGAAAAGTATCTATTGGATTTTGCTAGTAAGAGGTCATTGATGACCTTGCCAAAGCAGCGTTCATTAGTCAAATCCAGTTGTACAAGTTGTTGACTGAAAAATGACACCAGCCTGCATGACATCATCCCCTAACTGGCGCAAAGGTACCAAATGTGCTTGTGAAGAACTGGGTGGTTTCAGCAGAGCAGAGGGGGCAAAGCCCTATTGCAGTGAGTTAAAGGCTAGAGAGGGAGAGAGAAGGAGGGTACACTCTAGGGTCTAAGCTCAGTTCTCCTATCAGGCAACTTTAAATGGACAGAAAGAAGGATTTTTCACTGTGGAGGGAAGAGGTGAAGAGGGATTAGAAGAACAAATGGAAAGAAGAGAGGGAGAAGGAAGTGTGGGGGAATATGCGTCTGAGTTCTATTGCTAATAAAACTGAGTGTTCATTCTAGTCATCCCTGTGTTTGCAGAGCTGCAAATAGCTTTCACAGTTATTTCACATTCCACGTGATTCTCAGAACCCCTTGGGACGTAGGTAACAGCATGCTTATCCCCTTCCATATATGAAGGAACTAACATGCTAAGAGTTCAATTAAGTGCTGGATCTAGAGAAGGTATGTTGTAATGGACCGAGGGTGGACCTTGCCTGCAAATTCAAGCGCCCATGCTAGCACTGTCTCTTAGGGGCAAGTCACATCAAAGCACTTGGCCTCACTCTACACAACTGAAGGCAACGTGTAATATGTGCCCTGTGGAGACGTGAGGGGGAGCTGGAGATGAGATGTACAAATACCCAGGATAGAGCCAAGCACAGTCAACACACATGAACCCTCCTTCCCTTGCTTCTTTACCCAGAACTCAAATCCAGGTTATCTGACTCCAGGTGGACAGTTATACATTAGATGGCTACTGTGGTCATTCATTCATGTTCAGATTTATGTAATTTCTGGTTGAAAGAGAATCTAAGAGAGTTGAGGAAAGAGAATCTAAGAGAGTTGCTGTATAGAAATGAAGTTCCTTAAAGAATTTTTATTGTTAATAAATTTGGTGTGCATTATTTACCTAATATCTGTGAATGGAAAATAGAAATGGAGTCAGTATCATTAAGAGAGTGAAATGGGGTGGGGGTGGAGGTAGGGGGTGGGCACTGGGGAAGTGTGACTTCTGCACATCTCAGCCCGAATGGAATCTGAACTTTTGACCACTTCTTGTCTTTTTTTTTTCCCATCTTTTTAGGGCCACACCAATCACATACGAAGTTCCCAGGCTAGGGGTCAAATCGGAGCTGCAGCCACTGGCCTATACCACAGCCACCACAACGCCAGATCCAAGCCACATCTGCGACCTACACCGCAGCTCATGGCAACGCCGGATTCTTTAACCCACTGAGCAAGGTCAGGGATAGAACACACATCCCCATGGACACTAGTCAGGTTCTTAGCCAGCTGAGCCACAGCAGGAACTCCTGACTACTTCTTGTCTTAACACAGGCTTCCAGAACATCTGCCCAGTGTTCCAGAAACTCAAGAAACGTACTGGACCCTTTCACTCTAAAATAACTCATGTCAGCCTATTCCTTAAGGACAAGTATTTCCTTTCTTACGTCAGGGAATCAGAATTCTTGAACAACTTTGTGGCCTTTGCCTTTGTAAGTCCTTGTCTCTTCCTCTTCCCCAGAACACTCTTTTGGTTTCACCAGAATCTGTGTCTCCCAAATTGCAATTCCTAAGACCCTCCATAAATAAAGGTCTTTGTTCTTTGCAGCCTCAACACTGATTACTGTTCAACACAGCTTGCAACGCGCCCCCTAAAAGTACCAGTCCACTATAAAGTCGTTTTCAATCTCCCTCCCCGTCAGCTCACTTGGGAAGGGGAGCCCGAGTGTGTGGATGGCAGCTGGTGAAGGTGGAGGAGGGACAGTTCCGTGGACCCAAGAAGCTGAAGGGTGGGCTGAGGGCGAAGAGGAAGTTCCAGACCTGGCCAGGGGCGGAGGCTTGGAGAAAGGGATGAGAAGAGGGAGTTACCCTTTAAGGAAACGGAAAAGCATTAGCATATGAAAAATACATAAAACAATTTAATTATCTGGTTCTGACAAATATTTTTTCCCCCACTAAACCATTTCCATCAAAAGATCAGAAAACAGGGCCAAGCAAGCTGCCTTTTAAAGTCCACAATGATTTCTCAGCTGCGAAAAAACAAATTGGATAGAACAGGTATCTTCATACCCCTACCAGAAAAGACACAGCATAGACTAATTAACCCAGTTTTGATCACCAGGAAATTAATACACAATGTGTAGGAATATAAGCTCAGATCATCTGATGCTGTCCTCATTTGTTTGGTAATATTTATTTAAATGTACACTAGCAGATCACAGCATTATTAAGGGTTGTTCCAGCTGTGTGTACTTAGTTTCCAGCCTCTGTAATATTACTCTGGAAAAATGGGAAGGTTTCGCCCATGCTGGCTGGAAGCGATCGACGTGACAGACATACATAACAGTGGGGGAGTTTCAACCTTCAGTTCTGCTTTCATTTCCTGAACACTTTCTGTGTGTCAGGCAGTGTTCTAGGCACCAGGACTTCAATGGGGAATCACTCAAGATTCCCACTCACCATGTGGAAATTAATTCTAACTGGGCAACCATAAACACACACCTGACTAGAAGAATCTCAGGGAGCAGTAAGTGAGCTGAAAACAATATAAAGGCACAATGAGTCTGTGTCCCTCGAGGGGTGGGGGCTGGGGCTACTTTAGACTGGGTGGTTCTCTCCTGGCAACGATGAGCCTATGACAGCTTTGCAAAGCTCTGGAGCAGAAACCCTCTAGGAAGGGAACAGGGAAGGCCTTGAGGAGGGACTAAGCTTAGGGTCACCGAGGAAGAGAAAAAAGACCAGGGTAACAAGAACTTTGTGAACACGGGGCAAAATGGCACAAGACAAGGCAAGGAACACAGGCAGAAGCCAGATCACAGAAACCCCCTCTAGCACATAATAAAAGTGCAGCTGTTATTCTAAGGGCAACGGGAAACCACAGGAGAATTTTTAAGGGAGAGAGTGCGCTGGTCTAATTGAAGCCTTCTGAAGATCGGGAGGACAGCAATAGCCTGGGAAGCCGTGCGGCGGGAGCATAAAAGGAGCAGGAAAGCCTCTCACTTGCCCAGACAAAAGAGGATGGTGGCTTGATGTCAAAAGCTGTCAGTGAGATGGTTTCCGTGCCCTCTTTGTAGCATTTCCCACAAATCATTTCAAATGAAGTCCCACATATGTTTCGCCAAAGAGAGTGGAAGCCTTGGTGGAGAAGATGTCCTGCTCCGTGGTGCGGGCTGAGCTGGGGGAGAACCTCTCAGCCGGCGCCTGGAAGGGGAGCACCTGCAGAATCGAGGAGCCGGTCACTCAGGGACACGTTGCTGTGATAACAGGATACAGGACAGCGTCACAGCTGGTAGTTTCACTGTTGATTCAAACGATGACACCCACACTTATTTCTTAGAAACAAAAACGTGCCCCACATTTTGGGTCTACAACGGGCAAAGCACACCATCGAAAGTGCCACCAAAGGCAGCTTGGGTGCTGGCAACACACAGGGTTGGGGCAGCCACCTTTATCTGCAACGATGAAGTTTTTTCTTAAATGCAGAGAGGAGACCGTTCGAAAAGACTTGGTTGCCTGTCGCATAGCACAGAACACCCTTCTCAGTATTCTGTGATAATTGACGTGGGAAAAGAATCAGAGAGAATGGATATGTGTATAAGTATAATTGAGTCACTTTGTTGAACAGCAGCCATTATCACAGCCATGTAAATTAACTATATGTCAATAAAACTTAAAAAAAAAAAAAAAAGACTTGGTTGGAGTTCCTATTGTGGCTCAGTGGGTTAAGAACCTGACATGGTGTCCATGAGGATGTGGGCTCAATCCCTGGCCTTGCTCAGTGGGTTAAGGATCTGGCATTGTTGTGGCTGTGGCATAGGTCACAGATGTGGCTTTGATCCAGTGTTGCTGTGTCTGTGGCGTAGGCTGGCAGCTGCAGCTCTGATTTGACCCCTAGCCTGGCAACTTCCATATGCCACGGGTAAGGCCCTGAAAAGAAAAAAAGACTTGGTCTTCTCTTTGCTCGGCCCAAAGCACCAACCCCTCCTCAGGTCCCTCTGTTATTGGATGGTTGATTCCCATGTGGCCCCATGGTTTCAAGACTTCTATGACCTGTATTTCTGCTATTAGTAGCAACAGGCCTGTCTGCTCTAACAGAAGCTCTGTCCTTGACCAAACTTGAGTCAGGCTGTTTGAACTCTTTGGAGTCTTTCTCACCAGGCCTGGCCCTTGGGCTCTCTCCCACCTATTCCAGTTTTCGAAGTCAGTTCAGTGAAAATCCCCCATCCTTGGTATCTGATCAAATTCTTTATCTCCCACCCACAGTATCTTATCACCCTGGCCTGCCTGAACCCTGCTGAGTTGCTCTAGGAAGACTCCTCCTCGGTCCCCCTGATGTTTCCCCTTGATGATGCTCCATCCAGGGACCTGTCACTCTGCTCCTTGGCTATACATCCCCCGTGCCCTCACTGCATTCAGAGCTGGGCCTGATCTCTCTACCCTTCTAGAAAACGCTATTGTAGTAGCCACACACACACACACACACACATTTGAATTGAGGTCCTGTTTACTATCTTTAACAAGTATGTGGATAATTTTTTCTTTAACTGTTCTCTGAGGGTAATAGCTATAAATACAAAAAAAGAGAGAAGAGCAGAAACTTTCGAAATCTCAAATTTGGAATGGATGAGCTCATCTATGTGACCTGTTTGCAAAGATGTTGGATGATCAGAACTGATTGCTCATAATCAGGAGAAACGATCTTCATTGACCCATATGTGGGCCTTTAAAAAAAATCAATTATAATAATAAAACAAAGAGTCATAAACCTGTGACTTAACCAAAAAATTAGAATATTACCAATCTTTAATCATGTGTTCACTCTCTCCCCTTGCCATAACTCCTATCCCAAATTTCATGTTTGTTTCCTTCCAAAAAAAAAAAAAAAGTACTGTTGAAGCTTGCCTGTTTCTAAATTTGATGAAAAAGGTATTACACTCATTGTGTTCTTTGGAAACTTCCTCTTGCCCTCCCAGTCATCACCAAGATTTTTCCATGTGGAGAGTATTTACACTTTATTCGTATTTCACTCCTTCATAATGTTCCACTGCATTCCATATTTTTCAACTTATTTGATAAAGGAAGCAAAAACTACTCAGAGCAAAATATTCTGATTCATTGTTTTATAATTTTGGACCTAAGGACCCACGGTAATAAATGCTTCAGGGAATTGGGGGTTCAGCTATTTAGTGGTCAGGATATTCGGGGCCTTGTTCATTAGCTACAAATATTCAGATACTACTTAGCTGAATGATTAAAAACAAAGTCAAGAGGAAACATCTATTTTTCATTTCCAGTTAGAAATCTCATATGTTTTAGTCCATGCTTTTAAGAATCCGTTCACAAGATTTTTTTCCATCATTTAACTGCAAAGGGACTGGTCATCCTCAGCTTTATCAGAGTGTACCTAGAGTTAAAAGCCATAAATTCCCTGGTCAGTGTTTGGGGTGTTTTTGAGGGAGAGAAGAATTAAATAACGCTCTGATCAAGTGTAATAAGGTGAAAAGAGAAGGTGTCAGAGCAAAGAAGAGCGGGAGAAGGGCTTAAGAGAAAGCAAAACTTCACTGGAAACATTTTCAAGGTTTTAAAGTGGAGACATCCAGCTTAAAGTAGAATGTCCGAACTGCTTCTTCTGGGGTCAGGAGACAGGCACGAACCAAAAAACCCCAACAACCAATTGGTCATAAATTAAAAATGACAAAACTGGGAGTTCCCATCATGGCTCGGAGGAAATGAATCTGACTATTACTATCCATGAGGATACAGGCACTGGCCTTGCTCAGTGGGTTAAGGATCAGGCGCTGCCGTGAGTGTGGTGTAGGTCACAGATGAGGCTCGAATCCTGCATTGCTGTGGCTGTGGTGTAGGCCGGTGGCTACAGCTCCTATTGGACCCCTAGCCTGGGAACCTCCATATGCAGCAGATGCGGCCCTAAAAAGACAGGAAGAAAAAGAAAAAAAAGTGACAAAACCAAACAATATGGGAGAAAGACTCTGATGCCTTTAGTCCAAAGGAGGGCACAGGGGTCCTCCAGCGAGTGTGTGTGGGGTCCAGAGCACTCTAGGGAAGCTGCTTTCTCTGCACAGCATCTTGTTAGTAGGGAGCGGGGAACAGAAACTGGTGAGCCTGCTGCTTTTCCGGATGCGCACGCAGCTTCACTGGAGGCTTTTCTAGGGACAGCAATCATTCAGGGTATTTTATGCCTGAGATCGAAAACATAAAAAACGTCTTTGGTATATCTCCAAGGGAAAAGAGCACCGCGGCCTTGGCATTACAAACAAGAAGAGGAGGGGAAAAGGACAAAACTATGCGCTAGCCCAAGGAAGG
This sequence comes from Catagonus wagneri, assembly GCA_004024745.2. Lineage (NCBI taxonomy): Eukaryota > Metazoa > Chordata > Mammalia > Artiodactyla > Tayassuidae > Catagonus > Catagonus wagneri. The sequence goes on along the minus strand of PVHT021183631.1, from coordinate 5,089,615 downwards.
CAAACTCTTCTCATTTATTTGTGAGATGAACCAAAGGGAACATGCTGTGAGTCAGGAATTTCTTCCTCCTGATGGTCATTTGAACCCTTCCAGTGCATACTTTCTTCCCATAAGCCCAGCCCCAATGTCTGCACTCTTGGAAATTATCCATTTGTTGAAGAAATGATGGACCAGGGGAGCCTCTGGATGGGGACCTCACCTCATATGGGGCCCAGGGGCTCAGGGCTAAGAGCGTGAGGCCAAAGCAGCCCTGGGCTGGAATCCCTGCTTTGCCAATTAATACGGAGAGAGGCTGGGCAAGTTACTTCCCCTCTCTGGGCAGCAATTTCCTCACATGTAAATTAATGTAATAATAATGACTTCATACAGGATTACGATATCCAAATGGCTGGCATGCAGAGAGCACTCAATAAATATTAATTCCTTTCCCTTTTATGTTCTTGATCCCCCATCCTCAGGCCTTACTGTTGCAAAGATAATGACCCTCAGTCATTCTACATGTATGGAGTTCAAATAAACACAGTAATTAATGATCTAATTAGCATAATCCACATTAACAGGATAACGATGCCCAAGGTAGTGAACTTTTTATGTGGCAAATATCTCCTGGAAACAAATCAGGGGTGTGGCCAGGGCGGATTTCAGGTTAAACATCAGGTACACTAAGATCCTTCCAGAAATGCTTTCCACCTGATCAAGTATTTTAAAGATTTTACAGCTTAGTTTATTATTTGAGAGCAACTCAGGCTTCAGGGAGATGAGCAGCCACAATCCTAAACACAGCTGCTGAAAATTAACTTTGGCCTCTTTGTTTTTTATATATGTTCAAGTTTCAGCAGAAAAAATCAGTAATGAGCTTTGCTCAGATATATGCAGGCCTGAGAGATTTCACCTGATGCATTGCCCACTGGTTGCTAAAAACAATAAAAGCAACAAGCAAATGCTCGCAGCAGCTGCCATCAAAATCATGCATTCTCTTGAACCGAGAAAGGGATCGATTTTTCATCTGAGGCGAGGGGAACCACAGGACATGTTCCATCTTATAATTCCATTTCTTTATTTTTGCAGACGAGGTACCCAAACCTGAAAAAAGTCAAGTCGATCTAGAACTTGCAGAGGGCCCCTTAACTGCTTAATCCAGAAGGTTCTAGTCCATTACTCATTCCAAAAGTACCGTGTTTCAGGCAGGAAAAAAGGGAAAAGGCCTGTACGATGTGGAATTTCAACACATGACCTTTGTCATTTCTGGCAACTCTCAACCCTGATGCTTTGAGGTGCGGGTATTAGAGACCTTCTCTGGGAAGCTTGAGCAACGCCCCCGCCTGTCTTCCAGACTTCTGTCCCAGTGCCCAAGTACAAGAGGGGGAGGCAAGCTTGTCTAATTTGAGCCATTTTCCCCATGGGTCACTTCTTCTGGCTCCTGGTCAAGCAATACCCAGCCTGCCAGATTTTTTTTTTTTTTTTTAAATAAAGACCTGTTTACATTCATCAGAAATATCTTTAGCAGAAAGTATGGCCAACAAAAAGACTGGGAATGAACCACAAAATAGCATGAAATTCAACGTGGCTAGTTAATTTTTCATTCTTTATTTTCCTACCTTTTTTTTTTTTTTTTTTTTTTTTGGCCATGCCCATGGCATGCACAAGTTCCTGAGCCAGGGACCAAATCCACGTCACAGTAGTAGCTCAAGCCATAGCAGTGGCAATGCCGGATCCCTAACAACTAGGCCACTAAGGACCTCTTAATTTTTAGTAACAGTCTAAAACCCACAACTCTGAGCCATTCTTTCTGAGAAGCTCAGGAGACCAGCTCCATCAGAGGGAACATCGGGGGTTGCAGTGGGCTCTCTTGGTGGTCCTTTCAACACCCACCCGTCTCCTCCTCAGCCTTGTGCTTCAGTGAAAAATAGCCCTCTCCTTAGTTCTGAGGGGTGAAATTCTGACTCATCTGTCAAGTTTCTCAACCTCAGCACCCCCAACAGTTGGGGTTGGACACTTCTTTGCCGTGGGTCTGTCCTGTGCACTATAGGATGTTTAGCGCCATCCTGGGTCCCCACCTACTAGATGCCAATAACATCCCTCTACTATGACAGTCACGGTTGTCTCCAGACATGGCCCCTGGGGATAAAATCATCTGTAGCTGGGAACCGTGGGTCTATGTCAATCATGGGAATTCTATTCTTTCTTCTGATTGGTTTAAGCATGTGAGCAAATTTTGGGCATTGAGACACTCTAGGTGAGTTTTCTAGGGGGATTCTGGAGAAGGTTGCCTCATTCCTAAATGAGGCACATGAAAAGCAAATGGTGATCTTCACTCTTCAGGACATTATGTCTGGAAGCGTGTACCCAGATGGAAGTTCGCCTGTAACTGTGGTATGTACCATGAGACTGACTGCCTGAGGCCCTGGCCTGAGGTGAAGCCAAGTAGCCCTTGTTATTGAAGAGGAACCATTTCTTTATTCTTTAAGCCAATTTGCAAGTTTCTGGTCACTTGCAGCAAAAGCGACCTAATATAACATCGTATTATATTGTGCCTTACAAATATTTATAAAATGATACAGACATCCAAGATTCAAGTTTCATGACACTGTAAAATATGTTTATTTCCCCCAAAGACTTCTTTCTGCTGATTCTGACATTATTTGTTATCATTTTATAAATCACAAACAGCTGTCTAAGTCCTATTAGGAAATAACTGAAGGGTTCTAACTCCTATCTTCTAGGTAATATTTCAAAATATATTTTACGTTAAAATTTTTGGGAAAAAAATGACAAGAGGCTAATAGTTAACTCTTGCTTGGGCTAACTGGAAACTTACTGCATTATTTTCTTACCTTCTTGCTTTTAAGGTCAACAAATATAAGAGCAAGAAGTGGGTAATAATAATTTTTTTTAAAGGAGAGACTTTCAGTTTTCAGATTGAAAAGCTTTACTGAGCTGAAGACAGAACTGCATTTTCAGAATAAAAAGGCTCAGAAATCCTACTCAGGCTTAATAGAAAAGTCATCAGGAGAAATTTCTTCAAGGACAAAGGAGGAAATTCTGCAATCTTCCACAGAGACAGAGCAAGTTAACTTAAAATGGAAAAATAATTCCTCCAACATTGGACTTCTCTTCTGCAACAAGGAGAGAGGAGAGCAATGAAACAGAATTTACACACTGTGTGAAGGAAAAGAACCGCACCCAAGTCCACATAGTTGAAATACATATTTGAATGGAAAAAGGTATTTTTGGAAACAAATTCAAGCAAGTATATGAACACAGGTCTCTGAGACAGCACCCCAATCAAATAAAAGTTAAGCAAAAACAAAGATCTCAAGGGGAAGATGAAGAGTATAAGGATCAGTGCTGAGCAGTATTTTTTAGGAAAATAGGTTGAATATATATGCGACAATGTACTTAAGTCAAAGTAGACCATATAAAAGTGATGTTTAAAAAGCTTTAATCCTTTAAACAATAGAGGCACGCTGCAAAAAAAAATTAAAAAGCTAAGTGTATCTTAAAACTAAAATTGTAAACTAATCCAACTACCTCCAGGATTTTCAAGGAAGAAGGGGGATGGGGGTGCAGATAACGACACAAAAACCTTTTACATGCCCTGACTCACTTTGGGGAAATTATGTGGGTTTGCAACATGGTAATAAACACTTTAGTTGGCAGTGGACATTTAAGACGTTCCTTAATTTTGGTTTATCTGTGAAGAAATGTGGTCTGATATATGACTGCTAAAAAACAGAATGATAAGCATTGACAAAATAGATGTATTTGATTGAATTAACAAATCACTAGGGGTAAAGGAGATTACAAATTCTGTCAAATCCAGTAAAAGGAGAAAGGGAGAAAATATTAAATATTAACTATAATAGAAGATGGAAGAAATATATAAATTTACAAGCTACAATCGTGATGGGTGGATGAAGCTGGAGAGATGGATCCAGAAGAGTAAGGAAAGGTAGTCTTAAGTGTAACATCAGGCCGAGAAGCTCTGGGGCTAGGGAGCTGTCACGTGGTTCTGGGGGAAAGAAATCCTGGTGCAGGGGACTGGAGAATTTTGATACCATTATTGAGAATTTGAAGGAAAAAAAATAACTTAAGAAAATAAAGACAGTCAATGCTTACAGGCTAGCTTAGATGGAAAGACTTAATACTACAAAGATGCTGATTCTCGCATGGATTAGCTAAAAATGTAATGTAAACTAAATACAACGACCCAAGTTCTTGGAACTTTACAACATGTTTAATACTCATTTACAAGAATATACATTCAAGAATAGGCTGAAAAAAAATGTTTAAAGACGAGTAACAGGTGTATTTGCTGAACCCATATGCCTTTAAATGTAGATATAAATAGGTATCCAGCTGTACTCACAATGGTAAGGAACAGACATAGGAAGAGACAGAGTAAAGGAAGAATCAGAGGAATTCAGCATAGGCTCAATTATGCAAGGGCATTTAATACATATAAAGAGTGGCATTTCAGTGTCATTTTCCAATAGTTTTATGGCTTTGGGTTGGGAAGGGGCTTTCTATGCATGCCCTCAAAGCCGAAACAAGAAAGAAAGAGACTAAAAGATAGCATTACGTACAGGTTAGCATTTCAGAAGGAAGAATGAAACTAAACTTAGTTTAAATGACTGACAGAAAACTGGGAGAAATGTTTGTATTATGTAAAACAGGAAAGACTAATGTTTTTGACTACATACAGAGATATTAAACATCAAGAAAATAATTCTTTGAAAAAGTGGGCAAAAATATGAAGAGGAAATTTATATACAAAAGTCTAAGAAAGCTATGGGAGGATTCTGAACTCTACTATTAAACAATTATAAATCAATATATTTTTATTTATCTTATGTAAAAATCTTGAAAAAATTGTGTTGGCAAGGCTCTGGGAAAAAGAAATTATAATGCCCTGTTTATAAGAACGTAAACTGGCACAATTCTTCTATAGGATAATTTGAATATACATATACAAACACATACATATAAACATACATGTAAGTATCCAGTGCTGCCTTGAGCTGTGGTTTAGGTTGCAGATGCGGCTCCGATACCGCATTGCTGTGGCTGTAGTGTAGGCTGGCAGTTACAGCTCCAAATTCAACCCTGTAGCTTAGGAACTTCCATGTGCCACCAGTGTTGCGCTAAAAAGACAGGGGGAAAAAAGAAGACAGAGGTAAATTCCCCCATGTTCTAGCCTGGACCTCTTGGAGACAAGGTCTAGATAGGAGTGTGGGAACATGCTGACCTCCAAAAAAATCAAAGGTTTTTGACTGTGGAAAAGGAATTTGAAGATTGCATCAAAGTTACCTTGAGCCCTGTGTTGGAAAGAACTCCAGGGTATCACCGATTTCTTGTTCTTCCCACTGATTTTGGTCAGGTATATAAAGACAATCAATTAGCTTTTTGCATATTCCCATCAGCCCGCCAGTTCCAGCTCCTGTACAGCGGTCTGGAGGAGACCCAAGGTACCTAGGACTGAGCAATGGTAAGAGCTCATGCTGATGACCTATGTGAGCTGGCGTGGGTTTGGAACAACTGTGGTAGCATACGAATACACAGAAGAAAAGTCTGTAAAAAAAAAAAAAGGTGACTACACAGAAAAATTTATAAGAGTAAATAACAAAATGTTAACAATAGTTCTTCTAGGTAGTAGGATCACAGGTAATTCTCTCTTATTTCCTTCTTTAATTATCTTTTACAGTGAGCATGAATTATGTGTATAATAAAAAGTAATCCCTTCTATTTAGGGGGAAAGAAAAGACAGGCTAGATTAAGGAAAGATAAAATGTAAAAACCTGATTTGGATTTTATCTTCATCTTATGTATGTTCATATCTTTAGACACTGTGTGCGTGTGTGTGTGTGTGTGTGTGTGTATGTATTTTTTTTTCCTAGACTATAAAATCCTTACGTGCAAGGTTGTTTCACATTATCTCCTTGGGTATACAAATAATGAATGAATAAATGAACTTAAAAATTAATAAAACTCTTTAAAATAAGAACAAAGAAATTAAATAATATTTCATAAATGCTCTGATTAGCATAGTGTCACAAGTCTGGGTTTACTTTTAAATACAATGGGAAAATAGCTAATTTTCTTAGTGATAATGATATTTAATTGGAGAGATCAGACTAAAATAAGTAATCAGAAAATATATTTTTACACAACTTTAACCACAATAAAAAAAAAATAAATGAAGGCACGTCCAGTACAGAGGTAAAATTTTAAAGAAACATGAAAGATTGCTCTAGAAAATCCTGAACAAAACTTTACTTACATTACAAAAGATACTTCACTTTGCTAAAATATTTCTTTAGAAAAGGTAGTGCATTTGAAAGTGTGTTTCCACATCAATAAGAACAAAAACTAAATATAGGACCTGAAATAAAGGGCATTAGCAGTTGAAAACAAATCAAAAATGCGAATAAATTTTCTCTGAAATTATCATAGAATGTAACGGGAAAACAGAATATGATTTACAAATGCAATCTCTGTGGAAGACCGCCTCACTATCCACTTGAAAGGAAATTAAAAATATAAAGCTAAGAACACAAAACAGTTACATCTCTTTGTACATGATACAGGATAGAAACCACTGAGGACAAACTGGAATACTGGGAAAAAAACACATTTAGTCCATAGATCCTCACAAAAGCAGGCTCCACACTGGTACAACTTCAAATATATATACAGTTCTGTTACTGAGCGTTTCCTCTTAAACTCTGCATATTTTCATCAATAGTGGCATATGTTAAATTAGCTATTAATTCCAGTTTAAGGAAATGCTCTCTCTTACACAACTTTTCACTATGGCAGGGAGTACCTTCTCTAGCATACCAACAAGCTATCAAACATTTCTCTGCAAATATCTTCATTTAATTCCTACAATCTTTCGGAAATAAACATCTAAAATGATTCCAGCAGATACCATTCAATTTAGAGGGTAATGAGGATATTTTATTTTATTTTATTTTTATTTTTATTTTATATTGGCCATGCCCACAGCATGGGAAAGTTCCAAGGCCAGGGATCGAACCCGTGCCACAGCAGCGACAACACCAGATCCTTAACCCACTGTACCACAAGGGAATTCCCTAGGATTAGCTTTTAAATAAAGCCTCAGAACACAAAATTAAGCAAAATAATCAAACACCAAAGTTTGTTGGTACAATATAAAACTTGATTTGATTTCATTTCTTAGTCTCCTCCAAATGCTTTTGAGACAGAAAATATCCAACAATAGTAAAAATTTTTAATCAGTAGTACATTTAAAATGGCAGTACATGTTTACTTTGTGCCAGCCACTACTTGAAGTATTTTACATACATTTAACAACAATACTTTGAAATGGAAATACTGTCATCATCATCCCCATTTTACAGATGAAGAAACTGGGCCACGTCGACACTGTGAAACTTGCCGAGGTTACACATCTAGTTAAGTGGAGAGACAGGACTTGAACCCAGTAAGTCTGAATGTGGCACCCATATGATGAACTATTATCAAGTAATCCTCAAATTTAACTCACATTGTAAGCACTTGGGGCGTTTTTAAACCGCTGATGTCCCAGGTCACATCCAGACCAGAGAGAGCTTCTGGGGGTGACTTAGTATTTTTAAAGCTCCCCAGGTAGGTCCAACGTGCAGCCAGATTTGAGAACCACAGCACAGTGCCATATTGCTCTAATGACAACGAGGCTCACCTTGACGCTAATGGGAGGCTGCTGAATATATTCTGACATGAAAATTAACATCCATTTGAAACTAACTTAACCTGTAAATCATAGATAGGTGGCTAATTGAGTGGAGGACAGGTGATTACCTGAAAGGATGGTAAACCACGGCTTTCTCAGAAGAGAGCTTCTATTTTCTAATTTAAAACACATCAAGCAGGCCAGACCTACAGTTACTTTCCCCCCAGAAAGGGGGGGGGGGGCTTAAAATTAAAAGAGCAGATGTGTGAATACAGGCTGATGGGTTACAATAGCACTAGAAGAACTAGTTACACTGCCCATCTCCCTGATGTCATTCTCTTTTTAAAATGTCTCATATCTACTGGCTATAAATATATATGTGTGTGTGTGTATATATGTGTGTGTGTGTGTATATATATGTGTGTGTGTGTATATATGTGTGTGTGTGTGTGTATATGTGTGTGTATATATGTGTGTGTGTGTGTATATATGTGTGGGTGTGTATATGTGCGTGTGTGTGCGTATACCTGCACATGTATTTACATATATAACTGTATCTCCACAGTCTCATGCAAACATCTGTCCCACATAATCTCATGTATACACCTATCTTCAGAGTCTTATGTATATATATATATATATGACTTATGTATATAAATATATGCCTATATACACAAATTATTTCATCCCTATATACACACAGCATCTCATACCTACATACACATTGAGTCTCATATATATATGAGCTCCTTTTTGCCTTGAGGTCACATGTCTAATTCCAGGCTCCCTGAGCTTTGGTTTAGGGCCCAGCAGCTGGGCCACAGCAAACAAGGAAGTGCTGGAATCCAGCCTGTGCTCCGTTTACCCAGCTCCATGCCTGCACGGAGGGGAGCCCCCTCTAACGCCGCTACCACGTCCAGGAACAACACAGAGATGAGTGCCAGGAAGCTTGCCTGTCTCAAATCTTGGCCATGGATGGAAGAAGAAAATAATCAATCGACTCTAAGATTTCATTACAACAAACCAAAATCTGTGCAAGCTTGCAGCACCAATTTGTATAACAAAACAGGGGCCCAGAAAAACCCTGAAGCAGAACATTTAACACTCAGGGTCATAGGCAGTAACATATCAGACACGTAGTGCAGTGCTTGAAAACAAAGTTTTGTTTGGTTGAGTTTTTAAGTCTGATGCCAAGACTCAATAGGAGACAAAACCTGAACTGAGGTGAGGTTATTGTCATCTTCATCCTTCTTCGTGTGGGTATTCAGGTTTGACTGCAGAAATCCCAGTGTGTTTGATTAGAAAGTGCCACATTGGACACTGCTAAAACCCTGAATTCCAAAATACATCTCTCCCAGAAGCTTTTGTGGTCTTTTGAAAACATTTGTCTCTAAAGTCTAAGGATACTGGGAGCAAAGAAGAAAATGTAATTATTCAGTAGCATAATAATTATTCAGTCTCAAAAAACTGCTCTTTTTTTCCCCTGGGAAATTAAGTACTTAAGTGAAATCCCAAGTCATTACTCACTTGGGGTTTTATTTTTGTTACCTGAAGACAAAACAACATGGACCTAACTTCAGCTTTTAAGTGGACAGCCACTGAGCATCTCACAGGCTGGACCATGTCCTTGGATAGGCTACTCTTTCGAAAGAAGAAGTGGATGCCAAATTAGCTTAAAACCAGTTTAAAAAAAAAAACTCTTGATGACATTAAGTCATATATATAATGCAGTTTGTATGAAAGTGCCATTACCTTGTATATTTAAAGAAAACACAGTCTCAGTGAAACGAAAACTGCCAGTTGCTGAGCTTGAAGTAGTAACATACAGAGATAAATATAGACCTAAAAATCTGTAGAAAAATCTTTGGCCCCATATAGGGTTTTGCCAAACTGTTACCCACCTTTGATTTTCAAAACATGGGACCTGGAGAGACAAGACATCTCCAGGAGCCTGTTCCCTTCCCACAGTCAAACTACACGTCGTAGTCGGAGAATAAAAGTACAGACTTTGAAGGCAGCAACAAAATGGTCAGGCACGGCTCTATCTGCTCCTGAGATTCCTGTGCATTTATGGAGGACTTTTTTTTTTTTTTTTTTGTCTTTTTAGAGCTGCACCTGCAGCATATGGAGGTTCCCAGGCTAGGGGTCTAATCGGAGCTGTTGCTGCTGGCCTATGCAAGAGCCACAGCAATGCTAGATCCAAGCCGCATCTGCAGCCTACACCACAGCTCACGGCAATGCTGGATCCTTAACCCACTGAGCGAGGCCAGGGATTGAACCTGAAACCTCATGGTTTCTAGTTGGATTCGTTTCCACTGCATCACGACGGGAACGCCTATGGAGGACTTTTAAAACTCACCTGCACAGAAGGCAGGCCTTCTCCCAAACGTGTACAGTAGACCCTCCAAACTCAGTCCATAAAGTAAACAGTTAACGGACCAATCAAGAGGCAGAGACATGAGTTAATAATGCGGGCCACTTTCAAAAGCCACACGATGTCTAAGTGCCTTCCACTCCCTGCTCTTTTCAAAACAGTCAGCTTGAAAACCATCAGTGTCAGGAGAGGCTCTGTCAAAGGTCTGAAAATAAAGAAACACCTTGATGATCCCAGCTGACGGTTTGTTATTGTTGTTGTCTGAAGGACAGCGAGAGGATGGCAACATAAAGAGAATTCTGAACGGGAGAAATTCTGCTGGGAAGTTAAAGATGGGCAAAGCAAGCAATGAGTAGCCTCCTCCTGACTCTACCAAATTAAACCAACCATCTTATTAAGACTAAAGGTATTGGGTACTGTTAATTCACCCCAAAATATATATTATTGTAAGGATTAATATAGAACTATTCCAAGAAATAACTGTTGTCCGCATTTCTGAGATAAAGTCCCTGACAGATCTATGAATCCTGACCTGTAAACCATTTTGATAACAAGCATTAATGCAGAGAAAACACAAAATTTGTAACCCTAACTCCCCTGCCCCAACAGAATAGAAAAATAGGGAAGTGGAAAACCAGAATAAAACGCATGCTAGATGCTGAGATAACATTTTCAAAGTGTGCCAGCTGGATATTTAATAAAAGTGGCAATTATCATATTTCAGCTTCAATTCAGAGGGCTCTACTTCTAGACAACATATGTTAATCATCAGTAGAATTTCTCCTAAAAACACAATGTACGTGAGAATGCTTACAGTAGCTTTCCAATAAATGTGAAACGAATCTGACTATTGTAATAGATCTATGCCCAAGATTCTGTAAAAACAAAATGGCAAGATACATCTGTGACATTAAATATATTTACATATACATAAAGCAAACTTTACAACTGCCATATATTTGATGAGAACATTTTTATATTTCCAAAGTAACTTTTTTTTTTTATTCACTGATGCTTCACAAAATAAATAAACGTGACAAATCTTCAGAAGGGAGATTTCTTTATGTGCTATTATTTAACAAAGAGATGACATCTATTCCATGATCTCTAATTTGTGACACACCAAAGCTTCTTTTGTTGTGCCAACCGAGACCTTATATTCCGATTTTATCTCCTTATGTGAGGCTCCCTGGCTTAACTGAAATGACATGCCTGCAATTCTAGCCTGTCAGTTAAACTGCAACAAAGCTGTGCAATTCAGTAGAATCCAACAATCACTAAGTATTCAGTTCTGCTTTTTCACTCATCTCCTTTTATGAGTGAAGACACAGAAATAGTTGCCTAATTTTCATGACTTGCCCAAAAATATCAGGGTGAATATCCTGATACAGAATGAGTTGAAATCACATTTGAAAAAAAAAATATTTTCCCCAGCCATGCAGCAAAAGTAAGTAATTTTTTAAATGTCTCTTTTTGATATTTAGCTTGAGGAAAACTTCCATTTTTTGTTTCAAAGGTATTTCCAGCTCATTCCCGCTAATAACCCACTTTCAACAATTTGATGTCAGTGGCCCCAGAATCCCTTGACCACCCATTCATGGTCAGCCCCAGCCTCACAGCTTCACCTTCCTTGACACCCCAGCTGGCCCATCATGCTACACAGCAATCGAGCCTATGCATTTGTCCCCAGTCCATCTTAGCCTCTTTCTGCTTCCACATTATTCAGCTGGCAAAACCACAATCCTGATTAAATGAAATTATCCTTGGATTCTCTCCCTACCCCAGAGAAACTGACCCAAAGCAGAGAAAATAAATAACTCTACCAGCTGGTTTGCTTTAAAAATCAGGCATCAATTTCAAAAGGCTTTCAGCTCTGCTCAATGGTCTTAGCACACTTCCCTGACCAACTCACACTCCTGCTGCTAGAAAGCTATTTTATACTTTCTACCCACTCCTCAAACTCATCTCATGATCTTGATTCTTATTTTCCTAAGAAAACAGAAGCAAGCAAAAGATACCGCTGAATCTTCCCACAGTTATATATACTCATCTATATGCATCTGTACGACACAGTTATATATACTCATCTATATGTATCTGCGCCAGTCCAGAACATGCAATGCCTTAGCTTCACCTCCTCTTGACTGTTAGAGGAAACCCTCTGTATATTCTCTTCTCTCTACTAAATAACTTTCATCAGTTTTCAAACATCTTATAGTAATTGCCATCTTTAAAAAAAAAAAAAAGCTATTTCTGACCTCACATCCTATACAGTTATTCTTCCCTACTTCCTCCATAGGAAAAAAAAAAAAAAAATCTCTCAAGACCTACGTATACTGTCTCTGTTTCCTCATCTCTCATTCTCACTTGAGCCAATCCCAATCAGCTTTTCTAATCAACTGCTGACAATGATATTGTCAACATCACTATGATCTCATGCTGCTACATCCAAAGTTCAAGTCATGGTCAAGGTCTTCAACCACTCAGTAGGGTTCCCATGGTTCTTCACTCCTCCCTTGTAGCTCTCCTTGTAGCTTTGAGACACTTAACTTGCCCGGCCCAACTATTCTTCTATCCTCAGTGGTTGTTCCTTCTCAGTCTATTTAACTTGTTCCTCTTCAGCTACTCAACCTCTAAATGCTGGATCTCAGGACTCAGTCCTCAGGCATCTTCTCCTGGCCCACTACATTGATTCCACTAGGGATCTCATCCAATCTTGTGGATTTAAATCCACCTACCAATTGATCAGCCAACTTTATTCCTCCAGTCCTAATCTCTCCCTTGCACTCCGGGCACACAGACTCAGTGGTCACCTCTTGAACAGGTCACAGCAACTCAGACATTTTCCTCATATAAGAAAATGGCATCGTTATTCAGCCAGTTGCTCAGGCCAAAGTCCACATCCAACTGGCAAATCCTAGCAGCAACACTTTCAAAATATATACTGAGTCCAACCACTTCTTACAACTACCACTTACCCACTTGGATGGGGCATCCAAGCCACATCATCTCCCACTTGGATTCATGATAAGCCTCCTAATCCATCTTCCTGTTTTCTCACCCTCAATGGATGACTCTGGAGTCATCTGTTTAAAACATAATGCAGATAGTGGCTCACGCAAGTTAAAAACCTTGAAGGTTTCCCATCAGATGTGGAAAAGGTCCAGAAGGCCCGGGTTATCTGGCTGCTGATCACCTCTTTGGCTTTACCTCCCTTCGCTCTCTCCTTTGATCACCCCTTCCCAGCCACAGTGGCCTCTTTGCTCTTCTCCAAATACCCTACAATGTCCCTGCCTTGGGGCCTTCGCCACTGCTATTTTTGTCACCTGGGACACTCTTCCCCAGGGTACTCACAGGGCTTTTCCTCTCATTTCCTTTATTTTATTTTTTTTTTTTGCTCTCTCATTTCCTTTAATGTCTTGCTCATATGTCACCTACTCAGAGAGGACTTTCCTGCCCACTCTATCTAAAATCATGCACTTGGCCATTCTCCACCTCATCCCTGCTTTGTTTCCATAGAGCTCTTTCACTGGCATTATGGTGTTTCTTTATTTGTTTACTTGTTTATTCCCCAACTCCCTCACTAAAATGTAAGAATCATGAAGTTAGAGACTCTGTTTTGTTCACACTGTACCCACAGCATCTAGAGCTTGGCTTGGTTCATGCCAGATGCCCAATAAATGTTTGCTGAATGAATCACCAATTTAACCAATACGAGCTACAAGTGTGTGTAGTCAGGCAGGCTGACCCCACATAACAAAAAGATAAAGTACAATTTTGATTAAAAGATGCCATCAATGAAAATCTGTATTGTTTTAAAGCTTTTCATTCTATTTCCCAGGTAGATAATAGGATAGAAACAACAATAGCAAGAGAATTCATAATTGGTCTTCTTACCCGCCGCCCCCCGCCCCCGCCCCGCAGGTACAGATTAGTGATCTCAGGCATCCACCAGCTAATTAGCAGCAAATCTTAATCCCTTGAACAAGTGTTTTGATCAATTATGATCTGAAAGTCTCATTTTAAAAAAAGTTATTTTTTCCCAGTTGAAATTAGTGTCTCGGGAATATGTTCACAATCTGAATCTTATGCTACAATCAACTTCTCTCTTGTTCAGTAATAAACATGGCTAAATAAGGCGTATGGTGAAGTGACTAGTTCTTTCTTGATGAGGTAAATGCATCTTTTCTGCCCGATTAGATTACAAGCTCCCTGAATATAAGGCTACTTCCTTGACCCCCTGTAACGGGACAGGTTAGATTGCACTGAGTAGGCCATGTCACAGTCGCTTAGCCAAACAAAAATGCCAACAAAAGAATATCACTTAAATACATGTCTAATACAGGTTGGCCACAATTCAATTAATCAAGGTCAGTTAAGGACCCAGAAAGAGTTTCCACCCCAACACTTGCCTTCATATCACTGCGGCAATGACTGTGGTGGGTTATATCGGAGTTCTCAAAGCCTACAACATTTTGCTCACATTTCATTGGCCAAAGAAAGTCACCTTACTCCCTCCTGCCTTCAAAAGAGGAAGGAAGGTGAAATTCCCACAATCCTGCCAGAATATTCCAAGCCTTTATGACTGCCGCATTCCTCTCACAGAGCCCTGATGACTGTCACAAAATAGCGGGTAAAGACATCCTGTTTAGCGCATGTATTCTACCCTTTCACATGTGTGAACACACAAATGGCCTTCAGTGGATAGCCCCAACCCCTGGTGGCAAAAATCCCTGGAAAGAAGGAAGGTAAGAATTCATGTTTCAAAATTAAAAAGTAAAATTAAACTATGCCACACTTCCTGGAGTTTCACAAGGGCAACCCAAGGCTTCTATCACCAGTGAGTGAAATTTGAGAATAAGACACAACAAAACTCTGCTGATACTTCCTTGGTAATGCTTCTAATTTTGTAGACACTTGATGTAAAATCTTTCTTGGCTCTGATCTAGGCTTAGCTGCACCCTATCTATCTGGATTAAAAACCAGCCCTGACCTCAAATGATTTCAAATGCAGCTAGAGATGAACCAGAAGCCAAAGGAACAAGATAAGATTAATGAATCACTAAAAAGTGTTGGTGTCTATGCAGGGATTTGTATATGACAGATTAAGTACTCTCCATAAGAAAATGACAGATAAAGCAGGTAAAATGAAAGTGGAGGAATATCTGCAGTACTCTAGTCTTTATAGCTAAAGTTACATAAAAGCACATGGATCATGGTTTTAAAAAAAGCATGAGGGGGAGAATAGTGTGTAAAGGGATGCTAAATATAAAGAAAATATTATAAGCAATTATGGAAATGAAGAGTAACTGCTTACAGGGAAATTATTTATGTACAAAATAATTTTTTTTTTGTCTGTTGTCTTTTTAGGGCCTCACCCATGGCATATGGAGGTTCCCAGGCTAGGGGTCTAATCAGAGCTGTGGCCAGCAGCCTACACCAGAGCCACGGCAACGCCAGATCCAAGCCACGTCTGCAACCTACACCACAGCTCACGGCAACGCTGGATCCTCAACCCACTGAGCAAGGCCAGGGATCGAACCCACAACCTCATGGCTCCTAATCAGACTTGTTTCTGCTGCGCCATGACGGGAACTCCCTACAAAATAATTTTATTACAAATTGTTCATGTCCTATACATCAACTATGGACATCAACACTTGCCCAAACTCTTCATTCATTTCAGAGAAGATTTTTAAAAAATTATTTTAGGTTGCAGAAGCGGCTCGGACCCCGCGTTGCTGTGGCTGTGGCGTAGGCCGGAAGCTACAGCTCCAATTCGACCCCTAAACTGTGAACCTCCATATGCCACGGGTGCGGCCCTAGAAAAGGCAAAAAGACAAATAAATAAATAAATTAAATTAAAAATTATTTTATTGAGGTATAGTTGATTTACAATGTTGTGTTAATTTCTGCTCTACAGCAAAGTGATTCAATTATATATACATATATTATTTTTCATATTCTTTTTCATTATGGTTTATTACATGATGTTGAATATGTATTCTGTATACATGGAATAATATAATTCCATGTATACAGCAGGACCTTGTTGTTTATCCATTCTAAGTATCACAGCTTGTATCTGCTAACCCCAAACTCCCAATCCATCCTTCCTAGCCCCTCCCTCTTGGCAATCACAAGTCTGTTCTAAGAGGAGATTTTTAAATCACAAAGACCTAGTAGAAAGGAATTAGATGACTGACGGCCCTTTGAGTGCATGGCCCAGTGTCCTTTCACAGCATAGGACACTGGTGCATAAAGAAGAGAAAATTCTCAGTGCATCTGAACAGTCAGGCTTCGTCCATCACGGAGACCTATTGAAAATGTGTAGGCAAACAAGGAAGTAGGTGGCTGAACAACACACAATCCTGCAGAAGTGTCTTGATCTGCTCCGGCTGCCCTAACAACACCCTGCAGATTGGGTGGTTTGAACCACAGAAATTGCTTTTCTCACAGTTCCAGAGGCTGGAAAGTCCAGATCAAGGTCTGGCAGGGTTCAGTTTCTGGCGAGAGCCCTCTTCCTGGCTTGCAGATGGCCTCCTTCTCACTGAATCTTCACACGCTCTTTCCTCTGTGTTGAAACAGAGACCACAATCTCCCTCTCTCTCCCCCAACACCCACCCCGACCCTGTCACCCCCTTATAAAGCCACTAATCCCATCACGAAGGCCCCACCCTCAAGACCCAATATAACCCCATCACCTCCCAAAGGTCCCATCTTCAAAGAGCATCACATGGGGGGTAAAAGTTTCAACATACCAATGAGGGGAAAGCGGATGACATGTTTAGTCCCTAACACAGGCCATGACTCGGTTAATGAAACATGGGCTCTTTAAGCAGGAGTTCAAATCACATTATCAGGTTTAAAACAACATGGTACCTTGTTTTAAGTGCCAGGGTACTTTACAGTGAAATGAGAGTGCACAAGTAAGAAGAAAGAAACTCATTCAGCTTTGGAGGGAACCAACATATAACAACTTTTCATCAGACTCTCCCAAACAATGTCCCTGCACTTTTTTCACGGTAAATCCTTCTAAATTGCATTAGGAGAATTTTAAAAGATGGAACAGATGCATCTATACAAGGCTTCCAAACAAAGACACTGTAAAGGCTGAAAAACTGCCATCCTGCTCTCCCTCCCAAAGCCCCCAAGAGAAGAATATTGAAAATAAAACCAGTTGTGAACTGCTAACATAAATTAACAACTTACTTGATGCTAGGCAGTGGGTTAATTGCTTTTTTAGATGTACCCTAATATAACACTCACAGTAATCTATTTTACAGATGAAAAAAACCAAGGCCCCGAAATGTTAGCTAATTGGTAAAACATCACCCAATCAAAAATATGAGAAAAAACTTGGAAGCTCCCACTGTGGTGCAGTGGGTTAATGATCCTGCTTGGCTCTGTGGAGGCACTGGTTCCATCCCTGGCTTGGTGCAATGGGTTAAGGATACGGCATTGCTGCTGCTGGGGTGTAGGCTGTATCTCTGACTCAGATTCAATCCCTGGCCTGGGGACTTCCATATGCTGAGAGGGGAAAGGTGAAAAAGGAAAAAATAAATGAGGGGCTCTTGTCTCTGGCTCAGGTTAATGAACATGACTAGTATCCATGAGGACTCAGGTTCAATCCCTGGCCTCACTCAGTGGGTTAAGGATCTGGTATTGCCATGCAGCTCCTATTTGAGTCCTAGCCTGGGAACCTCCATATGTTGCGGGTGTGGACCCAAAAAAGACAAAAAAAAAATGTATTTGGAAAAAAATGAGAATTGGGTCTCAAACAATGGTCTTTGATCCACAAACCCATCTTTGGGCTGGGAAACAATTTATTTGGGTCACTAACTAGCTATGGCCCCACAAGCAAGTGACCTCATCTCTCTGGAATTCAGTTTCTTCACTGTAACATGAGAGAATTAGAATGCGTGATCACTCATTAGGTTTTCCTTTCTCAAGTTTTGTGATCACTTTTTTGTGGGTGTGTCTTTTTTAGGGCCCTACCCGTGACATATGGAGGTTCCCAGGGGCCAAATAGGAGCTGTAGCTACCAGCCTATGCAAGAGCCACAGCAATGCAGGATCCAAGCCACATCTGCGACCTACATCACAGCTCACGGCAATGCCGATCCTTAACCCACTGAGCAAGGCCAGGGATCGAACCTGTGTCCTCATGGATGCTCGTGAGATTTGTTAACCCCTGAGCCAAGATAGGAACTCCCAAGTTTTATAATTACTCTTAAGTCACACTTGGCTAAAAAACAAAACAAAAAGCACTTTTAATACCTACCTCAAAGAGGCTGTTATAAAGGATAAGTGAGTTAATGGATGCCAAAAAAAAAAGATGTTTTTACTGATGAATAACCATGTGATTTTAGAATTTGTCATCATCATTTCATGACCAAAGGAGGATTTCTCTGCCAACTCTAATCACCTCTCAAAATGTTTAACACCAGGAACACTGGAAGATGTGAGGACGAGCACACATTCCCACTAAAGGAAAACCACCTTGAAACACAAGCTCAATTGGCAGCTGTTTCACTGAATCAACGTCAAAGAAAATTTCTTGAAGATGGGTATCTGAACACAACTTTTTAAGATCCTTGCTGAAGCTTCAGCACATCTCAGAAAACTTGACTGATTACAGCCATGTCTTCTGCATGTCAATGCCTATGCTCTGAAAATATGCACATAGAAGATAACACGCAAAAAAAAAAAAAAAGTTATAAATTGACAATATGATAACCGGCAGCATTTACCGGGACAAGCTAACCTTTGCATCACAGCAGATTTAGTAGTAGTTATGCATAGATGTCACGATGGTCCTGGACTAGAACCCAACTAAGAGGCTAGCAAATCCAAATCCTTCAAGAGACTTGGAGAGAATATGTGGAGTTAATCCAGCATTAGCTGCCATGACGGATGGAAATTCTACAAAGAATGAAATTCTAACTTTCCGAATATACTGAGAACTTGGAGAGATCACGGGTGCTAGGAGTGTCCCTCGAGCAGCTGACTTTGCGCTTTAAGTACAAGTACAAAGTGACCCTTAGAAGGGCCTTGCGATGAAGCCTTTAGGGAGCCATGTGAGAAGAATTCGCTGTCCATGCAACTGAATAGCAAAAAAACAAAAACTAACCAAAAAATGCAATAAAAGGGCAAGAGATCAAAATAGACATTTTTCCTAAGACATACATATGGCCAACGGGTACCTGAAAAGACGGTCCACATCACTACCGCACTACTCCGGATGGACATGCGAATCAAAACCACAATGAGATAGCACCTCATTCCTGTTAGAATGGCTATTAGCAAAAAGACAACAAACAGGTGTTAGTAAGGATGTGGAGGAAAGGCCCGCCTCGTGCACTGAGAGTGGGAACGTAAACAGTACAGAAGGTCCTCAATAAATGAAAACTAAAACTGCTATAAGATCCAGCAATTCTGCTTCTGAGTACTTATCTGAGGAAAACAAAAACACTAATTCAGAGAAGAACACATACTCGTATGTTCATTGCAGCACTACTTGCAACAGCCAAGATATGGGAACAACCTAAGTGTCCCTCAACAGGTGAAGGGATAAAGAAGGGGTGGTATACGTATACCATGGAATATTGTTCGGCCACAAAAACAAAGGTAATCTTGCCACTTGCAACAACGTGGATGGACCTGAAGGGTATTATGCTAAGTGAAGTAAGTTGGACAGAGAAAAACAAATACTGTGTCTCACTTACATGTGGAATCTAAAAACAAAACAAACATACAAAAAAAAAAAAAAAAAAGCAAGCTCATAGAGAACAGACTGGTGGTTGCCAGAGGCAGGGGGTTGTGTAAGACCACAACCACAGACCCAATGACACCCTTCTTGATAGAAGCAGCTTCAAACACAAACTGGAGTACCCCCTTGATACGTCACACAGTCCAGATGCAAAGGGGCCCAGAGTAGCAAACATTCTTTGCATACAAAGGATATAAATCACAAGGCCAATATATAGGATGGCACAACACTGATTACAGGTAACTTAAGGAGAAGATGTAAAGATTGAGAGATTATGAGGTTTCCGCAGCAAAACAGGGACACGACCATCATCATGATGTTTCCTTGACAAGCTACCATCTGCTCACAAGTGGACTGGAAACTTAAATGCACATTGTGCTTCATGTAGATATACACAGCTGTATGGCAGACAGTCACAGATGTAGTACAATACCAGCATAATTTAAAATACACAGGCCAAGGTCCCAGCTTTCATGGTAAAGTCCTAATTTGGGGAGGAGAACACGCACAGAATACAAGGTTTTAAAACGTGCCCAGAAATATTTCCATCCTCTTGTTGAGAAAGAATTCCTCAAGTTGCAGGGAAGTCACTGTCCACTAAAGCCATTGCTGAGGACCTAAAAGAACAAAGCTATAACACACTGGGTTTTGCATTTTTTTTTTCAACCTCAGTTTGTAATAAAGTCTCTATCAACAGTTTTCTCAGAAAACTTAATCCACCTGAAACTCCAGGGTCCTGAGCCAATGGGCAGCAGGCAAACACTTTTAGCCTCATGGTTGGTTATCAGTGGAGACAGGCGCGTCGGAGAAAGTTATTTATACATAAATCATGCTCAACACTTTAACTCCACAAAAAGCCAAATGCCGCAGAGCCATGAAGTCACTCTGCCACTCCAAAATTAGCCACAGGCACCTGGAAGAGACATCAGCCACTCTGACCGCCCAGCAGCCCCCAGCCCCTTTCTGGGGCACATTCCCCCCTTTTCACAGGAAAACTGCTCCTTTCTCTGTTCACACCATAAGGCTGATGATCCTAGTGCCCCACTTTGGTGTAGCTCAGCAGTCCTGGGTCAGGCCTCTAACCAAAGCCAAGACTCAGCCTTCCCAGGGTGTACACCCCGGAGCTGGAAAACAATGCACCCCCTTCCCAGTGAGGCTGTGCGGGAAAAGGCAGCCACACCTGCCACTAAGTGAGAGAAGCCAGTCACAGAAGTACATCATCACGCAGAGAGGGACAAAGGTTCTTGGGGTCCTGAGTGCTGACATGTCCCCGAACCCCAGCAGCACCCCGCCCTGCTCTTTGTTACAGCCAGTAAGTTCCCTTCTGCTTGCTGGCCTGGGTAACCTCTCCCTGGCAACCCGAAGCATCCCAAATAATCCAAACCCAGGGGTAAACGAAACCTATACATGCAAGTCTCAAAGAAAACATCTGCTCTTGGTTACAGGCTATAGAATGAGGCACCCAGGGCTGTGTCCAGAGCGATGGTCCACAGGAATGAGGTGACTTTTGCTTGACATCCAAGGTTTGTGTTTTGTTTCTGGTTTTGGTGGAGAGGGAGCATTCTCCCTAGATTTAAAAAGTTAAGTATCAAAAGACAACAGGCGTTCCAAACTCTGGAAGACTTCCCCACGTCCCAGATGTCTTGATGCAGGTGTACTAGAGGCAGGGCTAAGGTCAAACAGAGCAAAGGCTTGGTCCCTGGGCAGCTGTTCAGCCCAGTTCAGGTTTCTCAACTCCTCTGAGTTTCCCATTTATTCCCTCATCCATGAATGAGAATCCCAGCTATACTTCGATTATGAGGAGGCAGTTTTTCTCTAAGGCTGCTCCTAGACCCACTCACATCACCATCGCCTGAGAGCCTGGTCAGAAAACGCACATTCCTGGGCTCAAACCGGGACCTGTGGAATCAGTCTACATTGTAAAACAAAAAAACTTCCCAGGAGAATTTTCTACACATTACACTTTGTGATCCACATTTGAAAACATAAAGTGCCAAGCAAAACTGATAGCCCATGGTAACTTTCATTGACTGACTACTATTAACTTCTACCAACAACAAAACAACAACACACACACGCCTCAGAGTTTGCCAAACTTAAAATTAGAAGAGAATGCTTTAAAGCAACAAAAGTTTTATACTTTAGAGAAGAAGAAAAATAGCAGTTCCTGTCATGACACAGCAGAAACGAATCCGACTAGGAACCATAAGGTTGCAGGTTCGATCCCTGGCCTCACTCAGTGGGTTAAGGATCTGGCATTGCCGTGAGCTGTAGTGTAGGTTGCAGATGCAGCTTGGATCTGGTGTTGCTGCATAGGCCGGCAGCTGTAGCTCCGATTAAACCCCTAGCCTGGGAACCTCCATATGCCACAGGTGTGGCCCTAAAAAGACAAAAAGACAAAAAAAAAAAAAAAAAGAAATGAAAAATAACAGGAACAGGTTACCCCAAGCTTACACTTGCTTTTCAAAATTTTGCATAATGTAAAAACAGTGATTCTCAACCTTAATGCACAATTAGAATCTACTGGGAAGTTTTTAAATCTCCCTGTGTTCAAGGCTGCATCCCAGGCAAATAAGTCAGAGTCCTTGGAGGTGGGGTCTAGGCCTTAGTATTTTTTTTTTTAATTTCCCACATGAAAAAGCAATGAGATCCTGCTGTATAGCACAGGGAACTATATCTAGTCACTTATGATGGAGCATGACAATGTGAGAAAAAAGAACGTATATATGTATGTGTGACTGGGTCACTTTGCTGTACAGTAGAAAACTGACAGAACACTGTAAACCAGCTATAATGGAAAAAATAAAAATCATTATTAAAAAAATAAAAACAATAATAAATAAATAAATAAATAAATAAAATTGCCCAAATGATCCCATTTTGCAGGCAAGGTTTTAATATTTTTAACAAACATGGGAGGGGGCAGTGGAAAATGTTAACTACATACAGAGAGATAACCAGGAGAAAAATCTGGGTGCTGTTAAACTAAGCAGGCATGATAACGTAATATAAAAATGTAATTGTTTTCTAGCCAACACAGATGAAGAGAATCAGATCTTATTCCTTTATCCCCTACATTTCCCTAAGCGATGACAAAGTACTTTGAAAGTATTTCAGCAGATTCATGCCCACAAAATTAGCTAAATGAAATAAATCTGAAAATGCAAACAGTTGGTAAAGATGTGGATTAACAGGATCTTTTCTGCCCTGCTGGTGAGAACGTAAATTGATACAGTGACTTTGGAAAGCACTTTTACCGTTA
This sequence comes from Catagonus wagneri, assembly GCA_004024745.2. NCBI lineage: Eukaryota > Metazoa > Chordata > Mammalia > Artiodactyla > Tayassuidae > Catagonus > Catagonus wagneri. The sequence continues at coordinate 5,066,512 of PVHT021183631.1, read as the reverse complement.
TCTTGTAAAGCTGAGCAGTCTCATATCGTGCCACCCAGCAGTGGCTGCTGTCCCACCTCTAGAGGAGAAACTTCAGCACACTGGGACCAGAGAGCAGCCCTGGTCACAGAAGCAAAAACTGGAAATGTCCTAAATGCCCAATGATAGGAGTTTGGATAAGTCATAGTATAAATTACACTATAATTTATGGATGAATTGCAATATAATAAAATATTACACAGCAGTGACTACAACGATGAATCTCAGTAACACAATGTAGAATGAAAAAGTGAGTCTCACAAGACTGCATAAGCCAGAGATGATACCTCTTCATAAAGTTCAAAGCCAGGCAAAATGAAACAATATATCACTTAAGCATACCAGTAGGTAAAAAGGCAGGTAAAGCAAGAGAACAATGTTCAGAATAGTGGTTACCTCTGGTGGCAAAGGATGGAGAGGCAAAAGAATAAGATAAAGAACTGCAGAGATGGATGTAACAAATAAACAATGTTTTGCTTCTTAGATGATGCAATGTGTTCATATTTATTTAAAAATGTCTCCCATTTAAAAATAAGTAAAATAAAAGGCGGCCATGGGGAGTTCCCTGGTGGTTCAGTGGATTAAGGATCCAGTGTTGTCACTGCTGTGGTTTGGGTCACTGCTGCGGTGCAGGTTCAATCCCTGGCCCTGGAAGTGTTATATACCGTAGGTGCAGTCAAAGAAATGGAAGAAGAAGAAGGCCATGCATGGAGGAATTGCTGGTATGTCATGAACCTAGACTTAGGATTATTCTAGTTCTGTGCACTAGAGTTCCAAAGGATGGAAGGAAAAGAAAATTCTAGCAGTAAAGACAACAGAACCCAATCTAGTGATAAGGAAATTCAAGGGACAATTTGAACAAGTGAACAATTCTTTCAACTGTTCATTTGTTCTTTGAACAATTCTAAAGTCAAATGTTCATAAATCAAAATCACTCCACCCTGCAGGTTCCATCTCACTTTAGGAGCAAGAATCTCACAGTGGTCAGGCCAAGGTACAGAGCTGTCATCACGGAGTCAGCCAAGATGCCTCTGGTGCAGCTCACTGAGAACTGCTAGGAAGGAAGGGGAAAATAAATCTTCCAAATAATCGCAAAAAAAAAAAAAACCAATTTCTAATGACATTTCCCAGTTTTTTAAGGGTTATAGTTTTCATATTTCTATAAGAAACTAATGTAATTTAATCTCTGACACAGGAGGAATCATTAGGCAGGAGGGCTGTCTCCAATACCTACTGTGACTTGGGGAGGGCTACTTATTTCATGATACCCTCACTCAAAAGATAATTGATGGCAGTTATGGAAATGTTTACTCTTTTCTTCCCTCTACTCTTGTGATGTAAAATTTACCTGAACCATTTTGTCTTATCTCAATTTCCTCCTTGAAAAACCAGGTGACAGGCTCGGTTCTTTTCCATTAGAAACTTTGGGAACTAGGTTTTGACTTTCAGGAAGTATCTGAATCCATGAGCCTCAGGTCAGCAACTCTGACAGGTGGCAGTAGGAGAGGACAGATCTGTCTAGACTTTGAGTCAGCAGGTCTTTTTAAGATCAATTTCATAGAGGAATTTTGAAGAGATGATTTACCCTACACAACAAGGCTCTCATTAATCTAAAGACAATGTTCCAGTTTTACCAAAAATAAATACTTAGACTCCTACTTACACATGACATAAAAAGAAAACAGAAAAATACGTTTGCCTGTGAAAACAGAGTGACCCTTAGCATTATTCTCAAACTTTGGGATGCCTACAAACTTCCCAGAGACCATGTTAAAATGCCTATTCCTAACCAACCTACTGATGAAGAAACCAGGGCACAGGACCAGGACGCTGCCTTCTAAACAAGCACCCTGGGCCATTCTGAGGCTAGACTCCAGAACACACCTAGTAGAAAAAGTTGTCTTCTAACTTACGATGCAAGTCTGAACAAAAACATGGTTTGTCCTGGACATCAGACACATTGAAACAACCCTTGAGGGTCTAACATGGTATTTACTCAATTTTACCAACACATTTGAAAAGATTCTCTTTGTGGTCTTTGAGAGTTAATGCCCTCGCAAAAATATCTCCTCTTTCTTTCCTATAAAACCTGATGACAATGTTTGGGAACATGAGCAAAAAAAAAGTGTTGGGCCAGTTTTAACCACTTGACAAGGCTACTTTTCTTAGCTCTCCTGATGTCTGAATTTAAATAAATCATTGTCAAATAAGGGCATTTAAAAATCCAGTAAGATAGGAGTCCCACTGTGGTGCAGAGTGAGTTAAGAATCCAACTGCAGTGGCTCAGGTCACAGCACAGGCCCAGGTTCGATCTTCAACCTGGCACGGTGGGTTAAAAGCATCTGGTTCTGGGAGTTTCTGCTATGGCTCACAGCAGCAAACCCGACTAGCATCCACGAGGATGTGTGCCCTGCTCAGCAGGTTAAGGATCCGGGGTCGCCATGAGCTGTGTGTAGGTCATAGGCATGGCTCTGATCTGGCACTGCTGTGGTTGTGGTACAGGCCAAAAGCTGCAGCTTCTATTAGACCCCCTTGCCTGGGCCATATGCCAGGTATGGCCCTAAAGAAAGGCAAAAAAAATCTGGCATTGCCACAACTGCAGCTTAGGTCACAGCTTTGACTCGAATTCAATTCCTGGCCTTCTATATGCTGTAGTTATGGCCACTAAAAAAAAAAAAAAATCCAGTAAGATAAATTCCTCATGCTGAAGAATCTAGTTCCTGGAGACTTTAACAGACAAAGCACCTAAAGAGGTATGATTCTGACCACTGATCTGCCCTATTTTCATTCCATGTATTAAAATAAGCCTTATATACCATCCGGTATCAAGTTGATCCAGAATGAGCCTTATCACTGCAACCAGACACATGGGAACAGGCACTCACTAATTTGTTTATATTGATTTCACAAATGTTTCAAATCAGTAAATTCTGAAAAGTCTTGGGGGGGGTGAGGAGTGAGGGAAAGGAACTTCTACCATGCATGTTCGTTCTGGTTATCCATTAATAAATTCCTTTAAAGTTTTTTAGATAAAACAGCACATTACCATGTTCTATGTTAAGTACCAAATGTACTAAAAATATCTGTTGTCCAAAGATTGTAGTAAGACAACAATGCTATTTGATCTTTAAAAAAAAAAAAAAAAAAGCGCTGTTCTGGTTTAGATGAAGATTTCTCTTCCAAGTCTCTAACGTTAGAAGAGCTTTTCCTGATGCTCAAAGCCCATCTTTCTCAGTCTCCTGCCTGCTGCCCCCTCCCCCACCTGCTGACATCTGCACAGGTACCAAGCGGACTCTCTTTTGCTCTCAATCCTTATTTCCATTAGAGGAAACGAGCCATGCCACTGAAATTTCTATATCAGCTGGAATCTATAGAAGCAGGAAGAGCACTAAGGTTGGACGGAGAAGAATGAAGGTCAATAGAATCGTTTCTTGGTTAGGGCACTCTGTTTTACTGAGTTGGGAAAAACAGCAGTCTTCCTTCTCAGTGACCTAGTGATAAGAACAGAATCTATAGTTCACATACTAAAAACCATGACCGTATTTCCTGATAATATCTTTATCTCAAAGTTTTCAATTTTATGGAATTTTACCATGAGAAAATGTCACAGAAATAAAACTTTTCATTCCTTCCACTGGAAAGCGTCTGAAACCTCTGATTAGGGTTAAACTGCCTGGATGCCTCAACACCTCCCGCTCCCAAGAGCCTTGCCTTTCAAGACTCTTTGTAGATGCGGTCCTTTTTAAAAGTATATTTGGTTATGTATATGAAATTAAGCCATTTAATTATTATTCTGATTTTTCTATTGCTAATATTCTCTTACCTCATTAATTCTTTTATCGGCTCACAATTTAGTGCTGGTTTTTCACATGTAAAGATCCAAGACTACAGCAATTTCTTGGTGGACACTAACCTTTAATAATCCCCTCGTCCATTAATGCTTTTTCCCTTGAAACTGTCCCAGCTTTCTTTTTGCCTGCCACTTGCCTAGATTCTGTGCCTGTCAAACTTGGTGCCCTTTTGTTCAGATGCTTCTCCTGTAAATAACACAGAGGCAGACTGCTTCTTTACCGTGTCTAAGACTCTGTGTCTTATAACAGGGAAATTTAGTGAAGTTTTGCTAGTGTTGTTGCCAATCACAGTTTCTTTTTTCTTTTTTTCTTTTTACAGCCGCACCTGTGACATATGGATGTTCCCAGCCCAGGGGTCAAAATGGAGTTGCAGCTGCCAGCCTATGCCACAGCCAACACAATGCCCGATTCAAGATGCATCTGTGACCTATACTGCAGCGTGTGGCGACACTGGATCCTTAGCCCACTGAGCAAGGCTAGGGATGGAACTCACATCCTCATGGATATTATGTCTGATTCTTAACCCACTGAGCTACAACGGGAGCTCCCCAATCACAGTTTCTTACAGTGTTCACCTTGTTTTTATTTTAATTATGAAAGACCCATACAGGTATATTTTTTTTAAGTCTGAACAAGAACATACAGTGAAAAGTGTGAGCTGGCTTTGTCCCATATCCCTCTATCAACTTTAAGCAATTTATATCGATGCCCTACCATGAGAGAAAATGATTTTAGGATACACCATCTTCCCTTTTGTCTCCTTCATATGTGTAATATTGATTATGTTAATAAATATATAATCATCTACCTAAACCTCTATCGCTCTACTTATCAAGACTATAAGAATACCATTCAACTCTACATCATGTAGTAGGAGAAAATGTATACCCTTATGCTTTATTCCACCTTTTAGCCCCTTCTATTTCTTACATTTTATCACCTATCTCACTATTTCACAATGTCAAGCTTCACAGCATTTCCATTTTATTCAGTAAATAAATTCAGCTCTCATGCTCTACAAATAGATTAATTCTAAAAATTGAAAATAAAATGTTTCTAATATTGCAATTAGTGAAGCATTTTTATTCAGTGCAGATCCAGACAGTGCCCTAGATCAACTAAAGGAGATACAATCATTATAACAGTTCCAAGCATGAAATGCAAAGGTATTCTTTTTTCTATATACATCATCAATCATTCAGAATTCTGTCACATTTTGGTTTACTTCATGGTTGAATTGGAATTCCCTCTGCAAATGTTTGTTTTCCCAAGAATTTATAATTGCCTTTCTTTTCTCTAGCTGACAGAATAAACACGTCTTTACTCCATCATCAAGATCATCTAGCTAGTCAGTTTCAGACAAATCTATTGTTCAGCTGTGGGGGTTTTCTGTATGTGGTTTTTTGTTATATTTTTCACTTTCATAAATTGCTTTTTTGATAAAGAAAGTCTTCAAAAAATTTTCAGAAACAATGCATTGTGTGTAAAATTGTATGTACTTTACTGTCTGAAAAGTAGGGATTGGTTAATAGAAGATTCCCCTTATAGAGTTTCAAGAAAAGAAACCCATCAGCAAATGAAGCAGATGACTACAAGAGAACAAAGCTCCAACTATATTTAACTGTGACCATCAAGGGTGTTCTAAGGGCGAACGCTGCTGCCAGTCACTCTGTGTCAGTTGTTGGGGTGACATGTTCAAACCCACTTGTTTCCTTCTGGCTGACTGCTCCTGACTCACCCACATCTTCACTTTCTACTGGTGGGACCTTAGACAGTTTGCAAAACACTGGATCTGTTTTTACCATAGGAAAGCTGTAAGTATAAAGGTAGATATAAAAGACTTAATACCATTTTGCTGAACCTTCCCAATATCCTAACTGGTGGTTTGAAGCCCCTCCTTCATTCTGAACCCACTGCCTTTGATAAAGCAAGTAAAATTTGAGCCCAATGCCATGGCCAGCTCTTCTGTCTTCCAAATGATTGCAGTTTCCAAATTTATATCTTTCAACTTGCCGTTTTTCACTTACATATGTCTCTTATCACAGTGGCTCTCTTCTTGGGGGTTTTCCAAGGTTTTTCTGAGAAACAATTCTACTTATTTCTAAGAACAAGTCAGGAAAGTAGGAGTTAAAAAACCTTTCTCTGTCCTAAAGCTGGAACCACCCAATACAAATACACACTTAGAAAAAAGAATAATGGTTACATCTTTATTTATATCTACTTTCCAACTGAGAAAATAAAATCCTGACTTTCTTTTGGGGATAGAGATTCCAATTCTGTGAATTAGTTCTGAGCAATTATTTTCAAATCACCATCGTAATAAAAATAATATTAGCCTCTCAATATTTAATGAGCAGGCAACATGAGATGCAATAGTTGCGTAGAACTTATGAGATGAATGAGGTCAGACCTTATCCCTGGGTGGTGGAAATATAGAGGTTTTTATTTCTTTATTTTTTAGCTATTCTCTATTTTTTTTTAATGTCTGCAATTGCCATGTGTTGGTGAAATTACAAAGTTTAACAAGTAAAATAGGAATAATGATGGTTTGGTCTATTATTTTAGAGACTGAGGAAACAATTTTATATCTCCATTTCCTCTGATTAAGGGAAAAAAAGAAAAAAGAAAAAGTGTCCCTGTAACAAGGGACAGTCTATACTGAGAGCAGGCTAACCTAGACTTACCTACGAGAACTACTGATAAGAGGACTGATTACCTGAAAACTTGTAAATACTTGATGGAAAGTAGGATGGCCATAAATCTCCATCCTGATTCGAAAGGAAAATTGGCCTGGAGACATCCCTATTTCACACTGCTGCATGATCCTGTGCTCTTTCTGCTGCATTCTAGGGGAGACAGAAGGCAGCAGAACCCGGGAAAATTAGTACTTTCCACCAAAAGGAGGTGAGACGAAGGTAGTGTGAATTCACGTCACACATGGCGAAGAAAAGACTCCAGGAGTTGTGATGCCTGAAGAAGTGGGCTGAGGGTTTCACTAACTCAGAAAATCCTAGAACAGACTGAGGAAGAAATGTGTAGTCCTGAAGCCTGACGAAAAATCAGAGTTAAAGTCCCATTGGGTAACTCCCTTAAAGTGAGAACACTTAACGATGGGTGATCATTTAGCTGTTATTTACTCTAGGACATGCTGTGACAACCTGTTCTGAAGTGTGACAACATGGAAACATCTGGATCAATATTCTCTTAGGTTTGATTCACTTCGCCTGGAGAACTCCTGGTTCAGTAGCATCTGAGACCCTCCTCTAGGTATTTATGAGCTGATACCCCCTCGTCTGAAGTTTGCAAACTCAGATCATGATGGAAAGCAAGGTCAGGTAGCCTATTTAAAAATAAGCCTATTAACCACCATTGCTGCTGCATCTGTTAGGCAGTATCTCAAGTAACTCTTGACTCACACTCCCATGAGAATGAATCTTTGCCTTGAGTCCTCTGCCATCACGTACCTCTCCTTTGCCCCATTCCCACAGCCAAGCAACCTAATAAAGTGTGTCCATAGGATGGAGTTAATAAAGGTTAGTGGCTAGAACAGGACTTATTAGCAGCTCCACTTACTGGTTGTTTGACCTTTGGGTCTTGCGCAAAGTGGAGATGCTATCTCCCAAGTTTGTCGTGAAGAATTCAGCAAAATAAAGCATGTGGAGCCCTTGGTGCAGGACCCGGCACTCAGTAAGTACTTGCTGAGTAATGGCCATTTCTGTTGATTCCATCACTCTTTCCAGAAACAACACACTTTAATCATGAACTTCTAGGGCTTAACAATCCAAAGCAGCTAGGAAGAAATTCCAGACACCAGAGTTTGCCTAAGCAGAATATTATCTGGGGCAGCCATAGCTCTTGTTGTACATTATGTCACAATGTCGTGGGAACAGCTGCCTACTCAAATTACTACTAGAGCTGGTATTTGGGCTAGAAAGCTCTACTGTAAAGAAAATGGGGATTTACTATTTGTCTGAGCATTAATCCTGGTTCATTTTTCAGCGACTGGATCATCTAATAAAATCAGAGCGCCCTAAGACTAGGTGAATAAAGTTATTATAATATAGAGTCAATTTTTATTATTTGTTAATATCGGAAGGCCATGAGTTGCTCAGTGTAGCTGAAAATGAGTGTGACTTCAATAGAGGGAGATATATTTCTTCCATGTCCGAACTCAGAATCTGATTCCACATGACATTTGTCCTAGAACCCTCCTGTTTCAGCTAGCAAATTCTGAAATAATAATATCTGAAAAGTATAGTCATTAAGGGATGTTTCTAATGCCAGCATAACTCCTTGGAGTGGCAGCTAAGGTACAGAAGAAGGAAGAGGAGGAGAAGGATGAAGGGGGAGGGGAGCAACTGTACACACACACACACACACACACACACACACACACACACGCGTGCGCGCACGCTACGTCCCACACTGGCACCTGCCAACATCTTCTTCCCATATCAACAAAATAAGTAACTTACTCTTAAAACACTAAGGTTGGATCCTAAACTCTTCCTAACTGATGTCTTTATCACAAGCCACGCAAATGCTATGCAATTAGAGAATTCATTTTAAAAATAAAATGTTTCAAGTTACCAAAGATTAAAAATAGATGCTGGACATGGGAATTTAAAAAGCAATTACAATACAATGAAATAAGAGATGTGTGTATCTTCCATGCCTAAAAGTTCAAAATGGAAATTTCAATCTTACAGCCATAATCAGGTAACAAAAACAAGACTCAAGGAGTGAATCTGTCCCTAACACTAGCTTGACAATTTGAAAAAAAAGGACTCCCTGGGGGAAATGCTGACTAACATTTTGACCTACAAAACAAGGAATGGATGATGCCAATGAGACTAAAAGCATAAAAGGAGAGACCTAAGACCTCCAAGAACTTTACTGACATCAGACTCTTAGGAGAACTACTTAAATTTCCCAATACCCTACCCTCAACATACACAGACACACACTCACAAAGGTACACATACCACACATTCTAGGATACAACCTAGAACTATGGTCACCATAAATTAAGACACATTAAGAGAACACACCAAGGTACTATGTAAATGAGTAGAAGCTATGATAGACACAAGTTGGCAGAGGCTCACATAAGAGCTGAGTCCTAATCCACTGACTTTCAAGTGGATAGAGTTGTTTGGTTTCAATTTAGAAATTATCCTTGTAGGAACAGCTGGCAGTGCTAACTTTCCACGGACCCTCTGCCCGGCTTCCACTGCCACTCTCTGATTTTCCATTTGTCTCTAGACCTGCTTTCAGGTTGTCTGCATCTCACCTGCCTGCCTTCTATGACCTGCTACCCACCTGCCTCCCTGAGCCTCAGCCAGGATACGCCTGTCTCTGCGGTCCTCCAACCATATGTGCCATTTGTGATTCTCCGTATGCCCACCAAGGAGTCCGTGTTTTCAGAGACTTCACTGAGAGCTGGACATGGAGTCCACACAGAAGGTTATACCCACTACTGCCGGGCCCCCCTCTTTCCCCTTGTGTCTCTTCTTCCCACTGTGCCTCAGGAGCAAATCAGCCCTCTTGATCTTTCTGAGTCAGCCCTTTGGAGACTCCATCTGCTACTTCAGACTGGCTTATCAAGACATTTCTTCCAAACAAATAGATTAAATCTCCCTAAGAAGAAATAATGTAATTAACGTTTTTCATTCCACTTTTTTAACTTTTCTGCCATGTTTCTTGAATGACTGCTCAAATATCATCTCCTAAGACAGGCTTCTCCTGACCTTTCTATCCCAAAGCTTCCTTCCTCCCCACTAACCACCCCCCACCCCATCCCCTGTCACTTTCAGGGTAGGAACTCCCAGCTGAAACAAACCGGAGCAACAAAATAAAGGGGTATTTGGAATTAGAGCCCAAAGTAGAAATCACATATTCATTTGTCTATACTGATATAAATAAATGACTAATAAACTGAGATTAATTTATGTAGCTACTCTGTCCTTAAGGAAAGGGAACATAACTCCCCTCTCAAGTGTGGGCTGCACACAGCGACTTCCTTCTAAGAAGGACAGTATGAAGAGAGGGTAGAAGAATAACTTCCAGTGGAGAAACCTGACAAATGCTACCTCACACGGGGGCTCAAGCCCAACATCAACAGTCATACACATGTCCATCATATGTGCACTCGATATGATGTGATGAGCATGGCTCTTTACCTCTGTGGTCTCCCCTCACAAAAACCCACCATCCTAGTCCACTCACGAGAAAAACATCAAAGAAAGCCCAACTGAGGTACAATCCTCAAAATATCTGTGCAATAGGCCTCAAAACTGTTAAGATCATTAAAAATAAGGGCAGACTGAGAAACTCCCACAGCCAAGAGGATCCTAAGGAGACATGACTTGCCAGATGTGATGTGGTGTCCCAGATGGGATCCTGCAACTAAAAAAGGACATTAGGTAAAAACTAAGGTAATCTGAATAAAGTGTGAATAAAGATGTATCAGTATTGGCTCATTACTTGGAACAAATGTGCCATAACTAATACAACATACCAATCATAAAGGAAACTGGGAGAGGATGAGGAGAAGACTAGCCTGGAAACTTCCATATGCTGTTGGTGCAGCTCTAAAAAGCGATAAAATAAAATAAAATTATTAAAGGAAAATTTTTTACTATTAAAACTCTGAGACTAGGCAGAAGACAAGCTATACTAGTCCTTCAGATTTTATAGTTTCAAAGATATGATATTATAAATTCTATTCTAGCACCATCTATAATTTTTATAAAATAACAGTAGTTCTACCATAAGTCTCACAAGGGTGAGACCTTATCTCCTGACTTTAAATCCAACAGTCTTCCCCTTGCCTACACCAACATCTTTGTATGCAAAATAATAAAGTTGAACCATTACCTTATACCATATAAATAATTCAGCGGATTAAAGATCTTAATGTAAAACCTGAAACTATAGGTTTCTACAGAAGAAGAAATAAGGGAAAGCTTTATGACATTGGATTTGGCAATGATTTCTTGGATACGACACAAAAATCACAAACCACCAAAGCAAAAACAGACAAATAGGACTACATTAAACTTTGAAACTTCATACAGCAAAGGAAGCAATTAACAGAGTCAAAAGGCAGCCTACCAAATGAGAGAAAATATTTGCAAACTGTGTATCTAATAAAAGGTTATCCAGAACATCCAGAATATATAAACAACTCCTAAAACTCAATGGCACACAAATAACCTGATTAAAAAATAGGCAAAGTGGACATCCTTGTCTTGTTCCAGATTTAGTGGGAAGGCTTTCAGCTTTTCTCCATCAAGTATTATAATTGCTGTGGGTTTGTCATAAATGGCTTTTATTATGTTAAGGTATGTTCCCTCCATACCCACTTTAGTAAGAGTTTTTATCATGAATGGATGTTAGACTTTGCCAAATGCTTTTTCTCTATCTATTGAGATGATCATGTGGTTTTTGACTTTTGTTAACATGGTATATGACATTGATTGATTTGTGTATGTTGAACCATCCTTATGAGCCTGGGATGAATCCCACTTGGTCATGGTATATGATCTTTTTTATACATGTTTTTGGATTCTGTTTTCCAAAAATTTTGTTGAGAATTTTCTCGTCTATATTCATCAAAGTTATTGGCCTATAATATTTTTTTTGGTAGTATCTTTGGTTTTGGTATTAGGGTGATGGTGTCTTCATAGAATGTCTCTGGGAGTGTTCCTTCTTCATCAACCTTTTGGAAAAGTTTAAGGAGGAAGGGTATAAGTTCCTCTGTATGTTTGGTAGAATTCACCTGTGAAGCCATCTGGTCCTGGACTTTTGTTTGCAGGGAGTGTTTTTATTACATATTTAGTTTCATTTCTAGTGACCAGTCTGTTCAGTTGAACTATTCTTCTTGATTCAGTTTTGACAGGCTGTAAGTCTCTAGAAAGTTGTCCATTTCTTCTAGGTTGTCAAATTTGTTGGCATATAATTGTTCATAGTATTCTCTTATGGTTTTTTGTATTTCTGCAGTATCTGGAGCAATTTACAGATGGCCGACAAGCACATGAATAAATGCTCAACATCACTAATTATTAGAGGAATGCAAATCAAAACTACGATGAGGTACCACCTCATACCCATCAGAATGGCCATCATTAATAAGTCCACAAATAACAAATGCTGAAGAGGGTGTGGAGAAAAGGGAACCCTCCTACACTGTTGGTGGGAATGTAAATTGGTACAGCCACTATGGAAAACAGTATGAAGGCACCTCAGAAAACTAAATATAGAACTACTATATGACCCAGCAATCCCACTCTTGGGCATATATCCAGACAAAACTTTCCTTGAAAAAGACACATGCGCTCATATGTTCATTGCAGCAGTTCACAATAGCCAAGACATGGAAGCAACTTAAATGTCCATCAACAGATGATTGGATTAGGAAGATGTGGTATATATACACAATGAAATACTAATCAGCCATAAAAAAGAACAAAATAATGTTATTTGCAGCAACATGGATGGAACTAGAGACTCTCATACTAAGTGAAATAAGTCAAAAAGGGAAAGACAAATGCCATATGATATCACATATCTGGAATCTAATATACAGCACAAATGAACCTTTCCACAGAAAAGAAACTCATGGACGTGGAGAACAGACTTGTGGTTGCCAAGGGGGAGGGGAAGGGAGTGGGACAGACTGGGAATCTGGAGTTAATAGATGCAAACTCTTGCCTTTGGAATGGATAAGCGATGAAATCCTGCTGTATAGCACTGGGAACTATATCTAGTCCTTTGTGATGGAGCATGATGGAGGATAATGTGAGAAAAAGAATGCATATATGCATGTGTGACTGGGTCACTTTGCTGTACAGTAGAAAATTGACAGAACACTGTAAACCAGCTATAATGAAAAAATAAAGATCATTAATAAGAAAAAAATAAAAATAAAATAAATAGGCAAAGGACTTGAATAGACATTTCACCAAAGAAGATACAAAAATGGCCAACAAACCTGAAAAGATACTCAGTTAAAACTATCAAGGAAAAGCAAATCGAAACCACAGTGAGATATCATCATCCCCCAACCAGTCAGGATGGCCAGCATCCAAAAAACAAAACAAAAAATTGTAAGTGTTGGCAACTATGGGGGGAAACTGGAAACCTTCTTCACCGTTGATGAGAACATAAAATGGTACAACTGCTATGGAGTTGCCTTAGAAAATTAAAGGCAGAATTACCATATGATTCAGTAATCATACTTGTAATATTTCGCACATACATCCAAAAGAATTGAAAACAGGACCTTAAAGAGATAGCGGCACACATATTCATTACAGAATTAGTCACAATAGCCTGAGGAAAAAACAATATAAATGTCTACCAATGGATGAAATGATAAAGAAAATATATACATACATGGAATATTATTCGGCCTTAAGAAAGAAGTGATTCTATTATATGCTATAATATGGATGAACTTTGAGGACCCTAAGCTAAGTGAAATAAGCCAGTCACAAAACGATAGATGCTACATGATTCTACTTATATGGGGTAGCTAAAGTAGCCAAACTCTTAGAAACGGAAAGAACGGTGGCTGCCTGAGGCTTAGGAGACGGGGCAGCGGGTGGGAGAGGGTTCAATGGATATAGTTCAGATTTCGCAAGATGAAAGTTCTAGAGACCCCGGTTGCACAGCAGTGTGCATATAGTTAACACTGTTGCACTGCACACTTTTAAAATTACATCGTATGACATCACTTATATGCAGAATCTAACAAAAATGATACAGAGGAACTTATCTTTAAAACAGAAACAAACTTACTGATTTCAAAATTAATCTTGTGGTTACCATAGGTGAAACCATTGATGGGAGGGAATAATTGGGAGGGTAGGAATAACACAAACACACTACTGTATAAAATAGATGGTTAACAAGAACCTGCCGTATAGCACAGGAAAATCTACTCGATAGTCTGTAATAACCTATATGGGAAAAAAGAATGGACATATTTATATGTGTGACTGATTCACTTTGCTGTACACCTGAAACTAATACAACATTGTAAATCAACAATACTTCCATAAAATCAAATTAAAAATAAGTAAATAAATAAAATCATTACTATGGCAAATTTTATGTTACATGTTTTTTTGCCATAAGAAAAAGGATGAAAAGTCCTAAATCTTATTGGTAATCAAAACCATGACAATTAAAATGCTGAAAGTACACTGAAATACTACTTATTTTGCCTTTCCATGTAGCAAAGAAAAAGTTACCAGTGATAGCAACTGGCAGTGAATTGATTAACCATTGCTGACTGACATGTGCACAGCTTTAACCTTTTGTGGAAAGCAATTTAACAACATACAGAAAAAGGCTTAATAATAAGCTTTACCATTTTATACTGTAATAAAACTCTTCCCTCTCTCCCAGCGTATTCCTTCCTTCATCAACGTACATTTAGCATTTATAGGGCACAGCCCCATTAAATTATAATTACCATTTATAGGGCACAGTGCCCATTAAAGGGCACAGCACTGAAAAAAAGGCATGATCCCTATATGAAATTTACAGCGTGGAGGCAGAAATGAAGTGTCACAAAGTAGGTGTACATCAGGCCATTAAATTTTATAACAGGGAAGTTAATCTAGTCTGTAGTCTGTAAGAATTAATCTAAGTGCCACAAAAAGAGGGCAGGATGGAGGTATGATAACATACCAAAATGCTTATTTCAGCATATTAATAAAATGTTGGAATTGGAAATGTAAATAGAAGGGCTAACTCTGTAAACTATGTCATAGGTGTTCATTGGAATACTGTCCCAGTTATTTAAAAAAAGTTTTCAATGGCCACTTGGGGGTAGTCCTTAGAACTGTGCCCAAATATTCCAGTTCTCTTCTTTCAGGACACATAGTAGTTCTCTTTCTTCTGGACACTTTCTTTGAAGTTAGCAAGGCCAGGTGACTTGCTTTGGCCAATGAAATGCAAGCAAGAGATGTTTTCTTTCTAGGAAGAAGACTTTAAAAGCCAGTGTAAGAGTGAATATTCTTTAATTCTGCTTAGGTGACTGTGAATGCCTATGTCCAAATGGAGCCTCCATCAGAGTCATCACAGATCCCTGAATTCACCTGAACAAAGTTTCCCTGTTCATCCACAATGGACATGCAGCAGGAGAAAAAAATAAATCTTTATTGTGTTAAGTCAGTCAGACTTGTGGACTTATGTTACCACAGTATCTAGGCTGATACAGTACCTCTACCCCATAAGAAAATGCTAATTACAATAAATAGTGTAAAAGAACACAATAAAAATTATATATATCAGTATACCTCTACTTTACAAAATCACATTCCTAGAAAAAAGACTAGAAGTACATATACCCCAAAATTAATAATGATTATCTTTTGATGGATACATAGGGAATTTTTCCTACTTCTTTGCTTTTTACATAGCAAGCATTCATAGATGATCTCTAATGGGTAAAATAACATTCCTTAAAGAGCATGGAAGTCAGAAAAAATGTTCAGAAGGGAACTCATCATTTAAAATTTGCAAACCAAAAGTTTTCCAGAAAGAAGAGATTATCCATTCAAATGAAAGTGCTTCCTTGAAAAATGAGAGCAATTTGGCCAATGTTTTAATTTGTAGAGTATATATTTATGCTTATTCACAAATGTACAACCTAACACTATGTGTCCTGTGTTAATTAATCTCAAACCCTAAAAAAAAAAAAACTAACTTTTTTTTTTTTTTGGGCTGCACCTGCAGCATATGGAAGTTCCCAGGCTAGGGGCTGAATTCGAGCTGCAGCTGCTGGCCTACACCAGAGCCACAGCAACCAGGGATCTGAGCCATATCTGTGACCTACACTGCAGCTGACAGCAATGCCAGATCCTTAACCCACTGAGTGGGACCAGGGATCAAATCCCCATCCTCATGGTTCCTAGTCAGATTTGTTTCCACTGCACCACAATAGGAACGCCTCCTAGAAATTTTTTGTTGCTGAATGTCTTCTTTTTAATTCTTTCTAGATTCTAATACCCAAGTCCTATTTAGACCCCAGAATGCACAGCAGCTGCAAATGAATCTAAATAAATCTTGCTTTACTTAGCACCATTGACTTGTTTTACTAAAAAATAAGCTAAGTCACAGGTCAGGAAAAGAATGACTCTACTTTTGGCTGTAGAGCCTATTTCCCAGGGAACCTGGTTTCTACTGCATTCTCCCTGCTCCTTCACAATTAAGGTAATGACATTAACACAAGATGTTTACAACTAAATTACAATGGCTTAAATAAATATTATGTTCTACTTTCTTATGTAATGGTACACAGTTCACATAATGACCTCTTCAGATACAGTAGAAAACCTACATCTTTATGAAAAAGAAAAAGAAATCAGCTACAATTATTAGAAGTTTTCTATTAATTATAAAATTTGATTATTTCTTCTACCTATAAGAAACTCTGATTATGAAAAGATATATCATAATGCATGAATCCATACCAGAATCAATCATGTCCATGACATGATCAACGTTGATATCAGCTATAGCTAGTTTCCTGGGTTAGCATTTGCACAACACATTTTCCATTTTTTTATTTTAATTCCTTATCTTTTAAAGATATCTCCTGAAAGTTTAAAAGACAGTCTGTCTTTTAATTGCAACATTCATTTGTAATATAATTACTGAAATATTGGGGCTTATATCTACCATCGTGTACAGAGCTTTTGTCCCACTGTTTAAATTCTCTTCTTCCTTCATTCTCATTGGCTTATTTTTAATTATTTTGTTTACAACCTGTTATGATGGAAATTATACACTGTTACTATTCTTTAGAGGTTATTCTAGCCATTACAACATAACTTCATTAACTTATCAAAGACTAATACTGACTGATATTTCTACTTCTTCCCAGACAATGTAAAGACCTTAGAACTCCTTATCTTTTAACCCCCTCTAGAATGATTGAGGGAACAACAGACAAAATGAAGAATTAAAGGGAGAGAAAAGGCTAGACATTTTGCCTGGAGCTCAGATACCCATTCTATCATTGACAGCAGACTGCTGGCCTCCTCCAGGAAAAACAAAAATTCCATCAGTACTTAGACTTCAGCATAAGCCTCTAGTTTAAATTTGACCTTTTTCTCCCCATCTTGAGGGCCAAGAATATGATTCTTTTCTTATCTAAAGCCCCTCTCTCCATCCAAAGGAAGGGAGAAAAATGCTTCTCGTCACAGGAAGGTGGGGACCCGTCCACGAGGTATTGCGCCGGAGCTTATCACATATCACTAGTGAGCAGGAACCAGGAAACATTTTCCAACACATCCACAGCTTGGTGTGCTCTTTTCCAGTTCAGTTCCTGCTCCTGCAGCAAAGGAGAGCACTTATGGATGCCGCACACAGACTGTGCAAGAGGAAGGGCCTCTCCATAAGGATACAACTCCAGAAACCAAGCAGAGTAAGTCTCAAGAGCTTTCATAGAGGCCCATATCCATGAGCATCAGGTGGTCTTGCTGCCTCTATGACCAAGAAACCCAGGGGTTGAATCACACTCAGAAGACACAGTCTTCATTTTTCTCACATGGCCAAGTGACAAGATGAATGTATGTCAGCAATCAGAAAGGCCACTATTATGCAACCTCTGGAAAGACCGACAGTCTTTGGGTGACAAGGCATACGCAGCTGCTACTGCACTTGAAACTGTACTACAGATGTCAGTTATAGAGACCCAGCTAGAAGTCACTAGCTAGTAGTAATAATCTAGTCATAGACCCAGCTAGTAGCAAGAGGGATCATGAAAAACTGGTTTCATCTACAGATGACAATAAATAATGTTTACAAGGGCACTGTGACTTACAAGCAATGTCCATACCCAACACATTAACTATCCACTACTGATTGTTCCCAATGACAGCAGATTCTTAAAATACAATCCTGCCTAACTTATCAATGGAACCCAAACATCAAGAGTCAACAGGGATCTTGCTGAATAGCACAGGAAACTCTACCCAATATTCTGTGATAACCTACGTGGAAAAAGAACCTGAAAAAGAATAGATATGTGTACGTGTACAACTGAATCACTTTGCTGTGGTTCAACACAGCAGAAATTATCACAGCACTGTAAATCAACTATACTTCATAAAACTTCAAAAATGAAAACAAAGTTAAAAAATAAACCATTTCCTACAAAAAAAAAAAGGTGTGGTGCTAGAAACTGGCTCATGTGTCATAGAGATTCCACTTTTTATGATTCCAGCCACATGGGCCATGTTTCAATCACAACATGACCTATAAATGAGGAATGGGCAGAAAGACTTCAAGAGGAGTAGATGCCTTTTGATTCACTAAACAATCAAAAGCAACAATGAGAAGAGAGTCAACCCTTGTGGATTTTTCAACTATACCTTTTGAGAATTTCACCAGAGCCACAAAGCCAAAAATAGCATTGTCTCGTCTAGCTATTTCACTTACCTACACTGAATCACATACGATTTCCATACTTATTACCATCACATTACAATGGCCATGCTAATTCAAAAGAAAAAAAACACAGTCCTTTAGCAGTATGCTCCAGAAGGATGCATGTCCTTTGAAACCATAGTATGAGGATATTTCTCTAAAGATTTATTCACTGCACCTTTAAGGGTAGCATTAGCAGTACTAATATTATGACAAAGATAAAAGTCACTATCCACAGTATTTAGTATGTTTAAATAAATTCTCCTTTCAGAGATAAGTATAAGATCTATTAGCTCGAAGGAAGAATGATCAAGAGCCAGCTCTGAGCTCTAGACGCTCTTCTTGACTTTTTATTTCCTGCTACTCAGTCTAACTGGTACTACGGAATTCTGCAAACACCTGTCAATTTAGGGAGAAAATGTCAACCAACCAGACTGCAATTCAAATGTGAAAAAGCAAAACAAAACCTCAAGTGTCCAAAGCTGTGTGGACGTGAGGCTGAAGGAATGGGCTCAATAGTCAGGGCTGATGAAAAGCAAAGGGCATAGCAGTCAGGAATGAGAGAGGAGCCTACCCACCCCACAAAACTGCGAGGCTGGCCTCGTCATCACTGCACAGTGAAAATCCAATGGCCACGTTGGCAAGAGCAAGCAAGAGCCAGCAGCACCCACACGCAGTCCTCCGGGACAGCAATAGTCCCCAAACGAAAACAGTGGGCACATCTGACATTCACAGCCTAGAGCAAGTGAAATCATGCTTCACGAATTAACAGAATACTCCCAGCAGAAGATCGTCGGGAGGTCACACAGAAAAAACAACAGTGTCAAAGTGATCAAAACGGAGCATGCATCAGTCTTTTACTGGCGTCTATCCCCTCTGTAAGGATGGTGATCAGGATTAAAGCCTGAGTGAGAAAAAGACATGGAGCTTTACATGCAATGACCAAGAAAAAGGACTGGCTAACGTACTTGGGAGTAGACAGCCCCCACCTCAGACTTGGGCAGGCTTCACAGTAGTTTGGGGCCCTGCACTGACCCCAGCCTCGCAGACTACGTACCTGACAAATACAGCAGCTTTATGGTGAAGCGGGCAGACTGACTCGCATGCCCAATGGCCTAAACACTGGGCTAGACCTAAAGGATCTTCAAACCTAACTTTAGAACGTGTGTGTTGTGTGTGTACACACATCTGCAGGTATGTGCACATCCTTTGTAAAGCGGAGGACAAGGTCTGTTCTTGGGTAGTTTCCTGCCACCCCCTTGCATCTGGAACAAAATCCAAACCCCCAAGGCCCTGAAGACCCAGCTTCCAGCCATTTCCTCGCCAGCCTCTCCTTCTCCTCCTTACCCATGCACAGGACATCTGCTCCTTCCTCGGGGCCCCTTCCCTCTTTCCAAAAGCTCAAGGTCCAGATCTTCACTTGCCTGGAGTCCTCTCAAATCATTCTTGTCTCTCTGAAAACATTCCACCACCAAACAGGCTCTCCTGACCTTCCCATCCCATGATGCTCCAAACTCTTACCTGTGCTATTTTCTCTACAGCCAGATATACTGACATGTGTGTACTTGCCTGTTTTGTCAAAGGACAATGAGAACACTACTCTGAAATCGAACCACAAGGCTGAATTTATTGCTCACATAATAAGGAACAACTATGCTGGTCAAAAGGTCTGTCCAAGCAGAACTGACAGCTGATCTCACAGAAGGCTTTAGAAAGCATGGAGCTTTGTGATTGGAGGATGTTCAGAGGCAGTCCTGGGCTGACATCAGGTGGGAGCTCAGGTAAGGCTGATGTTGATTGGCAGGTTTTCCAGTCCCTGAATGGCTGACTTCCAGAAGTGAGGGGCTGACACTGATTGGTTTTAAAACTGGCTTTCACTAAGACAAGTTCAAGTCGTTGTTGACCAAATGAATAGATTTAAAATTGGTTATGATGGCTTCCTGTTACCATGGCTACAGAACAATCAGGCTTTGCCCCAGTTTGTGGCAACTTTTATTCTATTTTTCTGTGAGGTAAACTCCATGCAATCAGGTTGCCTGTTTCCCAGCACCTACTACACCTGGTACATTCATGTTGAATGAATAAATTGATGGTTGGGGCCTTTTTTCTAGATTACTGACAATGAGTGCTTTTAAGATTTGTCATTTGATTCTCATATTCCAATACAGCTGATAAGAGCATGGCTTTATAATCACACTATCCTGGCTTTGTATTTTGGCTCTAACGTTAACTAGCTTATGGCCTTCCTGAATCTCCATTTCATTAACTGAATGAAGAAAGGGAGGAAAGAATAACAGTATTTCCCAAGTCTCCTCTAAGGATTTTGGAAATAATGCCCAATTTCTAGCATGTTAAGTGTTTAAAAGTATAAATCATGTATATTACTACTAGGAAAGTGTCTGAAAGGCTCAAAGAAGACATTTAAGACCATAAACCCCAGGATGATCAGGCTTGGCCCTGCAGAAAGGCAGAGTAAGGTCTGAAATAAGAGGCTCCAAGAGCAGCTCCTGACCCCAAACCCTCCCATCCCCTTTCGTCCAGCCCACCCTAAAACTCGGTCCTTTGAGACCTGAGTTTCCACCTCCTTCCTCCCCCACAGGCCAAGCACTCCTGACACCGCCAACATCATCCTTTCTCATGCTTGGAGATTTGGTATCAGAGTTAAACCGTTTTCTCCCAAAAGAAACACTATTTAGCAAGTGCATTATGCTGCTCTATTTATTTGATTAACTTTGTACAATCCATTGCAACTTATAAAGCGGAAACCTGAGATGCCAAAATCAGGACAGGTAAGATGTTTTTTTTTTTCTAATTTTATTAGGTATAGTTGCTTTACAATGTTGCATTACGAGAAGTAAGTCTTAAAAGGGGCGCTCAGAATCTGAATTGACCCTTTGAAGGCGGAGGGCTCTGTGGACCTGGAGGTTCAAGATAAAGTCCATGTAACTTTGTTGCTTTGCCCAAGTCTAGTCCTGGCAAAAATGATCATTTTCTAAGTCCTTGTAGGATTTAACATTCTCTTTCTCTCCCTCCTCCTTCTCTTTCTCTCTCTTTCACACACACACACACACACACACACACACACACACACGGACATGTCCCATCTCACTCAGCATCTCCATCCCCAGCCCTTGTCAATCAAAATCTCCAGTATCTTTAATTAGGTTTACGGGCACAAAGCAGGCTGCGATTTGTTCCTTTGGAACTGCCTGAAAACTGACGAGAGCCGAGCATGTCTGCTCACACAGATGCTGACCTACACTCCCTCTATAAGACCTGGGTTCTCAGGATGTGGATTTTTGTCATGTCATTATTTTCCCCGGATCTCAGTCATGCAGATCCTTGAAACTGGCCTCTCTGTAAAATGTAAAAATGTAAAACTCTGTGGGCAGCTGGCCCTGGGTTTGAATCCCATCTCCCGTGGACCGGCCATGTCACTCTGGAAAGGCGGCCTGAGCCGGCTGAGCTGGTATTCTGCTTTATGCCCACCCTATGGGATGGTTCTGAGAGGGTGCACATATAAGCCATGGGCACAGAGTAGGGACTCATCAGGCAGCAGCTTAAAGGAAGCAGGGGTGCCTGCACTTCAAGCCACAGGCTGCCAGAACTGGGTGTGAGGCTGGAAATGACCTCAGGGGAGAATTTCGGAGACAATACTGGATCAGTGGGAACAGACATTCACCTGGCGAACAGGGACTAATCAGGAACCATGGGGACCCATCTGACACAGCGCAGGCCTGGGGTGAAACTGGTCTCACATCCCAAGGTCCAACCTCACTGAAAACTTCCCAAGGATTCTGCGGGGCCTCCTGTGAAACTGACTCCAAATAAAGAAAGGCAGCACTCACCATTTGTCCGAACTCTGCAGACACCTTCGACACGAGGAATAAGAACGTGTGATGAATTGCCAGAGGACACACACACTCCACTGAGGGTGCAGGCTGAGACCGGCGTCTTCTTTTTAAGCCCTCCACCCAAGAGTCAAGATTTCCTTGGCTTCTGCTCTTAGGAAGGCGCCACCTGGTGGCTGCTACCGGAAACGACAGCCCAGAATTAGCCTCTCAACTCCTCCAGCAGCCAAGTATTTTGTATTTCTTCACTCGGCAAACACGTATTGAATCCTTATGAGGGTCCAGACAAGTGCTAAGTGCTGGATTACACAGTAGAATAAAATTCAGTGGCAGCTCTCTGCAAGCTCATTGTTGAGACAACTGCTGAGTAACGGAGTTGCCTGTGGCCAGAAGAGTCAAGAACCAAGATGCTGATCCAACCTAGACCAAGCCCTCTACTTGGTACAATCCCCTCCCCTACCTCAGGAGACCCATCTGCAAATAAACAGCATCCCTTTGCCCCAGGGTACCCAGGCCTTTCCTCCTCATTCCTCCTGCCCCTAGCATCTGTCTTTCCTATTGCTCCAGACCAGCTCTCATTCCATTTTAAAAGTGAAATTTCCTGCTCCAGCCTCTCCTGAGGAAGGTTTGGATTTGGGAGAAAATGTTCATTTTGTGTATGTGTATTTTAACTGCTTCCTGTGATTCCGAATAATAATTCCTCTGAATAATTCCCCCTTTCCTTCTCCTGCTTCCTTTTCTGCCTTTCCACGAAGAAGCAGGTGAGTGAGGAACAATGAATTAAGACATAAGAGGAACATTCTAGTCCTGCTTTTCTCCTGCTTTCAGCCCCTGACTTTTTTCAGTGAACATTTTCAGAACTCCTATTTCAGAATTTCCTGGGGCACATTCTAGTGAATCTCTGCTTTTAATCTCTTGAGGATGGATGTGATTTAGGGAAACTGTCAAATGGTAAACGCAGGGCCTCCTGATGATTCAGATGGGCGAGTGAACTGGGTTGCGTGTCGTCGTGGGTCCAAAAATGTGTCACAGCTATTAAAGAAGGAAATTGACTTTCTTGGGAAGCCAGAAGGCAATTTAGCAAAGGGGGGTGCCTCCAAATGTGTTTGGGGCCCTGAGAAGGATTTAGTGAAAAAAGTACGAATCTCCCGAGACCCTCACTTGGAAAGTTAGACTCATTCTGGATATACACGTTTTCTCGGCATTTTAGGATCTCACGTGAAAAAGGCCTAAGGAAATCCCAGGAATGGCCAGCTGGTGATCAGAACTAAGAGGGCTACAGGTGCTCAGAGATGGGGCTAGTGCCATCTGATGTTGGGACTGGCTTAAAACAGGCAGGGCACCTCTTCTAACTGAGTGGAGGCTGGAGGGAAAGATGGACGCAGAGGAGGGTAAGAGAGGAGGAGGTCTGAGAGGGGCGTGGAAATTGAGTTTATGCAGAGGGACCGAAAAGGCTCTCACCTTGTATCTCTGTGTTTCCCAGCAGGACACCCTTGCATATGCCCCACAGAGGCCGTCACAGGCGAGAACTCAGATATAAAACCTGCAGACGGGTGAAGCGTGGCCCAGGTAGGAAAGGCTCTGAAAGCCATCCCAAGATGTTCCCCCACAGGTGACAGGAAGCCAGAAAGAATTCTGAGCGAAGGAGAGATCAAAGCAGGGTTTTGAGCACACGCAAGGGCAGGGCGGAGGCTTGGGCTCCTGGCTGCAAGAGGCCTGCGGATGCAGTCAGACCTGAGTTCAAGTTCTATCTTAACCACCTACTGGATCAGCGAGTCCCCTTAAGGGAGTCTGTTTCCTCCTCTGTAAAATGGGGGTAATAGGAAGAACAGCAGCATCGAGTTCCTGCGGGGATTCAGTGCCCCACATGGAGTAAGCACTCAAATGACAGCGGACACGTTCCAGCATTTGGGTGATAACAGGGTGGTGAGAAGAGAGGCTATCGGCTGAGGGCGACCACTCAGGAGGCAGTTACAGTCATTCTAAAACGGAACAGAAAAGCGCTTGGCCAGGCCACAGTTTCCTTTCCATAAAGGCAATGGCCAGGACGCCACAACCATTCCCCAGGAAGGCCAAAAAGGTTTGACAACTGTATAAGGAAAGAGAAGGGGGAGTTCCCTTCATGGCTCAGTGGTTAACGAATCCCACCAAGAACCATGAGGTTGGGGGTTCGATCCCTGGCCTTGCTCAGTGGGTTAAGGATCCGACGTTGCCGTGAGCTGTGGTGAAGGTTGCAGACGCGGCTCGGATCCCGCGTTGCTGTGGCTGTGGTGTAGGCCGGCGGCTACAGCTCCTGTTAGACCCCTAGCCTGGGAACCTCCATATGCCGCGGGTGCAGCTCTACATAAAAAAAAAAAAAAAGGGCAAAAAGACACACAAAAAAAAAAGGAAAGAGAAGGGAAGGGTTGGGGTTCAGGCCTGGAGCCTGGGCTCCGGGGGAAAATGGTGCCATTAGCAGAGAAGGAGGAAAGGGGCGTCCCATCAGACACGCTCCGAGTCGGCAGGACATGGGGAGGAGGACTCTGAGGCCAGGTGGGCTTGTTCCTTCATCTCCTCGGAGACTCTGCTCTTCCCAAGAATCCCCTCCTCTGAGAAGATTTCCCTGGCCGCCCCTACATGTCCTGTCTCTCCCCTACTTCCTCATAGCACATGTGTAACTCTCTGAGGTTAGGTTTACTGATGGGCTGTATTATCCGACTGCCCGCTGAGAAATCACATGTCCAGGAGGGACAGCCTTTGTTTTGTTTGTTCCGCATCCCTAGAGCCTGAAGCCGTGCCTGGCACACAGTAGATGCTCAATAAGGAGCTGTTTTTATTAAAGTGCTTTCAAAAGTGTCTGGCATATAGAATATGTTCAATAAATATTAGCATTTATTGGTGAATGTCTCAAAAAATTATAAAGAGAAAGGCTGATGGGAAGTGCTACACCTAGAACAGTCACATCAGGAAGAATTAGAAATTTGGGCCTCTCTCCTTTTTTTTTTTAAGAGTATAGTTGGTTATAGTGTTGTGCCCATTTCTGCTGTACCACATAGTGAGCCAGTCATACACACACACACACACACACACACACACACACAGGTATATTCTTTTTTAAGGTGGGGAAGAGAGGTAAGATCTGCCCCAGGAAGGCCACACCTTGGACCTTGGACACAACATGGCCATAGGCTTTTTCAAATGCTAATACGGAAAACAAAAAAGGGAGGTAAAACCAGTTCATCCTGGGACAGGTTAACACCTATGAAAGAGGAAGAATGGGGATTTTGTGGCAACAGAAAAGGCAGGTGCTTGAGCTGAGTAAACTTCAGACTATAGGAAATTAACCTGCAGTGGCCTCTTTGGCCCAATCTTTCCCTTTCCTCTTGTCAGATCATTTGGAAATCCAGATTCTGGCAGAGTTCACAGGAGCTCACTTAGCTGGGAGACCAAACATCAAGATAATTAGGAAATTCATAATTGACTGCTCCAGATATACGGGGATTGCAAGATCAGCTCCTCCAGCAAATATGCCTACTGTGCATAGAGGAAACTTGGCAAAGTCATTAAAACAACTTCACAGTGATACAGGTCTATGCTGTTGGTAGAATAGAACTTCTACTACTCCTCAACCTCGCCCACACAGATCAGGGCTCGGAGAAGCCAGGATTGCCCAAGCACCTCCTCTCAGGTAACATCAGGTAACTTGCAGCATTCCAGAATGCTCTTGCAAGCACTGAGCAAAAATCCCCAGGGTTATCTTTCAACTCAAATTCAGACGCCGCTAAATTAGATCATGAACAAGGTGATGTGCCCTGCAGTCCATCCTCGGCCATTAACTGAGATTAAAATGTCAGCCACCTGCAACCTCTAATCACAAAATGTAATGACCACTGACTCCATCTCTGCAGAGGCCTTGATTTCAGAGTATGAGTAAATGAACCAAGAGGGGATATAAAAATCCACCTCTCTGTGGCCTTCCAGAAACCACATGCATGACAATATATCCTCAAACCCATCTTAACAGCCTGGGAGTAAGGTACCTTTCTCTGCAGTCAACGTGGAAAACAATGGGTCCCTGTTAATTCCCTGGAGCTCCATTGTGCTCAGAAAGAAGCGTGTTGCTTTTTGTAACTCTTAAAAGGCCCTCGGCAACTGCTTTCCAGATTTTCCTTGAAATTCACCAAAAATTGCAAATTCTTGTAGACAAATACAACCATGGTTCTACTCAAGAATTACCAAGTGAGACAACTATGTAAATATACTAGGAATGTGAGATGGAAATAATGTACACCTTCACAGTAGTCCCTTTGAGAAGGGGCACACTTCATACTTGGTGGTACTGATGTTCAGACCATTTAAGAGGAGGGGATGGCCAGCAAAGCCGAGTTCCCTGCTGGGCTCTGCCCCCGAGAAGTGGCTGGGCCAGTTGCTCAGCTTCTCCCTTTACAGAGTTAGATGAGCTAAGAGTCAAGAATTACATGAGCTAATATCAGAGCACTTCATATGCTGCCTGGCTTATGGTTCATTTCTTTGGGGATCCAGCTTGGGGTGTTTGGCTTTATTGGGTTTTGTTGAGCTTTGGGGTTTTCAATGCTGAAGTGGCATTTAGAGAGCAACCTCTCCTTTTAGCAAGATGACACACACATTCAAACATTCCTGCTTTAAGCATTTAGAAATCTCAAATGTAATATTTTTTCCAACGTATACTTGAACCTGCAATGAAGAAGAAATTACCAGGTGTCGGAAACAAAGCAACAACAGAAAACCGGAAGAAGTAGGCAACAACGGAAAACCGGAAGAAGTAGGCAACAACAGAAAACCGGAAGAAGTAGGCAACAACGGAAAAACGGAAGAAGTAAGCAGCTGCCCCTGAGGGATGAAAGCAACCATGGAGGAAGGAGTAGAACAAGCAGTGACGGGGGGTAGGGGCAAGGGCTAAGGGTGTAGATGTCAAGCATGTGGGCACAAGAGGCAAAGCCTGGGTCCTGCCCAAGAGAGGAGGCTGCTGCCCAAAGAGAGGCCCCCAAAAGAGCCGCAACCACAGGACAAACAGGCTATTTTCCCCATCAGTTCAGCTTGATGTTTATCTCTAGCTTGAAAAGAGGACAACAAAATGCTTCCTGCAAAATTTAAACTTCAGACCTCTGCTTCTGGAACACCTGCAACACAAATTTAGGCTACAGTCTGGAAATGCCCAACGTAAGAAATCAGCCTAAAAATTGGTCCTGGGCCAATGGTGGGTGGGGGAACAAAGAAAGCAAAACTTCCACAACCCATACGGCAGACAATTCCCACAGAAAAGTCTGACCCAGGCAGCTCACGAGTGATAAAAGCACATTGAACACAAGGATTACAGCCCCAAGAACTGGAAATAATAGCACAAGCTAAAGAGAATATAATTAGTATGTTTACAAGGAAAGAAAAATCTTCTCAGATGCCAAATATCCGATAAAATTCAACATTCATTCACGATTTCTTAAAAATAACAAAATATGGCAAACGGGAAAACATTTCTTACAAATCTAAGAATAAATGGATATTTCTTAATCCAGTAAAGGGCACCCCAGCCAATGGATAGCATCGTTCTTGATGGCACAGCATCACAAGCTCTCCTTTCAGAGTCAGTGATAAGACAAGAAAGGCTACCATCAAAACAATTCTGAAGGTGGAACTTAAACAACTCAGACCTAAGAGCCCAAAGTAATCAGAGGGAGGCTGGAACCCAGTGGACAATCACATCACTGACAAAGGACAGAAGGGCAGGGACACACATGCATATGGGAATGTGCTGTATGACGTGGTACAAAGATGCAGTATATGGACTGAGACAACGGGGCATCCACATGAGTAAAGACAGAAGTAGATTCTAGTGTTAACGCTACACAAACATCAATTCTAGGGGTTCCCTTTGTGGCTCAGTGGTAATGAACCCGACTAGTATCCATGAGGATGCAGGTTTGATCCTTGGCCTCACTCAGTGCATTGCCGTGAGCTGTGGTGTGAGCCAGTGGCTACAGCTCTGATTTGACCCCTAGCCTGGGAACTTCCATTTGCCGCCCCTGCAGCCCTAAAACAAAGCCAAAAAAAAAAAAAATCAGCTCTAGATGATGGTAAACACATTTCAATCCTTTAGAAGAATGTATAGGAAACAATTTCATGACACTGAGGTAAAGCAGAATTTCATCAACAAGACATTAAAATACATATTCCATAAAGGAGAAACTGATAAATAGGACTATCAAAATTTAGCACCTCTACTGAATAAATGACATCATAAAAAAGTGAAAACATAAGCCCCAGACTAGAGGATATTTGCAGTCCATCAAACTGTCAAAGAATTCATATCGAGAATATAAATGATTCTCACACATCATTAATAAAAAAGCCAATGGCAATAGAAAACTTGGCAAAGGAGAGGAATGCGCAATTCACGAAAGAGGAAACTCAGATGGCCACTAAGCAGATGAATAGATGCTCAATCACACTGGAAGCAGAGAAATGCAAATTAAAACAATGAGATATCATTCCATGACCCTCGGACAGGAAAAAAAGTTAAATCTTATAAACCAAGAGGTTATGGGGAAACAGTAACTGCTAATGGGAGCATAATTACAACTGCTCTGGAGAACAGTGTGTAAACATCCCAAATTGAGGACATGCATCTTCCAGCAGTTTCTCCTCCAGGTACTTGCAACAAACAAGCTCTAGCGCATATTCCTAAGCAGATATGCACAGAGATGTTTACTGCAACGCTATCTGTATTAGCAAAAAGTTGGGCCCAGAGTTCCCACTGTGGTGCAACAAAATCTGGAGTGCTGGGATGCAGGTTCCACCCCCAGCCCCACAAGGTGGGTTAAGGACCTGGCGTTGCCACAGCTGCCGTGGAGGTCACAACTGTGGCTCAGCTCTGATCCCTGGCCCGGGGAGCTCCACGTGCTGTGGGGCGGCTATAAAAGGAGAGAGAGAGACAGAGAGACAGAGAGAACGAGAGAACGAGAAGAAGGAAGGAAGGAAGGAAGAAAGGGAGAGAGAGAGAAAGAAAGGGAGAGAGAGAAAGAGAGAGAGAAAAAAGAAAACGGTGACATCTTCTTAACTTTCTCTAAGATGAGTGGACGAATAAACTCATTTATTCATATGTTGGAATACTATAGAGAAACTAAATCAACATGGACAAATCTCAAAAAAAAAAAGTCAGAGGGAAATATACAGTATAATACAACTCATGTCAATTTAAAAACACTCCTTCTGGAGTTCCCATTGTGGCTCAGTGGTTAACGAATCTGACTAGGAACGATGAGGTTGCGGGTTCGATCCCTGGCCTCGCTCAGTGGGTTAAGGATCCGGCGTTGCCATGAGCTGTGGTGTAGGTTGCAGACGCGGCTCGGATCCCGCGTTGCTGTGGCTGTGGCGAAGGCGGGCAGCTACAGCTCCTGTTAGACCCCTAGCCTGGGAACCTCCATATGCCGTGGATGCGGCTCTACATAAAGGCAAAAAGATAAATCTAGGAGTTCCCGTAATGGCTCAGTGGTTAACGAATCTGACTAAGAACCATGAGGTTGCGGGTTCGATCCCTGGCCTCAGTGGGTTAAGGATCCAGCGTTGCCGTGAGCTGTGGTGTAGGTTGCAGACGCGGCTCGGATCCCGCGTTGCTGTGGCTGTGGCGAAGGCCAGCAGCTACAGCTCCTGTTAGACCCCTAGCCCGGGAACCTCCACATGCCGTGGGTGCGGCCCCACATAAAAAGGCAAAAAAGACAAAAATAAATAAATAAAAAAAAATAAAAATAAATAAAAACGCTCCTTCTGAAAGGCCTGAACCCCAGGGACTGCAGCAACAACTCTGCAGAGGTGCGACTACAGAGGGAGGGAGGGCAGGGGATGGGCAGCCAGTGCGGCAGGGTTTCCGGAAGGTCTAAAATCTATTTTTTTCAGAGAAAGAAGAATGAACACATGCCAACAAACAGAGCAAAATGTTACCGGTCACAAATGCGGATATCTACAACTTTCTATGTAATTTGGAAAGTAGAACTAGGTAAAAGTTGAGTGCTTTGCCCCTCTTTCAGTGTAGAATTCAATTCACGCCCAGCTTGTTCGGGAGGGACACAAGTCTGAGGGAAGATCCCCCTTGTGCCAGACAGTGCCAACCCGGCCTCTAGATCGCCAGCCCTTGTCAGGAGCCCCTGGATTCCTCCCTTCCGGGGCAATACTGACCCAGGCACCGCTGGGGTCCTCTTTGTTCACATCTGGTTTGTGGTTCGGGCTGGTTAACGTTTAACCTGTAGCATTGAAACTTAAGTTCACACTATAATCTTTTGTTCTTTTTATTTTTATTTTTCATTTGTTGGCTTGTGGCAAGTAAGTTGCCAGGCCACGGATCAGGATCGAACCCCTGCTACAGCAGTAACCAGAGCCATAGCAGTGACCATGCCAGATCCCCAACCCGCTGAGCCACCAAGGAACTCCCTCACACTACATTCATTTCACAAACTAATTTACTTGGAGAAAAAAAAAAAAAAAAACTTAGCAGTCATTTGCCATCAGTCCTGGGAAACATATCTGTCATACAGTTTCCTACAGTGTTCTATATGCTGTTATGTTTATAATTTGAAACATTATTTTTAAAAGAAACACCGTTCAGAACAAAAATGGACCAGTCTCATGACATAATTAAAAGACATCTAAAATCCTCCATTGCCTAGGACAGGACCAGCGCTCCCCAGCCTCATCACCCACCTCAGCAGCTGGACTCAGCGCCAGCTCTTTCCTTTTCCCCAAAATCAAAGCCTCCAACAGAGAATGAGTATTTGTCAGACTTGAAAATATTCCCAAGAATATGCCATGGGCTCTGAAGACAACTTAAACAGCAGGATTCTGGGAATGTCTGGGCCAATAGCAACATCAGTGGAAACATCAAAGGAGCACATCTATCCCAAGGTCACCACTTTGAAGACAGTAAAATCCATTTATACTGTAAATCTGATTTTTTTTTTTTAATTCAACAGCAGCAGCAACTAAAGTCATTCCTCTCCTGACTGTCAATGTCATCTAGTTTGGGAGTCAGTGCAGAGCCTGGTGAAGGATGTTGGAGCCAGCGTTGTAAATGATACCACATGCTTACAAAGAGCAGGCCATTCAATTCAGGGCTCACGCGGTGGCTGTAAATTATTGCAGATCCTCGTGCCAGGCAGGGGGGATTTACCTAGGTATTTTGCTCAGAAAATAGGAACCTTGTTAATCAAACACTGAATCCCGTGGGTCAGCAGAAAGGAAACACTATTTTCACAGTGAGGTCGGATCCGGCAGCTGCAATAAGGACAGGGCACCACGAGGGAACAGGAGAGGAATCAGATGGGCAGAGAAGGAGGCATACGAGGAGCAGCCCTCGCCTGCGTGATTTCTGAATCTGCTCACCTTCGAATCCAATACAAATCAGGAGGAAAGCCTGCAGAAGAATGCTCTTGTCCCTTGTCAGCTGCGACAAAGCCTTCATTATGTTTCAACAGACACTGCAGTACCTTCAACAAAGCATCGACAGATTTGTCCACCAATATTTATTTACTTCACGAGTATTTATTGAGAACCTGTGATGGCGCAGTGCTCGACTGCTACATAAATGGGGACCTGAAACAGCCCTCAGCAAGCGTGGAGTAAATTGGGACTTGCTTACAAAAGGTACCTTCTAAATCTGGACAGGACAGAGATTACACACTTTCCCTTATATCAACTGCCACACACCGAGACTGCCTGATCATGGGTCCTGGACATTAGAACTGATAAAATGGAGTCACTCTGGTAACACATCTCACTGAAGAATATAACACTTTAATTTACAGGAGCTATTTGACAATCAACTTGGCTTACTCAATAAGGGGCAGACACTAGAAATAACAGCTAAAGGGTTTTTTGTTTGTTTTCTCACTCTACATGCCTAAGCACTATTAAGTATTTTCCATAAGTTAACTCACTTAGTCTTCCTAACAATACAGCAATGTAGATATTTTTATGACCAGTTTACAGATGAGGGTAGATGAGGCATTGACAGGTTCAAAACCTTTCCAGAGCCACACAGCTAGCAAATAGTTGAGGCACAATTCAAATTCTGATGTGCCCTCTTCACCACACACAAAGCTGCCTCAGAGACAATAAAAGAGGGAGGTAAAACCTTAACTCTTATAAGAAATGTCACGAATAATAAACCATGGCTAATAGTTCCATCTTATAGAACTGCATAAATAGCAAAAAGAAAAGGGGAAAAACTGGAAAAGGCTAAAAAAAATTCCAAAAGCACAGGAATTAAGGTAGCTAAATTATTTTTATATTTTCATGAAATAAAGTCACTAAAATATATGGAAAAACAATATCAAAAAATGTTCATGGCATTCTAAAGTGCAAAGAACAATGTACAAAATTTACAAAAATCATAAACATAACCCAACCTTTCCTTTTTAAAAAGAAAATCATGTTTGTAGGTACAGAAATCTAACTGAAAGGAATATACAACAAAATCTTAATAATAGTTATCTGAGTTATTATATTATAGGTGATTTCAATTTATTGACTTGTCCGAATTAAAAAAAAATTTTCTCTACAAGGCAGAAGTCCCCTCCCAAGCAAAAAAAAGCAGAAACCCACCTAATAAGACATTGACAGGTGTCAGTCAAATTACTTATACCCAAAAATTAATATCAAGGACTATTTATAAAGTGACTAGTGATATGTAATTGTTATTGGCCTCTAAATTTTTTCAGTGTATTCCCCAGTCACTTAAAAACCTGGACAGGTACTTCCAATATGTGAATATTAGTTATTTTGAAATTACATATACTCTCTAACTCTATATACATTTTAAAATTTCATAAAAACACAGTATGGAGATTCCTCAGAAAACTCAAAATAGAATTACCATTTGATCCAGCAATCCCACTCCTGGGCATCTATCCAGCAGACACCATGACCCGAAAAGACACCTGTACTCCAGTGTTCATTGCAGCACTCTATGCAATAGCCAGGTCATGGAAACAACCTAAATGCCCATCCACAGAAGAGTGGATAGGGAAGATAT
>PVHT021183631.1:5018943-5032306 GCA_004024745.2 Catagonus wagneri | reverse complement strand
AACTAAAAGACACAATGAACCTTCTTACAGAACAGACAATGACTCACAGACTTTGGAAAACCTTGGTTTTTCAAATAAGACAATCTGGGGGGGTGGGGGGATGCACTGGGGGTTTGGGATACAAAATCTGTAAAACTGACTTGTGATGATTTATGCACACCTATAATTGAAATAAAATCCATTAAGAGAAAAAAAAATAAAATTTCATAAAAACAGATATTGAAAAAAATAATTTTCTAATATTTTATTTTCATATCCTAATGGATTTTCATACAAAACTCCTAAATACCAACAGAGCATAAACACACTGTCTTCACAATACTGGAAATAAAGTATTACATACCCCAAAAGAAAGTGGGTTCCATCATTAGGAAACCACGAAAGCCTCCATGGGAAAAAAAAAAAAATGCAAAGGAGATGAGGCTCAAAGGTGAAGTGACTTCAACAGGTAAAATGATGTGCATATATGTATTTTCTTCACAAATATTAACTTCCTCCAAACTCTTGATGTTGTGTTTCTTCTCCAGAGTTACCTGCAAAGCTGGATTGCACTTGTAAAACCTAACTGGAGAGTCATGAGCAAAACAGAGGCAGGACAGCCACAGCAAGTAAAACAGCACAGTGCGCACAGGCGGACGCGGGAGGGGAGCAATGGGAGAAAGGCATTTCTCCTTTGTGGAGAACTATAATTGATGGTTTTCAAATGCTGCCATGATGGGGTGAAGATTTTGCTTTGAAAGAGCCATCAAGGCCAAGTATAGGAAACTGAAAGTATGAGACCGTAATCCTGTTATTAGGAGTAGAAAGATATCTGCTAGAGGAACTGTCATATAAGTAGTTCTGTAGGATCTGGGGATTGTGTGGAGTAGAAGAGGAAGACAAAAGCTGATCCCATCTGAGAACCAGAAATAGAGAATCACAAGGAGAAGCCATTTGTGGGAAGAAAAATGAAGTCCAAAGTCTAAAGAAGTCTGAAGTCTAAAGTCTAAAATGAAAACCCTGGTTTGGGTTAGATAGAATCTGATGAGCTCCAGGAACCATCACCTTTGGGGTGAAATATGGGGCTTTGAAATGTAGAATTCTGGAGTCATATCCAAATGGAACAAACAAGACTGCCCACCAATAGTACCTAGATAGAGCATTCAATGTCATGGCTCAGCGGAAATGAATCCGACTAGGAACCATGGGGTTGTGAGTTCGATCCCTGGCCTCACTCAGTGGGTTAAGGATCCAGCATTGCAGTGAGCTGTGGTGTAGGTCACAGGCGTGGCTCGGATCCCGGCAGCTGTGGCTCCGATTAGACCCCTAGCCTGGGAACCTCCACATGCCGCAAGTGCGGCCCTAAAATGACAAAAGGCAAAAAAAAAGAAAGAAAGAAAAAAGAAAGGGTGACAGTGAGTTTTAAGTGTGAAGCAGTGGATGGGTGATGAGGAAGAGGAGGCAGCCAGCAGAAGGGACTAATTTTAAGCTTGGTAGGAAAATAAAGGAAACACATAGAAGTACGGCTTCAAGAGAAAGCAAGTCTAAGGAAAAGGGTAGTTGTTCTACTTAAAGGGAAAAAAAAAGGTTTCTACCTGAGTATCTCTATAAAAAGTGGTTAAAAAAAAGAAAATGAAAGAATGAAAAACAATGATGAATAATATTAAAGAAGAGGGAAGAAAGGCTAGAGAGGGGAGTCTTTCAAACGATAGATGATTTTTGGATAAAAGAGGGGAAAAAATTTTAATGAGGTTAGGATATCAAATGAGAGATCTCTTAGATCACCTTACGATTATCAAGAAAATAGGAATCCAGGTCATCTGCTAAGACTGAAGAAGATCTGAAGGGAGAGAAAAGTTAGGATAACAACCAAAAGATATGCCACAGGGATCAACAGGTTGTTGTTTAGTTGTGTGTGTCTGTGGTTGTGAGGGGTGTGTGTGTGGTTACATGTGTATGTAGTTGTGTGGGGGGTGGATGTATGTGTGTGTGTTCGTGTGTAGGGGGTGTGGGTGTGTGTGTGTGTGTGTGTGATGCACACATAGCCATACATGAGCACACACATACCCTTTGATTAAAATATTTCTCTAAGAAACTGTAAATAACTCAAGGAAGTCTACTTCTAGTACATATTTTAGACTTTTCTCCCACATTAAAGCTATCTTAGCCTGAATGGTTGCTATCTTTGTATATAAGTCTATTTCAAGAGAGTGTGCAGAGGAGGGGACCATGTAAAATAAGAAAAGTTCATTTGTCTCAACTTCTGTTGAGACAATAATAATGTCAAAGAGGCAAGGCTCAGTAGAGAAATATCAACATCTTATAAAGACCTGAAATACCAGGTGATTAATTTTTCAGGAGGAAGAAGATTTTATTTCAATGGTAAGAATAGTCTTTCATCATCTCCTAAAGGCATAGGAGAAAGAGAAAAAAAAAATCAGGGGACCTAAGAAGTGAGGAGGAAACAGGGGCAGTTTTATCAAAAAATCATCTATCCTGTCCTCCCAGGGAGGGACGTGGTCTGACGGCCACATGCTGGTTCTTATACACATGGACCCACCTCAACCCAAAAGGAATATGGCCTAAGTGACAACTGTAAGGCAGGTGGCTCCCCCTGGGATGGATCCTTCCAGACAAAAGAAAGGGAAGAGAAGCCTGCTTCATTATACCAAGGCAGGATTGCCATTTCTCCCGCAAAGCAGCCAGCTAGACTATAACGTTCTTCAAAGGTAGAAATATCAATTCACTTGACAAATATTTCCTTAACACCTGTGTTCCAGACACAAAGCCACATGCTGGGGAGAGAGAAATGACTGGCTTTCTTGTATTACTTTATCTGCGACTGTGTGGATAAAAGCTACTTCAAAACTCAATGGTGTAAAATAACCAATACCCGTTATCTCATAGTTTCAGAGTAGATGGCTCTGGCTCAGGGTCTCTGTGCCGGGAGTCCCCCAAACACACCTCCACCCCAGGTTCAGCGATCACTAGAAGGATGCACAGGAGTCACACAGGGCGTTATTCGTGGCTCTGATTTTTTACAGCAAAATCAGCAAAGGGCGTATGGAGCAAAGTCTGCAGGAGACCAGGCACAAGCTTCCAAGAGTCCTCTCCCCACCGAGTCAGCCAGGATGGGCTTAATTCCTCCATGATCACATTGTGACAACAAACTATGAAATGTTAGCTACCAGCGAAGCTCATCAGAGACTCAGTGGCTGAGGTTTTCATTGGTGGCTGTTTCACATACCCGCCCTCTGTCTAGCATACACCAAAATCCCAGACTCCCAGATAATATGATAAATAAAACTGTTTGCCCAGTTTAGCCTCAGTCAATCACTCTCACCATCAGTTGGAGAATGGTGGGAACCCTCCTAAGTCCAAGTTCCCAGATTGCCAGCCTTTCTTGAAATCTTGCAAGCAGGCCTTTCTAAGGATTGGGGTTTCAGGCCTGCCATGTGAATTCTTTTCTACACAGTGTCCCATGAGGTTGTCATCAAGTTGCCAGCTGAGCCACCATCATCCAAAGCTCTGACTTGAGGTGGAGGAATGCTCATAAGAAAGCTCACACACGTGGCTACGGGCTGGAAGTTTTTCCCTGCATGGGGCCTGCATGTACTCAACGTATGGCAGCTGGTATTTCCCCATGGCGAGCCATCCCAAATAGAATGAGCAAGAACACACCCCAAGTGGAAGCTACAGTCTTTAATAAACTAATCTCAAAGTCACAAAGACCAAAGCTAGTACAATGTGGGAAGAAAAGGGGGTGCCAAGAGTCAGTGGTCATGGGGGGCTATATCGGAGGCTGCCGACCACAGTCCACCCTCTGGCCCCCTCCCACATGCAACAAAGACTAACCCCTCCCACGGTCCCTACAAGTCTCATCCCATTTCAGTATCAGTTCTAAGTCCAGACTCCCATCATCTCAATCAGGCCTAGGTATAGATACAGTCCTGGACCTATAGTTCCTCTCAATCTGTGTATGTGTGTAACTAAAGTGACAGGTTATCTGTCCCCACACACTCAACACGCAGTGGTGGGACAAGCAGAGGATAAGTGCTATAAACACTCCTGCTCACAAACTGGGGGCTGGGAGGCACGTAGGGAATGCAGTTCTGAAATCCTGCCAAGCAGATGTTTCAAGTTCCTTGATTATGTCTTGAGTTGAGGTCTGAGAATAGTTCTATATGTCCCTTAAATCCCCGCTCCGGGAGTTCCTGTCGTGGCTCAGTGGTTAACGAATCTGACTAGGAACCATGAGGTTGCGGGTTCTATCCCCGGCCTTGCTCAGTGGGTTAAGGATCTGGCGTTGCCGTGAGCTGTGGTGTAGGTTGCAGACGCGGCTCGGATCCCATGTTGCTGTGGCTGTGGAGAAGGCCGGCAGCTACAGGTCCTGTTAGACCCCTAGCCTGGGAACCTCCACATGCTGCGGGTGCGACCCTAAAATGACAAAAGACAAAAAAAAAAAAAATCCCCCCTCTGGACACTTAGCTTTGGCCTCTCAGTCATCCTTCCATTCTCATGAACAGTAAGTAAAAGGCATGTGCAGCTAAGTAATTTCCTCAGCCTTCCTCCTCCCTGTTGAAACCAGGGAGTCCAAAAGCCTCTTTTCATTTTGTGCACCACATCCCTTTCATTTCAAATTGATGGTGTCTCTCCAAGATTAACTCTTAAAACTTTTGAGTCTTCCGTGACTCCTTTTAGGTTTCATCCCATTAGACAAAAGCCACACCCATCACCTTTGCAATGAGTCCTTCCCGACCTCGGGCTTTTGCTGAATACCAAGTCCTTGAACCTCCAAGAGGGGCTGCTGTTTGATCAAGATCTTCTAAGGCAAACCCTTCATCTCTTTAGAGGTCCTTTTGGCTTAGTGCTTGGTACTCTTGAGACACCATTTTTGATTTCTGAGATCTTAAGATTTTCTAGTCATACCCTTGGTTTCACGTTTGGAGCTTGTTTTCCTAAAAGTGCTCTGAATTTGATCTTTGTGCAGAAGCCTTTTCTTAACTTTATTATGTGTTGTCTGGAGAGGCTGGAAATCTTCAAAAATGGCAAGTCCTAGCTCTTTAGTGCTTACTCTTTCTGCTTTCAGTTTCCCTCTCTTCTTGCAATTTTACTATAAGCAACAGGAAAAAAAATAGAAGGCACTTCCAACAGTCTGTTAGAAACCTCCTCAACTATCATCTAATTCATTAGGTACATTTTCTACTTTCCACATTACTTCAGGCATCAGTATTGCTAAATGTTTTGCCACCACATAACAAGGATTCAACCTCTCCAGTTCCCAATATGATTTTCCTATAAGACTTCACTGGGGGCCTCCTCAAGGTCCAAACTTCTAGAGACAATGTATTCAAGGCACTTTAAGCTTTTACGAACCTGTTCCTCAAAATTCTTACAGCTTTTCCACTGCACACTGCCAAGACTTAAGCCCCCACCACATTTTAGTGTTTCATTACATCAACACCCACTCCTAGTATCAAAATCTTAT
Source organism: Catagonus wagneri (assembly GCA_004024745.2). NCBI lineage: Eukaryota > Metazoa > Chordata > Mammalia > Artiodactyla > Tayassuidae > Catagonus > Catagonus wagneri. The sequence goes on along the minus strand of PVHT021183631.1, from coordinate 5,026,839 downwards.
TAATTACCTATTGCTGTGTGACAAGTCACCCCAATTAAAACACCAAGCATCTATTGTCTTACATAGTTTCTGAGGGTCAGAAATTGGGAACCTAAGTTTAGAAAAATGGCTTTAGCTCAGGGTCTCCGGTGAGTTGAAATCAAGCTGAGGGGTGGGTCTTATAACATCTGCAGGCTCAATGGGAAAGACCTGCTTCTTAACTCCCATGGCTGTTGCCAGACTCCATTTCTTATTAGCTATTGCCACGGGAGTGACTCTCTCTATATAGATTGCCTGGCTGTCTTCCCAGCATGGTGGCTGGCTTTCTCTAGAATGATCAGTCCAAGAGAAAGAGCCCAAGATGGATAACCTAACCTTGGAAATGACAGACCATCACTTCTGTCCTAATCCATTTTGCAAAGGCGCAGGAGGTGAGGCTCGCTGGAGGCCATCTTGGTGGATGGCTACCACATTTCCTATCTGCAAGTCTCATGGGATGATAGCCACCAACAACCACTTACAATGAAATTTAATAAGAACCATAAAAAAAATATATGGAGAAGTTATCACGAGTTCACCCTGGAGGTGTCAAGATGATGTGACAGGGGAGGTAAGGTGTATGTAATTTAGGGCCTAAAGCAAGGAATGAGATTTATCAGACACATGGAAGAGCCCCGAGTCCCAGCCTGCTAGAAGCTTCCCATGCATTTCTCATTTTGCATATCCTACCGGTCTGGTAAATTCAATAACTCCAAGGCTCTTCCTAAGAGCAAATATGGAACGACTTAATTTAATATCAATATTTTTGGAGGACACATTACCATTTAATAGGTGAATCAAAAGCATAATGGTAGATGACAAATGCTCTGCTTGGGAATTCCTCATGTAAAGGTCAAACTGAAGGGAGGGGAAATGATAAGTAAAGTGAAAATGCACAGCTTGATAACAAATGTGAAAATTGGAATAAATGCTCCTAATTTGGTAAAGCACACAATTTTTTAACACATAATAGGGATTCTTTAAATGAGAAGGCAAGAAGAAAGACAGAGACAGAGAAAGAAATGCTAACCAAAGGTCCCTCCACAGGAAACAGATGCAAAGCACAGTTTAAAGAGTGGATGGCAAACTAGGTCAGGCAAGCACGCTGGAATGTAAAAGCTACTCTTTCATTTCTCATTATATGTGATACAATCTTTTAAAAATCTGTAAACATAAAGAAAGAAAAATCAGGAGTTCCCTTCGTGGCTCAGTGGTTAACGAATCCGACTAGGAACCATGAGGTTGCGGGTTCAATCCCTGGGCTTGCTCAGTGGGTTAAGGATCCGGCGTTGCCATGAGCTGTGGTGTAGGTCGTAGACACGGCTCGGATCCCTCGTTGCTGTGGCTGTGGCGAAGGCTGGCAGCTACAGCTCCTGTTAGACCCCTAGCCTGGGAATCTCCATATGCCGGGGGTGCAGCTCTACATAAAGGCAAAAAGACAAAAAAAAAAAGAAAGAAAAGAAAAAGAAAGAAAAATCACCCAAGACCTTAAATTCTAGGGATAACTACTAACTGGATCACAGACTGTACCCTTTTAGACTACTAGACAGACAGGTGGAGAGATATACCTATGTCACACGTATATATATGTATGTGTAATTCTGGAAATATGTCATTTTTGGAAATGGCTCTGTGTTTTTCATGAATATAAAATTAGCAGACAAATATTAAATTCATATATGGATAATACAAAGTCTAAATATTATGGAGAGGTATGAGGTAGAAAGTAAAATTCACCTATAATTCTTTTACTCAGGGGAAAAAAACACTGTCTACTATTAACACCTGGTATTTTTCTTCCAGGCATCTTCAATGCAAATACGATTTTAAGGCAAGACTGGCTTATGCATTCTTGTTAACTGCTTCTCTCATTTAAAAGGACATGGTGGCTATCTTCCTCTGTGAACACGTCCCCATACATCATTTTTAATGACTCCATAGTTAGTTCCAGAATAGGTATGTACCATAACTCATTTAACCAATATCCTATTAATGTGCATTTGTGCTGCTCCCAATTTTCCATCATTGTCAACAAGGCTCAGCACTGACATCTTTATGCACACAAATTTGCACACTTACCTGTCACCGCCTCAGGATAAACTTCTAGAATTAGGTTTGTTATGTCAAAAGACATTTGCAAGAGCTTCTCTGCATATTGCTGCATTTTTCCACCATAAATGCTGTATCAATGCACACCCAGACCACAGATGTGAAAAATCTCCAGCCACCACCTTCACCGTCACTCACTGAGTACTGTAAGTACGTACAGTCTCAAGTTTCATTTCTTCAGACACAAAAGACAATATATTAAGACAACACACTTTAAAATGTTTAAAGAGCATTTTGAACTTCTACTTTGTGAATTATGCATCCTTGCTTTTTGCCAAATGTTCATGGAAGTGTTCACTGTTTTCACTATCAATCTGTAAGTGCCCTCCCACCCAAATGCACATCCATTCCTATTTTTAAATAGCCTGGCAGCAAAGTGTTATCAGCAGAACATAAATAAGAACTCCCAGGGTTAAAAAAACATCGAGCTACGTTCACATTTTCCTGACTCCAAACCTCAGGCCCATCCCCGGTCCGGACTATGCCAATGCCTTTTCAGGACTAAAAGCGGGCATACCCAAACTGCTGTTCATTTAAAAGTCCTGCCACCCGCTTCTCACCCCAGAGCAATTAAATCAGGAATAGCATTTTGGAGGATGCCCAAGCGGCTCAAGGGGAACTACTGACTGAAGATCGCATCCCCCAGCAGCTGGGAATGCTGCAGGCTTGTAGTCCTCAGCTGTCAGCCCTTGGCTGAAAAGAGTTAACTAGCTTAACCTCATGTCCCTTCCTGGGCCTGCTGAACCCTGTGACTGGAGGATGTGCAGATATGAAAGATACTACCTCGCTGCCCTATCCCAGGAAAACTCAGTTCTAGAATTCCCTCTGGGTAGGATGAGGCCTTAGGACTGCAGAGGGGCCCGTCTTCTCCTTCTGGCCGGTTTTGCCTCCTCCCCTCCCCCACGAGGGGGACCCTGTGAAATTCCCTAACAGCGTCCTGAACACCAATCTCTGAGGCTGCTTCCTGAGGGGACCCAACCTAAGTCATATCCTACATGGATCTTCCCCTAAAAGATAAACTAAACAAAATCTTCCTCAAAAGCTGAAGAGGGTAGTTACCAAAGCATCCTCAAAAATCCTTTCAGGTAGAGTTTTTGTTTAATGAGTATAGAGTTTTCACTTGGGGTGATGAGAAAGCTTTGAAAACAGTGGTGGTGTTTGCATGAAATTGTGATGGTAACTAATGCCACTGAACTGTACATCCAAAAGTTAAAACGGCAAATTTTATGTTACATGCCACAATCTTCCACCACCATTTTACCACAATTTTCAAAAACTAGTAACATAATATACCAAAAATCATTAAACTGTGTACTTTAAATGGGTGAATTGTTCGGTAAAGTTGCAGGATAAAAAATTAATACACATGGAGCTTCCATTGTGGTTCAGTGGTTAACAAATCCGACTAGGAACCATGAGGTTGTGGGTTCAATCCCTGGCCTTGCTCAGTGGGTTAAGGATCCAGCGTTGCCGTGAGCTGTGGTGTAGGTTGCAGACACGGCTTGGATCCCGCGTTGCTGTGGCTGTGGCGTACGCCAGCGGCTACAGCTCTGATTAGACCCCTAGCCTGGGAACCTCCATATGCCACAACTGCAGCCCTAGAAAAGGCAAAAAAACAAAAAAAAAATTAATACACAGAAGTCTGTTGCATTTCTATACACTCGTAATGAACTATCAGAGAAATTAAGAAAACCATCCCATTTACAATTGAATCAAAAGCAATAAAATGCCTAGGAATAAATATAACAAAGGAGGCAAAACACCTGTACTCTGAAAATTCTGTCACAGAGGAAAGAAATTAAAGATGACACAAATAAATGGAAAGAGACATCGTGCTCATGAGTTGGAAGAATTAACATTTTTAAAATGTCCATACTACTCAAAGCAATCTATACATTTAATGCAATTCTTATCAAAGTACCCATGACAGACAGACAGATCAATGGAACAGACTAGAAGGCCGAGAAATACACCCATGTTTATATGGTCAATTAATCTATAACAAAGGAGAAAGACAATACAATGTGGGAAATTCAGCCTCTTCAATAAATGGTGTGGGGAAAACTGTACAGCTACATGTAAAAGAATGAAACTAGATCACTTCCATATCCCGTATACGAAAATAAACTCAATATGAATTAACAGACCTACATGTAAGACCTGAAATGATGAAACGCCTAGAATAAAACATACGCAGTATGCTCTTTGACATCAGTCTTAGCAATAATTTTTTGGACCTGAATTCTTAGACAAGGGAAACAAAAGCAAAAATAAACAAATGGAACTACATCAAACTAAAAGCCCTTGCCCAATGAAGGAAATCATCATCAAAATGAAAGGACAACCTACTGAAAAAGAAGATACTTGCAAGTGATACGTGTAACAAGGGGCTAATATCCAAACTATGTAAAGAACTCGTGCAACTCAATATCAAAAAATCCAAATATTCCAATTAAAAAAATGGGCAGAGGAACTGAACAGAAATATTTCCAAAGACATACAGACGGCCAGTAGGCACATGAAAAGATGGTCAACATCACTAACCATCAAAGGGCTGCAAATCAAATGCCCAACGAGATATCACTCACACCTGTCAGAACGGTTATTATCAAAAAGACAAGAAATAAGAAGTGTTGGTGATGATGTGGATAAGAGGGAACACTTGCACACTGTTCATGAGAATGTAAATTGATGCAGTCACTATGGAGAACAATAAAAACACTAATTCTCAAAGTTGTGTGCACTCCAACGTTCATCACAACATTATTTACAATAGCCAAGATACGGAAACAACCTAAGTAGAATACTATCCAGCCATAAAAAAAGAACAGATCTTGTCATTTGTGACAACATGGCTGGACTCAAAGGGTATCATGCTGAGTGAAATAAGTCAAAGAAAGATAAAATACTGTATGATTTCAATTATACGCGGAATCTAAAAAAAAAAACTGTTTGGCAACTTAAGGACACAAACTCATGGATAAAGAGAAAACACTGGTGTTTGCCAGAGGGGAGAGGTGGGGAGGGCTGGGTGAAATAGGTGAAGGGGATTAAGAAGCACAAATCACCAGTTATAAAATAAATAAGTCATGGGGATATAGTGCACAGCATAGGGGATACAGTCAATAATACTGAAATAAGCTTATATGACGACAGACAGGCACTAGATGTTAAATGGTGATCTTTTCATAACGTACACAAATACAGAATCACTGTTTCATATCTGAAACTAATATTGCAAGTCAATTTTACTTCAATAAAAAAATAAGGTAAACCACTTCTTTACAAAAAATAAAATTATAAAACAAATGGGTGCATTATTGACATGTGAATAAAGCTATTTTAAAAAAATCCTTCCGGTGCAGTGTAATGACATGGAGGTAACAAGTGAGTAAAACAGCCTCAGCTCATTAATCCACAGAACAAGGACAATATTCTCCAGCCCTCATCCAGGGGTTTTCTTTCCCTCACTGCCACCCTAAAATACAGAAACAAAATGCTCACTGGTGTGTACTTTACGTATCTTTGGTCAGCAGTATTCAGGATTTATATGCTGAGTGGCACAAGAAAGGGAATACACAATTTCCTGGGCCAGCTCCCAGAGTTAAGAATATTTAGACTACTTGAGGGCCAAGATGTTGGCAACATCACTAAACTCAGTTTTGCGGTAGCACAGTGTTTAATTTCACCAAAGCACAAGCTCACACGCACAGAAAACCACCATGAAGCTCGGTAACAGACCATTTCTAAAAGAGAAACAAAACAAGCTTATTTATAAAAACAAGACTGCACCAAAGGCAGCAGGGTCCAGAGAATAATATGCAAAAATTTTGTCTCCCCATAAGTGCACGACCCAATGCCACTCCTACAAGATTTAGAAAGTACTTCTGCATTTGCACACTCCATGATCATCGTCCTTAGCCATCCCCAGGGAGCCCAGAAGTTTCCAGATTGGGGAAGATTGGCAAGCCTCTTATATTAACGTATACCTTCCCTTTAACAAGAGACCTCCATTCAATAAAGGCCAAACCTCCAACAAGAGTAACTGTCATCTAGCGTCTGTGGTTTCTTGTTCCGGGCCCTCCGCAATCAATGTACTATCAGAAACCAACCTGATGTTATACCAAATCTATACACTGACGTGCTTAAGAATGAAAGAAAACTTTAACGTTAAAAACGCCACCCAAAGCATAATGGAAAAAATAATGAATTTGGAACTGGGAAACTTGACCTTCAGTCTTGAATGTGCCGCTCACAACCTGTGTGACCCTGGGCTACTTAATTAACTACTCTGAATCTCAGGTCCTTTATTCGCAATAATGGGCTTAAGGAAAATACTTGCACTGCCTATCTCACAGATCATTGTGAGGTCAAATGAGATGAATGGCTGTCAAAGACTTCAAACACTAATTCTATACAAACGTGAAAGAGTGCTGTTATGCTTCTAATCTCTAAAGAGCTCCGGAGAAACATAGCTCAGGGACATTTAAGTATAACACAGCTGTTTAAATATGAGAGTGAGGAAGTGAATTCCACTGAGGGAAAAATATTAATCCAAGTTACCTCTTCTTACATCCATTTCATAACTCATTTGAGACCAAGCTGCTTATGTTGTAGAAGCCACAGATGGAGGTGCGAAAGGAAATAAGCGTTAGAATGTGTCCTTAATTTAGACTGATGAAATCATTTCCACCTGAAACTCTAGCATTGGGCTTGTTTTTATTGTTGTTGTTGGGTTGTTTGTGTTTATTATCACAGAAAGGACTGATAGAAAATACTCAGTTCCTCTTGAGGCTTGGGCATTCCCTGGAGAGACTAAATTTTCACAACCGGGCATGGCCATTCTCTGGTGAAGCTGAAAGGAATCGGAGAGGTAAGACAAAAATCATCAACACGCTGATTTCATATTCCACAAATGCATAACCTCTGAGATTTCAAAGTCAGGGACTGATTTCTTCCCACTGAACAGAGAATGAGATTGGAACAGATACATGTTCCAAAGTTAGCCCAGCCACACGGCTCTGAGCAGCTGTTTATCAATGGCACACCCTGGAGTATGACCTCACAGGTTGCGGGCAGAGGCCACCGCAGAGCCAAAGGCACAGGCAAGTCCGACACAAACAGTGGACCTGAAGTCGAGAACTAGAACATGTTCCCCTTTTCACCGACTTTCGCGTTAGGGAGTCTGGCGGCGGACGGGAGGACTCAAGAGACACGCTGACACCTACATCATGGGTGGCATTTAGGCACTGAAGAATTAATCAACTCTAGAACAAATATTTCAATCTACCAACTTTTCTCCTCTTTCCTTTCAGTATGAAGAGAACAGTCCCCAGCCTTTTGTCTCCATTTACTCACCGCACTCTACACGGCTCCTTGGGGGCAGCAACCCATCATGACGTGTGATCGCCGCATGCAGCGGCCCCGCATGAGTACTTCTCAGCCTCCTGTGGCATGCTGCGCTGCTGACCAGTCCCTTCCCATGAAACAGCACCTCCTCTGACTCCTTTCCTGCAACACCCATGCTGGCATTTCATCTATGCCTCCTCCTCTCTTTTCTTATCCCTGTCCCTCTCCTGGTTCTTGATGACTAAGGCCTCTGGATTCTTTTGGGTATCGTCCACTATCCACATTCCTTCGGAGAGCTGAGCTCTTCTGTGGCTCTCTGTCCAGGTGGATGCGACAATTCCCAACCACCTCTCTTTTGAAGATCAAGTCCATGTTTCCATTGCCTGCTCCATGTTTCCACTTATCCCCTTGGCACTTTAT
>PVHT021183631.1:4893772-5017943 GCA_004024745.2 Catagonus wagneri | reverse complement strand
CCTCTCCTGGTTCTTGATGACTAAGGCCTCTGGATTCTTTTGGGTATCGTCCACTATCCACATTCCTTCGGAGAGCTGAGCTCTTCTGTGGCTCTCTGTCCAGGTGGATGCGACAATTCCCAACCACCTCTCTTTTGAAGATCAAGTCCATGTTTCCATTGCCTGCTCCATGTTTCCACTTATCCCCTTGGCACTTTATATCCAAGATGGAACCCACCACTTTCCCTGCAAAACCAAGCTCGACTCCCAGCTCCTTGTTATTCTCCTCTTTTCTCACTATCAAAGCCATCCTTCTACTCCACACACGTACAACTTTCCAAGTCCCAGGAATAACTCAAGACATTCCTCATATCCACTGCTTCTTTTGTATCTTCATGCAAAAATACTGTAATAACTTCTGATAGGGATTCTTGTAACCAGCACCTTCTTACTCTCCAAAAATTCTGCACAACAGTACCAGATAATTCTCCCTGATATAATGTGTGTATCACAGCCTTGTTCAAAAACTGCCATGCTTCTGTTCTTCAAGTCCAGATTCCTAAGATTAACATCTTGTGTTCTCCTTGATCCAGCCTCATCTCTGCTAAAATCCTAGATGGTCACAATGTTCATATGAGTTTGGATTCCTAGCTGTTTTCCTAAACTTGCCTTGAACTTTCTCCTTCCATCCAAAATGCTCTTTTGTCCCTAACTCTCCACCGCCAGACCATCTCCACCTATTAAAATCATGCCCTTCTTCAATACCTAGCTCAGACTACTTCACACCAAAACTTATCCTGAATTCTCCTGTCCAAAATGTCTCATATGCAAAAATATTTTGCTGCATTCCTGAGGCTTTTACCATGGTCTGTGACAATGCATATTTTCTCTCCTGTTTTAGATCACAAGTCTTGAAAGGGTGGGTCTCAATATCATGGTTTGCTGAAAAGAGCATGGACTTTGAAACCAAAATAACTAGAATGTGTTTTCACTTGCAGTGGCTAAATGACCCTGAATCTCTCTGATTCTAATCCCCTCATCTGTAAAAAGAAACTCTGGGGAGTTCCCATCATGGCGCAGTGGTTAACGAATCCGACTAGGAACCATGAGGTTGCGGGTTCGATCCCTGCCCTTGCTCAGTGGGTTAACGATCCGGCGTTGCCTTGAGCTGTGGTGTAGGTCACAGACCTGGCTCGGATCCTGCGTTGCTGTGGCTGCAGCTTAAGCCAGTGGCTGCAGCTCCGATTAGACCCCTAGCCTGGGAACCTCCACATGCCGCCAGTGCGGCCCTAAAATGACAGAAGGCAGAAAAAATAAATAAATAAATAAAAAATAAAAAGAACCTATGGTAATTACTATGATGTGGCTTGCTTACCTCAGAGGTGGGCCAACTATGGCCACTAGGCCAAATCCAACCCAGCACTCGTTTTTAATAAATAAATTTTATTGGAACACGACCCTACTCATTCATTTAAGTACTTTTTATGGCTGCTTTTGCACAACAATGTTAGAGCTGAGTAGCTACAACAGAGACCACATGGCCCACTGGGACTAGAATATTTACTATCTGGCCCCTTAGGAAAAAATACCCCTTCTCTACTTCCATTTCACACTACTTTTAGGTGAAGAGGGGACTAGTTAAACTAGGGGACTAGTTTTAGGTGGAGAGGGGACTTCCCTGAATCTAGGGCTGCATGGGTCAAATTGGATTCCACCAAACAGATGCATTCAGTGTAAGGAGTTCTAGAAGGTGGGAGTAAGATGGAAGCATTTCTGGCTCCTTCCTGACTGTTCACTGCTGTCAAGGAAGGTCATGGAAACACGAGACTTTTTAGTAACCACAGCAGTGTCCCTTTCTGAGGGTTCTGAGCCACAGTGGCTTTCTGATCCCAGCTTCCCAGAGCTGGAATGGCAGTTGCAAGGATGTGCTCTGAGCTCAATTCCATATTTTTCTGGAAATCTTTCCCCGTGGCCCCCCAGTGGTTTGTATTAAATCCCATCTTGTTTAAAACTTATAGCCAAGTTTCTGTGTCTTATACTGACCTCTAACTGACCCAGAGCCTAATGATAAATATCTGCTTGAGTTACTGAGACATGAAATAACAGTATCTGTGAAATGTGCTTTATAAACAGTAAAGCTAACATTTTCTGTAAATTGTCATCTCCTCCCCCACACTCTGCTCCGCCACCCTTGACTTAGCCTCCCAGGCCCACAGCACAGCCCTTGGCTCTCTTCGATTCCCACTCAGCTTGACAAACCTCCAGTAACCACACAGATCGAGACATAACTTATTTGGAGACGTGGACATTTTGAAAGCTGATACAAAGCTAACTCTCCAGAGTAATGCTCACGCATTACATTTTCTAAGTAATTTCTAAGGTTCATGAGTCTGCTAAAATTGTATCCATGGCCCTCTAGTTTATGAAACCCTGATCTCTTATGCCAGTGAATGTCCAATCCTGTATCTCAAGCCAAATCATTCTCATGAGGTTAAGACTGTGTGCACTTCCCACGGGCAACCCAAACTCAATGTGTCCACTTATGGTTTTATGTTGCCACTGTTCTTCTTCCTCTAAATAAACAGTAAGAGGTGAGCATCATTGAGACATCTTTCCTCTCTTCTCCACAGACAAATGCCAGGTCCTGACAGTTCTACAGCCCTCATTGCTTTTGAATCTATCTCCATTCCCATCTCAGTTGTCCGTGATTTGTCCAGTCACCTCCATCACTAGTCGAGACTGCTGCAGAAGCCATCAAATTGCCTCTCTGCTTCCACTCTGCCCGCTCCCGTCCACTTCCTGCACCTTATATGCTTAAAAACATGCATATTCAATCTAATTTGGTCTTTCCTCTGTTTAAAACCTCACCATCACCTGCCCCGTACCTCCCTGAAATGGCACCATTCCAACCATGGGAGCCAGCGTTCCCAGAATTACAGATTTGCAATCTCTGTAACGTCCATCTTCCTGCCACTCCCTTCCACCCCACTTCCTCCCACTAGTGCCCACCCCACCCCCAACCCACATCCGCGCACACACACACACACACACTTTCCTCCTGGCTAGCCCCTCATCCCTTTGTTCTCAGTTTAGATATCATTTAATTCCCTTATTCATCAAATGTTAACTGAGCCTCTGCTATACCCCAACCACTGGGCTAGCATTAGAGACAGAGCAATACAAAGACAGTCACAATCCTGGGCCAAACAAAGCTCAATCTAACAGGGACATTAGATCAACAATGACAAGTATGATGATCTCTCAGTTGCTGCCAGCCCATCCCCAGGCTGTGTCTGGACCCCCACCCTGGGGTCCCATAATCCAGCCCTGTGACCCCCCAGCCCCCCACCACTGCTGTCTCATCCAGCTCTCCCCGCTCTGCCTGTAAACTCCTTATAGGAAGGACTGTCTTATGGCTATTTATCATCAACACCTGGTTCTGTATCTGAGGCCCAGGAATTGCTTAGTAAATGAAAATTCAGTCAGTGGATGTCAGCTTAATGAGTCAGTTCTGCTTAGGAGAAGCCCTATCCAGGGAATGGAAACAGTTGGGGTGGGAGCAGGGTCCTCACTGCTTGTCTTGGCTTTGCCAGTGCCTCAAATCGTAGCTAATATGCTCCTAACTTGCGCGGGGCTTACTGGCTGCATTTCCTGTTAGGCAGTTATTCCCAGCAGCTGTCCTTGCCTCCAGGGAAAATGCCTGCATGCACAACAGTGTACCTAATTTGAGGCACCACCCCCACCGCCCGTGGCAACACTGGAGGCCTCAGGAGGCCAGTCACCAAGCTCTGCCTTTGGTCATTGGAACCTAAACAACACAGAAGGCAGGTAAGCTCTGGGGACTTGGCTGCCAGGAAATGCCCAGGAGCTTTGCTCCACATTCCCTGATTCTGTGTATGTAAACTCCTGCCACACCTCTTAATGTGTGTGAAACTGGTGCAGGGTGGGGAGAAGCAAAGGAAAACTGGGGAGCCGCCACGCCCTTCTTTGTGAAAAACAATAAAGCGGGTTGGATTTCCTGAATCTATAACAAGTGACCGTTTATGCTACAGGCCAGGGTCTAATCTTTTGACGTGCATTAAATCATTTAATCTTCTCAAGGTTCCTAGGAGGTAGACGTCATTATCATCTCATCTACAGATCAGTGTCCAGAGGCCCAGTGGGACTAGGGAGTCTCCGACAGAAGCCCCCAGCCAGTAAGTGACACCACGAGGCAAAGCTGCAGCTGGCTCAGAGCCCAGGACCAGAAGCTCTGCCCTTCCATCCCCAGGAGGGAGTGCCATTCCCACCTCCCCCTGCCAGCCTCTCGGTGCCATCAATGCCCACAAGGCCCGGGCACGTGCTATCAGGCAGGACTGAGAACACTTTCTCAGTGTTAAGGGGTGGCCCCTCAGTCTGGCCAATTATCACTCTGCAGAAATGAGGCTCTGATGATGCCAGATCTTCCTATTTTTCAAAAGAAGGCAGAAACCTAGATTTTTTTAATTGGGGATAAGGAAAGGGGGGATCACGGAAGGCTCTGGCCAGAGGGACTGAGAGGAGAGCTATAATAACAAGAGCTGAGATGGACTTATGACGGAGGAAGGGGTCTGGAGGTGAAATCCTGCGTGTCCAGTTTTGACCTGGGGAGTTTCTGGGGCTAAAGCTGCCCAGAGGCCTGTAAGAACTCTGGGGCTGGAGCCTTGGACCAAGGGTCCAGATAACAGAAGAGGCTCTGGTTACTCTGTCACCTGGCCACCCCACCGCAGCCCTCTGTTCCACCTACAAAGGATCCTCGAAAACACCACCTCTTGTTTGCTCTGAGGACAGTGAAAACACCAGGCTGGTGTTAGTTTCCTGAGGCTGCTGTAACAAAGTGCCACAAACTGACAGAAATGTTCTGTCTTTTGATTCTGGAGGCTAGAAGCCTGAGATCAAGGTGCCAGCAGGCTCCTGTTTGTTCTGAATGCTCAAGGGAAGGATCAGCTCGAGGCCATTCTCCTAGTTTCTGGTAGCTCCTTGGTAGCATAACTCCCAGTCTTTACAGTGTTCTCCCCGTGTGTGTCTGTGTCCAAATTTCCCTCTTGGAGTTCCCTTCGTGGCTCAGTGGTTAACGAATCCGACTAAGAACCATGAGGTTGCGGGTTCGATCCCTGGCCTTGCTCAGTGGGTTAAGGATCCGGCGTTGCCGTGAGCTGTGGTGTAGGTTGCAGACGTGGCTCGGATCCCGCGTTGCTGTGGCTGTGGCAAAGGCCGGCGGCTACAGCTCCTGTTAGACCCCTAGTCTGGGAACCTCCATATGCCGCGGGTGCGGCTCTACATAAAGTCAAAAAGACAAAAAAACAAATTTCCCTCTTGATAACGACCCCGGTCACACTGGATTAGGGGCCCACCTTACTCCAATATGACCTCATCTTAACTATTTATATTTACAATGATTCTGTTTCCAAATAAGAACACATCATGAGAGAATGTATGGTTTTCAGGGGGACACACAATTCAATCTGTAACAAAGCTCTCAACGCAGGTTTCCTTTCTTCCCATCAGAAGGCTGAAGAACAGGATTAAGGCATGCCATCATTTATTTAGAGAAAATTACTATGTTCAAGAAACCATGTAAGTCCTAGGGAATATAAAAATGAATTTCAGGAGTTCCCTTCGTGGCTCAGTGGTTAACGAATCCGACTAAGAACCGTGAGGTTGCAGATTCGATCCCTGGCCTTGCTCAGTGGCTTAAGGATCCGGCGTTGCCATGAGCTGTGGTGTAGGTTGTAGACGCGGCTCGGATCCCACGTTGCTGTGGCTGTGGCGAAGGCCGGCAGCTACAGCTCCTGTTAGACCCCTAGCCTGGGAACCTCCATATGCCACAGGTGCGGCTCTAGATAAAAGGCAAAAAGACAACAACAACAAAAAAAAATGAATTTCATCCCAGTTCTCAAGGACCTTCCAATGCAACTAGAGGGAAAGGACGTACACAGAAGCTATCCTACAAATAATTAGGTTATAACTGACTTGAAAGTAATAATAAATACTGTAAGAATTAAATGGGGGGGTGAGAAGTCACTTTGTCTGTACAAATCAGGAATTGATCCTTTGGTAGAATTTGATCCAGGGTTTGAGGGAAGCCCTGAATTCTGAAGGATGGAAACTTGGGGAAGGGAGGCAGAGAAACTGAAGACATTCCAAGTGGATGAAACAGGTTGAACAAAGAAGAGAGAAAGCATAGGCTGTATTTGGGTCATATCTGTTTGCCCAAAGAAGTTTGGGAGTCATGTGACAGAAGACTAAATTTATACTTTGGGAAAACTTAATTGGCAGGAAATGGAGTTTTGTATGTAAATTGGTAGGTACCTAGAAGTAATTTAGGTGGTCAATAAAAGTAGTTCCTCTAATAATGATTGAAAACTTCCCCAATCTGGGAGATATATGAACATCCATGGATATACATGAAGCTCCTAGGTCCTCAGATTCAATTCAAAGATGACTTGGAAACACATTATAATAAAACTGTCAAAAATCAGACCAAGAGAATTTTTGAAAACAACAAGTAAATGGAATTCATCACATAAAAGAACCCTCAGTGGATTTCAGTGGATTTCTCAGTAGAAATCTTGCAGTTCAGGAGCAAATGGGATCATACAGTCAAAGCGCTAGAAGAAAAAAAATTGCCAAACAAGAATACTTTATCTGGCAAAGCTGTCTTTTGAAATGAAGGATAAAGATTCCCCAGACAAACAAAAGCTGAGGGAGTTTATCACCAAGAGTAATACCTTAAGAGAAATGCTAAGGACTTCTCAAGCAGAAATGAAAGGATGTTAATTAATGGAATAAAAACATATGAATGTACATATTCACTGGTAAAAGTAGGTATATAGTCAAATTCAAAATACTCATTTAATTCTAATATAAAGATTAAAAGGGATTTAAAATAACTATAGGTACAATGATTTGTTAATGGATACATGATGTAAGATATAAACTGTGATATCAAAAACATAAAATGGGTAGGAGTGGGAGCATAAAAGGGTAGAGTTTTGTATGTGATTGAAGTTAATCACCATAAAATAGAGTGTTATAACTATAACATGTATTATATATGTCTTATGGTAACCTCAAGACAAAAAACTATTATAGATACACAAAAGAGAAAGAACCCTACACATATCACTAAAGAAAATCATTAAATCACAAAAGAGGAGGGCAAGAGAGGAGCAAAGGAACTACTAAACTGCCAGAAAACAGTTACAAGATGGCAACAGCAAGTCCTTATCTATCAATAATTACTTTAAATGTAAATAAATTAAATTTTCCAATCAAAAGACATGGATTAGCTGGAGCTCCCATCATGGCTCAGTAACAACAAATCTGACTAGCATCCATAAGGATGCAGGTTAGATCCTTAGCCTTGCTCAGTGGGTTGGGGATCTGGCATTGCTGTTAGCTGCAGTGTGGGTCACAGACGTGGCTCGGATCCCATGTTGCTGTGGCTGTGGTATATATAGGCAGGCAGCTACAGCTCCAATTCGACCCCTAGCCTGGGAACTTCCATATGCTATGGGTGCAGCCCTAAGAAGACAAAATATAAAATAATTTTTAAAAAGACACAGAGTAGCTGAATGGATTAAAACAAAAATACCCAACGATATACTGCCTACCAGGGATTTATGTCAGCTTTAAGCATAAACACAGGCTGAAAGTGAAAGAAGGCAATAAAGATATTCCATCTTTTCTACTGAATACCAGAAAGGAGCAGGTGTAGCTTCACTTATAAGACCAAAAAAAAAAAAACTTTAAGTCTGTAACAAGAGACAAAGAAGGTCATTATATAACAATAAAGGGATCAATTCATCAAAAGTATATAATAATAGTAAATACATATGTACCCAACGTCAAGCACATGAATATATTAAGTAAACACTAAGAGATCCAACGAGAGTAATGGATAACAATACAATAATAGTAGGGGACTTCAATACTCCACTTTTAACAATGGATAAATCATACAGAATATCAGTAAGAAAACTCTGAACTTAAACTCCACAGTAGACAAAACAGACCTAAAAGACATATGCAAACACTCAAGCCAACAGCAACAGAATACCTATGTGCAAGTGCATATGGAATATTCTCCAAGGTAGATCATATGTTAAGCTATAAACAAGTCAATAAATTTAAGAAGATTAATATCATGTCAAGTATCTATTCCAACAACAATGGTATGAAACCAGAAATCAATAACAGGAGGAAAGCTGTAAAATTCACAAATATATAGAAATCAGTACACTTCTGAATAGCCAATCTGTCACAGAAGAAATTAAAGGGAGAATCAAAAAATATCCTGAGACAAACACAAACGGAAATACAACATACCAAAACCTATAAGATATAGCAAAAGTAGTTATAAGAGGGAAATTTATAGCAACAAACACTTATATTAAGAAACAAGAAAGATTTCAAATAACAGCCTAAGGAAACAACATCTCAAGGAAATAGAAAAACTAATCCCACATTATACGAAAGGGAAAAACAAAGAACAGAATGAAAATAAATGAAATAGAGACTAGAAAAATAATAAAAAAGATAAAAAATTAAAAGCTGGTTTTTTGAAAAGATAAACATCATTGACAAAGCTTTAGTTAGAAAAAAGACACAAGTAAAATCAGAAATGAAAGAGGAAACATTACAATTGATACTACAGAAATAAAAGGATCATAAGAGACTGCTCTGAAGTTATACACCAACAAGTTAGATAACCCAGGAATAATGGATATATTCATTCAAACATAAACCTTAAAGACTGAGTCATGAAAAAAAAAATAGAAAATCTGAAGAGACCAATAATGAGTCAGGATATTGAATCAGTAATCAAAAACCTCCCAACAAAGAAAAGCCCAGGATCAGATAGTTTCACTGGTGAATTCTACCAAATATTTAAATAATTAATATCAACCCTTCTCAAACTCTTCCAGAAAAAAACAAAAACAAAAAAAACTGAAGAACGGGGGACACTCCCAAACTTATTTTACAAGGGCAGCATTATCCTGATATCAAAGGGAGGCAAGTGCACTGCAAGAGAAGAAAATTGCAATCCAATATCCCTGATGAACATGGATGCAAAAATCCTCAACAAAATACTGCAAACTCTATTTGACAGCACATTGAAAGAATCACATGCCACAATCAAGTGGGATTTATCCTTGGGATGCAAGGATGGTTCAACATTCGGAAATCAATAAATGTGATACAACACAGCAAAAGAATGAAGGATAAAAATCACAGGATAATTTCAACAGATGCAGAAAAAGCACATGACAAATTCAACATTCATTCATGATTAAAAAAAAAAAAAAAAACCTCAACAAATTTCCTATAAAAGAAAGGTAGCTCAACATATATAAAAGGCCATATGTGACAAGCCCACAGTTAACATCATACTCAACAGTGGAAAGCTGAAAGCACACTTTCTAAAGTCAGGAAAAAAACAAGAAGGTCCACTCTCACCACATCTATTTGCCACAGTACTGGAGGGCCTAACCAGAACATTCAGTTGAGAAAAAGAAATAAAAGTCAACCACATTGGAAAGGAAAGAGTAAAACTGCCTCTGTTTGCAGATGGCATGATCTTTTAGAGACAGAAAATTATAAAGACTCTGCCAAAAAGATTGAATTAATAAACAAATTCATATAAAATCAATATGCAAAAATCAGTTGCATTTCTATAACACTGAAAATGAAACGATTTGAAAGGGAAATTAAGAAAACAAACCCACTTATGATAGCATCAAAAATAAAACAAAACTTAGGAATAAATTCAACCAAGGAAGTAAAAGACTTATACACTGAAGACTACAAGACATTGATGAAAGAAACTGAAGAGGACACAAATAAATGGAAAGATATCCCATGTTCATGGATTCGAAAAATTAACATTGTTAAAATATCCATAATATACAAAACAATTTACAGATACAGTGCAATCCCTATCAAAATTCCAAAGCTATTTTTCACAGAATTAGGAAAAACAATCCCAGAATTCACAGGGAAGTACAAAATACCCAAAAGCAATAATGAGAAAGAAGAGTAAAGCTAGAGGCATCACAATTCCTGATTTCAAACTATCCTATAAAGCTACAGCAATCAGAACAGTATGATACTGGCATAAAAACAGACCCACAGACTAATGGAACAAAACAGACAGCCTAAAATAACTCACACACATATGACCAACTAATCATTGACAGGAGCACCAAGAATACACAATGGGAAAAGAATAATCTCTTTCATAAATAGCACTAGAAAAAGTGGTTGCCAGGGGCTGAGGGGTAGGGCAAGTGAAGAGATACTGGATTTTCTGTTGTAAATTCTGAAGATCTAACAGTCAGCATGGTGACTATAGTTAATAATGCTGTATTGTACACAAAAAGTTTGTTCACAGAATCCTAAGCAGTCTCATCAGACAAAAAAGTAACTATGTGAGGTGACAGATGAGTTAACTTTACCATGGAAAATATTTCATAATGTATACCTACATCAAATGATCATGTTGTGTTTTGTGCACAGACACACATACACATACACAATTTTGTTTGTCAATTATATTTCAATTAAACTGGAAGAAAAAAGTGGTATCCCTAGGACACCTTACAATTCTACCTTTTCCCCTTCAGAGGCCCTCTTCCAATTTGATGGTCCTCGAAAGAAGCCCAAGGTAGACTATACTGGAGCAGCTACCCTTTGGGCTCTTTAAATCCAATGAAGCATCAAAACTCTGATCTTTATAAGAGTGCAGGTTCTGAAATCCTGGGTCAGATTCAATGTGGCCCTTGATCCCACTGTTGTCTCAGAGTCTAGCAGTGCTAACTCCAGATTTTACAGTCAAAATATTTGCCATGCACACTAACACTGTTTAAGTAAACACATACCCCAACGTCCTGTAAAGCCTGTAAAATTCAGACAGCATCACATCAGGGTCAAAGTCAAGTGCCAGTGTTTACCACCTGCATAGCCCAGGGCAAGATGCTTACCTTTTTTTTTTTTTGTCTTTTTGCCTTTATGTAGAGCTGCACTCATGGCATATGGAGGTTCCCAGGCTAGGGGTCTAACAGGAGCTGTAGCCGCCGGCCTTCGCCACAGCCACAGCAACGCAGGATCCGAGCCACGTCTGCAAACTACACCACAGCTCACAGCAACGCCGTATCCTTAACCCACTGAGCAAGGCCAGGGATCGAACCCGCAACCTCATGGTTCTTAGTCGGATTCGTTAACCACTGAGCCACGAAGGGAACTCCCAAGATGCTAACCTTCTTGGTGTCTCAATTTCTCCATGTATAAAATAGATATAATAACAATATCCACAACCTGGGATTACTGTGAAGAGCAAACTAAATAATATAAAGCATTGAGCATTGTGGCTGGAATACAGTAAGGGATCACTAGATAATAACTGTTAATTTTCCTATTTTTATTACTATTATTGTTACACAATTGCGTGTCTACCACCCATTAATTCATCTAGACTTTGCATGAACACAGTGGATAATGAATTCCATCTACAAACCACTCTCTAAAAAAATATTTTGTCAAGGTGTGCTGTTCATGGCAGCTATGATGTGTTGCCATGGCCACAGCAAAGTAGTAGTTCCAATTAAAGAACACAAATCCTAGTGACTTAAGAGATAGAAACTAAAGGAACAAGTTCCCCAGCAGAAACAAGTTCTCCCTTACCTTACAGATTTTTCAGGGTTTTTTTTTCCTGTTTTTTAAAAAAATTCTATAGGTCTAACTGGTGCTATCACATTAAAAACAGGATACATTTCTGTTTAATTACTTTTCAGTGATAAAGACATTATTTTTTTAAAGTCAATACGCTATGTTCATAACAAGCAAAGTAACATTAACTTCAACACCAAAGGAGCCCCTTATTTGAAAGGCTCCAATAAATCAATAGAACAAACAAACGGTCTTAAAGAACAATAAGGAAAAGACATTAACAAAAAAAAAATCCACCTAAGAAGAAATACAGACGAGAAATGTGCATTAGTGTTTATCGGCATTAATAACTTTTAATGTGATTTAAAATATGAGGTTTTATTTACCTACTATCCAAAGGTTTAAGAGTCCTCGCTGTAGGCAAGGGTGTGAGGAACAAAGTCCTGTTATTTGTAATCTGAGAAATGGCCATCGCATAACCTGGCAACACAGATCAAAAGCTCTAAAATGCACTTTTTCGTTGGCTTCTTTTGGCTACGTCTGCGACATAGTGGAAGTTCCTGGGCCAGAGATCAAACCTGCACCACAGCAGTGTCAACACTGGATCCTTAACCAGCTGTGCCACAAGGGAACTACAAAATGCCCTTGTTATTTTAATTCTAGGAATTTATCCAAAGGAACTAACCACCAATATGCCAACCCTAAAGAGTGGTTAAGAGCATGGCTTCTAAAATTCAAACAAATTTAAATTCTATCTTTTCAACTTACATCCAAGGTCAGGCAAATTACCTACTTGTTCTTTATCTGAGGTTTTCATCTGTTAAATAGAAAGAATGTTACCTAAACTTCATAAGAAAAGTAAGAAAATACATGGAGCAAACCCAACAATGTGTCCAGATCAGCACAAAGGCTCAAACAACATTAGCTATTATTTTGATTGGTTAAGTAAGTCATGATATATTGATCAAGTAGAATACTGCTTAGCCATTAAAAATGACATTTTAGAGCAAACATAGGCCAACTACAGGCCGACTCATGAGCCAAACTTGGCCCACCACGAGTTTTTGCAAATAAAGTTTTATTGGAACATAGCTGTGCTCATTCATTTACATATTGTCTGTGCCTTTGCATTACAACAGCAGAGTTGAGTAATTTAAACAGAAACAGTATGTCTCACAAAGCCAAAAACATTTACTATCTGACTCTTTACAGAAAAGGTTTGCCGACCCCTGACCTAGAGAAGTATTTAAATCTCTGGAAAATGTCCTCAGTCTCTGATGAAAAGCTTCACAACAGCAAGAAGTCTCCATTTTTGTTAAAATATGCAATTAGAAAAAAAAAGATACTAAAGTAGACACTTCAAAAATTAACTATAGCTCTTTGATTAAGGGGTGAGGAGTTACATATTTTCTTTTTTTCTCTCCCTTTTTGTCTTTTTAGGGCTGCACCCATGGCATATGGAAGTTCCCAGACTAGGGGCTGGATCAATCAGAGCTGTAGCTGCCGGCCTACACAACAGCCACAGCAATGCGAGACCAAAGCCCTGTCTGCCACCTACACCACAGCTCAAGGCAATGCTGGATCCTTAACCCACTGAGTGAGGCCAGAAATTGAACCTGCATCCTCATGGACACTAGCTGAGCTCATTACCACTGAGCCATGAGGAGAATGCCTCTTCTTTGTATTTTTTGCCTATAATCTCTGATTTTCTTACAATAAACATGAATTATTTCTGTAATAATAAAAAATTGAAAGAAACTAAGAAGAAAAGAAGCTATTTTAATTATGACATAGAAGATAAGTAACATCTAATGGTTAAACAAAACGGAAAGATATTTTTAACTGGTGAGAGAAATACAGATTTGTATTCCTGTCTTCATTTCTTCTTATTCTCTCTCACAGATAGGAATGTGAAAGATGGGGGAGAGGGAAGGAAGAAAGCAAGGACGGAAATGTGATAGCAGAATTGTTATACGATGTGGAGAGCAGCCAAAGTGCAGTAATTCCTAAGATAAATAAGTTTGCAAAGCTTGTAGAGACACCACCAATCTCTGAACAAAGATTGAGTTACACAATCTATCCAGTGGAAAGAACTCATGTGGCACAAAATATCATCTGGGAAAGAAAATGGGATACGTTTTAGGAAGGCTCAATCAACACATCTGTTCACCAAGCATTTATTAAGTGCCTACTTGGTGCCAAGCATTTACAATATCATAGGGAGACAGACACACAATGTAACACATGCAATAACGGAAATATCGACATGGCACAGAGGAGTGAGTGATGGTTCCTGTCAAGGAGAATCCAGTTCAGGTTTTTACTAAGATGCTAGCCGGAGAATGATGCTACACCAACCACTGACCCCCCCACCACCACCCAGAGGAAGAAGCTTCAGGAGAGCAAAGCAGTAATTATGTTCTCCCTGTTCAGTGCGCAGTAAATGAGGAGAACTCAGAGATGTCCTTTTGGTACTTTGGAGTTTGGACAGGGGACGGCTGTTTGGGGATCCCCAGATCAGTGTTCAGAGAGCAGGAGGTGGCCCCCAGACCGTATGCAGAAGTGAAGGGGGCCAAGGATTCCTGGGGTGGGCAGAAGAAGCTACTCCAGTGACAGATCCTGGGAAGGCATGTGCAAGATTGGGGCGAAACCAGGACAGAGTGCTTGTTACGTATGCTTGAAGTGGCTCTTCTCCAGTATTTAAAACTGGCTTAAGATGAGATGTCTTAATAACTCATTTAGCTTTAAGTGATAGTTCTGATTAATGATATATCCTTGTGTCTTCAAGAACACAAACCTTCTTGGACAATGCATTTCCCTATGATTTTTCAGCCTTGTTTCCGAGCAGAACATGAGCATTACGCCATGTGGTAAGGATCACGGGAATGGGAATCCATTTTTGGTTTTGTTTTGTTTTGTCTGGGCTGAAACACAAGCAACAGATGTGGTGACGAGGAAGAGAAAGGGATTCAGCACATACACTGTATTCAACAGAGCCACGACTGTAAAATGTCAAAAAGCACCTAGGATGTCGAATTTGTCTTTGGAGGCCAGTCGGTGACCACCATTAAGGATGAGCTCAAATACCATATGCCTGCTACTAAAAGCTGGCTGACCCCAAACAAGTCTCTTAATGGCTCTGAGCTTCAGTTTCCTCACTTACAATGCAGATAATAAATCATATCTCATGGAGTTCCCATTGTGGCTCAGTGGTTAATGAATCTGACTAGGAAGCATGAGGTTGAGGGTTCGATCCCTGGCCTCGCTCAGTGGGTTAAGGAACCACCACTGCCATGAGCTGTGGTGTAGGCTGCACATGCGGCTCGGATCCTGCGTTGCTGTGGCTGTGGCAAAGGCCGGCAGCTACAGCTCCTGTTAGACCCCTAGCCTGGGAACCTCCATATGTAGCGGCTGTGGCCCTAAAATGACAAAAGGCAAAAATAAATAAATAAAACGTCATGAACATAATATAAAAGATGAATGTAGAAAGGAACTACAAAATGGAAGTTAGTTTTTTTCCAAATTCACTGAGGTATAATTAACAAATAAAATTGTATATATTGAAAGTGTATAAGAGGATGGTTTGACATAACATATAAATTGTGAAATACCTGCCACAATAAAGTTAATAAACATCCATCACCTCATGGAGTTACCTTTGTGTGTGGGGGGGGATGCTTAAGATCTACTCTTTTAGCAAATTTCTTATACATAATACACTCTTATTAACCATATTCATCATGCTGTCTTTTAGATTCTCCGAACTTACACATCTCGTGACTGAAAATTTAAATTTGCCCAGCATCGGAGTTCCCTTTGTGGCTCAGTGGTTAACGAATCCGACTAAGAACCATGAGGTTGCGGGTTCAATCCCTGGCCTTGCTCAGTGGGTTAAGGATCTGGCGTTGCCGTGAGCTGTGGTGTAGGTTGCAGACACGGCTCGGATCCCACGTTGCTGTGGCTGTGGCGGAGGCCGGCAGCTACAGCTCCTGTTAGACCCCTAGCCTAGGAACCTCCATATGCCGCGGGTGTGGCTCTACAAAAGGCAAAAAGACAATAAATAAATAAATAAATAAATAAATTTGCCCAACATCTCCCTAATCTCCCCACCCCCACTCTCCAGCCCCTGGCGGTTCTGATTCCACTCCATCATTCTACTCTTCGGTTCTCTGAGTTCCCCTTTTATTTTTAAGATTCCACGTATAAGTGAGAGCATACGTATTTGTCTCTGACTTCTTTAACTAGCATGACATCCTCCAGGTCCACGCATGTAAAGGGCAGGATTTCCTTCTCGGTTCACAGCTGAACGATGCCCCATTGTATACGCACATCACATTTCTTTATCCCTTCATCCACAGACAAACACGTAGGTTGTTTCCACATCCTGGCTCCTGAACCAAAACCACAGTGAGCTATCACCTCACACCTGTTAGGATGGCCATTATCAAAAAGACAAGAGACAACAGGTATTGGTGAGGCTGCGGAGAAAAGGGAACTGCGAGTGAGTGTTAAGTTGGTACAGCTAATATGAAAGACAATAAGGAGGGGCCTTAAAAACTTAGAACACCCGTATGGTCCAAGAAGCCCATTTCTTAGCATATACCCAAGTAAAACACGCCCAGGATCTCAGCAAGATCCCTGCACTCCCATTTGTTGCAGCAGTCCTCACAAGAGCCAAGACACAGAAGCTACCCAGTATCTGCTACCCGTGGAGGTTACTGTCATCCCTGATGCTATAGCCCAGTGACGAGAACATTTTGCTGAAGCAGCTGGGAAAGCCCTACTGGCCTAGAGAAAAGATCAGACTTAAGCAGCTCCCCGGGTGGTTGGCCTGTTCCTTCCAGGTCTTGTGAGAAGAGTCAGGTCTGTGAAGAAGTGGCTTCAAGCTGGGAGTGGAACCCCAGGCGTGAGCTTGCCCACCCCCCCGGAAGCCTCGCTCAGCCCGGGCAGAGTGGGAATAAGCACAGCGACCCGCCGAGAGGTGCTGTCGGGGGGAGCAAGCACGAGCAGAAGCCCTGCCGGGGGCCCGGGCAAAGCGGGTCCCGGAGGAACGAGAGCCATTTGGAGGTTGTATCTAAAACATAGGGAACTGGTGCTTTTCCTACCAGGACATTTCAGAACACAAAGCCCAACAGTTCCAACAGCTCAATATGCTCTTTTTTATTTTAGAAAACAAACAACCAACCAAATAAAACCTCTTCGATAAAGTACAGGTGTCAACTCTGACCGCTCGGTAGAGGGGACATACTATCCAAGGGGGTTGAATGGCAGGACCCAGGTGTTATTACAGCAGCTGAAGGCACCCCGGTCCCCAAGTTCTCCGTATCCCCATTCTGCGGTTAAACTCTCCCTGGGTTTCTGGAAATGGGCCAGCACTGTGCAGAATCCCTGGGTCTTGGTTCCTATGGAAATATTGTCCCAACAAGGACGTCGGCAGATGCTTCTTCAGTCTCTTCCAATTCCCCTCCACAGAGGCGGCAAACTGCTTTTGCAAAGGGCCAGTTTGTAAATATTTTAGGCTCTGCCAGTCATATGGTCAGTCTTTTGTCACAACCACTCGCTCCTCCACGGAGGCACAAAAAAAAAAAAAAAAACACAGACAATCGGTAAAGCAGCGGCATGGCTTTGTTTCCATAAAATTTGATTAATGAACACTGAAGTCTGAATTTTGCATAATTTTCTCACATCAGTGCTCCTCTTTTGATTTTTCCCAACCACTTCGAAAGGTAAATCCACCCTTAGCACAAATGCTATAAAAAAAATTAGCCTGGTGATGGGCTAGGCCAAAAGGGCAAGTAGTTTGCCAACCCCTCTCTTAAAGTTTTAACATGTCATCAGCCACGGTAGATTTTTTTTTTTCCAACTGCTGACCTCTCCTTCCCAGGAAGGCAGTGAAGTTAATGATATTAACACTCTCTTTCAGGAAGAAAAATCTCCCTCCAACCTCTGGCTGACAGTGAGGCCCTACCATCTGCTTCCTGGACTAGCTCCTTGGAGGCGCTTGTCTGCGGTGAGTCCTTCCAGCATCCAGGGCCGTGCCCTTCCTGGACACGTTTATTGTCAGCACTACACTTGTGTGCCTTTTCTCGGCCATTATATGTCACAGCTCCTCACCAGCACATGAAAAAAGGTGGAAAGCGAGGCCTCAGGGAAGCCAACAGGCAGACTGACATTCCTCTCAAGCAAAGGCGAAGGCATTTTGCTAGTGCTCTCTCTTATTGCTGGGGAAAAAAATGTAAGGTCACGATCTTCTACTGTCCTGGTGGGCCAGCCAAGAGGAAAGTGTTTATTAATTATATTGCTCAGTGTCACAATTTTTATAGATTCTCAAATATAAAATAACTGGAGACAAACAGTCCTATAAGGAAGCCACACGGTACGTGGCTACAGTAAAGGAGGTTTTCCTTCATTTATTTTGAAAGCACCTGCTTGGTCATTTCCCTTCAATGGCAAGGGCTTGCTTATGTCCTGAGCAGGGGCTAACAGGGGCACCCAGTGAGAAGAAGGAAGGTCTTTGACTGAAACACCCTCCCGTCCTCAGTGCCAGTCGGCAAAATGCTTCTCGTTTCTGCCCCCAAACAGACTTAACCCAATGCAAGCGGAGAGCCCAGATTTAATTGAGGTTGCTACTCTCTACCAAACACTGCAGGGAATACCAATCCTGCAGCACACCCCCTCCCTAGCTGTGAGGAAAAAAAAAAAAGAACAGTATGAGAAAAAGAATGTAATGTATATATACAGTCACATATATATATGCAACATATATGACTATATATATATATACACACACACACACACATATGTATATACACATATATATGGTTAGGTCACGATGCTGTACAGAAGAAATTGACACAACACTGTAAATCAACTATACTTTAATAAAAATAAAATTTTAAAAAGAACAAAATTCTAAAATTATTTTCCTTCTTTTTCTAAGATTGAGTGGTAGACAGAATGAGCACCCCTTCCACAGATGTCCGCATCCTAATTCCCCAAACCTGTGAAGATTCTACCTTCCATGGCACAGGGACTTGGCGCATACAATTAAACTAAGGGTTTTGAGATGGGGAGATTATCCTGGCACGTCTGGGTGGCCTTTGCATAATCACGGGTTCCTATGAGAGGGAAGCAGGAGGGTCAGTGGGAGAAGGAGACACGACGGCCAGAGGAGTGAGAGGTCCGAAGCTGAGAAATGTGGGCAGCCTCTAGAAAGAAGGAAGTGGATTCTCCCCAAGAGCCTCCAGAAGGAATGCAGCCCAGCCCAATCATCTTAGACCTCTGACCTCCAGAACTGTTGAGAGAATAAATCTGTTTTGTTTCAAGCGGCTAGTTTGGTGGTAATTTGTTACAGCAGCAAGAGAAAACTAATACAGGCAGCTGCTAAAAATGTTCCAGATGAAGTACAGTTTCTAAGAGGTCGGTCACTTTATCTCCTGACACCCAGCCCTGGAGAAGGAAAGTCCTATCCTTCTTTCATGCCGAGTCCCTAAGGTCCAGAAGTCCTGAACATTTAAGTAAAATGAGATATAAGACGGCCATTTAAGTAAAATGAGATATAAGACGGCCATTTAAGTAAAATGAGATATAAGAAGACGGCCATTTAAGTAAAATGAGATATAAGACGGCCATTTAAGTAAAATGAGATATAAGACGGCCATTTAAGTAAAATGAGATATAAGACGGCCATTTAAGTAAAATGAGATATAAGAAGACGGCCATTTAAGTAAAATGAGATATAAGACGGCGGGTTGAAAGGGGTGAGTGGGGATAGAAGACGGCGGGTTGAAAGGGGTGAGTGGGGATAGAAGACGGCGGGTTGAAAGGGGTGAGTGGGGATAGAAGACGGCGGGTTGAAAGGGGTGAGTGGGCAGTTTGAGAACACTGCAGTCGCGCATGAAAAGCGTTGCCCAAGAGGGCTGCAGAGGGTGAGATAGAAATGGAATGTGACTCATTTATAGCGAAGCCTGCCTCCCCTCTCAAGTGTGTGACAGAAGAGCTGTTTTAAAGTTTTATTCTTCAAACGTGGCTGCAGGACTTGGCTGCTTCTCAGAACTGTGCTTTTGTTTTTAGCTTTTAAAACATAAGAAGCAACCCCATGGTTAAACTGGAGGCAGAGGTGGCACAGGCAGGAAAAATGCTGCGGGGAGTGGAGAGAGGCTGAAATGTTATTCTTATTTAGTTAGTTGCTTAAGAAAAACAAATAGAGGATAAAATAGCAAATGGTTTGGAAAGGTTCCAAGTTGAAAATTTCTGAATCCCCCAGCACTGAGGCTCTCAAGACAAGACTGGTGCTACAAGGCTAATCAGGCACCAGGACAAGGAGGATCTGCTTTAAAAGTCAAGAGTAAAGAAAACACTAGCCCTGATTATTAGAAATCCTGCCCCACCCATAGTCTGCCGACAGGGAACTTTGACAACAACCCAGGGAAGCCCAGTGTGTATGCAAAAAACAAGACTAACCTTCCAGAAAACAACATACGTATTTTAGGAGTTGCAATACAGTGAATGCCTTTTGAGCTAAGAATTCTAAATTTTGCTATTAATAACAAGAGACTGAATAATTAAATTATGGTTCATTATCCACTTAGGATATCATGCAACCTATAAAACTATGATAATGATTAATGCTAGCTATAGCTCCAATTCGACCCCTAGCCTGGGAACCTCCATTTGCTATGGGTGCGGCCTTAAAAAAAAAAAAGAAAGAAAGAAAAAGGAAAGAAAAAAAACTGGGAGGAAATAGACCAAAATGTTAACTGTAGTCATATTTGCATAATAGGAACATGTGAGATGTTTTTTCTATAGTTCTTGATTTGATTCTTTCAAAATTGAGTTTTAAAAAATTGGATTTTTTTGAATTCTTTTAAAATGGAAAACTATTGTTTTTTAAGAGGAAAAGGAGAAGGAAAATTAGTTGGTGGAAATCTCAGCTCTACGGATATCTTGCTATATGAGTTTCAAACTAAAAATGTTTTATGAGTTCTTCCTTCAGGGTCTTCGTACGAAGAAGGACACTGTTATACCAACTCTACAATATAGACAGTATATTATAAAATATACTGTCTATCTCCTAAATTCAGCTTATGTTTTCTTATCACCTCACATTTGCTCACACAGCTCCAATCACCTAGAATCATTTCTTGGCTTTTCTTTCTAACAGACCAAATCCTACCCTTTCTTAAAGATACAATTCACATCATTTCTCTTCAAATTTCTTCCTCCTCTGTAAGCCCATCTTGTCTATACCAATTCTCCTCTAATTACTTACAAACATCCTTGAGATTTCCTTTATTTTCTTTTTTTACATAATTCAATTTACTTTTTCAAAAACCACATGCCTTAAAATAAAACAAGCCCAGATTCAAATACCAACAGAAGTTAGTTAACTCTTCTAATCCTGTTTCCTTATCTGTAATACAGAGTGACCACCACCTACCTAAGAAGTTATACTAATGATTAAATGATTCAGTGTATGCACAGCACCCAGGATAGTATCTGGTATACAGTGGATAGCCAATAAATGCTTATTTTCTTCCTTAATCTTGCACCATTTCTGGTCTCCCCAAGTAGACTATAAAATTGTCTAGGACAGGGACCATGTGGTATTCTATTTTTTATTCCTTCTCACAAAAGGGAAGGGGAATAAGTACAGTGCCTTGCCAAAAGCAGATGTTCAATAAATATACGACTTGCTGGAGTTCCCGTCATGCTCAGCGGTTAACAAAACCAACTAGCATCCATAAGGATGCATGTTCAATCCCTGGCCTCGCTCAGTGGGTTAAGGATACAGTGTTGCTGTGAGCTGTGATGTAGGTCGCAGACGTGGCTCGGATCCTGTGCTGCTGTGGCTGTGGCACAGGACAGCAGCTACAGCTCCGATTCAACTGTTAGCCTGGGAACCTCCATATGCCTCCGGTGCGGCCCTAAAGAAACAATGAAAAAAAATTTTTAATAAATAAATATACCACTTGATTTGTTTTTTTCAAAGAGCATTAAGCCTCAGGCAAAAAAAAGGAAGAAAGGAAGGAAGGAAGGAGAAAAGAGAAAGAAGGAAAGAAAGAGAGAGAGAGAGAAAGAAAGAAAGAGGAAGAAAGAAAGAAAGAAAGAAAGAAAGAAAGGAAGGAAGGAAGGAAGGAAGGAAGGAAGGAAGGAAGGAAGGAAGGAGCTATTACAGTTGCACTGTGTCCCATAAAGATATGCTGAGGTCCTAACCCCTGGTACCTGTGTATATGACCATATTTGGAAAGGGGGCCTTTGTAATTAGTTAAGTAAAGGTAGATCTTAGCCGGACTGGATTAGCACGGGTCCTAAATCCAATGACCTTATCAGGAGGCCACGTGAAGACACAGAAGCAGGAGGTCATGTGAGGATGGAAGTAAAGATCGGACTGATGCAGCTACAAGCCAAGGAATGCCAAGGATTAGTGGCGGCCACCAGAGGCTAGGAAGAGGCAGGGGAGGATGCTTCCATAGAGCATGCAGAGGGGGCAGGGCCCCGACGACACCTTGATTTCATACGTCTAGACTCCCACATTGTGATAGAATAAATTTCTATTATTATAAGCTTTTTTTAAGCTCTGAAATGATTAAAATGATTTGTGGTGATTTGTCACAGCAGCCCTTGGAAACGAATACAGCAATGTTAGAAGTGTCATACTGACAGATAAAAATGACGTCCTGCTTTCTAGACCAAAAAGGGTTTTGGAGCCAGGCAAGATTTCCCCTAGATAGAGTTTCTTTCCAGGCCCATTTCATATTAGAGCTATTTGCCTGACATAGGTAGGCCCCCTTTCTAGAGTTCTGCAGAACTAGATTGGGGTGAATAAGTGCTATTTGAGTACTGTGGTGACATTACACTTCAGTGTCATTCTCCTCTCCCTACTTACTCCAGTGACCGGTGCCACTCGGGCCCACATCCTAGTCATCAGCCTCGAACCCTTTTCTCTCACCCTCCAAGTCAATTCTACTGCCTGCATATACTGAGTTTCTCTCATTTTCTTCATCTCCACCACTGCCCCCCAGACCAATAAACCACTCAGGAAATGTCTACCTTAAAACTGAGGCTATAAGAGACAGATCTATTGTCCTGGCAAGCCATTGTTCTGAGGTTCTACTCCTGCAATGGTTAACTAAATGTTTCTGAATAACCTTCCTGCTGAGTAAACAGAAAGGCTGAAAAATATTTGGTTAAATTTGTTTGAAGGCATTGGAGAGCTACCAAGGCAGTAAGAATTTTAGATGAGCACCTGAAAGAAGAAGAAAGCTAAGAAGATGAGCCTGCCTATTGGAATTTCTTTTTCTTTTTCTTTTTTTTTTTTTTGGTCTTTTTTTCTTTTCTAGGGCCGCAGTTGCAGCATATGGAGGTTCCCAGGCTAATGGTCTAATCGGAGCTATAGCCACCAGCCAACAATGCAGTCGGATTCATTAACCACTGAGCCACGATGGGAACACCAGAATTTCATTTTTCTTTCAAAGACATCACCAATTTCTTAAGCAAAAGGCATAATTAAGAAGCTTATCAGTGCCTTCAGCAGTCTCATGGAGCTTAAGGAACAAAAATTGAAGGTCAGAGTCCACTAAAGATGAGGAAACTGAATGAACACCCATGGTTTTTTGGGACCAGGAGAGCTCATACCCAAGAATAAAGGTGATCTAGAAATACACTAGCCCTAACAAGAACTAAAATCCAGCTACATATAATCTCTGTATCTGATTAGATTAAGGTAATCTGCCCCTAGCCTAACAGAAAAAGAAAAAAAAGGAAACAGTTAAAATTAAGTCCTCCGTGGAGTAAAATGACATTCCCCCAGAGCCTTAGAAATTAGCTCTCCAAGGTCAGTTGTATAAAAATGTCCAGAACTTAATAAAAAAATAAATTAAAAAAATTAAAGACAATATAAACAGCAAGTGATATAGATTTTGAAATATGAGGTGCTAACTTAACTATGATTAATATATCTAAAGAAGTAAATGACAGTATAGAGAATTTTAGCAGTAAATTGGGAACTATCAAAAAGAATTAAGGGAAATTTCAGAGCTTAAAAAAAGCAATGAAGTTATAAATTCAATTGACTAAATTTAACCACAGGTTAGATACAGTTAAGGAAAAAATTTGTGAACTGGAGGATAAGTCAATAGAAAAATATCCATATTGAAACATAAAGGAATAAAAAACACAGAAAAGAGAAAAAGAAACATAAAACACAGATGAAAAAGTCATAACCTATGAACAAAATCCCAAGAAGAGTAAAAAAGAGAAAACTAGGCATAAACACCATTTGAGAATTTTCCAAACACTAATCAAATAAAAAGAAGTGCTAATAACTTTAAGGATACTAAATAAAAAGAAAATAACACTCCACGGTAAAACTGCTAAAACCAAAGTGAAAGAAATCTTAAAAGCAGTCAAAGATTAAAAAAAGAGATTACATTCAAAGAAGTAACAATAAAACTGACAGGTAACTTCCCCCAAAGAAACTATAGAAGCCAAGAGACAATGAACCTTGTTGTCAAAGTGTGAAAAGAAAGTACCTGACAATCTAGAATTCTGTATCTAGGAAAAACACCCTTTAAAAAATGAAGATGAAATAAAGACATTTTTAGACAACAGGAACTGAGAATTTATGTCCAGCAGATCTGTACTTAAGACTAAAGGTAGTTCTTCAGGAGTTCCCATTGTGACTCAGCAGTAACGAACCCCACTAGAATCCATGAGGATTTGGGTTCAATCCCTGGCCTCGTTCAGTGAGTTAAGGATCTGGTATTGCCATAAGCTGTGGTGTAGGTTGTAGATGCAGCTCGGATCTGGCATTGCTGTGGTGTAGGCTGGCAGCTACAGCTTTGATGCGACCCCTAGCCTGGGAACTTCCATGGATGCAGCCCTAAAAAAGACATACATACATACATACATACATACATACATACATACATACATAAATGTATGTGTGTTGTATACAGTTCTTCAGACCAAAGAAAAACGATCCCAGAGGAAAGCACAAAGATGCAAAAAATACAGAACAATGGAAACAATAATTTTTAATACATCTATATAACCATTACATTTAGCAAATAAACACAGTAAAGTTTTGCAGGGTTTTAAAAATAAAGAACAGTCACTCTGACCATATCTGAGGCAGTCAGTAATGATCTCCCTTTCAAGGAAATTATTAGGTCTACCAGAATAGAAGTCCAGTAACCTAACTGTGGGATCATACCAAATATGAACCTTATTCTACCATAATTACTTAACTAATTCCCTTTCAAGAGAGCTTCGATTTATTTCCATCTTTGGCTATCATGCACCAAAGAGGTATGGGTGTTTTTCGGAGTGGGTGTGTGTCTATATCTAATTTCTATCTTTGCATACACAGTTTTGATTTGTATTAGCAAACTAAAAGATTTTAAAGAAATAACCTTCTTATCCCGTGATGCTTTGAACACATCTATTTTCCTTTCCAAGATATGTATTAGCTCTCAGTTTTTCTTGTTCAAAATCCAGAGAAAGGGGAATTTGCTCTGTGGCCATTCAGGTTGTCTATAGTGTAGGCATTCAGGAGTATCAATAGCTAGAGTGAAAAACTGCCTGCCAAAGTGTAAAATCTGAGACTCTTTGAAATGAAATGAGGGGAAAAAATTGAAAAAAAAATGAAGTGAAGCCTTAAATACACCAAAGGCTTTCAAATTAGAAAGTTACACTCAGGGAAACACATCATATTAAACCACACTGAGCTATTCTCCACACTAAAAATACCATCCCTTTCATCTGTGGACACTGATACCACTGGTCTGGGACTTGCCTGCGCTCCTGTCTCCTGCCAGCCAAGATAATGTGATGGGGAGCTTTTCCCCTCACCAATTTAATCCTAGGGGAAAAGGAAAACAGTTTTTTCCTAAGGCAATTTAAAAAAACCTTCAAAATACCTAATGAAAGAAATCTTAAAATGCAGATGGAGCAATTAAATTAGTTACCCAGAACACTCTCTGCAGTTTGTCCTTGAGAATGTTACTTAATGTTGAAAGAAAGAAAAAGAGAAAGAAAGAAAGAAAGAAAGAAAGAAAGAAAGAAAGAAGGAAAGAAGGAAAGAAAGAAAGAGAAAGAGAGGGAGGGAAGAAAAGGAAGAGGGAGGAAGGGAGGGAGAAAGAAAAGAAAAGCACTCTGTTCAAGACTATAAGGCATTTGTTTTAAACATAGTAACTTTCCCGCTCTTCAGGTTTTACTTGGACTAACTTTTTAAAGACAATTAAAAAGAAAGCAAAGGAGGCTATAAAATAATAAATGGATAATAGAGAGAGGATTTCTTTATTGCAGATAATTAAAGCCCTGGAATGTTAGAACTGAAAGTGCTTTGGAGATCACTCAGCCTAGATAACCCTTCAGTCACAAATGACTAAACTGGACTCAGGTGTATAAACAGCCTGTGCGTGGCCCAAAGTGAACTAGCAGAGCAGCAACAATAAATACCCAGACTTCCTGAGCCAATCAGACTTCCATGACGTGCTTGATTTATCTGCACACAAGCAGAGGGGAAGGCAATCCAGTTCTACCATTATTTGGTTCAAAATCTTGTTGGTCCCAGGAGACCTTGTGACAACTCCCAGGTATAACCTAGTGAAAAGATCCCTCCTTGTTCCCTGTTCTCAAATCTGCTCTGCATCCTATCAGTCACCAGATCCTGTTGATTCCACCTCCTAAACATCTCGTAAGCACTTCCTTCCTTTCCATTATCACTGCCACTGATTTGGACATCATTTTTTCCTCCCATGAATTCCTATAAAATCACCAAATTATTCTTTTTTTTTTTTTTTCAGGGCCACAACTGCAGTATATGGAGGTCCCCAGGCTAGGGATCGAATCAGAACTGTAACTGCCAGCCTACACCACAGCCACAGCAATGCCAGATCCGAGAGGCGTCTGTGACCTACAATGAAGCTCACAGCAATGCTGGACCCTTAATTCACTAAGCGAGGCCTGTGATCAAACCTGCATCCTCATAGATACTAGTCAGTTTGTTACTCCTGAGCCACACGGGAACTCCCCAGACTATTCTTTTGCTTCCTAAGCCTACCATTTCTCTTACAGCTTCCCTCCACAAGCCCATTTTCCACATTGAACATACAACCTCCCTGATTTAAATCCTTCTGTGGAGAATTTCCTTATGAAGAAAAAAACAGGATCTCAATGGATTCCCTTTGCTTTGAGGAGAAGACCTGTATGAGTCAGAGGCTTATCAGTACGCAGATGGCACATTTAGTATAGGACAATTCAAGGAAGGTTTATTTCAGAAAGGACCAAGTATAAAGAAGTCGCAGGCTATATGGGAACCATGAGGGAACATTCAGAAACCTCTGGCTTGCAGAAGTGTAACCCTGTGGCAAGTGGCTTCTAAAGTGGTCCTTGAAGATCTCTACCTCTGGGTATTTGTGCCCTTGGATAAACCCCCGCCCCCCTTGCTCACTGTGATGAGACAGGCTGCCCTGTTGTAACCTACTCTATGGAGAGGCACATGTGGCAAGGAACTGAGAGCGGCCTTCAGACCATAGAGAGGAACAGAGGTCATCGTTCAACAGCCTCCAAAGAACTGAATTCCACCAACAACCACAATGAGTGAGCTTGAAGGTGTGCCTTTCCCCAGCTGAGCCTTCAGATGAAACTGCAGTTCTAGCCAACATCTTGACTGTAGCTTGTGAGAGACCCTGAGCCAAAGCACCCATCTAATCTGCCCTTGGATTTTGCCAGAAACTGTGGCAATAAACGTTGCATTTAAGCCATTGAGTACTAATTCAAATTGGAACCACCCCAAGGCCACAAGGGATGAGTAGAGGAAAAATGTATCAGGCCCAAAGGAGGAGAGCAGTCTGGCCAGAGAGGAGCAATGACCTTCAGTCAAGGGGCACAGTGCAAGGCACTGCCGAGAGGGATCCAGGGGAAGAAATAGCCTGACCTTGCTCTTCCTCCTCCCTTCCTCTCTCCCAAGGCTCCTATGGACCAAATTCAACTGAAAGCCAGAGGTCACGGGAGCCCTGTAGCTGTAGTCAACATGGCACGGTGAGCAGCACATAGAGGGATGGAGGTGCAAAG
The DNA here is from genome assembly GCA_004024745.2 of Catagonus wagneri. NCBI lineage: Eukaryota > Metazoa > Chordata > Mammalia > Artiodactyla > Tayassuidae > Catagonus > Catagonus wagneri. The sequence goes on along the minus strand of PVHT021183631.1, from coordinate 4,990,196 downwards.
AGAAGATAACTGCACAGCGTCCAAACTCCTTGTCTGATGGACAAGACCTTTTATGATCTGGCCCTATTCCACCTATCCAGCTTTATTTCTCAACCCTTCATCACAGAAACCTAGCTCTGAAGTTTCTAGAACTCAGAATACAACATCAAAGCTCTGTCCTTCTGCATGTGCTAGTCATTCTGCCTTCAACACTTCTCTGTAAGATTAATTCTTATTTGTTTTTCAAGAATCAATGCTGAATGCTGAATTGTTATTTGTTTTTCAAGAATCAATGCTGAATCAATGCAGGTGCCAAATCCTCTGGATGTTTTATATGGCATCATCATCCTCTCTCCTGATGTGGGCCTCCTGACCTTTCTAACTCCGCCTGGACCCCTCAGCTTACCTCCATGTGCACTGCAATTTTCTAGTTACCCCTCCCTGCACCGCTACACACACAGTGGCCTATGGGTTCATTCAGGGAAAGGTATTCATCTTGCCTTCCTGGCATCTAACAGTGTTTTGCACACAAATGACATTCAATACATACTTGCTAATTAAATAGTCTCTAATCCTTATCATGCTTGGGCCACCAGGGTCTGCAGGTCCCTTGACTCTCAGCTGTGCTCACCTCCACGACTGCCATCAATGAATTCCAAAGCGATGGCCTATTCCTAGCTTTCTCACCAGTCTTGCATCTTCTATGCAAGATTTCCCCCATTCTTGCTCCATCCCACTGCCAGTGTAATTAAAACACTGCTACGTTTACTTTCTGAAAGTATGCCTAGACCCACTTCTGCCCAGCACTTCAAGGGTGCTAGATCATTATGGCCAAGTGACCTTCGGGTTCAGGGTTACACAAAGGTGAGACCCAAGCTCCAGCAGACAAGGAGTGAATAACTAGAAACTACCAGGTGCAGGCAGCCAGCAATGACAAGGCTACTTAACAACTTCTTTCATATACAGGAACATTTGCTTTTTCTTCTTCCATCAAAACTCCTAACTGATCCCTGACACTATATATTAATGACAACATCCGGTTTTGCTGTTTAAACAGTGCTCCTGCTCTCTGCCTAACATGCAATTAGTACTGCAGAATGTTAACTGTACAAATGTCTTAAATGTTATTAGTGAGTGGAATACACACAGGTCACCACCGAGAAGATACTGTTAACGGTTTAATGTTAAATCATTACAAATAATTTTTTTTCTTCTGCTTCCTAACTGTATTCGGTTTAATCTCAGTCCACTTCAGGTTACCTAGGACTGTCTGAAATATTTCAGAAAAGTTAAAAAGGCCCTTAAATACGTAAATAGCCTCACAACATTGTTTTGACATCAAGGAAGTGTTTAAACTTTTGAAGGATCAAAAATTTACAGAAAGAAACTTTGAAATCACTGCAGTAAGGTTCTGCACACATTATTTAGTCCAATTTAGTCCAATCACTTTACATAAGAGGAAATGAAGCCAAAACAGTATTTTATTTATTGAGCGTATTTACTGAGTTTACTCTGTGGGTAAACTTTTCATTTTATAACGCTTCTTTCCATCTTACGTAGACACTAAATACATCCTTCTTGTGTGAGAAATACTTCTTAGATGGGAAGGAAGAAAAGAAAGAGAAAAGAAGGAAGGCAAAATAAGAAACGGGGCCAGAAAGGTGACGTTCCCCATCGGGAGAACCAAAGCAGTAAGCCAGCCAGAGCTCTCGGCTCCCTGTTTGGCATCTTCCATCACATTGAAACATGTCCTGACCCAAGTCTGTGTCATATTAAGCTACAATTTTTTCTCTCCACCTACCACTTAATTTCCCAGAGTTCTACCAAATCAAATTACCAGTCCCACTGGAAATTTGTCCAGACATTATCAATACCACCGAGAAAACCAAATAAAATCAGAAAGCAACCTACTCTCACTCAAAAGAATTCCTAGCTATAAAAGCAAATAAACATTTTAGGAAACATTAACCCAAGAAACAAGAGCACTAGCAAGTAGAATGAGACTAGAGCATTACAACTGTTCAAAAGTTAAATCAAACCTCTGAGAATAACCTTGAAAATGAATGATCTTCCACACGGTATTTTCATTTATTTAATTTGACCATGGCTTTCAGCCCCAACAATGCAGGACTGGTAGTCTGTAGTTGATAACATGATGGAAGAAAGGACACTCACTGAGGCTGTTAAGTTACCTGGACACGATCGTGGCTTCACTGGGAAACTGCCAAGTAACCTTCAGCAGTTACACACATCCCCATGCTTTAGTTTTCCCATTTATAGAAGGAGGGTTCTGACTAGAAAATCCCGAGGATGAAGTGACTAAAATCCCTGAATTCTAACTCTAAAAGCCTCATTCTTCCACCTCTTGAAAATCTGCAAAAAATTACAAAGTCAAAAACCCGCTTTAAGATACCAACTCACGGGAGTTCCTGTTGTGGCTTAGCAGGTTAAGAACCCCACATAGTGTCCAATGAGGCTGCAGGTTTGATCCCTGGCTTCACTCAGTGGGTTAAGGATCCAGTGTTGCTGTAAACTGGTGTACGACACATTACAAATGCAGCTTGGATCTGGTGTTACTGTGGCTGTGGTATAGACCAGCAGCTGCAGCTCTGATTTGACCCCTAGCCTGGAACTTCCATATGTTGCAGGTGCAGCCCAAAAAAGAAAAAAGAAAAAAAAAAGGATACCAACTTCCCCATTGCTTTGCAACACATACTCTACCTCGATATTTTTAAAAGATACTAAATAAATGAGTTTCAAACCTAGCTGGGCATCAGATTCTCCAGAGGACACTTTCAAACTCAAGATTTCTAGGACCCAGCTCAGTCTTATTAACAAAAATACCTTGAGGGGGTCCTTTGAGGCCCAGGATTTTTATAAGGTACCCCTGAATGATCTGATGTACAGCCAAGTTCAAATATCATCACTACATTGGGCAATTCAATAATCCTAAAATTTTTTGGACCCAGGAATACCCACCCCCGCCCCCCAAAAAAGTTAAAGAGATTAGACGACTTAATGAATAATTAAAGTTTTCTTTTAAATTGATTTTAATGTGACCAATACATTTTTCATGCATACCTCCAATCCAAAATGTGACTATGAAGGGTAAAAAACCAAATTAGAAAGTCTGTTCAAGTCGATAAATAAATCATGCCTTGGGAAAGTACAACTTTTCATAGTTAATGACACAGAAAACATGAAAAGAAAATGAAGAGTATTCTGAAAAGTGTAGGCTTAGGAAACCCACCCATCATTACTCATATGTCAGAAGGTTGCCATCCTAAATGGCATTTAAAAATCACAAGAACATTATGGACATAATCACCCCACTTATTAGTCGGAGGTTTACCGAAAAGCTTCATTCTCTAGATTCAGCTTTTTAAATGTCAGCATCTGAATCAACACAACACAGTCCAAGCAAAAATTTCACACTGAAAACATCTGACAAGAGGAGAAACAACAAGCTGGAGAAAGGAGATTAAAGTGAAAGCACTATTTTGCACATTTTTTAAACGTAAATTTTTGCTGTAGATGTTTGAGAAAAGGTTTGATTTTCTAACTTCGACCTTGAATAAATCATTACATAAGAGGACTTCCACAGAAAATATTTTGAATCAACCTCGGTTTCAACTTTTGATCTTTACCTACCTTGGGGATAGTGTCCTGCAGTAGCTAAGTCTTGGTCATAGCTAATGGCAGTTCTGCAACAGAGAACTAGGCAAATTGCCCATGTTTCAAAGACAACTATGGCTTAAGTTTGTCAAGTTAACTAGGTTTAAATGACTTCAAGTCCTGGAGCCATATTGGGCAACAAGTGTGCTTCCTTTCTTTCTATCAGATTGAACAGATCCAATGAAGAGTCCCCTGATACCACCTAAAAAGTAAAAATCAAGTTCCTGGAGACCTGTAGCAAGTTTCCCCCTTCAACATAATACCAAACCTTCTTGCACAAAGGTGTTTGGATTACATGACCTTTATGTTTCCTATTACCCTTTAATAATCCATTGATTTGTAATCTCCTGCATAACATAAAAATATTTGCATTGTTTTCCTGTGTCTTAGAAAGCAACTCACTATAGGAATGCACTCTAGTCACCTTATTCACAGCACCAACATTTATATATCGCATAATTTATTTCCTCTCCAAGGGTCACCATCTCTACAAGACCAAAAGTTAAAAAAAAAAAAAAAAAAAGAAGCATTCATTATGGATCACCTCTATGCCAAGCAGGATGTAAGACGCTTTATTTGCCTCATCCAAATGAATCTTCACAGTAACTTCATGAGTACTATCCTTTCTCTCACCTTTTTTCCCCCTTTTATAGATGAAGAAACAGAGACTCATAGAAGTTAAATAACCAATTCTAGGACACACCACTAGGAAGGGGCATAGTTGCAATATAACCAACCTCTTGACTCCAAATCCCAGATTCCTATGAAGTTGGCACAGGGTTTCCTAGCTTTGGGTGGGTTAGGAGGTGCATAAATGTCTTTCTATTATTCCATGTGCCTCACAACTTGGTTAGCCCCATTAATCTCTTTTTTCTTTACTACAATTAATAAGCATCTCTCTTAAAGATACATTATCTAAGCATTCTTTTGCAAAGCAAAGGATTAAGGAATTTGGTACCAAAAGTGGGATTAATTTGAGAGTTCTATTTTCATGAGGAGAAGAGAAAAATTCACCATATTGATCATCCAGGAATATCTAGCTCAACATTACGCATATGATTAACTTAGAGCAGCGTCTTGTGGAATATACACAGAACCTAGCAGACAACTCAAATATTTAGGGAAATGAATGAGCATGAACACATTTTCCTTATTAATATATGATATGGTCAGGCTAGATTTTCACAACATTGCAAACATTAAAAAGGTATATAAGAAGAAGCAATTACATCCTCAAATTCAACACATACACAAATAAAACTTTATGTTCCATGTTCCTTCCTTTAAAACATATTCTTCCAAATATTCCTACTTGAGTGAATAGCACCAATGCCTTTCTATTACCCAAGGTCAAAAACCAAATCATCTGTGACTCACCTTCTAATGTTATATTCATTCTGTTTTCAAGTCATTGTTAATTCAGACCCTTGAATTCCTCTGCTCAGTCCCACTCATTTCTGAGGGGCATTTCCTGCTAGATTTGTGTCCTCCTTACCATTCTCATATATACAGATGCACCCCCACTAAAACCTCCAACCCACGCTGATAACAGTGGCCTTGGCACCGTGGGGCAAGGCTCATAATCCCAAATAAATATTGATCTTACAGCTCCTGGCACTAAAGCATTTTAAATTAAAATGAATTGCCTATGACTCAACATTCTAAAATCTGGCTCCATCCAGACTTTCTTCCCCAAATCTCACCTCCATTTACTCCAATTACTTGTAATTTATCCTCTGCCCAAGCTCACGGGTTCTGCTTGCCCTTCACTTTTTTCCAGCTCTTTGCCTTTGTTGGAGGCATCTCAGGGCCTGCAATGTGGCTCTTTCCTTCTGCATTCCACATAAAGCAATCCTATGGATCCTTTAAAACTGAGTTCAAAGGCCCATCCCCCAAGGCCCATCCCAGACCTGTGAGGCTGGAACTAATTGCCCCCCTCCTCTGAGATAACACTCCATCCACTCTCACTTCTCTTTTGGAAATTAACACTTGGACTCTATAACGGTTTACCTGTGTATATCTCATGTCTCCAAAAACTGTAAAACATCTCACACATACATATCGCTGCACTCCCCGTCCCCCCATAGCATCTAGACCAGATCTTGTGTGTACTATGGGTTTGAAAAACATTCCGTTAACTAATGTTACACTAAGGCCTTTCCACAGAGGGACAATACGTGTCCATCTGCATTGAGCAGGCAACCTTGGGTTTAAAGAAAACTAATCCACATAATATTTTTCAAGTGTTCAATACCAAGCAGGACAAAACCTAATTTCCTGGAAGTTTTTAATTGGGGAATTAGAGGATATGAGAAGAACACGATATTCATTTATCAGTCAAGGGAGTTCAGGCGATAAACATTTCTCCAGCCGTCAACCACCAGTCAACCCTACACAGACACAAATACACACAAGACAGCGTCCCACCCCCCTCCGCCCCACCTTTAAGCAGATGCCTTACTTTGCGGTAGACTATCATATTTGGAGAACTCTCCTCTGGGTCAGCAATCCCCACTGCTCTTTGATCCCCGGATCCCTGAGCCATGCTGGATGTCTTCACTTGTACTGCAATAATAAATGAACAGACCGTTAAGATATGAAAGAATTACAAAAAGAAAGCTTGGCAATGCAAAGAACTAGGCATCTTTTAGCAGATGGCATGAAAACAAAACATGATGTAATTTCTTTTCTTTCTCATTAATTTAAGTAGTATTTTTTGGCTACACCACAGCATGCAGAAGTTTCCAGACCAGGGACCAAACCCATGCCATAGCTAAGACCAGAGCCACAGCAGACAACACAGGATCCTTAATCCACTGAGCCACGAGGAACCCCTTAAGTAGTATATTTTTTTAAGTAAGGGGTAACTCTTACTATATAGGCTTATCTATATACATTCTTCTACTTCCAAAGCAACATGTTCTTTATTTTCAGCCCAGAATCATGCACTCTTAGGGGATCCTGTGCCAGTCTTAAATAATCTCCTGGAGACAGATGAAGCCAATCATTTTGATGCTGATTTTGTCTTCCCAAAGCCCATTTTATGATTAATTCCATGAATTAAAATGTGAATATTTTATCAAAGAGACGCTAAGCAAAACCACAAGGAGATACCACTTTATACCCACTGGGTGGGTTCTCACCAGATACCAGATCTGCTTATCTGGATAAGGATATGGGGAAATCAGAACCCTTGCACATTGTTGGTAGGAATATAAAATGGACTGGTCACTATGGAAAACAGTTTGTTGGTTCCTCAAAAAGGTAAACATAGAAATTGCCATGTAACCTGGCAATTCTACTCCTAAGAACTAAAAGCAGGCATTCAAAGCAATATTTGAACACAAATGTTCATAGCAGCACTCTTCACCAAAAATGAAAACAACTCAACGTCCATCAATTAATGAAGAATAAACAAAATGTGATCTGTCCCTACAATGGAATATAATTCAGCCATACAAAGTAATAAAGTCCACTCGGATCTGGCGTTGCTGTGGCTGTGGCGTAGGCTAGCAGCTACAGCTCCAATTAGACCCCTAGCCTGGGAACCTCCATATGCCACGAGCGCAGCCCTAGAAAAGGCAAAAAAAAAAAAAAAAAGTAATAAAGTCCAGACACACGCTACAACATAGACTAACCTTGCAAATATTACTCTAAATAAAAGAAACCAGACACAAAGGTCACTGCTATGGACTGAATACCTATGTCCCATTAATACGTCTATTTTGAAATCTTAAACCCGAATCTGATGGTATTAGGAGGCAGAGCCTTTGGGATGGGATTAGATCATGAGAGCAGAACCCTAGTGACTAGGATTTGTGTCCCCTTATAAATGAGATCCCAAAGACCTCCCTCCTACCATGTGAGGACACAGTGAAGAAGAAAGCCATCTAAGAACCAAGAAGTGGGTTCACACCAGATACCAGATCTGCTTATGCCTTGATCTTGGACTTCCCAGTCTCCAGAACTGTGAGAAATAAAGTTCTATTGTTTGTAAGCCACCCAGTCTATGGTATTCTATTATAGCAGCCCGAATGGTCTAAGACAATTGTATATTGCACAGTTGCGTTTAGATAAAATATCTGGAACAGGCAAATCTATAGCAACAGAGAGCAGATCCATAGTTACCAGTAGCTGGGGGGAGGAAAGAACAGAATGGCTGCTTGATGGATATGGGGGTCTCCTTTAGAATGATAACATTTTTTAACTAGATAGAGGTGATGGCCACAGAACACTGTGGATGCACTAAATGCCACTGAAACCTATGTGTTAAGATTAATTTTAAGTTCATGAGTATTATGTGGCATATGGAAGTTCCCGGGCCAGGGGTCAAATTGGAGCTGCAGCTGCAGCCTACACCACAGCCACAGCGACATTGGATTCAAGCTGCATCTGCGACCTATGCCCCAGCTTGTGGCAACACTGGATGCTTATCCCACTGAGCCAGGCCAGGGATCGAGTCCCTATCCTCATAGAAACAATGTCAGGCCCTTAACCTGCTGAGCCACAGTGGGAACTCCGGATTTGGCCTTTTAAACAGCCTGAATGGACAGCAGTGAGACAATGACAGCACAGGGAATTTCTGAATTAAAGAAGCAAGTTCAGTCCTTGGCATGAGGCACTGATTGCTGGGTGACCCTGAACAAGTTAAATAAACTGTTGAGCTCCTTGTTAATTTCCTTTGAAAGCAACCATGTTGAATGCCTGTTCTATGCCCAGAATCATGCCAAGTCACCTTCCCCTGCATTGCTCTCTACAGTAAAATGTGAACTCCACTGAGTACTCATAGGTAAGGGTCAAATAAATAGAGGGTAAAGTATTTATAAAGCCGTAAAAGTCCTGTACAAATGTTATCACTAATCTAAGAGCCTGACTGGGTTATTTGTACAAAATTCATAGGCTTTTCATCAAAGAAACTTTTATAAATACCATACCTGACATAAAAGTCCATTTCAATTTAAAATAAAAACTCAGGAAATATTTTATTGTACAATAAATTTGTACCAAAGGTCACTCCATAAAAACAAATTTGGGCAGAAGATGGGGAAGAGACAGGATCTGTAATTTATGCTAAGAATTTAATTGCCCCCAAATATCCCATTTGAATAATGCTGCTTGCTTTCTTCATCATTTATGAATTAGGATATATTTTATTTTATTTTATATTTTAGCCACGCCTACAGCACACAGAAGTTCCTGGACCAGAGATCAAATCCATGCCACAACAGTGACAATGTCAGATCCTTCCTTTATCTACTGAGCCACCAGGGAACTCCAAGGATGCATTTTAAAAGTTAGAGAACAAGCAGAGGAGTTCCCACCGTGGCATGGTGGGTTAAGAATCCAACTGTAGTGGCTCAGGTGGCTGCAGAAGCATGGGTTTGATTTCCACCCTGATGCAGTGGATTAAAGGATCTGGCAGTTGCCACAGCTGCGGCATAGGTCGCAGCTCAGCTCAGATTCAGTCCCTGGCCCAGGAGCTTCAATATACTGCAGGCGTGGCCATAAAAAATTTTTTAAAGTTAGGTTAACAAGCAGATATAGAGAACATCATTCTATTATCTCTACCCACTGTGATCAGTATTTCTACGCATATTGCACTACATGGAAACTCTGATCAGTAGTTTTTAAAGTTAAATGAAAAATACAGTTTTATTTTTAAACTACTGGTTTACCTACTCTTTTGCCTGAACACAGAATATGACAGAGCATGAAAAGCCAAAGGTGAGTCCATTTATTATGTATTTCCTTTAACTGTCTAGCAGAGCCATCTTGGGTTCCTGTTGCTTTATTTTAAAACAAACACTTTCACTTTACTGAGCATATTATCTTCCATCCAGTAAACTGTGCAATAATGGCAAGGTTAGAAATGACCTAGAAACAATCATGTCAGCCCCACCTCCTCCTTGCCCCGGCCACCCTTCCACCCGCAACGGCAACATTTCTGTGTGTTAAAACCGGCTGGCGTCCCAGGGTCTGAACTTTAGATTGTTCAGTGAATACAGCTAGCCTCCACGTTTGGAAATCTAGTGAGTCTAATATGTAGTAGAAAAGCTTCTATTTTTGGTTCCTCTATCAATTCATTTTTGAAATTCGGACACGTCATTAACTTTCCCGTGTCTAGGAAGAATTATTTCTAAAATAGTGCTATTACCACTTTCTAGCTTATACGTCAACAGATGTTTGAAGAGTATAAGATGTGTGAAACCTACACAGATAAGGATGTTCTAATTAAATCATTAACTATAGAGCTGGGGTTCCTAAAATTAAAGGACTAGATTTTTGTTCATTACAATATATTATAAAAACTTATTTTTAAATGAAGCACAACAAAAATGAAGTAGGAGTATTTTCAATTTAGTGGCGGAGAAAAATAAAACCTTTTTATGTCCTTATATGTACATGTATATACACAAAGTAAATACTTTGGGGACTTTTAATAGTTGAAAAATGTAATGTTTTTCTGAAAACCCAGAACTACATTTCAGCAGAAAGAAAACACGTTAGTAATGTTATTTTCCTAAGATGGCTTACAACTAACAAAAAAGAAAAACTGCAAAGGTGTTATGATCACACATTCTGTAACTGCCAAGAAGAGACATGATAGCTTAGGAGTCACAAGTTGGCCTCTGTCATTGGAAAGACCTTGTCTGAATCCAGGCTCTGCCACTGACTATGTGATCTTAGGCAAGTTACTTCACCTCTCTGTGCCTTTGTTTCCTTACCTGTCACAGACCACAGTCTCAGCATGGTGGAAAGCCCTCTGAACTGAGAAGCCTGGATCGCTGCCCCCATGATGTGCAGCTAACTAGATGCTGGAAACAGGCTCAAGCCACAGCTTCTCTGGACCCCACCTGGTCATTAGCTAAACATCCTTAGTAGTTCCTCCATCTGCGACCTAAAACCTCAGAACTCCAAATTTCTAACTTTTCCTCAAAGACTCACCAGGATATTCCATGCTGCCTCTCTTCCATCACCACTGCTCAACTCCTCTATTCATGATGACATTCATGCAGAACTTCTCAAAGAGTCACCAAACTGCTGGGGTAGAGCACCCTCTCTGAGACTCAGCATCCCTCCCCATGAAGCAATTCATGTAATACCAACACCCACCACTAGGTGCCGTGAAACTCAACATTCACTCTTGGAACAAACACACTGAGGATCCAAGTGCACAAAGCCAAGCCTTGGAGATAGGTAAAGGAGAAACAGCTGCTTCCTCCTTAAAGTGTTCAGAGTCCAGGAGGGGTGACAGACATGTCCAAAAAAGCAAGATACTGTAATATGAAGGTGCTCGGTTAGGCCAGCACAGGGCAGGAAAAGGTGGCAGCTAAGATCGGAGCAGAAAGATGAATGGGAGTTTGCAGAGGCAGAAGAGGCCTGGGTCACAGCACAGGCATCGACATCTGAAGCCACAGAAGTGTTGGACACCCGGGGAAAAGAAAACCATGACGATGATGTGATCTCAAGGAGAGAGAGTAAGTGGGAGGTAGCCAAATATGGAAAGTGAAAGAACAGGGAGCTGCACCTACCTGATTTCATACGGCTCTGCTCACTTGTTTATCAGGATCGCCTCTATCAGAAAGCCAGTTCTGCCTGGGCAGTCTTTGTTAGTGGGGATTCACCCCTCTATGATTGGCACCTGGAAGATACCGAGTATTTTTTATTTATTTTCTTATTTTTGTCTTTTTGCCTTATCTAGGGCTGCACCCGTGGCATATGGAGGTTCCCAGGCTAGGGGTCTAACAGGAGCTGTAGCCGCCGGCCTACACCAGAGCCACAGCAACGCAGGATCCGAGCCACGTCTGCAACCTTCACCAAAGCTCATGGCAACGCCGAATCCTTGACCCACTGAGCAAGGCCAGGGATCAAACCCACAACCTCATGGTTCTTAGTCAGATTCGTTAACCACTGAGCCACGACGGGAACTCCGAGTATTTTTAATGAATGACGAAACTGGTAAGATTTCACTGAGATGCAGTGTACTCCTTCTGGAACGTTCATCTGGATAACAGGCTGTAACAACTGCTCAACAGATAAGGACCTATGGATGGCATTACACATGAAGATCTTCCCCAGGGTTTATTGATAGGGGCCAGCCCTGAACTCAGGAATCCATTTTTGGAATTCATGAGCAATTTAGATCAGAAGGAATACGTGGGAGGGTGGAAAGTATAGCAAGGAGAGACCCTGTGAATAACAGAACAACTGAGCATCTATGACTCAAACTCTGATTAGCAAACCTTCTGAAAGGCAAGACTTTCAGCAGTTCACTCCAAACTTACATTGCACTTGTAGCTGCAGTTACAACAAATGCCAGCTGTTTTTCCTCGGGAATGCTGGCCTCTCTGGAGCAAGCAAAGCCTAGGGTCTGGCAGATAATGATACTGAGCTGGGAAGGTGGAAGGACTTCAATGATGCGGACAGGAAGGGGCTCTGAAGTCAGACCTCGAATCGCATCTCAGCTCCAGCCACACCCAGGCTGCTGTGTGGCCTTTGGCAATTGACTCCTCCCCATTAACTTCCAGCTCATCACCTAGAAGCAGAGAACCCTCTACCTTGCAGGATTGCTTTTGAAGAAGGAATAAAACAGGTCACATGAATTTCCTAGGCACAGAATGAGAGCAACAACTGGCCAGCAGTCCTGTTTCTGGCCAGTATTTGGCCAAGTGAAATTCCCAGGCCATTGACATTGGGATCATTGGAGAAACGCTTCCCCTGCCTCAGGTATTCTGACTCGGTGCATCTGAGTCGGAAGCAACAGCTGTTTTACCAGCTTCTTGGGTGATCTCACAACTAAGTGGCCGACCACTACAGTTACTCTACAACCCACTAAAACCAGCATCACACACAATTAAAAACCCTACGCATTACGCCTGCCACACCTAGTGCCCAGCCCCCAAAACCCTATTCAAGGAATACCTGGTAGGAGAGGTACCCAAACCTGCTTGGAAGACAGTCTGAATATCTCTGCTGCCAAATAAGCATTTCTGTTGATATTATTTTCTCTCCCCCATAGTATATCCAGTTCACACTGTTTGCCTCAATCCATTAAAACCACATGGATTTTTTTCTGACATCAGCAATGTTAAGCACTTCAGAAAAGAAAAAAATTTAAAAGACGTGCACTAGCTCCGTAGTACCAGCTTGTTTATATGGCTCTAATCTGACTGAGTGGGCAGGATCCTCAAGGGGGGAGAAGGAAGAGCAACAGCTCTAAAGAACAAACTCTGCTGCAAAGTCTGCCAGCTTGATGTCTCCTCTATACTCAAAGTTCAGATGCTCCACAACTGCTCGAGCATCTGCTTCAGGTAATGCAACATGAGCTGAAAACAGGGTGCTAGAGCTCAACCCCCAAGGGGACCGTTTTGCTGAATGCCAGGCACCCCCCATACTTTCCTGGATGGTAACGGCTGGATCACTTTAGGACTTTGGTTAGAATTTAAGGGTTCCCAAAAAGCTGGTCCCAGGACCTGAAACCAGACTAACAGCCTCAGCGGCACCTGTGGGACATTCTAAAGATACAGGTTTCTGGTCTCCATGCTCCAAAAATTCTGATCCAGTAGGCCTAGTACAGTCCCTGGAGGTTTTCACTGGAACATCGCCCAAGTGATTTGGAAACACAGTCAGGTTGGGGGACCAGTGACCTAGATTCCACGGAGTCTGCCTTCTCTTCACCTGACCCCTTCATCCCACACCTCGCTGCCAACTGGACAGCCATGCTGAAGTGGGACTCTTTTAACTCCCCTTGAATTTGAATTTGACTGGAAACCATTATCATGGATAAAGCCAGGGTCCCGGGGTCAAAGAACTGTCTCTCAGCCCTGGCCATGCCACCTAAGAGCAGTGTGACCATGAACAACTTGTTGCTGTGCTTATTTAGTCTCTCTGAGCCTTGATTTCCTCATCCATAAAATTGAATCAATACTAATGACCTTTTCTAGTGGTTCTCAATTTTGCCTGCTCATCGGAATCACCTGGAAAATGCTGCACAGCAACTCTACCAGATGGGTGTTAGCATTCCCACTCTACAGATGAGAAAAAGGCAGCTCAAGAACATAGGTTAGAGAACAGCTCAAGAACCTGCTCAAAGTCAAACAGCTTGTCACCCAAGAAACTAGAATTCAAATCCAGGACTGACTGCAATGCCCACAGATGTTCCAACAGGTCAGCTTGGTCTCGAGTGAAATCACGTATATAAAGGCTATAAAACAAAATTTTGTAAATATACACAATTTAAGTATACACTTAAATATACAAAATTTAGCACCTATATACTGATTATAGCATAGTTAGTAGTAGGACCTTCTGGTACATAGTACAATGGATACATAGTGGCTCCTCAACTAACTAGTGGTTTTTTCCTTCTTCCTAGTGAATCAGTGAAATTGACTTCCCCATACTAATCCTATCTGAAGGCATACGAATAAATTCAATCCTCCCTTAGTTATTCAGCTGCCTGACAGCCTAAACAAACTCATCTACCAAAGCTGCTTATAAAGAAAAATATTAAACCAAGTCCTAAAAAATTAAGCTGGGAGAGAGAATTGGAAATTTCTTCACATGCAAGGATGTGCTTGGCCACATAACAGACGTGCCTCACAGTCATAACACTGCAGCAGGTGCTCAAAGTCAAGTTCACAGGGCATCCTCTCTTACCAGGGCTCTGAACTCCACACTGCTCTGGACATCTCAGACCCTGCCAACTCCTTACTGACTCCTCCTGCCTTTTGAGCTCTTCTTCTATAAACGATATGCCTACTATGGCCTCTCACCCCCTCTCCGAACCTTGACCTTCTATGACCTTCATGGAAACCTGGCTTCCCCCAAGAACACTCCCTCCCCTGGAGCCTCGCTGCCCTCAGCCCATCTGTCTCAAGACCAGAAAGGAAGGTAAGCCTCCTCCTGGTTCTGCACTGCTGCTTCAGATGATTTCTCTCCCATCTTCCTACCGAACTCCGGCCCTTAAGACACTCAGACCATCTGACTGTGCCACTGCCTACCCATCCTCACTGCTATTTCCTATTAAGCCTTTTTATTCCCTGAAGATTCTAGCTGCCAGATCTCAGAGGTTCTCTCCAACCCTTGGCATTAGAATCAAAGCCAGTTTCTCCGCCCTTTTCTTTCCTCATCTGAACCCTTTTCCTTCAACCCTCCTCCTCAGCTACCATCTCACATAGACACATGCTGACCCTTGCCGTCACTGGTGACTGTCCCACCTCCAAGTCCAAGACAAAGAGAGAAGGTGCACTCTGTCCACTGTCCCTCTTTCCAGATCACCTACTCTTCTTTCACTACAGACATTCTTCAAACTTAAGACATTCAGTCCATTTCAACCACACCTTCTGTACTATCCACTCCTGCTCTTCACTCTGCCTCCAGTTTCTACTCTCCCTGACTCCACCATTACAATCATTCATCATCCTTCTCTTGCAAATATCTTCAATGCCCTCATCTTCCCTTTCTGTGTCACCGTCCCCAACAAAACTTCAACACCAATGGATCTCGACTCTCCACCACATGATAGCCATCCAATATCTGAACATCCAGGCTCAGATCTGAGCAGGAGGATACTCCAGGGTGGGGAAGAAATCACACAGCTAGGCTGAAGAGCTGCACTCTCAATTCTTGAGCACAAACTTTCAATGAGTCAGTCAATACGGCCCACCAAACCTGAAAGGTTCTCCTGCCAAGCTTGCTTTCTCCCTTTCTGAGTTGGCTAGCATGTAACTTCTCCACACACGGTCTCAGTGGATGGGCCCATTCAAAATCCATTGAAGAAATGGAAGCCAGCAGAAAGCAATTCCCTCATCTTGAGACATCCTCATCTAAGCCACCATGTTCTTGGTCTTTACCTCTACCGCAAAAGGGGAAGTGTTGCTGCATTTACTAAAGGGAAGTCGCTCCACTTTTGCTCTTATTTGGAAGGTAAAAGAACATTGTTCTTTTCTTACACACCAACAGATCCCAGTCTAATAACTGTGGATTATGACTCAAAGACCTACAAGATCCTCATTCTCTGAGGAGTACATAAGGAAACCTTAACTCAAGAGAAGAGGTAAAAACAAGTACACTGGGAGAATCTGAAGCTACTGGCACCTACAACCACAGTAAACCTTAGGCACAGACCAACTACTGGCCAAATTAAATAAAACTTCACACAGAAGTCCTGGTCACCTCAGTTCCTATTGACTGATACATCATGTTCGGCTTTCAACAAAAAATTATGAGCCATTCTAAGAGGCAAATAGAAAATGCAATCTAAAGAGACAAGCAGCTGTGAAAAACAAACTCAGCTAGGACACGGATGTTGAAATTATCAGACAGGAAGTTTAAAATAACTATAATTAAATATGTTAAGGCTTCTTATGGAAATATTCATGGTAATGAAGGCAGAGAAATGGAAACTATTTTTTAAAAAACACTCCTTAAAGGAGGAAATTCTAAAAGTCAGAAACACCGTAACGAATGAAGATTGCCTTTGATGGGTTCATTGATGGACTCCAAATGGCCAGGGCAAGACTCCATGAGCTGGAGAGTAATAGAAACTTCCCAAACTGAAACAAGGAGAGGAAAAAAATTGTTTTAATGGAACAGAGAACATCCAAAAACTATGGTACAATATCAAAAGATATACTATATGTGTAATTGGAGTACCAGGAGGAAAAGAAAGAAAAAGAAGAAACCTTTGAAGGAATAATAACTGAGAACCTTCCAAAGTTAATGACCTACACTAAACCACAGATCCAGAAAGATCACAGAACATCAATCAGTATACATTTAGAAAAAAAAATAAAATAAAACAATACACCTATACATATCATTCAAACTGCAGAAAATCAAAGACAGTGAAAATCTTGAAAGAAACTAGAGGTGGAAAAAAAAACCTTACCAATGGAAGAATAAAGATAAGAATTATGCAAGAAATCATACAAGGTAGAGAATGGCATCAAATAATTAAAATATTGAAAGAAAAAAAATACCCACCTAGAATTCTAGTGAAATGATCCTTCAAAAGCGCAGGAAAAATAAACTTTCTCAGACAAATAAATATGGAGTAAGCTCGTCATTATCTGACTTGCCCTGCAAGAAATGCTAGAAGTTCCTCAGGCAGAGGAAGATTATAGAGGTCAGAAACTTGGGCTTACCATAAGAAAGAGCAAGCATCAGGGAAGAAGTAAAGCAAAGAAAATCTTTTATTTCCTTGTTCTAAATCGATCTAAGAGAAAGGAATAAGACTCTTTTGAACAATGCTCATGGGACAGAAAAAAATATTTTCAAAAAGATTATCATATCAATGCCTAACACAGAGCCCTGGAATAGCCCTTGACAATCAAGGGTTAGTTCAAGGATTAACAAATTAGGGCCCATGGGACAAATCTAGCCTGCAGCCTGTTCCTGTACAGTCTGTAAGCTAAGAATAGTTTTTACCTTTTTAGGTGATTGAAAAAAGTGAAAAGTCATATTTTATGACACATTAAAATTGTACAAAAATCAAATTTCTGTGTCCATAAACAAAGTTTTATCAATAAGTGCCTGTTTGTTTACTTATTGCCTTGGCTGCTGCTTACGACAATGGCAGAGTTGAGTTGTTGTAACAGAGAACATGTGGCCTCTGTTTAACCATAAAGCTCAAAGTATGTACTATTTGATCCTTTGCATAAAAATTGGGCTGTTACCTGAACAAGTTCAGTCACTTAATTTTTCAGAGGCTGAAACCAAGGCCTGGGAGATAGAGTTATATTCTAATGTTATCCTCCTCCCTGGTCAGTAACAGAGTCAGCATGAAACCTCAGGTCTTCAGATGCCAAGGGCCTGTCCTCTCATGTGAGAGGACTTGCATTTTCTAAGCATGGGTTCTATAATTATAATGTCTAATACCACTGACTAATACTATTGCCTCTAGGGACTGCAGAAATAACATTTTATTATTCTCTTACTTCACATGAAAGATCATATGACGGCTAGAGAAGAGGTAGGAGTGACAGAGAAGCTTTGCCAATTTCTATGCACAAGAATGAGATGACTAAGAGATGAAGAGGATGAGGCGCTCTCAAGGGACCCAAGATGAAAAGCACTCCTATTGGCTTTTTTTTAAAAGAGAATGTCACTTTTATTCCTTGGGATTTTCTTTTCTTTAAAATTTTAAGAACAGATTAAAATCAGTATCTTTACCTATTTAGGTAAAACTAGGCATTTAAATATGGGGTCCAGCTCTTCCATGTCTCCCTAGACGAGGACTCAACAGTAGCAAGCTTTTCCCGTTCTGGAGACAGCAAGACTTCACAAAAGAAAGATTTATTCATAAAGCTCACCAGGCAGGAGCAATATAGGTCATAGAAGCAACAACTGAATAGGTTCCTGAGGATCTGTTTTACAGTTTTACTCATACTATGTAGATAGAAGACAAAAATAGTACAAGTAGAATGTACCATTCCCTACAATGGAGTTCTATCTTACGACAACCCTCGAGAACTAGAAAAGTTAGGTAAAATTGTGAAAGACCTCCTGAGGCAGTGAGGACATCTGGGACCAAGATCCAAAAGGAAAGGGAAATTCAGAGGTAAGTGGACATTCTATGCAATACCCCTTTAAGGTACCTTGTCAAATAAAACATCGGCTCATGAAAGTACTTGGAGAAAATTTTAAATGTAAGGGCACTTGCTTCATTTGAGAAGGGGTATTTTAAAAACACATAGATTGACTCTTTGAAAACTTTCCCACAGAGATTAGGAGGGAGACAAGGATGCCCACTATGACCACTTCTATTCACCATTGTATTAGAGGTCTCAGCCAATTCAACAGGCAAGAAGAAGAACTAAAAGGCACTAGGATTGCAAAGGAAAAGGTAAAAACTTTTTTTGCAGGTAATCTGATTGTGTAAGTGAGAAATCCATAATAATATACCTATTAGACATAGAGGATTAACAAGTGAATTTAGCAAAGTCATTGGATACAAGGTCAATATATAAAAATCAAGTTTATTTTCTATATGCTCACAACAAAGAATTAGAAGATGATGTTTTTAAAAGATACCATTTATAATAGCATCAAATACCTTCAGATACTGGGATTATATCTAAAGAAAGATGTGTGATATGTTTACAACACAGAAATACAAAATACTGGCAGAAATGAAAGCTCTAAATAAATGGATACACTATATTATTAAATTGAAAGAGTCAACATTATAAAGATATTAATTTACTCCCCATTTGGGTTAACGATTTAATGCAATCAAAATTCCATCAAAAGATGATTTTTAAATATTTAGAGTAATACAAATAGCTAAGGATAAACTAAACTGTTCTTAAATAACAAAGCTGGAGGAGATATACTACCGAATATCAAGATTTATTCTTAAGCTATATTAATTAAGACACTTTGATATCCTATAAAAATAGGCAAACAGAACAATGGAAGGGGCTAGAAAGCACAGAGAGACCCACATATAAATGACCATCTGATTTAAAATGAAGATGACATTTCAGAACTGTGGAAAGAAGAGAATTTTCAGTAAGTAGTGCTGGGTTAACTGGATATACATACAGAAAAGCAAATAAATATAGATTTTCTTATGACATAGATTTTTTTTACCTAAAAATAAAAGGCAAAATATTAGGCCTTCCATAAATTAAAGTGGAAAAATAGCTTCATGACCCTTAAGGTAGGCAAAACTTTCTGAATGAGGCATGGAAAAAACCATAAAGGAAGAGACTAATAAATTGGATTATTAAAGGTAAGATTTTGTACTCATCAAAAGAGAGCCAAATGGAAAGCCATAAAATAGGAAAAGACATTTTAACTACATATAACTGGTAAAAATATTTCTATTCAGAATTTCTTTTAAAAAACTCCAAATCAGTAAGAAAAGGATAAACGATCCAATTGAAAAATAGGCAATAAACTTGAAGAGGGACTACGAAAGATTAAAGTGACCCAAAAATACTAAAAGGCACAACATCATTAGTCACCAGAGCAAACTGAAACCACATAAGACACCATCACACACCCACCATCATGGCTGAAATTCAAAAGTCTGACAATGCCAAGTGTTCACAAGTATGTGTAGAAATGGAAACACTCATATACTGATGATAGGAGTATAAACTGGTCCAGCCACTTAGGAAATCTCTTTGTAAGGACCTCTTGAATTTGAACATATGTCCCCACGTCCCAGAAATCCAAACAGAAATGTGTTCATACATGCACCAAAAAACACACACAAAAAAGTTCACAGCAGCATTATTTACAGTAGCCCTAAACTGGAAATGTCCCAAATGCCCATCAACAGTAGATGAATAAAGTGTGAAATGTTAACAGAGTGAGCTTCTACACAGCAGCAAAAATAAATACACTACTGCTACCTCTCACATCATGGATGAACCTCTCAAACAATGTTGTGCATAAGAAGCCACAAAAAAGAGAATATATACATATATATTTAATGCCATATATTTATATTTCATATATTTTAAAAAAAGAGAATGCTATGGTGTTAGAAATCGGGTTAGCAGTCACCACCACTGAAAAGGAGTATGTATTACCACTGGGAGGGTGCGTGAGGCAGTTTCTGGGGGAATGGTAATAATATTCTATCTCTTAACCTGGGGGCAATAACATGGATGTATTTACTGTTTTAAAAGTCATTGAGGAATGACTGTTGTACTCTTTTGTACAGAGTGCAAATATTCTGGGAAAAGGGTATATAGCATCTCTGATCCATCTTTGATGCCACCTGATGCTCAAGGTGGAATTCGAGCCACCTCAGGTTCAGCCAGGCAAAAAGTGATGTGATTGCAGGGATGCAGCTGCAGGGATGGTGGAGGAAGGAGCCAGAGGCTGTCTATCACCATGATGTACAAACACACTCACCCTGATGTTTGTGTAGACATAGACAGGAGCAGTCATCTGGACGACAGGGCTGACATAGAAGTGAAACGAGATTAGAAACATAAAACTGAAGGAATGCTTCATATTATCCAAAAGCTTTATTTTGGATAATGAAAGTCTTCTGACTCTTGTAAAATGCCCCAGAACTTCCAGAGTGGTTGAAATACTCTGCACGTTTTCTTAATAACTTCTTACTGCCCAGCAAATAAAATCCAAAGTCCTTCAGCCAACTGATAAGATTGAGAAAGGTATTGCACCTTTTGCCCATTGGATGTATGGGTGTGTGTATGTAACATATATACTTTACTGTTAAATTTACTTTTGATAAAAAGATGGGCCTGTGAACTGCCCTCAGCAGACTATGCTGTATCACTGGACACGCTGATTGGACCAGCGTAGAAACGTGACTCTGATCAGGACCAGTCAGGGTCCTTCCTTATGACTGAGATAAGTACACTGGATGAAAACAAGTCCCCTTCCCTGTGACGGACTGGACGAAAGGATATGAGGGAAGGGAGATTGATGACCACCTTCTCTCCAATGCCAGTGAAGAGAGAATCAAGACAATGAGGTGTCAAGTAAGAAGTGCTGAGATCATTTAAACCCCCGGCTCTGGCCATGCCTGAATTCCCAGATATATTAGTCCCATAAATTCCTTTTTGCTTGAGTTGGTTTGAATTTTGCTTTAGTGCAGTCGTTTTGGTTTCTGTCTACATCCAAGAGAGCTCTGACTCACCATTATCACCATAACCTTTGTTATAGATATGTGGCATTCAAGTCCTTCAATAGGCTGATTCCAATTTGCATTTCTAATCTCGTGCATCACTGTTCATCCTTGTATAACCAACAACATGACCAATCTCCACCACAAGAAACTTTCCCCAACAAAGAATTCCCAATAAGCAAAGTTCAACTTAAAACAACCTATTCCAAATATAATTTTGATAGCCAACTGATCAATCCTGTTAAGGGTAATTAGAAAATAGAAGAAACCAGGGATTAGGAACGGCTTTTTTAAGTGGGAGAGCAAGGCAGATGGCAAGCTAGGGAAGTCGTTTTTGCAGGAAAGCTCTTGAGAGCTAAAGGAAGCCAAAGAAATGAAAACCTAGAATTGACAGCATATGCTTTGGCATGAAGCAAAATACCCTACGCTTGGGGTGAGATATCTGAGAACTTCCTAAACAGTCATGCCAAGCAAGTTAAATGAAGTTTATCCCAAGATAGAGCCACTTTACCCTTGAGCCACAGGAAGATCTGGGAGTCAGTGGTCAGCCTCTCAAAGTCTAAAAGGCACCGAACATTTGAACAGAAAGCCTGACACAGTTGGGGAGAAATGCCCATTTGCATGGGAATTGTGCATTGACTATAATAACACAAAACTGCTTACAAGCATTTCACTGCAGGGGAAAGTAAGAAGTAGCTGGGCACTAGTAAGAAGTAGCTAGAAATTCACTGTAGCATACCTCCATGACCAACGTAAGGTGAGGAAAACGTTACTCAACCTACTTCGCTTTCTCATTTTACTTTCAGTAAACATAAATATTTAGCAAAATTTAAATATTTTGCTTACAACCTAGATTCCCCCTATCCCTGTATTTCCCTTAAGTTCTAGGTTCATCAAAAGGGTCTTTTCTGCCTGAAAGATCTTTCAGGACCTGACTCCCAGTAGAGGCATTAAAAATTCTTCGCGCACACACACACACACATTTTTAAAAATTAAAAAAATAAATAAATAAAAGGAGTTCCCATTCTGGCTCGGTGGAAACGAATCTGACTAGCATCCATGGGAACGCAGCTTCAATCCCCGGCCTGTCTCAGAGGGTTAAGGATCTGGTATTGCCGTGATCTGTGGTGTAGGACACAGACATGGCTCAGATCCCATGTTGCTATGGCTGTCGCGTAGGCTGACAGCTGCAGCTCTGATTTGACCCCTAGCATGGGAACCTCCATATGCCATGGGTGCAGCCCTAAAAAGACAAAAAAAAAATAAAAATAAATAAATTATTTGCACACATTGTCACCTCTATACTTTTACTTACACTGAAGGGTCTCAAGCACACTTTGACCCTCTCTGTTCCCTGCCCCATCTCTGCAGGCCCCCAACAGGCTGATCCTCCAACATTCAATTCATCCACTCAACCTCTTCCATGAAATCGCCCAGTGGGAAGCAATCCCTCCCCCATTCCATTTACACATGCCTGTCGTACCACATCTTTTCTCCATCTTTCTCCCCTCAACAGAATTTTAAACTTCTTGAAAACAGGAGCTGTATCTGATTAATCATCACCTAGAAAAGGGCCTTCAGGAGTGAGGCCACTGTCATCGTGGACAAGCAGGACAAGGAGCAAAGAAGAACAGCAGTGGGAGTGCCCCTTGTGGCGCAGCAGAAATGAATCCGACTACTATCCACGAGGATTTGGGTTTGATCCCTGGCCCCACTCAGTGGGTTAAGGATCTGGTCGCAGATACAGCCCAGATCTGGCATTGCTGTGGCTGTGGCCTAGGCCAGCAGCTACAGCTCCAATTCTGCCTGTAGCCTGGGAACCTCCACATGACACGGGTGCAGCCCTAAAAAAGCAAGAAAAAAAAGAACAACAGTGACCTTAGACCAACTGTGACCTGGGGTAGGAACATCTTGTCTGCTTCCCCAAGTCCCCACCCCTAAATAAGAGTTGACTAAATCACAGATTTCCAGGAATACTTTCTCTTTCAGGAATGCCATTAAAGCAAGCACAGCTTCTCAGCCTTATTCTGTACCTGGGGAGAACACAGATCAGTAGCATTAAGCTGATTTGTCTAATGTCACAAACCCCTGGCTTCAGGGAGGAACAAGCAGCCAAGCCCCTAAACTACCTGCCATACCAAAATGTAAAGTGCCTTTCCCTTAAAAAAAAATTCATATATAATCAATAAATGTATTCTTTGTGAATGCATCCTTTCTATTTTGACCAGCTGCTGAATCAGTCTTTGTTTTCGGATGTATGGTCAGCAAAATAATATAATGGTAGCTTCCTGCTTGGTTTGGAATCTAAACACAGCAGCACTTACATAGCAGCTTAGCAGGGAAATAAACAGGATATATTTTTTTTAAAGTGTTGCCTTTCTTCTACAGAGGTCAGAAGAGAAAAAAAAAAATACAACCAGCTCAAACAAGTGTTTTGTTTGTATTGGGCGGTACAGATCCATATGATATTTTCCTAATTGGAATTAGTATCTAGTGATTAACAATGGATGCCAAGAGGGCTTTCTGAGCAGCACATACTCTTTTCTTAACACAGGCCTCGCCTGTCCCTAATGCCTCCCAACCTTGAGGTCCAGCACAAAATGCCATTTGTCATCACTGTTTGTGGCTGTTTGGCTTTTAGAAAAAAGGAAAGTGTTATTTGGTAACCATATCTTTTTTAAAAAGGGGGCAGAGAGCCCCATATTTCAAAAATACTGGATATAAATGCATTTCTTTCTGGGAATAAAAACTTTCTATATATTTCACATACAAACAAAGCGTGGTTTTGATGAAAAAATACAACTTAACACTGTAAAAAATGGTTCATTCATTCATCTTGGTTCATTCATCTGCTTTACCTAACTGGCTGTGTGTTTGAGTGGACAGCCCATTTTCTAAGGCTTTTTCTCCCTCCCTCCTTCCTTTCTTCCTTCCAAAAATATGTCTTAAACAATTACTTAACCAGAATCTGACAGATGTTGAAGCTACAGGAGGGAATAAAACAGAGTCCCTGCTCTCAGGGAGTGTACATTTTAGTGGACAGAGGCAGACAAAATACAAATAAATACGCAGAGTGCAATGTCATGGTGATAAAGCTCTGAAGAAAACTGGAGCAGATAAGGCAATAAAGAGCACTGCGCAGAATCAGGAGCTAACTGTTTCAGCTATGGTGCTCTGAGAGGACTCTGAGGATGAGTATTTTACAATATTAGTTCTTACTCTGAAAGTTGACAAGAATTGGTTTATTATTATTTATTATTTACACCTCTTACCTGAAAAGCTTGCAGTTCTCTCTCTCTTTACCTGTGAAATTTCTGCCTGTTTCCCAAAGGTCCGTTTCCCAGACCTCTTCCAGGTCTGATTATACGATGTTCTCTCTCGCTCTCTGAACTGAACTGTACTTACTGTCTTTGTCATCTATTTGTTACCTAATCTGACTTCTAAAATTCCATGCATTATTTTTGTAAACTGTCTCTTTTTGGTTTCTTTTCTATATATTTCTCTCCAAAACAACTGAAATGATCTCAAGGGAAGCACCTTTGTTTATCCCAGACCTTGTAATATACCAGAGAAACTGGAGATGTGGGGGTTGGGTAAGATCTGGGTTTAAATCTCCTTTTCTCCACTCAATAACAATCTGACCTAGGGCAAGTGGCTGAACCTCTTCTTCACCTTCAGTTTCCTCATCTGTAAAATGGGAGCAGTACCACCTAATTCTTGTTAAAGGGCTTTGCTCTACGAAAAGTTTTACAAGTGCTGACGGCTATTTTACAAGGTCAGTCCACTGCTATATGACAGACCCATAGCTTTGCAGGCTGGACAACTTTTGGCTTAGGAAACCAACTTCTCTCAAGCGTTTACTATGTGCATTGCCTTGTGATGGGGGCAGGATAAAATCATGGTTAAAAAAAAAGGGGGGGGAGTTCCTGTCGTGGTTCAGTGGAAAAGACTCCAACTGGTATCCATGAGGATGCAAGTTCGATTCCTGGTCTTGCTCAGTGGGTTAGGGATCCAGTGTTGCCGTGAGCTGTGGTGTAGGTCGCAGACGCGGCTCTGATCCTGAGTCGCTGTGGCTGTGGCGTAGGCTGGCAGCTACAGCTTCCATTAGACCCCGAGCTTTGGGAACTTCCATATGCTGCAAGTGCAGCCCTAAAAAGAAAAAAAACCCAATGGGAGAGACAAACATCTATGTGTAATTACGAACAAGGGCCTCACTGTATCACAGATCTCAGGTGGATCTAGCTAGGCAAAAAGGCACAATCGAGCAAACAATAGGAATGGGATTAAAATCATTTGCACCTTGCATCTTCACTCGTCCCTGGCAGGGAACCCACACCAGTATCAGTCCATTCCTCCATTTTCACCCACCCATAGCTGTCACTGTCCATGTCAATAACCGAGCAAACATTTACCAAACCCTTACCATGTGCCAAGCACTACAAGAGACACCAAGGAAGCAGAGGAAGATAGCACAGGGCCCTGTCCACGTTTGGGTCACAATCGGGCACAAGAGATTATCCATGGAGCCGCGGCCCCTATTTTCCCGCTTCTCTTCCTGCTGGTGGTTAATGGCCTTAAGGCTCAAGGGAACAGACCCATCTTCAGCTGCCACAAAGGAAGATCGTTCCCACTCCACCCTTGTCACCTGGCGCTTGGGCCGCTTCCTTTCTTACACCCGGAGAGGGAACGACCGAACAAGATTCTCCAAGGGGCTAAGGAGTTGCTGAAACGCTAGGCTGACAGAGCAAGCCCGCAGGAACAGGGGAAAAGTTGGAAACCACTGCCCTGAAATATTTATTACCCAACAGACTCACGTCGGACGAGGTCACAGAGAGGACGCGGCTTCGGATTGACCGCGGGCTGAATCCAGGCACTGGAGGCTCCCCCGCCTCCCCCGTCCTGGGAACGTACACTCGGCCCGCCCTTCCTCGCCCCCGCCCACCCCCGGAGCCTTTGCACAGGCGTAGCCTTGAAAGAGTAAGGTGACGTTAATTATCTGGACGGCACTGAACCCAGTTCAGGCCTCAAAATATAAGCATAGGCCGAAAAAACCAAAACTGTGAAGGTTCTGGCGGGTGGGTGAGGAGACTACCCCTCTAGCTGTGTCCAAGAGGAGCCCCTTATGTTAAGTTTCCTTGCTTATAAAATCTGCTAACTGCCAATCTGGAGTGTTTCCCTCTTTCTTCCTTCTCCTTGCCCTTCTGCAAGGGGGATGGTTTCAGATCTCACCCAGGGGAACAGCCGGTGTGGTGAACAACAGCTCATTGTCAAAACCATTAGAAGAGTTCCCGCTGTGGCTCAGTGGGTTAGGAACCTAACTAGTATCCAGGAGGATGC
This sequence comes from Catagonus wagneri, assembly GCA_004024745.2. NCBI lineage: Eukaryota > Metazoa > Chordata > Mammalia > Artiodactyla > Tayassuidae > Catagonus > Catagonus wagneri. Next base: position 4,963,588 of record PVHT021183631.1, on the reverse strand, counting down.
GTATTGGATTCCTGGCCTCAGTGGGTTAAGGATCCAGTGTTGCTCGGATTTAGTGTTGCTGGCCTGTAAGGTAGGCCAGCAGCCGTATCTCCTATTCGACCCCTAGCCTGGGAACTTCCATATGCTGCAGGTATGGCCCCAAAAAGGCAAAAAAGAAAAGTTTGAAAATAGCAAGTAAGGTGTAACAGGGCCCACCTTCTGCAGCCACCAGGCCTCCTCCCCAGGATGCTGATGTCCAGGATCCTAGCATCTTCTCACGGCCACACGTATTCAAGGGATATATATTTTATTTTCATTTTACAGAGGAGGACACTGAGGTTCAGAAACAAAGCAAACAGGGTTTAAAATGCCTGTTGTGCTACTTGAAGCGCTCTGGATCGCAGTTCTCTGTGGGCTCAGGTCTGTCCTGTATCGAGTACAGTACAAGCTCCCCGGGTACCTCCCAGGGCGGCCACCCCTGCAGCCCCTCCCCCGTCCACAGTCATCCAGGACACTCTCTTCTCAAGAGGCTCTGATGGGTGTCTCCTCCTGTGGCAGAAAATAGCCTCTAGAGCAAGGAAGGTCCTGGTGGACAAGGGGAAGCTATCACGCACAAACCTAAAGGTGGTTTTTTCCGCTGAAGGTTTTATAACCAAGCAGGACCTTATGAGCCTTTCAGATTAGACCCCCAGCCATGTCCTCTGCCTGCCTTTTGTCTGCAGAAAAACTTTAGTCAAAGAAAAAAATGTAATCAGAGAAGTGAGAAAATACAGAAAGGAAAACGGTCAAGGAAGGCAAACCAATAATACTTTATCCGTTCGACGAAGTCAAGGACCTTTAGTTCTTCCTCAAGGACTGTAGATAATATTCCAAGCCATGTCTTTTGAGCTGTTTTGCAAATGCTGTAACCCCCACCGGGTGGAAGAATTTAACTGTAGGCTGCCCACAAGCACGGGTCCCAGACAGGTTAGAACCAGGTTACTGATGCTGAACCCCAGTGACTTCACCACCAACCAATCAGAAGAACATCCAGGAGCTGATCACACCCTGTTCCCTGAAGCATCAAAGGCTCCTCACTAGGAGTTCCCATCGTGGCTGAGCAGAAACGAATCTAACTGGCATCTTTGAGGATGCAGGTTCAATCCCTGGCCTCTCTCAGTGGGTTAAGGATCCGTGGCTGCTGTGTAGACCGACAGCTACAGCTCCAATTCGACTCCTAGCCTGGGAACCTCCATATGCCACAATGCAGCCCTAAAAAGACAAAAACAAACAAAAAAACTCCTCACTAGCCCCTCCAGGGCTGGATATAGTTTTGAAGGCACCAGCTGCTGTGGCCTCCTTTGTCTGGCAAAGCAATAAAGTTATTCTTTTTTACTTCACCCAAAACTGTCTCTGTGATTCAATTCAGTGCCAGTGCACAGAATCCGAGTTTCAGCAACAGTTTTACCAAAGTATTTCGAAAGCCCAGACAGTTGTCTCAATGGCAACTCATCTGAATAGCCTCCCTCCCAGGAACTTCTGTTCATATTCAAAGATTTACGCAGTTTTCAGTCTCCATCCATAAAAATGGGTGTCCTTTGCAGCCTGTGTTTCTAACGCCAAAGTGGAAGGAAAGGATTAATTTTCTAGTCACAAAGTAGCTGGGGCGTTTCAGCCAGCTGGAACATCCTAGCTAGCAAATGCTCCAATTCAAAGCCTTCTTCTTTGTTTCCGCGGTCATAAGTTGGGGACCTACCTCCTTGGAGAACGGTCAAGATACTCTAAGGAGACCTGTGCTGCCTTTGCGGGCGGGATGGGGAGTCTGGGCCATTCACCGCTTGCTTTCCCTGCTGCCTTTGTAGTTGGAATAATTAATAGTTTATTTCCTCTCCCTTATTGGAATGTGTGTGCGGTAGAAAATGAATTGCCTCTTCTAGGTCTCAGGGAGGCAGCTGAGAAGCTCTGGCTAAGCCTTGTGGTTTGTAACATCTCAAGCAGGTACTCTGAGTTGTTACTTAATGTAACTCATTAGGTTTAATGTGCATTTTAACTGCCTGCTTGTGAACAGTTTTGCTCTCACTGCAGTGGGAAGGACTGGGTTTCGTGACTGATTACTACTTTTATTACAGACTTAATGGTTCCAAATTCTGGATGATTCTCTCTTTTATCTTGACCACTTTAGAAAGGTTTTCCTCCATGGAGAAAGTGGATATTGATTGAACCAATGTTTACTGGGCACCTACTGGCAGGTCTACTCCTGGGCATGGGGCCGATGGATGTGAAGAAAAGTGCAACAGTGTTTCTGCCCCAAGGGAGCTTACTATCTACTTCTCAGTGTAGTCCCCAGATCAGCGAAATCAGCATCATGTGGGGATCATTATGTCAGAAATGGAAATTCTCAGGCCCCACCCAGACCCACTGAATCCGAAGCTCTGCGGGTGACCCCCAGCCATCTGTGTTTGAAAAAGCCTGCTTCACGCAAAGATCTCCTCTATCAAACATCAAAACATCAAATATGGGGTTAGCTTATCGAGCTAAATCTGAAAGTGTCATTTGTCCTTTAGGAAACAGGCCCAGAGGCCAAAAGTCACATGAGGAGTTGGTGGAGGCATTGAAACCAGAATGCAGGTTTTCTGCTGCCACCTCCACTGCCCCCCCACCCCTGCAATGACAATGATCTATTTCTCCTCTGATGATTTAATCCCTAAACCTTATAGGGAGTGCCAAGTATTGCCGACCCAAAACATAAACCATGGTTTTCAAAGAGAACAGAAAAAAAAAACCTACTCTTTTTGAAAATAAAGACCACTAACAAAAACTAACACCTGATCTATCAAAGCCATCCAGCAACTATCAGTAATTTTTCCCCAAACCCTTAGCATACATCCAAGTTTCATTTACAATTTAAAAATTGGGGATGTTGGGGGGGGCGGGTAGGTAGAGAAAAGGATGAAAATATGATGAATAATGTGATCAGAATAGTCTAAAAGAGCATGTAGTATGCAGAAATGTCAATAGTGGTTTACCTTCTAGAGAGACTTACAAATAGTCTTCCTTTTTTTTGTATTTTCCTAAATTTTCCCCAATGGTTATTTATTACTTTTGCAATCAAGAAAAAGTAAAACCGTTTTTGAAACGTTACATCCATATCACTCAACATAAAGGTTTTATTTTGTAATTTGATTTCTTTCTATACAGCAGGATAGTGTGTGTGTAGTAATTATTTATACCATGCCATATGTTACAATGAAGATGAAATTCGGTAACTATATTCCTCCCAGCTGGCATGGAAAACGAAGAGGTTAAATGCTTTCCTAGGTTCAAAGCACTATGAATTAAGATGAGCTAACTGTGAAGCTAAAGGAAAAATTAATCCCAGTCCTGAGATCTCTGAAAGCATCTCTTTTGAAAAACACTGATGTGGCGCATCACTCCTTACATCTTCTTATGTTTAACCTCTGGCACAAAACAGAAGGTTTGAAAATTCCTGGCAAAGTCTGAGGAGTTCAGGGGATAAGATTTGTGGGAGACTCTCAGAGAAACAGGAAAGACAATAATCCTACGTTCACATAAAATTCTATCCCTGTGGCCCATAAGACATCCAAAATAACTGGCAAATTTCATTGTCCTAAATAGCCTTTAAATTTTTTTTCTTTCTCAAGAAATATTTACTCATTTAAAAAAAATCTATGTTGGCCATCTCATTCCACAAATTATAAAAAAAATTTAAAAACTCAATAAAGACTGTCTCATTCAAAATGACATCTCTGCCACAAAACCATTGTTGTAAGACTTCATAAGACTAGTTTGTTGCTTGAAGAAAATCTAGCATTGGTTTACCAAAACTCTCAACAATATAAATTCAGTGCATGTTAATTAAAGTTTCTTAAAGGAGACAGGGAAGTAAAGAACAAATATAATTACCCTGGAAAAGGAAATGCCAGTGGCTACCTACTTCATAATACCTGAAAATACCACATAATAAATACCTGATATTTCTAGAGTTTACAGACACTTTAGGAAAAGATAAATTATTTGGGGTAACTATACATTTTACTATGTATGTGTGTGTATGTATATATATATATATATAGTAACATGTCCACATTTACAATACATAAGATTACCAAATATACACAACGGTTTAGCTTTAAGCTAAACTCAAAGTATTTGCCATCTTGGTTTTTGTTGTTCAGCATTGGAGCTTTTGCTTACAAAGGTGCAACCCTGACGAGTCTCAAATTTCCCTCAAATCCTCTACTTGCTCTCACAGGGCAGTCCCACCCAGTGCAAAATTAACAAGTTAATAAAAAGAAGACTATAACATAACAACTATACCACTCACCAACCCCCCACCCAGTGCCCACTCCACAAAATGACCTATCTGCCTGTGAAAACTGATCTATAAAAGCCTTACCTATTGAGCCAAATCTAATGGTTTCCTTTCAGTCTAACATTTTTTGACAGAACACACACAAACTTGTAGCTCAGTCTCTAACTCCATTCGGACACTCATAAGCCCAGCTCTTATGCCTGCATCTTTCATCCCCCTCTGCTGAGACAGGGGCCCGAGGTGCGGTTTTATCTACTACTGCTTATTTTTGCAGTTTAACTTTGGGAACTGCTAAAAGGTATTGATCAGAAACTACCTGCAGATCCAGCTGCTGAGCATTGATAAATGCTGAGGGAACAATTCCAAACCAAGGACAAGACCCGAAATATCTCCAATTTGTAGCATGGAAATGCCACTTCTCTCCCCAAGGAAGAAAGGAACAATGTTCCTACTCCATCAAATTAAAAAATAATAAAATTCATCAGCTTCCCTTCTGAACAAAATTACACTTTCTGGGTCACTTTTCTTCCGTCTCTCTGGGCCACTTCTTATGCAGCCTGAGAGTGACAATAAGCACGGTCTTCTGCAACCCGTTGAGTTGTCATCCTCACAGAGCAAATACCTACTGGTCCCTTTCCTGCCGCAGTCCCAAACAGCAGACCTCACCACCCAACCCTGCTCGCGACACCTCACCGCTCGCTTTCTTTTCTTCCAAACCACAAATTCAGAGAAAAAGTTAATGAACATCTGCTTTAGAGGTGAAGCTGCCCTACCTGGGATCACAGATTCAGAAGACTGTAAGTACCCAGAAGCACGTACCCTCTGCAAGCTCGTCCCGGCCAAGGAGTGTCTCACACCCAGAAACCCAGGAACATGATTTACATGCAGACCTGCACCCATCCCACACAACTCCACACGCCAGCTTGCCTAACCACTTATGTAATCGCGTGCCTCTACAGTCCCAAACTGCACACACACACGCACTCACACACACCGACACCTGTCACATATCTGAAATGGACAAGCATCCACACCCAGCAGATGAGATGAAATCGACACACATGAATGGAGGAGGGCATATCATTTTAAAACATCACTTCCCCCATTTGTTTCTTGCCCATTTTTTTTTTTTTTTGTCACAACTACAATTACCTTAGCAACCAAAGAATTGCCTTGACTCCCCCTCCGGCTTCTGAATTTCTCCTAACGCCAAGCTTGCGCCAGGTTCATGGTAAAGCTAGAGGAGCCCAGGGATCGAGGGGCGGCAGCCTCTTGGGGACGGAGGTGACGTCTGGGTCCGTCTCCGTGCGGCTCTCCAAGGTCTCGCCTGGTCTTTCCGACTTTCCGCGGTGGCGAGCGCGGGGGCTCAGAGAGAGGACAGCGAAGCACGGAGCCTGCCAGGAGGTGCAGCGGGTCGCATGGTGCCAGGGCGCGGGGCGCTCGGGTGTCTCCGGCGCGCCGGGGGACGGCACCGCTCTCCGCGCTCCCGGGCGTTCCCCTCTCGCCAGCCTCTCGCGGCCCAGGCCAGCGGGGTCTACGGAGCTCCGACCGCCCCCTCGGCGCCCGCCCGCTCTCGCAGCTCCGGGAACCCCGTGTCCGGGCGGAGCTCTAGCCGCCGAGCAGGGCCGAGCGCAGGAGCTGCCCCAACTCGCGAAGGCGCTCAGCTCCGCCGCCCCGGGAGCTGCTACAGCGGCGCCCGCTGTCGGGTGTCGAGCGAAGCTGCAGCCCGCGCCGGGCGCACCTGGGTGCCAGCACCTGGGCCCTGCTAGGCGCGGCGCTGGTCGGGGCGGGGCCGAGGCACCTGTGCGCGTCCCAAGGGCGCCGCCGCCCGGCTCACCTGTTCCCAAGCGCCGCGAAAGGTGCAGACGGAGATTTGTCCCAGGAAGGGGAGAAAACCTAGCAATTTCTGATGCTTGAGCTCCCACGTAAAAACTGGCCGAGCGACTCAGTGAGGCGGAAGCTCGTCATTCGGAGAGCTGGCGGTGGCTGGAAACTTTGACTCCGTCAGGGTTGTCTTAGTGATTCCTGGCCCGGAGGGGTTTGCCCGCTAGCTTTTGAATCCCTCGCTGACGTGCAGCTGGCGGCCTCTAAATTAAAACGGGCCACCGCGGTCGTCAGGGATAGTGTTACTAACCTTGTCATTTTTATTGATTCAACATTTACACCATATGCTGTATTTGGAGTGCTTTATGGTTTTTCTTATCTGGAACACCACAAAGGAAATTTCAAGAATACTTAACTCTGCACATAATCTCAGGGAACGAAGAAAAGGAGTTGAAGACAGAAACTGAGAAAAAGTAACTTCAACTGAGGGCATTCTTTAACTGTGGGAGCTTTGAAATTCAGTGTGTAAGGATTCGGGAAGCTGCAGGTGGAAATATACAAGATTGTTGGTGCTGGACTTGGTAACCATGGAGCTGGTGTGCAGTATCGGTGTTATCAAGGATAAACTCAAGATTTATTCTTGAATTATATTGTGTCACCAAGGGGAAAAGCTTGCAGATAAAATACCTAAGTTCCACTAAGGACAGATACCCTGGACTGTCTTCATCCATGTGGGTCCAGAGGTTAGTCTAAGGTCTCGCTTCCAACATACATCTCCTTTCCCACCATTCAGTATTGATTAACGGATGCATCTATTCTTTCATCTGATAAGCAACAATTAGCACATGCCTTGCTAAACACTACAATGGATAAAAGAACAATACCTGCCATCCAGGCTGCCTGGCCAACAGTACACAAGATGTGTGTATTACCATGGGCTAGTCCTCTAGAGAGGTGCCACCAAACCTAGAGGAAAACCTGCAACTGAAGGAAACCATACCCAATCTGGTGAGTAAACTATAACTTCAATAGAGGCCCCAGTCATTTCATTTATTAAAATTTAAATATAAATATTTTCCTCCCACAGATTTAGCACTTGGCTTAAGTTTGGCTGAAAAGCTGGCTGCAGCTCCACACTTAGAGAATAGGCTGCTTACCGAGAAATGGGTGGTGACTGGGGGTTCTTCCCTTTGGAGGCATCTGCATTTCTGAGACCAGCAGCTTCTTCAAGACCAGGCCTGAGGGAACAACCATGTGGGAGTAAAAGCAATGGGCTCCAGGTGCATCTGAAGAAAGACCTTTCGGTGTACTTCCCTTAATACAATAGCATCAAAAAATAATAAAATAATTAGGAATAAATTTAACCAAGGAGGTGAAAGATCTGTGCACTGACAATTACAAGACATTAATGAAAGAAGTTGAAGATGACACAAATAAATGGAAAGATAATTTGTGTTCATAGACTTGATGCATTAATATTGTTAAAAATATTCTTACCTACCCAAAGCCATCTACAGATTTCATGCAATCCCTTTTATAAGTGACATGTTTCACAGAAATAGAAAAAGAGTCCTAAAATCTATATGAAACCAAAAAAGTAGCCAAAGTCATCTGGAGCAAGAAGAACAAAGCTGGCGGCATCACACTACCTGATTTCAAATTACACTACAAAGCCATAGAATCAAGACAGTATAATACCATTATAAAAACTGACACACAGATCAATGGAGGAACAGAACAGAGAGTCCAGAAATAAACCCATGCATTTACAGTCAACTAATATTTGATGAGGGAGCCATGAATACTTAGTTAGGAAAGGATGACCTCTTCAATAAATGGTGTCGGAAAAACAGGATATTCACATGCAAAAGAATGAAATTGGACCCCTATTTTACATCACGCACAAGAATTAACTGCTGATGGACTGAAGACTTAAAGATAAGATCCAAAACTGTAAAACTACTGGAAGAAAACATAAGGAAATTTTCCTTGACATTGGCCTTTTCAATATGACACCAAAAATGCAAACAACAAAAGCAAAAAATAAATGAGACTACATCAAACTAAAAGGCTTGTGCACAGCAAAAGAAATAATCAGCAAAATGAAAAGGCAACCTATAGAATGGGATAAAATAGTTTCAAACCATCTATCTAATAAAAAGTTAATATACAAAATATGTAAGAGCTCATATAATTCAATAGCAAAAAAATCGATTAAAAAATAGGCAAAGACTTTGCTGTATGGCAGAAATTGACAGAACAATGTAAATCAATCTGAGTAAAATAAGAATCAACGAGTCCATGATGATAGTAGAAAAGAAAAAAAGAGAAAGGAAGTTCTACGAGTAGAATGCAAGAGATGGAGAAGGAAAGATAGAATTAGAAAATAATCGTAATAATTGATTCAGGCCAGAATCATCAGTGGATAAAAAAAAAATGGTGGGTAAAAAGTTTGATGAGGAACAAGATATTAAAAGTCTTAAATCATATCCCTAAAACTACTCATTCTCATCAATATATTATCAATTATTAATTAATAAGCACAACATATTCATTGATTAACATTACCGCTGTAATACTTGGGAGATGCTATCTTAACCAACTGGAAAGTTTACATAAAAAAAAATAATAATGGGCAAAATCAACCTTGTTTTGCCTCCTAATATATAATCTTTAAAGATCATTCCAGATTGGAGGACTCTAAAGAGGCAACTAAATGCAAGAGGTAAGCTTGAATGGGATCTAAGACGTATAAATAACATTAATGGAATAATCAGCAAAATTTCAGTGCATTCTGTTGAATTAAATTGGATCAATGTTATTTTCCTCATGTTGAGATTGCACTGTATTTAGAAGAATTTCCTTGTTTTTAGAAAATACACACTGAAATATGAAGGAAAGGGGGCATCACATCTGCAACTCACAAATGGTTCAGAAATGTTAACAACTCGGAGGGTATTAAGGGAGCTCTTTAAACTATTTTTGCAGCCTTTTTTGCAATTTAAAATGATTTCAAAATAAAGGTTTTAAAAAAGATACATTACCCTCCAAATCCATCTTATCTTTTCAAAATGTTTATCATGGTTTTCTTTAAGAATCAACTCTGTTAGCTCTACTGAAAATATGGTTAGCTCTAGTATTTCGTAAATATAGATGAGAATGTGGTTCAGCCCAGCCTCTCATTCGTTCACTCAGCAATAATTTCTTAAGAGCATGCTGCATATAAGGATCTTTCCCAAAAGTCATCTAAGGATAAAATAAAATACATTTGTAAGTAAAAATCCTGAATCTTTTGATTACTTCACTATCGAGTGAGGAGTTTCAGGAAAGTAGGTAATAGAATTGATTGTGGCATGGCTATCCAGTCGGGTGACAAATTGAACAGAAGAATGAAAATCAGTTGACAATTTAGTTTCAATAATTGCCTTGACAAGCCAAGGTAGGAAAATATGGTTAGTATCAATGCATTTGGTTCATGTGTTTATGGCAGTGAATTTGGGGAGGATAATGATCTGGTACCTTGTGGCCTATTTTCCAGGACTCTGAGTTTGTGACTTGACAGCTGATGCTGCTTTTCCTCAAACCTCTACAATTTCTTTTTCTCACTAGGGTAGTCTTCTTTTCTGAATTAAGGATTCTTTTCTCTGCACTTTGGCAATAAAAGAAAAAAAAGATTCTGAGTAGGTTTTGCCCCTCTTAAATCCTGAAGGAAAATAAATCTTTTGGTTAGACATTTTAGAAAAGGGTCTTTCTCAAAGGGTGGCTCCAAGGCCACAGCATCTGTATCACCTGGAAGTACTTATTAAAACTTAGCAGAAGTTCCCATGTGGCTCAGTGGTAATGAACCCAACTAGTACCCATGAGTTCAATCCCTGGCCTTGCTCAGTGGGTTGAGGATCCGGCATTGCCTTGAGCTATGGTGTAGGTCACAGACGCAGCTTGGATTTGGCATTGCTGTGGCTGTGGTGCAGGCCAGAAGCTGCAGCTCTGACTGGACCCCTAGCCTGGGAACTTCCATGTGCCATGGGCGCAGCCCTAAAAGCAAAAGATAGATAGATGATAGACAGATAGATAGACCTTAGCAGTGAGGATTCTAGAGTGCATCCTCAGACCTATTGAGTTGAAATTTGTAGTGATGGGACCTGGAAATCTGCCTGTGAACAAGTACTTGTGCTGGTTTTGTTACCAAACCAGACTTGGGTCTGCTCACCTGCGTGCGGTAAAGCGCGTCTACTGATGCTGAGTATTGTGAAAGAAATAGCAGCATTTGCTGCAATGCACCAAGCAAGGAGTCCAAAGCAAGAAATAGCAGCATTTGCTGCAATGCACCAAGCAAGGAGTAACTAGTGCTCAAAACACCCAAACTCATGAATAGGTTTCAGCAAAGCATTTCTTTTCTTTTCTCTTTTCCTTTTTTGTCTTTTTAGGGCCACATCCACAGCATATGGAGGTTCCCAGGCTAGGGGTCCAATCAGGGCTATAGCCACCAGCCTATTACCACAGCCACAGCAACGCCAGATCCGAGATGCTTCTGCAACCTACACCACAGTTCATGGCAACACCGGATCCTTAACCCACTGAGCAAGGCCAGGGATCGAACCTGCATCCTCATGGATACTAGTTAGGTTCATTTCCTCTGAGCCAGGACAGGAACTCACACAGCAAAGCATTTTTAAAGGCAAGGTGAGGGAGGGGCATGCCAGGGTACGTGATCAGCTCCCGCGGATTTCTCTGATTGGTTGATATTGACGTTGAGGTAATAGGGTAGCGTCACACAGGTTAACTTTATCAATGCTTAGGCGCCAGTCTGGAGCTACATGCTCCTGATCATCAAGTAGTTAATTTCTTTCATTTGGTGGTGGCTTAAGCACTTGTAAAAACAACTTAGGAAATGCACGCCAGATACCATTACCTAGGTACTTCAGGGAGGAGCTACAACCAAGGATATGTGGTTAGGGGGTCTGTCCCGGGAAGACACCATAAGGCCCTGCTTGAGAACCATAAGGCCCTGTTTGAGAACTGGCCCCATATATGGAGGGCTGTGAGAGACTGAAGAAAGAGGCATACCACTCCAGGTTGGTAGGTTTCAGTTTTAATAACCTAGGGGACTTACATAGGAGGCTTGTCTTGAGTAGCTGTAAGACCAGAAGATTTCCACATTCTGCCAGAGTCGTTTTTTTATTGTAATTTCTTTTTTATAGTTATTTTTTATTGAAATATAGTTGATTTGCAATGTTGTACTAGTTTCAGCTGTACAGCAAAGTGATTCAGTTATACATGTAGAATCTTCGAAGTTTATATAGAGGCTTTTCCTGGGTTTATTCACCTATATCATCCAGGTGATCTTAACAACACCTTACTCTCTCAAGCCTACATTCTTGGAACATTGTAAGAATGGTGGCAGAAGTCCATTCCAAGGTCAGCAGAGGCAGTGAGGAGACTCTAGTTGCCAAGGGTCAGCTCACAAGTCAACCAAAGGTCATGTCCCCTCCATGACATCCTCCAACAACCTGTGGGTTTCTTCCTCCATAAAATGCCCAGCATTTCCATTACTGTTAATTGCATAATCTCCTTTCCAGGAGAGGTCTATGGCAGGCAAGCTAATTTCAGTATGAGGTAGATTTTTTTTTTCTCTTTCCAGTACAGTTATACAGTTTAGTACTTGATCTGCAGCTTTGAACATCATGTGCCTGGGGTTGGATGTGTTTATATCATGGGGTTGGAATGGTAATGTTTTGAAACTCAGGAGTTTATAAGTTATGTCAGCGTGGAATGTATATTTACAAAGCCACAGTGTTTAATAATCAAGATGCAGGGTTACATGTGTGTACAACCATGCACATGGGAGAAAATTTATATTGACAATAACAAGGTTTTTGAAACCTACACCAGCCCCAAACAAACCATGGGATTCTTCTATTCACACCAATTGTTCAGACGAAGCTTCTCCCTTCGATCACCTCCTAGGCATTATTTCAGGCACTGACTGCCACCCAAGATGTTGCGGTCAGAGTTGTCACAGAATAGCCAGCTCTTTGTGTGATATGACTTGAAATATTGGATACCCCCCCAATCAAAAATAACTATTATTTTCTTCTACCCTGTCTCCCTGATGCCAGATTCTGGGATTCCCACAGTTTCTGATAAACAGTTACAGACATATTTGGTTAGGACTGGGGTAAATAGGGATGTACTTCAAGAAAGATCCTTTGTTGAAGCAAAACCTGTCGGTTACAGACAGGTAGTCCCCCAAATTGAACATGTCAACACCGTCTGTAAAACATGACAAAGCTTTCTTAATAGAACTGTTTTTAATTAATTCAAAATCTTTTGCAAATATTTAGAATCAGAACTCAGCTCATAGGGTATTCTCAGTCCTCTGCAGAGTCTTGTGTTTGCCAACTTCTAATTGATATTCTAAAGAACACAGAAATGAAATTTGCGCCATTTGCTCATACCAAAACCTGGGTAGATGACCGTTTCTCAAAACAATACTACTGGAGTTCCCTTCGTGGCTCAGTGGTTAACGAATCCGACTAGGAACCATGAGGTTGCGGGTTCGATCCCTGGCCTTGCTCAGTGGGTTAAGGATCTGGCGTTGCCGAGAGCTGTGGTGTAGGTTGCAGACACGGCTCGGATCCCGCGTTGCTGTGGCTGTGGCGAAGGCCGGCAGCTACAGCTCCTGTTAGACCCCTAGCCTTGGAACCTCCATATGCCACGGGTGCAGCTCTAGATAAAAGGCAAAAAGACAAAAAAAAAAAAAAAACAAATACTACTGTACCCTATGTTCAAAGTCAACTTTGTCCTTTTGTCCTTTTGTCAATGAAAGTCCTTTTGTCCTTTCTCACGCCATCACCCACAACCCAATAATTTTCTCTTTAATCTCTAGAACATTTTCATCAGCCTCGCAAATTTCCTTCATTCCTTTTTGCATCCAGTCATCTCCCTCCACCCTCACCGGGCAGCCACTGATCTGTTTTCTGTCCCTATGGTTTTGCCTTTTCTAGAATGTCATGCAGCTGAAAACATACAGTACAAAATTGTTTGTCAGGCTTCTTTTAGTTGGCATAATGCCTTTGAAATTCATCTATGATGTTGCATGTACCAGCAATCCATTCATTTTTAGTGCCAAGTAGTATTTCATTGTATGAAGACACCAGCTTGTTCATCCACAGAAGCCATCTTTAGATAATCATCACACTTCTGACATGCTGTTCTCCGAGGAGGCCATGACCCATTTGAACTTCACTGCTACACCGAATATATTAATAGATTGTAAAAGACACTGTTTTTTGTCTACCAAACCCATTCCCTGCCCCATCCCCTTCCCCCATGCCCCTCAACTTCCTCTTTCTCCTTGTTGGCTTCTCTCATTTCTGGGGACATTACTTCAGGGTAGGGGACCAAATCCCTCTTCCACCAGAGTGGATCTTCATTAGACTAATTCCATTTCGGTGACCATGTTATCTGACCAATGTGAGTTGATGGAAAAATCTGCTGGAAGCTTCTGGGAAAAAAACTTCTTGTCTCCTAGTCCCCGTTCTCTTGATCTTAGTCTCCACAGCCTCCTAATTATGAGAGCAGGAACTCATTCACATAGGAGCCCACTGGAGGTAGGCTATAGCAAAATTTTCATTGAGCTTTGGGGGTTCCCCTTTGTTGGCTTCCTATCACATTGGCGTCAGTGGCAAATGAATAAAAAGAGCATGGTACGTTCTCCAAAATACCTGACCAGTGCTGTTCAAAACTGTCAAGGTCATAATAAGAGAAAATGAGAAAATGACATGCATTGGAGGAGACTAAAATTATATGGTGACTAAATGCAAAGTAGTATCCTGAATTGGACCTGGGAATGCAAGTGGCACATCAGCGGGAAAACTGAAGATATGCAAATGATGTCTGTGGTTCAGTTAAGAGTATTACACCTGTGTTAATTTCTTAGCTTTGATAAATGTGCCATGGTTATGTAAGACGTTAACAGTACGGAAGGCTAGATAAAGGGTATAAGGAAACACTGTGCTATCATCATAACTTTCCTGTAGGTCTAATTTTATTTTATTTATTTATTTATTTTTTGCCTTTTGCCTTTTCTAGGGCCGCACCCACGGCATATGGAGGTTCCCAGGTCAGGGGTCTAATCAGAGCTGTAGCCTCCGGCCGACGCCACAGCCACAGCAACACGGGATCCAAGCTGTGTCTGTGACTTACACCACAGCTCACGGCAATGCCAAATCCTTAACCCACTGAGCGAGGCCAGGGATTGAACCTGCAGCCTCATTGTTCCTAGTCGGATTCGCTAACCACTGAGCCATGACGGGATTCTGTAATTTTTTTTTTTTTTAATTTTAGGGCCATAGGCTATTTTTGAACATAATAAGTCTTCTGTGATTTGTTGCTTAGAGGATTAACTTCAAGTGCTTAGGATGGTTTTGAGAGCTTATTAATTAATTCCACAAATGTTTACTGAGTTCTTACTAGGTATCAGGCACAGTTTAGGTGCTAGGAATATACCTTGTACAAAACAGACCAAAAAAAAAAAAAAAAGCTTGTCCTCATGGAGCTTATATTGTAGTAAAGGAGGTTAAATAGAAAGAAAAGAGAAAGAATCAAATAAATATATTGTCAGACAATAATAAATGCCATGAAGAAAAACTAAAGCTGGATGTTATTTAGAACCAGAGGTGACACTGCAGCAACATGTATGGACCTAGAAATTGTAAGTGAAGTAAGTCAAAGACATATCATATGAGATCACTAGTATGTGGAATCTACAAAAATGATACAAAACTTACAAAACAGAAACAGACTCAAAGATTTTGAAAAAAGAAAAAAATAAACTCCCTTGTTACCAAAAAGGAAACGTGGGGCAGGAGGGATAAATTAGGGGGTTGGGACTGACGTACATGCACTATCATATATAAAATAGATAGTTAACAAGGACCCATTGTATAGCTCAGAGTAATCTGCTCAATACTGTATAATAATAACCTTTATGGGAAAATGGTCTGAAAAGGAGCAGATATGTGCATATGTGTAGCTGATTTACTTTTCTGTTCACCTGAATTAACACAACTTTCTAAGTCAACTGTACTCCAATATAATTTATTTTAAAAATAAAAAAATAGAGCAAGAGGTTAGAGAAGGCATTTATGGTAAGATATATTTGAGCACAGAACTGAAGAGGGTGGGTGAGCCATACAAATATCTAGGGTGAACACTTCTGAGACAGAAGCAACAGCTTCTGCAAAGGTTCTGAGGTAAGAATGAGCTTGGCATGTTCAGAGAGCAGCAGGATTCACAAAGAAAGTAGAAGGAGCTAAGTTCAGAGAAATACCTGACATTCAGGTCAAGGCCATGATAAAGATTTTGGATTTTTTTTTTTTTTTTTGGCTTTTTAGGGCCACACCCACAGCATATGGAGGTTCCTGGGCTAGGGGTCGAACCAGAGCTGTAGCCACCAGCCTATGCTACAGCCACAACAACACAGGAACTGAGCCACATCTGCAAACTACACCATAGCTCATGGCAACGCCAGATCTTTAACCCACTGAGCGAGGCCAGGGATCGAACCCGCAACCTCATCGTTCCTGGTTGGATTAGTTTCTGCTGTGCCACGACGGGAACTCCTTGAATGTTATTTTAAGTGCAATGGAAAGGTCTTTGGGGGCTTTGAGTAGGAGAATAACATAATCATATTTATTATTTAAATTCTAGCCACCGTGTTTAGAATAGACCATGGAGGGGGAAGCACAAGGACTGTGCTACGGTAAGCCAGCATGGTAAGAAAGGAAGGTGTTTTGTCTTGGATTAGAGTGATAGAAGTAAAAGCAATGAGAAATTGTTGAGATCGGGATACAATTTAGCTAATAAGACGATAGATTTTATAAATATTGTGAGAAAAAGAAAGGCTTTCAGAATGATTCTAACTTGAGAATCTAGGAAAAAAGTTAGTGCCATTTACCATAGTGAAGAACAATGAGATGATGGAACAGGGGTGCTGGAGACCAGCACTCAGTCTGGGGCCATGTTGGTTTGACATGTCTGTTGGGAAGTTGTGTGTTCATTTCAATACTTTGAGGGAGAGATGAGGGCTGCAGATAAAAAATAGGTGGGACTTAAAGTCATGGAACTTAGAGAATTTCCTATAGCAGTGACAGTGTCTACACAGAACAAAAGAGGGTTAAGAAGCTGTAGAGAATTCTCGAAGTCTGTAATTTGTGTTAAATTACACATACTCTCACACACTCAGATATCCTGATACATACTCGCAGGCCTTCCTTCCCATTGAAAATCACTGTCCTCTTCTCTTTTATGAGGCATCCAACTGGGGCATCAGAAACTAATGCATTTTAGCCTGCATTTCAATAAGATATAAGTGTGTCCATTAGGTTTAATATAGACATGAGCAGGCAATTAGCATTTAAAATACCCTAATCAGAAAAGCTGTTCCAAGGATGGTTGCTCCATGTTGATCTGTTCACAGTTTTCAAGAATAAAGTATTTTAAAAGTTCATTTTAATTAACTCAAAAAAACTTTCTCTTTCCTATTTCTCTCCATTTTGGCCTCTTTTTCAGATAAAGTCTTTATTTCCCGCCTCCTCCTCTTCCATAAATTTTAGCTCTATCATGTACACTCAGCTCTCAGGCCTCCTCACCAGCCACCACCCTCAGTGGTTCAGTTTTGGAGTTTTTCTGCCATCGTGACCCTCATCACACTGTTGACATTACAATGCCTCTCATTTATAAGGAACATAATTTATTCTACAGTAAACAGTGAACACAGCAGCAATCAAAATTAAATCCTCAGTTTTGGAGTCTGAATAATAAGGCTTCTGAGCCATCTTGGCCACTCATTTCACAATGAAAAAGTATTTCTAATGTGCATTTCACTAACTGACAAATCCTCTGTAATGGGAGATAAAGGTCATTGAAACTGTGTTTAGTAAGCCCACCCAACACCCCACACGTAGGCTTTATTTTTTTTATTACTCAATGAATTTTATTACATTTATAGTTGTACAAAGATCATCACAGCCCAATTTTATAGTATTTCAGACTTTGAAAAACTTAAGATTTCCAAAGAGACAGGTTGCAGGGTGGGGGGTGTGCTGGGGGTTTGGGATGGAAACACGTAGGCTTTAGATGAGAGTCTCTGTGGACTCCCTAACTACGCCTGGAATAGGCATTTCTGACTAGGATATTTCAAATATGGATGAACTGCCTCCTTACCTGTCCAAATAGGCATCTAACTAACACATAAACATCTTGTTGACGTGCAGGTTAAAACACAGGTTCCTCCGCCCCAAAGTTCTGTTGAATCAGAAACTCTGGCATTGAGGGCTGAAAATCAGTGATGTAGAAAGTTCTATGGATAACTCAGGTGGTCCTGATACAGCCTAGAGTTTAAGGACTCTGGCAGTAGAAAGAGGAGGGGCTGCCCTGACCCCCACATGCACTTACTATGGAAAACTGAACAAACCAAGGGAAGAATCAACTCTCCTTCTCCCCTTCAAAAGCTGGGACTGTACAAGAAGCCATGGAGAAACTGGGAGAAACTGTGGAGGATTTACAAGCCACAAATGACAACACCCACTCCTTACCTGGAATTTCCCAAGATTCTCCAGAAATGTGACCATAAAGGAAATGGGCCCTTATCTCTTTCCTATTTACCCCAGCACGAGGGTGGATCACATGTGATTTGACCGCAAATATCTCTTTCTGGGAAAAAGAAAAATTATTCTTTAACCAAAATGAGGAGAAGAATGAAAAATTTTAAATGAGCTGCCTAGAAACCACAGCTGTTCTGTATCTCAGGTGGGTTTCAAACAAATCTTTATCATAGTAACTCAACTCCCTGGCTGCTTGCCATGTATTATACTTGGTTTTCTATTAAATATGTATCCCTATAATGCAATAAAGTCATACTATTTCCAAAAAATAGAAAAATTGACTGTGATGAAGATTAAAACCTAATCCCCAAGGAGTGTCCAACAACAGATGAATGGATAAAAATGATGCGTATTTATATACAATGCAATACTACACAGCCATAAAAAAGAATGAAATTTCACCATTTGTAAAAACATATCTGCACTTGGAAGGTACTGTGCTCAATGAAATAAGTCAGACAGAGAAAGACAAATACTTATGATATCACTTATGCATGGAATTTAAAACATAAAACACTTTAGTGAATATAATAAATAAGAAGCAGACTCAGAGATACAGAGAACAAACTAGTGGTTACCAGTGGGGATAGGGAAGAGGAGTAGGGCAATATAGGGTAAGAGATTAAGAGGTACAAACTATGTCTAAAATAAATAAGCTACAAGGATATATTATACAGCATAGTGAATATAGCCAAAATTTTATAATAACTGTATATGGAGTCTAACCTTTAAAAACTGTGAATCGCTATGTTGTACACCTGAATCTTATAGAATATTATATACAAACTATGCCTCAATTATTAAAAATACTTAAAGTATTTTACTATATCAGGTAGTAATGGTACTTCAGGTTTAACATGACCAAATGGAATTCTTTCCCATGGGAATTCAATACTAACTTCACAAATCAGCTTATTGTAGAGGCAGTTTCTTTAGTCACTAATTGATACCAAAAATAATACAATAATCATTGTCAAGAAAGTAAATTAGGTGTGACTCTGAATCAATAAATATTTTACATACTCTTTGCAAAGCAAAAAAAAAACTAATCCCTAAGGAAATTATTAGAGTGCTTGGTTTTGAGGACATTAGGTTGTTTAACAGAATTGCCTACCAAGAATGAAAACGATTTCACGTAATGGAAAAAAGATCGAGGTTTAAGAAAATACACACACATAAATATTTACACCGAGGGAATATTTTTAAGTAGGAGACTTTCTTAAACCACTGAATCGACCAAAACCGGAACACAAAATTATTTGGGGGTAAACTGGATCTCTGTATCTCTTGCCTCTCAATTCATGAAGAATTTCGGCAATAAAATCCCAGTCCCAGTAAACTGTTTTCATTCCACTCAAAGCCCTCTAAAATTAGACAAAACAGAGAGAAGGAATCTAGTAGCTAACTATTTCATGGAATCAAGGGTTTAGCAACAGATTTAATGAAGCAAGTGGAAACAAGCCTGTAAATGATGAATGCGGTCTCATCCTTTAGTTACACCGTGTTGGTAGATACGAGACACATCGTCCAAAGGAGATAAACTCAAGTTGGGAAATCTAAGAATGACCAGTATAAAATGTACACTTAGAACATTCTTCCAAATCAGACTTCTATGCAAGACAGAAAATAACAAGAAAACACTGACACCAACATCAGAAGTTTAGATAATAACATTTGCCGTGATTTTCTGCTACTTATTTTGCAGATGAATAAACAGGCCCAGAAAGAATCATGGCATGCTGAAGGATTTCAGCTGGAACAGAACTTAGTTCTCCTGGTTCCAGCCCTACCTTCTTCCTAAAGGCACTTGTCCAAGTTTCCACTGTTGTTTGTGTTTGTGTTGCTTTTTTAGAACAACTCAGGACTCAAAGAACACTCAGGACTCAAAGTAATGACGGGGGAGCAGCAGGCCCACAGGGGGTCTGCTGTCCAGGCCACTACCTCTCCCAAGCTTGAGGTTCACAGGGTCACAGGTAGAAACCACTGCAGTTTCCATCTCTCCAAACTCCCTGTTGCTTGACCTTGGAGAAGTCTAATAATGCCATGCTTCTGTCTTCATTTGCAAACAGTGGTGGTAAAAAACTTTCCCAGCCAAACTGCTATACATGCTTTTTAAAACAGTAGCAGAAGAGGTTGCATGACATCAACCCTGTAGCCAGTCTGCAGTGAGGTCTGTTATGAGGACCACATGACCCTGACACAGGCCATTATCCAAAGTGGTAACCCATGGCATTCTATTTCCGGATCTGCTAGGACCCTGACCTTGGGCTATCTGCCACCTGTTTTCAGCCATTCTCCTGCTTGGCTGGTGAGAAGTGGACTGAGTTTCCTCAACCCTTTGTACATTCTAAGGCGTGGGTTCTCAAATGGTACTCACCTAAAACTCAACTGGGATGTTTCTTGAAATGCCTGTTTCCAGGCTGTGCATGCAGGCATTCTTATTCGGTGGCTTTGGCGCATGTCCTGGGAATCTGCATTTTAACAAATGACATGACTGTGCATCATTGATCCTCCCCACTTAACCCTGTGCTGCTGACCCAGGACACAGACAAGCTACGTGACTGGGCCAGCAGGCACCTCCTCGGCCACTCTGCCAAGTTCACTGCAGCCTTCAGTGTCCTAAATGCCCAGTCCTTGCAGGCACCTGCTGGCTGGTCCCTTTAAAGACCCCATGCCTTGGCTACATCTGAATGGGGGAGGGTTCAGTCTCTAAAGATTTCCTAAACCGTTTTTATCTCCCAGGCCTGCGGCTCTAGGC
This sequence comes from Catagonus wagneri, assembly GCA_004024745.2. Lineage (NCBI taxonomy): Eukaryota > Metazoa > Chordata > Mammalia > Artiodactyla > Tayassuidae > Catagonus > Catagonus wagneri. The sequence continues at coordinate 4,943,046 of PVHT021183631.1, read as the reverse complement.
TCGAAATCAGGCTAATTTTCCTTTCAACCCCCAAAACACAAAAGATTCATTTTCCTCCCTTTCTTGGGCAATAAACTTACTTGCCTTGAGGAACCTAGACTTATGAAACACAGAGGCCTATTTACTAAAATTTCTTGAGAGCAGCTTCTCCCTCAGCCAATGGCATAAGCCCTTTGGGTGGTCACGCATGGAAAACACAATCAACAATGAAGAGATTTCTCGGCCCAGGTCACTGGAAGGTCCAGCGCCAGGTCAGGCCCCAAGCTTGTCTTGCTTCAGTTTCTCTCCATCTGCTTTTTTTGTTTTGCTTTCAGTCTCTCTACTTGCCTTGCATAATGTAAGGAGCACCCAACTCCATGGCCACCTACCCCAGAGGGAGAGAGGGTGTGTCCGCCACAGCATTCAAAGCAAAATAACCTGGGGTTCCTCCTGATCAGGCCATGGCTGCCACGTGCTTGCCCTGAGCCAGTGACTGCAGACTGCTGATGGACCACTCCCACCCCGAAGCTGGGGGTGGCGTCAGAGTCGCCCCAGGAACATAGTATGGGACGGGGTGGACCCTGGGTCCTTTAGGATTCGGGGAAGGAGGAACAGGATGTGGGGTAGCCTTACAACAGCCGAAGCAGCTACTGCTGGCCCAAAGTTCACCCCAGGGATTCTCTGACAGCAGCAGAAACCAGGTACAGAGTAAGTCTTTGGTGGTTGACCCGCTGCACGTGGATACAGGTAAAGGAGCCTTGAGGGGTAATGGAAATGGCAGGGCTTCCATCCAGCGAGGAAAGTGTTTACCTGACACGCGAGTTTCCTCTGCTACCTGTCTCCTCCAAGTTGAATCTTAAAGTTTCCCCCGGATAAAAGTCCCTTCACATTTAATGGCTCTTATTCCCTAAGTAATTTTGTATCAATCGAAAAATCTGACAGTTATGTCCTCTTAAAGGCATGGTGCCGATTTTCTTTAGAAGCATAAAAGTATGCTCAAGCAGAAGAACGAATGGAGGTAAAATATTTCAAACTATGAAAACAGCAGTTTTTGTACATCAATGTTCTTTTTTTCTTGGAAGGAATTGGTATCCCATTTTTTTTTTAAAAGAACACCTGTTTTATCATTTCTAGGGCTGGAATAGGAACCCAGAAACAAAAAAGGCCCAGTTCTTTTAAGAGCAACCAAAGGATAAAATTAAAGAAACACTCATCAGCTGGGAGGAACTTGAGTAAGTAAAGTCTCAAGACCAAGTTAGAAGAGGAACAAAAGATCAATTACGGCTTGTAGAGAATCAACATAGAAAACAAGATCAACAGAGTCCATGAAAGATCTCCAAGAGGAAGGAGGTTTAAAAAGTGACACTTGGGAGTTCCCATTGTAGCTCAATGGGTTAAGAACTCGACATAGTGTCCATGAGGATGCAGGTTCGATTCCATGGCCCCACTCAGTGGGTTAAGGATCCAGCATTGCCACAAGCTGTGGTGTAGATTGCAGATCTGACATTGCTATGGCTGTGGTGTAGACTGGCAGCTGCAGCTCCAATTCAACCCCTAACCCTGACTTGCATATGCCTCAGGTGTAGCCCCTAAAAAGAAAAAGAGGAAAAAAATTTTTTAAATAAAAAAAGTGACACGTCTTTGGTATGGATTCACCTAAATCCATTAATTCCTCCCCAAACATAGCCCATGAAGATCTTATGTTCCCAGTGGTAGAGAATGACTTAGGAAAGAAAGGAAAATGAACCATCGGCAACAAAAAAGGTTTCCTCACCTTTCTGAAAGAGACACAGGAATGGACAAGTCCTCTTCTTCCACTGGGCATTGTCTTGTGAGGTGATGCCTAGAACTTGGCAGTCAGCTGGCCTGAGGACCAAAGCCACCAGGGACAGCAGAATAAGAGAGTCTCAGAGAAGCAAAGCCCGGCCCTGTGCCTGCCACTTAAAGTCTGCCCTGACTCTGCTTCCTGCTGCATGATAAACTTCCCTGTGTTAAGCCAGTTGGAGCCAGAACTTTGAGTTACTTGCAGGAGAAAGCTTTCTTAGACAAAGCTTTTTGGTAACCCTGGGTTCCAGCAGTTAACTTCTAGTACATAAACTTGATAATCCATTTTAATTATTGGTATAGGATGCTTTGGGCTGCAAAGGAGAGAATGCATGGCAAATGGGCTTTCAACAATAAGGACATTTATCTTACTTAACAAGAAATAGGGAGGTAGGTGCTATATCCAGGCTATCTATCCTATTAGACTCCATATCTGTCATCCCCGGATGACATTGTCAAAAAGCAGGGAGGGAAATGTGCAATTTATTCTTACACGTCTTTGCTTTGTTTAGTAAAGAAAGTTGTTCCTAGAAGTCCCCTAGTATCTCTCCCCTTAAGTCTCATTGGCCAGAACTGGGCGGGTTACCGGGCCATGCTCCCTTCAAGAAAGTACCTGCCTGGAGTTCCCACTGTGGCACAGTGGATTAAGAATCTGACTGCAGCAGTTCAGATCATTGTGGAGATGCTGGTTCAATTCCCCAGCCCAAGCAGTGGCTTAGCGGATCCGGTGTTGCCACAGCTATGCTGTTGTTCCACAGCTGCGGCTCAGATTCAATCCCTGGCCTGGGAGCTTCCATAGGTTTAATGGTGGGTGGGCCAGTGAAGAAGGAGCAGGAGGAGGTGGAGGAGGAGGGGAAGGAGAAGGAGAGGAAAAGAAGAAGAAAAGTACCTGGCCTTTCCAGCATCTCATGGAGCTGGCTCTGCCAGGCAGGAGGCTATGGGAAACTGGTGGGTAGGAGGCCCTAGCCCTTAGCCAAATCCCCTCAGCCCAGTTTCCCCTAACCCAAGTTATGCTCATATTTTTCCATGTGAAGAAAATATCTCATACTCTTTTGGCAGAAAACATATGATAATGCATTAGTTTAGTTCCAAATAATATATATTTAATGAATAGCTGGATGTCAAATTTCTTAGTTTCTCATGGCCTGATACACCAACAGCACAGAGAACAGGGAGGGAAGAGGCTCTCACTTAGCTGCTGAATCATTACAAAGCTCTCTTACTGGGCAGGGAGTCAGCGGAGTAGCATGTACCCTCCTGCAGAGGAACTGAAGGGGATGGAGTAGGATAGTTATGCAAGTAGTTATAGGAGTCCCAGGAAGGGACCATGGAGAGAGAGGGAAACCTGGGGAAATTTGGGAGACCACTGTAAGTTAATAATTGCGCAAGAGGGCCATCAGAACGAGGCAGGCTTGCTTGACTAGTGGAGGCACAAGGTATGCCTCAGGTCATTGGGTGGGGGATGGGGCAACGCCTGCATTTGGGTTCAGACCAAGGGCAGGAATTTAAGGACCCCCCCCCCCTGCTGATTTGAATAAGCACCAGGACAGTCCTAGTTTGATCTTATAGGGTCAAGTTCTGTTTCAGGGATAGCAAGGAGGAGCTACTACCTGAAGAAAGAGGAAGAGGCACTGTTTTCCCACCGCTACTCCCCTTGGGTGATAAAACTGTAACCCACCTAATCCTCAGGGCAGAGCCTACTTGCCAGTCCCCTTGCGTCTCTCACAAGCATCCTATTTCTTGCCTATCACTTTGTCTTTCACTGAATTCTTTCTGCATTGAGGCACAAAGAACCTGAACCTCAGTAAATCCAGACACCAGGTGAGTGATTCTCATTTAAAAACCGTGGGTTCAAGTCCCAGTCTGGGTTCTGGCTAGGTTTAAGTCATAAGTGCTGTCAGTTTCAGAACTCTAGAGGCTCATAGCCATTGGCTTGTTAAACGGGTCTTTAGACAACAATTTGATGCTTGAAGTACCTAAAACTACACGTGGATTTTATTGTATCTTCATAGTTTCCTACGTGGTTCTCTTTTTCCTTCCCCGATACCTAACAGGCAATCTCAAAAATCAAAAATGGAAAAAACGGAGTTCCCATCGTGGCTCAGCAGGAATTAATCTGACTGCTATCCATGAGGAATCAGGTTCGATCCCTGGCCTCGCTCGGTGGGTTAAGGATCCAGCATTGCCATGAGAGCTGTGGTGTAGGCTGCAGACATGGCTCAGATCCCACTTTGCTGTGGTGTAGGCCGGTGGCTGCAGCTCTGATTCAACCACTAGCCTGGGGACCTCCATAAGCCTTGGGTGCAGCCCTAAAAAGACAAAAAGAAAAAACAAAAAAAGCAATGTTTCTGGCTATTGTTCTATGACTAGACTTCCCCAGGGATGTCTGGGATTTGGTCCAGACATTTTCTTCCAATACATTTTTCATAGAAATGGTAAAGAAGGAAAGTAAAGTAATACAAATTAAGTATCTATTATATGCCAGATGCCGCTTGGGGTACTTGTCCATTTTCTGATTCAATCAAGGAACGGAGGAGACAGTCTAGTAGAGAGGCTAGAAGCTACATGTCCAAAACAAGTCCCTTCATCTCTCCAACACTCTGTCTACTTATCCCTAAAACAGGGATAACAATAGTTTCTACCCCACAGCGTTGTTATGAGAACTGAACAAGATGATCCAAGCACAGTGCTAGCAGGTAGCATGTGTTCCAAGAATGATTGACACCCCTATGAGCTTGGTGCCATTGCCTCCAGTGATGACTGTGTCCTGTCACTTAGGAGAGCCGAGTTTTAGATTGGCAGGAATTTTACAAGGTAGCTGTTAAACAGTTTTTAGCTTGATGGGAATATTTATGCCCCAGAAATCAGCAAGTGCTACAAGGCAGAGGTTTGCTTCTTCTTGGAGAGCCAGCTGTAAAACATTTCCCAGCACATCACTGATTAGTTCGACTTAATAGATGAGATTCAGAGAGGTAGCTTGCCCAAGGTTACGCAGTGCATAAGGGACAGAAATGGGCCGTGAATTCAGTTCTTTATCATTTCAAACCTGGGCTCTCGGGCTCCTTCTACTCATTTGCAAGTATAAATGTAACATATTGTGCCATTTTCACAGCTATTCTTTAGCAACAATTTATTGAGCATCTATGAAGTATGTACCAAGCACAATTCTAGGGACTACAGGGCCTACATACCAAAAACCAAAAACTGCCACAGTGCCCCAAGCCTACCCTCAAGGGGTGCTCATCATCACATTAAAATTAAACTTTCATGTCGTTTGAACTCAAGCTACTTATCAGCATTGCACCAGGTAAACACCGCCACCCAAGGGCTCTACTCAAGACCTGGAAAAAAATTGTGAGGCTGGTGAACTGTCTGCGAGTCCATTCCATGACACTCCCACTACAGGCCAGTCCTTTCTCCCTCCAGATATGTCCCGGCCAGAGTGTAAGTGGCTCACTAAGAAATGTGCTTATAATGGTATGATATGACACTCTCCTCGAATTATTTGCATTTTTAGAGAATAATCTTCGTAAGAGAAAAGCCCATGCAAGTAGGTAGCTTGATGAGAAATTACCTGTCTGCGGCCGTCACAAACCATGTCAGTTCCTTCCCCTTCCTTCCTACCCCTCCACCAAATTTTGCACAAGTTTTGATGTTCCCTAAACTTTAATCATTTTAATACTACCTTTGTATTTTTCCATACTTGCACCCGTTTCTTTTAATAAATACTTTTTCTTTCAATCAGCTCACTTTTTCCTTAAACAAATTTATTTTAAAAGAAAGCTTCACTGCCTTCAGTAGAACACTATCATGACTTGCCAAAGAGCATAACAATCAAAATAAATAGGCAACTATTGAGATGAAAGAAAATTCCGATGTTAAACTCCAAGAGCCATAGCACAGGCTGCCCGTGGTACATGTGTCCCACTCTAGAAGCACTGCTCTAAGAAGTATTTCCTCTCCTCCCAGGAGCTGAGTTAGCTTTTAAAACACTGATCAATAATATTTATTCTAAGGGTGGTTGCCCCATGCTGATATTTACTGCAACTTGCAAGGATTGTTTTTAATGAAGTCAGAACACTTTCTCATTCTTCTTCTCCATTCCGGCCTCCTTTTCTGAGAAAGTCTTTATTTCCTACCCTTTCAGCTCCGTCATGTACCATGAACCCTGCTCCCTCCTCAGCAGCTCCCACCCTCAGTGGTTTAGTTTGGGAGCTTTCCGTCCCTCTTGGCCCTCTCCACACTGTTAGCATTACAACTCTCCTCATTTATAAGTCACGTGATTATTCCAGAGCAAACTGTGAACACAACAGAATAAATCCTCAATTTGTATGTGTGTGTGTGGGGGGGGTTCTGGATGATAAGGCTGCTGAGCTCTCTTGGGTATGTGGGGTACGGGTACCTCAGGCTCATTTTCTTCTCAGCCTTATAGCCAATGGATTTCAAAGACCTGGGTCTGAACTAACAAGTGTTACGGATTTGCTTGAACCTAGGATGGTTAGTATACCCAGTTCATGCAAGGGGCTGCCTGTGTCGTATTTCTTAGCCTATCTACTTACCTTGAACCCAGCTCATTCTGGTCAAGGAAAAATGGGATTTTTATGTGATCCAATGGGAATCTCGACTTTGACTGAAGATGGATGTTTAGTCCCCCCTGGTAAGTGGGACCAGAGAGCGATTTAATAAGATTTAGAAAATACAAAGGTGTGCGCTGTTTCTTGAACTGGACTGTTGCAGGGCAGAGGAATACACTTTAGTCTCCTAGGAATTAAGCCATCTTGGTCAGGAGGACAAGCAGTGATATTAGCAATTTCGCAGAGAAATCTCTGCTGGATGCTGGATCACGACGCAAAGCAGATGCGCGCTCTGCCCACCTTGAAGCTAAATGTGCTGATGACTCTGCTTTTACACCTTGTAGTTCCCTGCAGACATAAATATTTACATTTGTGAAGACATTTACAAAGCGCATTCACATATTTCTTTTCTTCGAGACCTCAGATGAAGCCAGGACAGGCAGTACATTTTACAGACAAAGAGACTTTGGGAAGTCAAACAAGGTCACACCCGAAGAGCTTGCAAAAACACTCAGGCGTAATTGCTCCATACCCCGTCACCCGGCCACACAGGCCCCAGGGAATATAGTTCCAAAACAAATTCATGTTTCCCCAAATTGCATCTTTCCTCTTGGGTTTAAGGGGCACCACGGCTCAGTCACCCAAGCTGGAAATTCTGGCATCTTCCTAGACACCACGCATTCTCTCATCACCTCCCTCTGAATACCTCTTGAATCTGTCCCTCGCTCTTTGCCCTGATGCTGCCCTCAGCCTCTCTCACCTGGACACTTTGTAATTGAGTTTTAAGTAGTCTCTTTACCTGGAGCTTAGAAACGCCACCCAGCCCAATTATCCTCTACCCAGCTGCCTGGATTTTCAGTATGTAGCTCTGAACATATCACCTCCATGCTTAAAAGTCTTCAATAGCTCCTTCTTGAACAGGGAACATACAGTCCAGTCTCTCTCTCTCTCTCTCTCTCTCTCTCTCTCACACACACACACACACACACACAGAGGTAACCGTATGTTCCACCCCAACTAAACTGCTTTCAGTTTTCAGCTTTACAGAATATGCCATATAATCTTTTTTATCTATTTATTTATTTATTTTGGCTGCCCTGCTGCATACGGAGTTCCCAGGCCAGGGAGCAGATCCGAGCCACAGCTACGACCTCCACCACACCTTCGGCAATGCCAGATCCTTTAACCTAGTGTGCTAGGCTGGGATCGAACCTGTGTCCTGGCACTACAGAGATGCCACCGATCCTGCTGTGCCACAGCAGGAACTGCATGCCAGATAATCTTATAACTGTGCACCTTCTGCTTTACACTGCCCATTCACCCAACCAACACAGGCCTACAGGTCAAGACCCAACTTAGAAGTCAATTTACAATCCCTAGGAAGTTTTGCCTCCTTAGAGTCAACACTCCACTCCCTCTCCTAAGGCCACATTGTACCCTGGACATATTTCTGCTGTGGGGCCTGTGATGCCTTATCACGTTCACTTATTTACTGCTGTCTTCTGCTAAACTTGAGCCCCTAGAGGGCAGAGAAATGTCTTAATGATCTTTGTATATCCAATGACAAGCAAGAAATAAACACATCATGCATTGTCAATAAATGAATTAATGGATTTCTACAGCAAATAACAGTTACTCACCATAATAATCGAACCCAGATTTTCTCTTCTCTATTAGATGAGATTGAAGAACTCCAGAGACGGCAGGGGTGGGACTTAGTAAATTTCTACAATATATTTGCCCAGTAAATGGGTAGCCTTCTTTTTCAATGAAAAACAAACAAACAAACAAAAAAAGCCCATGAATGACCAAATCTCTCAACTCTTTACACTTGATCTTCACCCAGCAACTCCAGCCCTAAGGATTTCTTTGGTAGCTTGTCCACCCAATCATGTGCTTTCTCAACTTGTTCTTTCTTCTTAGGTCAGGGTTTCTCTTTCCTTGTAAATTACTGATCATAGACGAAGGGAACAGCATGCACATACTGTCTACAAAGAACAACAAGGACATTGACTTGGCCACACTTGGGGTTTTCTTTTAGGAAGCCATGGGAAACACGGCTGGGTAGGTGAGGCCAAGTGTGAGCAATAATACAATAGTAAGGCCTTAGAAAGCTTAGAAATCAGCTTGTCCAGAGTTTCCCAGGGTGGGGTCTACATATCATCATGGTGGAGTACAGTTTAAGATATAAAGAGATAGGGAGTTCCTGTTGTGGCTCAGTGGTTAACAAATCCGACTAGGAACCATGAGGTTGCGGGTTCGATCCCTGGCCTTGCTCAGTGGGTTAAGGATCTGGCATTGCTGTGAGTTGTGGTGTAGGTTGCAGACGCGGCTCGGATCCTGCATTGTTGTGGCTGTGGCATAGGCCAGCAGCTACAACTCCCATTGGACCCCTAGCCTGGGAACCTCCATATGTCACAAGTGTGGCCCTAGAAAAGGCAAAACAAAACAAAACAAAACAAAAAAGATATAAGTAGATAGATAGATAGAAAGACCTTTTTTTTTTTTTTTTGTCTTTTTAGAGTTGTACTTGTGGCATATGGAAGTTCCCAGGCTAAGGGTCCAATCAGAGCTCCAGCTGCCGGCCTATACCACAGCCACAGCAATGTGGGATCCGAGTCGTGATTACGACCTATACCGCAGCTCACAGCAATACCAGATCCTTAACCCACTGAGCAAGGCCAGGTATCAAACCCATGTCCTCACGGATGCTAGTCGGGTTCATTACCACTGAGCCACGGCAGGAACTCCAGAAAAACGTTTTTATTTTAATTATGTGCTTATTCATGTGCATTAGAAAAAATGTCATTATCCTATCAGTCTCACAATTTCACATACCTTACAGTCGAGGCTTTAAAAAAAAAAAAGGACTGACATAAACAAATGAGTCAGTTTAGAGGAAAAAGTTTAAGAAAGTAACGGTGTAAGTGAAAAGCCAACAGGGCAAAAAGGATGAGGGTGACACCCGAACGACTGAAGGTGAAGACATACCCAGCTGGTGCAACACCTCTTCACTTCTCAGCCAAGGGAATCAGGACCCAAAGATGCTAAAAAAACATGGACCAGATCAAGCCCATGGAAGGCCTGGGACACCAACATAGGAATCAGCTCAGCAATAATTCAGGCATTGACTGTTTTGGATAATTTCAACATACTGATTAAAAATTAATTCACTGTTGTTCAATGAAAATGCTAGAAATAACTTTAAATCCAGGAAGCCCTTGGGGGCAGAGAGGAAAGGGTCCCCGAGAAAGAGGGGCAAACCCTACCTACATCAGCACGGCATGTCCCAAAGCCACCGTTCCCTCCTGCTAGTGCCTCCAGGACAATGATGGAAAACGCTGACATTGGAAACTTGCTAGAAGCCGTCCTGAAACGATCCGTCATTTTGTGCTGTCCTCACCGTTTTGCTCCATCCCACTTGAAATTTTGCCGGCTGGGATTTTGGCTGCCTTGGCAAACAGGATGACGCTGTCAAACCTAATGTTTCTTGAATTTTTGCAGAAATGCTGGAAAGACTTCCATTGGGGAAGGGGAGGGGGCTATCATCAATTATCATCAATTATCTGCAAAAAGAAGTTTGCAGACATTAGAAACAAGAACTGTGTGGGGTGAGGCTCTGGGTTTTAATGAGAAAGATTCAGATTAGAATGTTGGCTATTTCCTAGAGCTTGCTAAAAATAACCTGGGAGCCTGCTTCCTTCCCTAGCACTTCATTTTCCGTGCCTGCTCATGCCGAAGATGGAGGAGGCCTGGAACATGCTCGGTGGGATCCAGCACCGGAACTGTTTGTTCAGATAAACGTTATTTAGGTGTGACCTGCTCTCTCATGAACCAACGGGCATGAACTTCAGGCTCCTGTCAGAGTTACACTTGAGGAAGCCTGCAGGTGATAAAGGGGAGCACACACAACAAGCCCTGTTGGTTCTTCCTCATAAAGCTCTCTTCCCATCCCTGCCACCAACTGAGCCCAAGCTGCCATTACCTCTTGCCTGGGCTGCTACAAGACCCCCTTGCCTGTGCTTTCTACATTGAATCTACCCCCTCCCCGACCCCATCACATTGTAGCCAAAATAATCTTTTCCAACACAAATCTGAACATACCCTCTCACCTCTACCGTGCCCACCGCCACCAATGAAAATGGGCCAATGGCTTCCCATTGCTTATGCGATGAAGACAAAAACGCTCAGCTTGGTCTACCACCAAGCTCCTCCCTGGTGCTGCCCAGAACCTGTCCAGTCTCAGCCCCTCTCCATTGTGCTCCTCCTGCTCCAATCCACTGTCCTACACCAGGGCCTTCTGCCCACCAGGCCCCACAGGGCCCCAGCTCCAGGCCTGGTGCTTCCCTCTTTAACTTCCTAATTCTCACTCATCATCGGCTCAACCCAGTCATCACTTTCTTAGGAAAGCTTTTCCTGACTTCTAAGACCAGGTCAAATCCTCTCTCGAATTGCCTCTCGTAACCCAACAGACCTCTCCAGGGGCACATCATTTATGGAGTGATTGATGCTAGCATCACCCCTCCCCCCAACAGTAGCTCCATGAAGGCTGGAGCTACATCTCCTTTTTTTTTTTTTTTGTCCTTTTGCCTTATCTAGGGCCACACCCGCGGCATATGTAGGTTCCCAGGCTAGGGGACTAACAGGAGCTGTAGCTGCCGGCCTTCGCCACAGCCACAGCAACGCGGGATCCGAGCCGCATCTGCAAACTACACCACAGCTCACGGCAACGCCAGATCCTTAACCCACTGAGCGAGGCCAGGGATCGAACCCGCAACCTCATGGTTCCTAGTCGGATTCGTTAACCACTGAGCCACGACGGGAACTCCTGGAGCTACGTCTCTTTACACACCCCTGTATCCTCCGCATCCAGAACCAAGCCTGGCACATACAGGACACTCAGTACATGTTGAAGGACATCAGCATTCATGCCCTGGAAGGTCCATGGTCCTTCCCGAGAGACAAGAGGTTCACCCACCTAACTACAGCATTTCTCTGCCTCAGCCCGACCCCTGAACTCGCTAGTTTCCTATCTCTGCTGTCTTCACCTTAGTCCTTTAAATGGATACAATAGACTCAGTATACAGCAATGGGGAGGGTGTCCCCGAGTTTCCACAAAATGTTGGGAATACGTTAGTGTTATGCCTTTCAGCATAAACTCGTCTAATTTCTGCCTGGATCTTCCAGAGGAACTGCTGTTCTCAGTTTCTTGCTTCAAATTGAAGGGCTCATATATCATTTTCCTCCCTAAGTTAAAAATACATTTTTTAACATCTCGGTGCAGGAGTTCCCATTGTGGCGCAGCTGAAATGAATCCGGCTAGGAACCATGAGGTTGAGGGTTCGATCCCTGGTTAAGGATCCGGCGTTGCCGTGAGCTGTGGTGTAGGTCACAGACGTGACTCGGATCTGGTGGCTGTGGCTGTGGCTGTGGCCAGCAGCTGTAGCTCCAGTTGGACCCCTAGCCTGGGAACCCTCCATATGCTGTGGGTGTGGTCCTAAAAAGCAAAAAAAAAAGAGAAAGAAAGAAAAAAAATCTCGATGGAGACCAAGTATGAGGCACTCACTTGGAGGAGGTTTAGGAAAGGAAGGGCAGAGAGGGAGAATTCAGGAATTAACGGTGTTGGGAGAGGTGACTCAAAGCTTTCTACACGAAGCACTGAGGAACCTGTCTCCACGGGGCGGAGGAAGGGGAGGGGAGACAGGGACGGTGTGACCAACAGCAAGACCATCAGGGCAAAGGAGGCTTAAGAAAAGCTGATGTAAAGGGCGAGATTACCTTCCTCGCCCACTCTGCCCAGAGCCACAGCTGCTGGTGAAATGGACCAGGCCTGTGGTTTGGAGTGAGATGGACCTGGTGGCCAGGGTGTGACCAGTGCTCCCAGGGCCCCCACTGGCACCCCGCTCCTCATCTTTCCTGGAAGAGCAGCACTCAGCATCTGGGGCTCTACAAATCCAGCCCAGCCTGTGATGAAGGAGTTATTACTGGCACATTCTTGAATTTTATTGAGTGTTTTTAAACAGCGATGACTGTGAGGCTATGCACAAGACCAGAAGAAGTCTGTAAACGCTGGGAAATGTATCTGCTTGCTCTGTGACAGCTGGGCCAGCTTCCACATGCCAAATGTTTGGGGCAGGGTCAGATCAGGGCTGCAGATGGTCGCCGGCAGGGAGCTACTATTTTGGGGGCACAGGTCATGGGAAAGGCTCACAGTTCAAAGCTGGCTTCTCTGCCTGTCCCATAACTTTTCCTGCAGCCTCAAGTATCACAATCAACAGTCCCATCAAGTTGGAGGAAACCACTGGATGTTTTTCTTTAGAGATCCTGACATCGTGCCGCCATACAAACCTACCAGATAAGTGGGCTTGGTTCACAGCAGAGGAGGCAGACAGGCAGCCTCAGATTTCTCTTCCCTCGCTCATCGAAGGGTGAAGAGAAAGGAAAACATTTCAATATCTTGTTATGCTCTATTTACAGACATGTTTTCCAATTTCTGTTGTGGGCTGCGTTATAAGGATTCTGTGCCCCTTGCAAAAACTACAGCTGCAAAAAAAAAATACGGGAGACTACCCGTCAGTGCACTTTTGTTAGAAAACCTAAGTTCAGATTTCCGAGGGGCAAAGAGCTGGATTTTGAGATGGTTCATCTGGGAGATTTTTCCCAGCTGAGTGAATGGACAAGAAAGATCAGGGTCTCTGTAACCAGTGGAAAGTCCAGGTAGCTCTTTTGTTTCTCATTCACTTTGTACCCAGGGAAGGGAAAAGAAACTGATCAAGGGCAGAGAGTGACCTAAGGGTTTTAGGCAGAGAGCAGACAGCAATTAAAGATGAGAGTCTAGCACTAGGACTCTGATTTTCAAAGGCTAGCGCATACCAGAAGCACCTGGGAGCGTTTTAAACCTGCAGATTGTCAGACCTTCACAGTATCTGCATTTTCAAGGGGCAGCCTGAGGAAAAGCTGTGCTAGGATAGCTAAAATCGCAGTGGGAACTGCGGGGAAGGATAATAATATCTAGAATCCGCTATCATTGTTAAGAGCTCAGGGAAGTTCTCTTGCGGTGCAGTGGGTTAAGAATCCAGTGTGGGTTTGATCCCTGGCCCAGGAACTTACCCCAGCAGAGCCAAAAAAAAAAAACCCCAAAAAAACAAAAAACAAAAAAAAGCAAACAAAAAAACTCCTCATATATAAAAGACAAATATTAGGTAAAGTATAAATCCAAGAAAAATTCAGGATGTTAGAAAGTTGAGCTCCATGCAAACATCAGACAAAACTAAGTTTAGCTTAGTAGTCACTGAAAGTAGCTGCAAATTAGTAAATTTGGTACCAAATTTTGGTCATCCTGTTAGAGAAAGCGCAACTCAAATTGGCTTAAGCAAAACACTCAAGAATCTATTGATCCAAGTTCATGGAAAGTATAGAGGTAGATCTGGTCTCCAAGAGAATTAGGGCTCAAATAGCATCGAGACTCAATCTCGCTCCCTTTGCATCTTGCGTGTTACATTTCCTTATCTTGGTTCTCTTTTCATGGGCTCTCCTCTTGAGAAAAAGATATCTGCCAAAAGTTCCAAGCTTTCATCTTGACTCCAAGTCCGTAAAAAAGAGAACTCCTCTTTCCAAGTTATTCACAAAAAAAACAAAAACAAAAACGCAGGATTATCTCTGATTGGATTAGCTTGAGTCACATGACTACTTGTGAAACAATCTCTCTGGTCGGGGATTAAATATCATATTGCTGAGATCTGGATAATTTCCCCACCCTTAGATCTGGGAAGGGGAGTGGTGGACTGAAAGTCCAGGGGGAAGGGGAGATGCTATCTTAAGAAAACTCTCAGGATGTTCTTCCCGGAAAAGGTAGAAATAGATGTTGGGTAGCAAAAGCCACAGTGTCTGCTACAGCAGCTGAGAAATATTCTCATCTGGTCAACTGTACGAAAATGTTACTATCAGTTAATATTCACTTCTTTTAAGTATGGAGGCATATGTTTGAATATGCCTTATTATAATGGCTTGTTTTGTTATTAATATTCCCCCATGGATTATAACCCCTAAGAGGGCAGACACTGTGTTAATCTTATTTATCCATGTAGACAAAAAGTCTCCAAAGTGGAATGTGTAAAAAAGTATGGTGCGTGAAGACAATAATAGAATTTCTATTTATGTTTCTTTGCTAATTTTTTTTTTAGGACAAAAGGAAGCTTTGTTAACATTTTGTATCTCGATTCTTGGGCTGGCAATGACACCCTCTCTGTGTTCAGAAGTCAGACCTCCACGCTGGACTTCCCGTGTGGCTCACAACAGAAGTCAGACCTCCACGGTAATGGCAATAAGGGGTCCCAAGAGAAGCGTGTGAACTCCACTTGCTAATTCGCTCCTCACTCCAGCTCTTCCTCCCACTCAGCACCCTTTAGACTCACTACCTGATGCCATGACCACCTGATGCCATGACCACCTGATGCAAGCCCTCTTACTCGGGAACTGCTGTCACGCAAGTGGGAAACCCACCTTCCTTCCCACCCCAGGATGTCAGACACCAGCAGTACAATCTGCTAATCCCTAGCAATTTTATCTAGAGCCTCACTAGTAATAAACCCAACCATTCAAAACATGGGTTGGAGAACAGCTACCTCAATAGTCAGACAACTAGGATTTATCAAATACCTGCCACATCTAGAGCACCAGGCCAGGAAGAGGGAGATAAGGAGATTCATGAAGGAAGGGCCTGTCCTCAAGGAGCTCAACCAGGTAACTGTAAAGACGGCTGACAGGTAGGGAGAGGAGGATGCTGATAACCCGTGCTTCCTTCAAGAGGCATCATTCCCCTTCTGTCATTTTAAAGAGAGCACAGGGATGCAGGAAGACCCGTTAATGAGGCCAGGTCTTCCTGCATCCCAGCTCTCTTCAACATAGTGTTAGATTTCACCTTGCCATACCTAGACAAATGTCATTAAATCTTCTACAAGTCTAAACAAAAGAAGCTGGAAATGTACCTGATTTATCTAATGAAAAAGGAAATTAGCCTGTCAACAGAATCTAAGGAGTAAAGATTTGGTTCTCAGATTGGGAATCAGACATATGGCCTCCCCGGGGCTTATTCCAATAAGGTAAGCAGACTGGCTGCATTATTTGTCAGCCTGCAACGGTTGCAGGCAATGTCACCAATGCCCAATTTTACTTTTCATTAGGATTTCAATTAATCTCTTCCTCATTTAGTCTGGGAGTGGAATTGATCTGCCTTTAAATAAGTACCAGACAATCTTTTACTTTCAAAAGACAAATAAGTTTATATATTTGATTTATTTCCTTTGTCATAATGTGGTCCAGAAACAGCATCTATTCTTTCTATTTCTCCAACTACATTGACTTTGCCAGAAGTTAGTTTCAAGAGTTTTCCTTGCTGTCCCTAAGAAGACAACTTTTCTCTCTTGTATTTCCCATTTTACTCCTCTCTGAGGAACATACGTCAAAAGAAAACCACTGCATATGAGCATTCAGACTTTTTAAAACTGTACCAAGGAAGTAAAATGTCCCCAGAGATACTCAAAATTCTCTTTGAGGTACCCAAGGCTTTGCATCTAACAGGTAACAAAAATTTTGCTTTTTCTTTAAGCTTGATGAGATTTGATGTCACTCAAATGTACGAAATATATGAAAATAATGAATTTCCAAAAGAGAATTGGTAGTTTTTTGTCTCAAAATGAGTGGAGCTATTCATGTTTTTCCACAGCCATGTTTTTCTCTGAACAAAAAGAACAATATCTAAGTGAAGAAAATGGGTTATTCATGTCCCATGACTGAATCATTGATGTAAATAATAGAAAACTCAGCTCTAAATGAGTGAAACAATGAAGAGATTTAATCTAGTATGCAGCAAACAGTCCTGGAGCAGGTTGTTTTTCAGTTGTTTGACAACATCATCAAGAACTATGTTCGGAGTTCCCGTCGTGGCTCAGTGGTTAATGAATCCGACTAGGAACCATGAGGTTGCGGGTTCGATCCCTGGCCTTGCTCAGTGGGTTAAGGAGCCGGCATTGCCGTGAGCTGTGGTGTAGGTTGCAGACGCGGCTCGGATCCCGCGTTGCTGTGGCTGTGGTGTAGGCCGGCAGCTACAGCTCCTGTTAGACCCCTAGCCTGGGAACCTCCATATGCTGCAGGTGCGGCTCTACATAAAAAGCAAAAAGACAAAAAAAAAAAAAAAAGAACTATGTTCTTACTGAGAGTTTGGGGTTAGTAGATGCGAAGTATTACATTTAAAGTGGATAGACAATAGGGTCCTACTGCACAGCACAGGGAACTCTATCTGATCTCCTGGGACAGACCATGATGGGAAATAATATTTTAAAAAAGAATATATATGTATGTATTGTATGAGTCACTTTGCTGTAACAGAAATGGCCATTTCATTGTAAAAATCAACTATAATTTATCTTTTATTTATTTTTTTGTCTTTTGTCACTTTAGGGCCGCACCCGCAGCCTGTGGAGGTTCCTAGGCTAGGGGTCTAATCGTAGGTGTAGCCGCTGGCCTATGCCACAGCAACGCGGGATCCGAGCCACCTCTACAACTTACACCACAGCTCATGGTAGCACGGGATCCTTAACCCACTGAGCAAGGCCAGGGATCGAACCCGCAACCTCATGGTTCCTAGTCAGATTTATTTCCGCTGAGCCACGACAAGAACTCCAATCAACTATAATTTAAAAAAAAGAACTAAGTTCTTTTCTCCTCAGAATACTGCCTCTCATCTGAGGCTTGACACACTACAACAGAAAGATGATTTCAGCAACTTCAAGCATCACTGGTTCACATGTCAGTATCCTAAGGCTGGAGGACAGAATGCTCCACCCAATTTGCCTTTCAAGAGAAAAATGTTCTTTTCCAGAAGACTTGCAAAAAAAGGGAGTGCGTGCTGTGGTGCAGTAGATTAAGAATCCTACTGTGGTGGCTCGGGTCACTGTGGAGTCGAGGATTCAATCCCCAGCCCGGATCAATGGATAAGAGGATCTGGTAGATTGCAGCTGCAGCTTGGATTCAATCCCTGGCCTGGAAATTTCCATAGGCCACTGGTGCAGCCCAGAAAAAAAAAAAAGTCTTTTTTACATTTAATTGGCTAGAATTGTATTACACACCCATCTGTAAACCAATCACTGGAGGGAAATTTGAATGATCAAGATTCAGTCCCCTAAAGCACCCACATAACCAATAACTACAAAATTAGATCTCTATTAGCAAGGAGGAATGGCTATTATGTGGACAGTCAACAACTTCTGTGACCTAAACCAATCAAAGAACAAGGAGGTGGGGTGTGAATGGGGACTGACCCAAGAAAGTCTCACTTTATGATTAGCCTGGGCTGTTAACCACTGGGGCCATTTCTTTGGGATCTGAACTGAGTATGTTGTCTCTGAAAGTTCTTGTTAAAATGTATGTATATGCATTGGGAAGAGGAAAGAACAACAGGTAGCTCCTGTCCACTGACATGAGGATTTATTGATCAGATTCACTATAACTTAGATTTTTTAAAAATAATATTGCTTATTTACAGATTACGGAGATGAAAACTGAGGCCAAGAACCAAGTAACTACCACTACTCACACAAATGGTTTGGAGCAGAGCCTGGATGTAAAAAATTAAAGCAATCTGTCCCTAAAGTCCATACTCTCGATAAAGATAGTTATTCCCTGAATTGATTGGGAGAATCCATGAATTTAGGAACACATGGACCACAAAACAGCTCAAATCAGTTCCAGTCACTCTGATAAATATGTACTGTGCCTCTAATAGGCACTGTTGTCTATGCAATCCATGTTAGCCGGTGAAGAGGAGAAACCAAATATGAGTAAGACATAGTCCTTGTCCTAATGAAATATGAAATCTCCTAAAAAGAATATAAACAAGCACATGAAGAATAATCACACTTCTAGTTTCACGATAGCTGGACTGAGTGTGCATGCAATCATACCCTGAAAATACTAAAATATAGAAGAATACTAAAATATAGAAGAGTATTTTTAGATCTGAAATACTAAAATATAGAAGAATATTTTTAGATCAATAAATGGTCACAGAGTTCCCGTCGTGGCTCAGCAGAAATGAATCTGACTAGCATCCCTGAGGACACAGGTTGGATACCTGGCCTCGCTCAGTGGGTTGAGGATCTGGTGTTGCCGAGAGCTGTGGTGTAGGTGGCAGACACGGCTCGGATCCCACGTTGCTGTGCCTGTGGCGTACGCCAGCAGCTACAGCTCCAATTTGACCCCTAGTCTGGGAACCTCCATATGCCATGGGTGTGGCCCTAAAAAGACAAAAAAAAAAAAGAATTTTCCTGATAAAGTCTATAAAGGAAGGGGTAAGCACAAATTAGCTCTTCAGCAGTTGGATTCTGGGTGGATTTTACATTTTTCAATTGTTTTCCCTTATCTGTACTTCTTATTTTTTTATATAGTCAATTTGAGAGGTTTTTAAGTTTTCTAAAGGCCACTTTAAAAGAGGGGAATGGAGGGGGTGCTTTATTGACAAGCACTTGGAAAGCCAACCCAGAGGACATCATCCAGCATATGATTTTTCCCACATTAGCATTACTTAAAGGAAATTGGATTTTAAAAAATAATGTTGGAGTCATTCTTAGCATTAGAAGAGAATTCATCACAGGATGAATGTTCCTAATGCATTTAAAATATATGGTAATTATTAAGAGTGTGCCTACATATTTTGGGGAACATTTCTATTGCATTTACCCCAGACCAATTTCATAGGACACCCTGTTTCACAGATGCAAAGGGCTTCAGACTCAGCTAAAAGGATTTCTACCAGATTGTACTGAAACCCAGCGACCAGTGATCATTAAAAAAAAAAAAATCCACAACCCTCAAAAAGACAAAGCCTTTATATTATATGCTAAAAAAAAACTATAACAAACATTACTCATTTGGAAGGAGTCCTCCCTTGCTGTGAATGTTCTTTTATAAAACAATAAAATGATGAGACCAGCAGCAGGTGGAAATATCATTCTATTTCCCAACTGTTCCCACTCTATTTCCTTCATGTCCCCAGTCCTGACAGGCAACTAACAGTCTGAGTCAAATTTTAACAACAGGTGAGTACCTTTTACAATCACCAGACTATACAGCAGGAAATTGCAGCTTGGAGAGATTAAGCAATTTGCTAAGGCCTCTTAACTCCTAAGTAGACCAAGATTCAAACCTAATTCTTCCTTATTCCAGAATACACATTCTCACTTCTCAAATGCTGCTTTACCGGCAGATAACCAGAGTACTCACTCCTTCTTTCATTCAGTAAATAATTATTGAGTAGCTACCATGTGCCTGGCACTATGACAGACAGTGTAGGGAGATAAATTCCTTAGCCGTCATGGACTATGGCCCCTGAGTGGGATGATAGAGAGACAAAAAAAAAAAAAAAAACCCAAAACCTAACTAATAAATATAGAATTTGAGTGGCAACTAACACAACAAGGGAAAAGAACAGGATGTGGGGCATAGAGATGCAGCGAGCTTGCCTAATGCAGTCTAACCCTCCACAGGTGTCAAGATTGATATCAAGATTGATCAAGATGATAATCTCTCCCTAAAAGCCCCTCCTGCTTATATGTAACTGAAATAGTAAGCCAGAGCAGTTTCTACTACTGCTTGTTTGGGGTAGTAATTACCATTTCTGATAAATCGCATAAGCTATTTTCTGATAGACTTCAATATGCTCAAGAGTTCTTTCCGGAAAACTTCCTGTGCTGGGTCTTCTGGTTGCCCCTCCAGCTCCACTGCACCCATGTCACCAGGTTCCTGAGCCCTGGAAGCGAGCCTGTAAGGAGTGCCTTCCTGGACTCTCTGGCCTTCCAGCTTCGGATGGGTGTGGCCAGTGAGAAGAACCAGCAGGAGACTGCAGGGCAAAGGGCAGGAGGAGAGCGAGGTTGGGAATACACGCATTGGCTTGCTCCCTGCAGATTTGCCGTGGGTTGGTTACATCCTTCTCCAGAAGGCCTCTGCTCCCGGGAGATGGTGCCTTCTAGGTAGCTCCCTTCTTCCCATCTAGTGCTGGCTCCCTTCCCCTGACCCTCAGGTAAGCCTAGTAATGGTTCCCACTGTTGGCAGCCCTGAGGTGTGCGCCCCTTGTTAATATCCTCAAACCCCAAAGACCATAACAACCAGTCTCCCTCCACCTGTCTTCACATTACCCATCTTCAGTGAGCCATGCGCTTTCTACCACTATCCACCTCATGAGCTATTTAGCAACCTATGACCAGTCTCTCAGTGTCTAATGATCTTTATCTAAACATTCCTTTATTTTATTTATTTTTTGGCTGCACCCATGGCATGTGGAAGTTCTAGGCCAGGGATCGAACCTGCACCACAGTTGCTGGTCTGCAACATAGCTGTGGCAATGCAGGACCCAGTGCACCACAAGGGAACTTCCTAAACATTCTTTAAAAATAATAATAATAATAATAATAAAACTAAACAAATTTTCCCCCATGCATCAACTAAGAAGTATTTAAGTTAGTGTGCTTGTAAGCCTCTTCCCCGGCAGTGAGTTTGAAAAATAACTTTGAGATATACTTGCAATTAATTTGCCTAAGAAGTTACTTTAACACATAAACACAAAAAAAGTCATACATTCTATTTCATAAACTCGATGAAGTCCCAGCTTTCTGCCCTTTTGGGTAGTGGGATAGCATTTTTCGTGAAAAGTTTACTCCAAGCAAATGTGATAATAAGTCTAGTGGCATATTCAGCTGCCAAGTCAAAGGGTCACAAAAATTCTCTAATCAGCATCTGAGCCCAAGGAAAGCTTGTAATCAGATCCTGGAGAGACATGCTTGCCCTGCTAGATTCTTACACTCTGTATAAAGGTAGGAGTGCCCAAACAAGACGTATTGCAAGTCCACATATTTGAAGACCACTCATTTCATCCGTGAGAGAATTCTAACAGCCATGTTGTTAACCAAAGCCTCTAGTGCAGATCACAGATAAGGGAGGCTGAGGGGTCAGCTGTCTCTGGGGTATCAACTTTATTTAGAACCTTCAAATGCTAGCTAACCATTTCTTTGGTGTATAATTTCTGATTAGAGCACTTCAAATATTAACTAACCTCCTAACCACCTCTGAAGTGTAGATAAAAACCAGCTAATACAGATTTTACAGTGTCTCTGCAGAAGCTTTTTAATTTACAAACAGTATAACAGATACATGGCCTTGAACAGAGCACTTCCATCCCCTGAGGCTGGTTCAGGTCACTTCATCTGTAGGTGGAGCACATTGTTATTGTCTTGTTATACTTCTCTATAAGGCAAAACCGCATGACTGAACATTGGTACAAAATCATATGGCATGAAAAGTCATAAAATGCCATCATGTCATGGAAACCTATTCTATTTTTAAATCCCTAACAATCCACTGTCTTAGAGAGACTACCTTTAATTTCTAAGAGAGCATTTGTAGTTTATTGGCTAACCCTATGGCCATCTTAGTGACATGCCACACATGACTAAATTTAGTAGTTCCTTTTGCTCCAGATGACAGTTTAAAGAGTTTGCAAATCCAAGTCACACTCTTGGAAGTGCTGGGTGTGACAAGTTCAAGTTACACCAGCACCATCCACCTTTAGAAATTCCTCCCTCAGGAACACTTCCATCCTCACTCTAGTAAGAGAAGTGGGTGGGAGCTATCCTACCAATCTTGGTTAAATTCACTACTAAGAGGCTAATGCAAGCATAATTCTGAGGCTGACCTAGGAAGACTGAAAAGGAAAATTCCAGGCGAATTCCAGAAAAGGCTGTCCTTATCTGGCTGGAGATTACTGGCAATTATCTAATTTTTAAAGCCTATCTTTATGAGCCTTATTGGTGGCTAATTATTTGAAAGTGCTCAGTAGAACACAATTTCTCAGGCATTAGACCAGCTCCCAGTAGTTTTCCTTTTCTAATGTGGGCCCCACCCATTACAATCGTCTGAAAACTGTCCATGGTATTTTATCATGAAAGAAATTCATTGTGTCGGGAGTTCCCATTGTGGCTCAGTGGTAATGAATCCGACTAGTATCCATGAGGATGCGGGTTGATCCCTGGCCTTGCTCAGTGGATTAAGGATCCAGCGTTGCTGTGAGCTGTGGCATAGGTCGCAGACACAGCTCATATCTGGCATTTCTGTGGTGTAGGCCGGCAGCCACAGCTCCAATTCGACCCCTAGCCTGGGAACATCCACATGAAACTGACAAGACTAATGGTCTTAAACCCAGCTTAAACCCTGATTGGGACTCGAACCTGGCCTAAACCCAGATTGGGATTTGAACCCACAGTTTTAAATTAGAATCACTCACCCAGTATCTGGACTCAATGAGGTTCAGGTTCTTCATGCCTGGGTGTAGAAGGAATTCAGCGAGAGACAAAGCGATAGGCAAGAAATAGATTTATTAAGATAGAACACTTGTGAGAGATGCAAGCGGGCAGGCAAGGAGGCTCTGCTCCAGGGTCTGGTGGGCTACAGTTTTATCAAAGGGGAGTGGGGGCTGGAAAAGCTCACCTCTTCCTTTCTGGGAGTAGTAGCTCCTCCTCAGTAAGGTGAATATTCAAATCAGCAGAAAAGCCCTCCTTAAACTCCTGCCCTTGGTCTGAATCTAAATACAGGCCTCATCCCATCCCCCACCCAGTGGCCTGGGGCAATTCTCGAACCTCCACTAGTCAAACAAGCCTGCCTGGTTCTGATGGCTTTTTAACTTAAGTGATCTTGCAACATCCCCCAAGTTTCCCTCTCTATCCATGACCTTTTATTGGGAATTCTACAACCACCTGTGCCTACTCCATCCCTATCACAGATGCTGCTGGTGCAGCCCTAAAAAGCAGAAAAAAAAAGAAAAAATATTCATTGTGTCGTTTGAAACAGAGGCCAGTTAGATGCTAAGATGAAAAACACAGGCTCTTCCCTGAAATGGTGTGTATGTGTTATAAGATTCATGGATAATGTAGTCATGTTAGAGAGAGTTCCAAAAAATGAGCTATTATATTAAAATCTTCTTTGCAATTAATATAAAAATAAATTTTATGACAGGTATTCTCCATACAAGTTAGGAATCCATTAACCAATTAGAACCCATTTAGCTAGAAAGTCCTCAGTACTGAAGATGAGATGCCTAAGGTGATTTGTCCAAGCAGACAGAAAGAAAAGGCAGAAAAGTGTGACAAGCAGATGCTGGGGGCAAGCTGGAGAAGACAGTCTACTCGGTGGATATCAGGATGCTAAAAGAATTAGAAATGAACTTGACTAGGAATCCCTAGAATGGTGCTCAGAGACATCTTAAGGCTAGCTCTAAAGGACTATAACAATTGTGGGGATTTTTTAGCCATGCTCACAGCATGGGAAAGTACCTGGGCCAGGGACTGAACCCACACCACAGGAGCAACCCTAGAAGAACAGCGCTGGCTGGATTCTTAACTGGCTGCACCACAAGTGAACTGCCTAACACTTGTTTTTCTTTTGAATGGTGGCAAACTATTGGATACTCCTCTCATCAAGAGTGGGTCTCTGGGGAGTTCCCATAGTGGCTCATTGGCTAACGAATCCGACTAGAAACCATGAGGTTGCGGGTTCAATCCCTGGCCTTGCTCAGGGGTTAAGGATCCGGCGTTACCGTGGACTGTGGTGTAGGTTGCAGATGCAGCTCCGATCCCGCGTTGCTATGGCTCTGGCGTAGGCCGGTGGCTACAGCTCCTGTTAGACCCCTAGCCTGGGAACCTCCATATGCCGCTGGTGCAGCCCTAGATAAGGCAAAAAGATCAAAAAAAAAAAAAAGAGGGTGTCTCTGCTTCTCCCCCTTGAGTGTGGGTGGATCCAGTATAGCCACGTGACTTTTGAAACTGAGTTGTAAATGGTTGTATAGTATCTAGCTAATTTTGCTGGAGTGCTTGCTCTAGGGGAAGCCACCTGCCCTCTAAGTGTCTGACTCTAAGACTGCCCTGCTCTTGTCAGCCAGCAGGTAGCATCAGCTGCCAGCCATGTGATGAACCGTCTTGGACATCCAGCTCAGTTGAACCTTCTGATGATTGCAGTTCCAGGGCACATCAGACTGCAATCACATGCAAGGCACTAAGTGAGAATTACTCAGCTGAGTCCTTTAGAATTTCTGGCCCTGGATAATCTGACTTACAACAACAGAAACTAGACAAAGATTGATTTAATAACCTCTGGGAGATCTAGGTACGAATTTTACAAATAGAATGTTGGGACTATATGAGGCAAACTTGAAAAATAAACAAGTCAATGTGTTGGCTGGTGCTGAAAAACTGTCCTAATAACCATGGAGCCTTCTTTGCTTTCTAGATCTAGAAAAGTGCTCCCTCTTTTCCAGATACCAAATAAAATTCAGATAAATTACCCTTCACTCCGGAATCCATTTTCCCGTATTTTATTGCACCAGAAATCCCACTGAGTAGTAAAATATTTTCTCAAAACATATAGATTTGAGATCTAAAGTAAAAATTCTTATTGTAAAAGTATTTTGTTGGTTTGAAGCCCAAGCTGAATCAAATCCTTCTTAGTTGCTCCTGAACTAAACCTTTTCACTAATAACAGCTTTATTCCTAAGGTTTCACTAGCTCTGAACCAAGATCTGTTGTGACTCATGCGGTGTGTGGGTAGCAGCTAAAGACTTTCTAGAAGGGTAAGTTACTCTAGGGAAAACATCCCAAATGATTTTGAAAAATACGTTGTAACAGTTATAAAACATCCATGGCAGGATCTGCAGGCAGCCCTAGAATTAACTGCATGGAGAATTAGCAGCAGGTACCTGGTTAGAAATGGAATAAGCTGGAAAATAACCTTTTTAAGAGTGGCTTAGAACAAAGGTCCTTGCTCACCAAAAAACATTTGACAATTAGCCTAACAGGAAGACAGGTGCCCTAGAATTACAAGGGGTTGGAAGAAACTTGGAGTACAAGCAGAGCCTAGTTCAGCTCTAGATAAGGTCTCTATCTCATCCATACACACACACACACACGGAGACTTGGAAAATTATCTTAGAGCCATCAAATCAGACTGCTACTTACTGTAGTTCTTCATGACAGACCCTTCTGCAGGGATTTTTGCCTCCCGCATAGCATTAAAAGGCCCCAACAACAGGCTGACCACATCTTTTGATCTGCTCACAGCTGAGACCTGGCAAAAGCACAACATAGAAAAATTATGTTCATTGCCCTCAGCTTTTACTTTCTATACTTTACACCGCCTGAAGTGCACTGCCTCATAGACCTACCCCACTTCGCTATCCTCTCTCTGACCAAGTAGGTGTGACCTGTTTGGTCGAGGGTCCTTTATAAGGGACAATTTCCACGATGGGATTTTCCATCTCCCTTTTCCCCACCCACCAAAAGCTGTCCCTCCAGGTTCCACTCCTCTGAATGCTAAAATCTCTCTGTTATCTCCAAGGCCTTTGTGGAAAAAAAAATCAAACTCCATGTCTTATTATTTAAGAATATCCACAGTTTAAGATTCAACCTCTCTTGACACCTTTGTTTCTCACACGTTCCTTCTGTAGACAAAGGTCGATATTATTCATTGCTTCTTCCTCCTCCTCCCCTCCCTCCTCCCCCTCTTCCTCCTCCTCTTCTTCTTCTGTTCACCACTTACTTTCCCCCAACTATATCTTTGCCTGTACCTTGCCCCCAACCCACAGGGCCCCTTCCCACTCCAAGCACACCTAAGTCCACCTCCTTTATTTTAAGACCTAGATCAAATATCACCATCTCCATGAAGCATTCAGCCCCTGCCCAACCCCTGAAAATAGGGTCCTGCTCTGAATTCGTTGATCTTTAGCATGTTCGATGTCTCAACACTATTCATTTGCTTATGTCTTACCTTCTCAGTGTGGGAAGGGACAGTATCCTGTATCTTTGGCACCTCTGATGTACCATGTTCCACACTCAACTTATATTAGGCAACGGGCATACTGCAGTCAAAGACAATCCACAACAGAACTTGACTGACTTGATATCCTTCCCAGGGAGATAATATATTTCAGTGTCGTTACTGCTTTTGTCTTGATTTCAACAATGCAGTAACTTTTCAGAATAAATGTAAAGTTATATTTTTCAGCTCCTTAAAAGCCAAATGGAGAAGATACATTGAAGCGGTCTAGCTGACCCTTTAAACCAAAGTAGATCTTCCTAAACATTTACTGTTCCATCACAGCTTGTATGTCCTTGGATTTAGATCAGAAACCTGTGCATGCTCACAAATTCCCTGGCCCACCTCCTTCCTCTTCTGTCCTGATGGGAATCCCCCCCTCTGCAAAGTCACCCAGCCACTTGGGGACTCATCCAATTTCAGAGCATGAGATCTGGCCAGTCTAAGTAGCTATTGAGGGGCCGGCTGGTGAAGCCAGAAGGGAGGGAGAGTTTGCTTCCTGTGGGGTGAGACTCGACCAACGAGAAACAGGAAATGGGAGGATCAAGGCAAATAAATTCTTCCTCTTCTTTTTCACCTGTTTGCTTCTCCAGGTGGGGTCCCTCCTTGCACCACATCTGGACGAAGTGCTGCCTGCTGAGTGAACACACCTGCTGTAGAGCCTGATGTGTCCTTGACCCTTGACCATGAAGTGGTGACAAGTGCATGATGCAGGGCAGCACTTGCCTTCTTCCCTGGTCACTTCTCTTTTTCCTTTACTCTACCTGCTATGGGCTTGCACCTCCCTAAAAAGAAGTTAGCACCTTAATCCTTGCCTTGGGCTCTGTTTTCTGGAGTACCCAAGCTAATTTCCTTTGCAATCATCACATTTTGTTATTGAGACTTGGAGTTCCATTTTGCAGAGTGGAGTAAGAATAACAGCTTTCCAGGAGTATCTCTAAGTTCAAGCTCCCATTTGCACTTTTTTTTTTTTTTTTGGCTTTTTAGGGCCGCAGCCACAGCATATGGATGTTCCCAGGCTAGGGGTCCAATGGGTGCTATAGCTGCCAGCCTACACCACAGCCAAGCCACGTGGGATTCAAGCCACTTCTGCGACCCACACCACAGCTCACAGTAATGCTGGATCCTTAACCCACTGAGCGAGGCCAGGGATCCAACCTGCATCCTCATGGATGCTAGTCGGGTTTGTTAACCACTGAGTCACAACGGGAACTCCGCATCTGCCCATTTTATAGAAAGTCTGCCATTCTTTCTAGAGTCTTCCTCCTCTTATAGACGCCAAAGCTTCCTCATGTACCAAGAGCCAGACCTGGACATTCCTGAACCACTAATGCAATCAGGATAGCTCCCTCTAGGTTCATAGACTTCCAGGTCTTGCTTTTAAAAGAACTGTTACATGTGCATCTGGCCCTTTTCTCCTTCATTCTGGCTGAAAGATGACGAAAATTGGGGTAGCTTCCTTGTCTTGAGATGGGAATGGCAAGTTGGGAATAACAAAGCTGTCTACACAGCCCTGGATAGCTTATCTCTGGAATGCTATATGTGAGGGGAAATTTTCCATCTTGCTCAAGCCATTGTGTTTGGAGGCCTCTTGTATCAGAGCAGCCTAACCTGTTTCCTAGTTGCTCTGGTTACTTACTCTAGAACCCTGTTGTCACCAGATGAGAAATGTCTCTGTTGGACCATGTCATTGCTTTTGCTGCTAGCGTTGGAGTCTGTTGTCACTGCGTGCTGAAACCCCAGCATTCTGAAGATGTATTCTCCTCTGTGACTAACCAAGCTCTTGTTTCCGGTCACGAAACCATAGCCAGGCCAGCTCAGTCCCCGTGAATAAGTTCAGGAGGAAATAAGTCATCTGTGAAAGACTCTTGCTAGTTGCTAATTGTTTCCCAATATTTATTCTCCCCCTTTTCCTTACTAATGGAAATCTGATTTTGTGATGGAGTAGCATTTGCCATCCTCCCACCCCAATACAGCTTTAGCCCAAGGTTAAAAAAAAAAAAAAAGGGTTGTATTTCTCCAACGCCTTGTGTTTGAGGCTGCCCCCATGACATGATTTTGAAAGAAGTGAATTCAAGGACAATTTTGATTTCCCAATATAGGCACCTCCCTCGGCACCTTGTCATTTCCTTTCCTTCTTAGTGAAAGGAGAGAGTATCAGACCCAAGGTGGCCATTTTGCCATCTTGAAGAGGAAAGTCTGATGCTTAGGATGGAAGAGCAGGAGGAAAGATCCTGAAACACTGACCACATCTGGGGGCCACCTGCTTGCTATTTGAGGGGAAAAAGAAACCCCAACCTGGTTAAGCTCCTGTAGTCAGGACTCTATCACATGCAGGCAAAAGCAACCTCTAGTGAATCTGTCCAACCAGAAGCCCTGGGTTTCTTTGAAGTATTTGTCAAACTTTCCCCAGCAGCCCTCAAATTATACCTCAATGTTTTTTTTCCAAAATAAAGGCACAAAGTTAAAGCTCTACCTCACAAAAAGTGCAGTGCACGGAAATTACTTGTTTATTGTTTGTATTTCCTACTAGACTCTAAGACCCATGAAGGCAGGAGCCATGAAGGTCTTGTTCAGGGCCTTGGCCTTGGTGTCTAGCACACTGCCTGGCATATGCCTCCAAATATATCCTGGATAGAATAGATTAGAATAGATTACTAAATGAAAGAATGCAAACACATTATTTCTACATATTTAGATGACTCGTTATCGGAATGCAATTCATTCACACATTTATTCATTCAATCATTTAACCAGTATTAGTTGCCTACTATATGATGTGCACACTGGTAGCAATTGAGGATCCTTATGCCATGCAGAAGGCAAAGTCACTGGCCTCAATGAGCTTAACTTCTATTGGGAGGGACGATCAACTCTTTCTAAAAAAATTTTTGGGGGGACTCAAACAAAACAAGAGATTCAGATAGTGATAAGTATAATAGGCCAGGAAGCTACTCGGAGTATTCCTGGAAGACCATATTTAAGCAAAATTTATTGTCAGTATATCAACATGGCTTAAACCTTAATCAATTCAATCTAAACAGTCCAAGTTCTGGGAACTAATGGTTTTCTGATGACTAGCAAGGAACAAGATGGTCAATTTCCTTCTTTGAATTTAGAATCACTTGCATTCCTGAAGAAAATAAAGGCAGAGAAAGGGAGGGAGGGAGGCAGGAGTAAGAGAGGGATGCAGAAGGAAGGGGAGAGAGGAGGGAAGAAAGAATGTTATCCCCTATTGAACAGCCTTCCTCTTTCCTGGCCAAAGAGAGATGCTACATTCGAGAGAAACGAGGCCGAAGGAGAGGCTCTTCCGTGAAAGCAGACAGCACTGGAAAGAACTGCTAATATCCCACAAGAACAGCCTTTGAACTCTCCTATGCTCAAAACAGTGTACTGCATTATTAGTTTTGCCGCTCCTGTTTGTATTTCAAACTCTCCCGGACAGTCTCCATCATTGTTACACCTTAAATCCCCTCTGGTTCTCTGATGTGATTCCCGACTCCCCAAAGTGAACTCTTACTAAATCCTGGGAGGACCACTAAGACTTTCCCCATAAGCTCTGCCCTCTTTCCACCATGTGAGCTCCAAAAACAGAGAGGCTTGCCTCTTTAAGCATTTGCTCTCCTAAGAACTGAAGTGAAGTTTTTTTTTGTTTTTTTTTGCTGTACTCATGGCATACGGAAGTTCCAGGCCAGGGACTGAATCTACACCACAGCTACAACCCAAGCCACCGCAGTGACAACACCAGACTCTTAACCTTCTGTGCCACCAGGGAACTTCAAAAATACCTTTAATGCCTAAAATCCAGAGATGGCTGTGATACCACCTAGTTCAAGCATCCTAGAAATTAACATCACGTGTCTTTATATACTAAGCTAGTTTGACACCTTTATGAAGGAAAAAATATTTAACTTGGTCATGTTAGAAATATTTATTTTAGTGCTGGTTAAATATTTTGCTTACAATTTAAATACAGTTGTCTTGGAGTTCCCATCACGGCACAGCGGAAACGAATCCAACTAAGAACCATGAAGTTGTGGGTTTGATCCCCAGCATTGCTCAGTGGGTTAATGATCCGGCGTTGCTCAGTGCGTTGATGATCCGGTGTTGCCACGAGCTGTGGTGTAGGTTGCAGACGCAGCTTGATATGGCGTTGCTGAGGCTCTGGTGTTGGCTGGTAGCTGTAGCTCCAATTCAACCCCTAGCCTGGGAACCTGCATATGCTGCAGGTGCAGCCCTGAAAAGACCAAGAATAAATAAATACATACATACGTACATACATACACACATACAGTTGTGGCACAGCAGAAACAAATCTGATTAGTATCCATGAGGATGCGGGTTTGATCCCTGGCCTTGTTCAATGCATAGGGGATCCGGCATTGTCATGAGCTGTGGTGTAGGTTGCAGATGCGGCTCAGATCCCATGTTGCTGTGGCTGTGGCATAGGCTGGCAGCTGTAGCTCAGATTGGACCCCTAGCCTGGGAACTTCCATATGCCAGGGGTATGGCCCTAAAAAGCCAAAAAAAAAAAAAAGAAGAAGAAGAAAGAGAGGAGATTCGAACATAAATTCTCTTAGTCGTGACAAGTGGGCATGCAAAGGTGGAAAACAGGGTTGGTGAAAAGTTGACAGGTTTACTACTAAAAAAAATAGACCTCATTCTTTGGCTGAAAAGAACAAAGTGTGTTTAGGCTTTGAAGAGACTGAGTCATTTTCCCAAGGCAAGAAGAGGGGCTGGTTATAAGCACACAACCTGTCACTTGTCAACAAGTACCCCTCCTGCCCCTCATGCTCTCTTTTCCACACCCTGCCTATTGCCAAACTAAAATAATAAATAAACACAAGTCATGAAATGAACTAGAGCAGGGAAATACATCTGAACTGTTCAAAGAGAGAGGATTCTCCAAAAAAAACACGAAGACTCTAGTCAAGGATAAGGGTTCTTGACCAAAAAAGGGGTGTGAGAGGCTGAGAAAAAAACCAACCCCTAAATATCCTCTTTCAGGGAGGCAGATGAAGGGCTGAACAAGTCCAGAAAACAAACACCGTTGGGACTCTGGGAAGCAGATCAAGACTGACCAAGAAGCCAAAAACATCCTTATTAAAATTATACAGATTTTCGATTTCTTTCACTGTCTCTGTTCAACCTGCTAAAATATCCCACAAGGCATGAACTGTAACTTTGGGGTTCACTTTCTTCCTGGGCAGAAATCATTTTCATTTCAATTGAACAAAAATCGTTTGTAATTCTGCTGATTTCTACAAACTAACGCCTATCTGTACAGAGCTGTAAAATAACTGAATTAATCATAAAAAGGAAATCAAAGGTAAACATCCTTAGAACAGCAGATCATCCCCACACAGCACCCAGGACTGCTCTGAAAGGACGTCCAGTAAGCCTTTTTGTCTGTTCTCAAGCTGGGAATAATTTTTCACCACAAACAATACCTTTTCAAAATGCTGTCCATAAAATGAGGACTCAGACAGGTATTTGTATGTTGATGTTCATAGCAGCATGTTTTACAACAGCCCCAGAGTGGAAACAACCCAAATGTCCATTGACAGATGAATGAATAAACAAAATGTGGTATATTGATTCAATGGAATATTACTCAGTCATAAAAAAGAGTGAAATTCTTGCACATGCTACATCATGATGAAACGAGGACATTATGCTAACTGAAATAAGCCAGACACAAAAGGACAGATACTGTATGATTCCACTTACATGAGATACTTTGAAGAGTCAAATTCATGGATACAGAAAATGGAGTGGTGGTTACCAGAGGAGAGGGGGAGGAAGGATTTCAGTTAGTACAATGGGTACAGAGATTGTTAGAGATGATGAAAAGGTTCTGGAGATAGACAGCAGTGATGCTTGCACAACAATGTGAATGTACTTAATGCCACTGAATGGTACACTTAAAAATGGCTAAATGGGGAGGAGTTCCCTTTGTGGCTCAGTGGTTAACAAACCCAATTAGGATCCATGAGGATGCAGGTTAGATACTGGGCCCTGCTATGGGTTAAGGATCTGGCATTGCCGTGAGCTGTGGTGTAGGTCCCAAACACAGCTAGGATCCCACATTGCTGTGGCTGTGGTGTAGGCCGGTGGCTGCAGCTCCAATTCAACCCCTAGCCTAGGAACCTCCATATGCCGAGGGTGCAGCCCTAAAAAGGGGAAAAAAAAAAAAGGTTAAATGGTAAATTTTATGCTGTGCATTATTTTACCACAATAAAAAGGAATGAAGGAAGGAGGGAGAAGGAAAAAGGAAGGAAGGAAAAAAAGGGCTGTCCGATTGTTGGACTTACCGTTAGTTTGGAGGTGTTGTGATTTTGCCTGCTACTGTGTGCCAGGCTCTGTTTTAAGCATCTCATTAATCTTCACGGAGCTGTGAGGAATTATCTGCTTATTTTATAGGTGAGCTACAGAGATTCAGAGAAGGTAAGTCAGTTCCCTTAAGTCACACAGCAGAGCCAGTTTTGTCTCCAATTCAAAGCCTATGCTTTAATTACTCCTCTCTACTGCCTCTTCCTTCCAGGCAAATCTTTCACCTGAGAATAAAGCAAATTTTAGAATTACCTGTTACATCTCCAAGCCCTTTCACTTTGTGCTTTCAAAGAGGTGGAATGAAAAGAGCTTTCGCCCGTAAATCCACAGTGACTGTTTGCCTTGTGAGTTCTTACAGCTTTGAAGCTCAGTCTCAAGTTTTTTCTCCCTTTTCATAAACCTCAGGCTCAGTATATTGAGAATTAAAAACCCAGACAAGGGGTCTGCGTAGGGTTGAAAAGAGAACCATGAAGTGAGCATTATCGAGATAAAAACAAATATGCCCAAAATGTCTGATTAAATGGCACAAAAGCAGACACAGACGCAAGGACTCTAAGAATTCTCAATCAGCCTCCCTCAAGGAACCGTGGCAAGGATAAAAAGAACTGTTGAATATTTTTAAAAAACTCATTACTATTTGGATTGAAATCTATTTTCTATTTTACACTTACTCTCTCCAGTTTTCTTAGGTTCTACCCAATTACAGCATTAGATTAAACACTCCTTTTAAGACAAAGAAAGCCCTGGGGCTCCCGCAAAAGGAATGATTAAGAGTCCCCGCACCCCACCCCCATCCAAGCAGCCCGGAGCGACCCTCAAGCCCGATTAGGCTCTGGGAGGAGAAAAAAAAAAAAAAAAAGAGGCATTTTACTGAGCTGAAGAGAAAAAGAAATCATTCTCCTCTCTGTGCGACCAGCGAACCCAGCCATGTCACCCGGATCGGGGAAACCTAGTCCCCGGGAAACCGTGCGCACCACAGGCGAGAGGGTGGGGTTGTCAGTGGGAGAAGGAAGCCCTGAGTCACCGAATCGATTCTTCTTTTATCCGATCCTGTGGGTGGAAGTGTGGCAAACTGCTCGTTTTTCAGCTCCTCTGAGCGAGAGTAGCAGGAGTTAGTGGCTAAGGAGTGGGGGTGGTATTGTGCTCCCGTGTAATTAGAACCGAATAAACCTCAGTGGAAACCGGAGCCAGAGCCCCCCGCCCCTCCCCTGGCGGCTGCCCACGGGCTGCTCCCGGCAAAGCTGTCAAGGAAGGACACCTGCCTCGCTGCTCCCTCACCTCCCGGATCATCTGCCCACCCCCTCGGCCCACGCTCAGGTCAAGTTCAAATCTGCTGCACCAGGAAAGCGGTTGTTGAGATTTGAATGTGGGTGATAGGGCACAGTGAAAGATGCTCAAAGATTCGTCCAACAGCAAGGAAAGAGCCAGAGAAGAAAGGATGCTGTTGGTGACTCCCCTGTTGATGAAGTTACTCAAGTGTGAGATGCTGGCGACCAGTGTCAGGTGATAGAGGTGGAACAGCAAACAGGAAGGGGAAGAGGCAAAGCACCTGAACTTGATGGCCACCCCAGTGTGGTGGGTGCAAGAGGTGGTTTTCAGTGCATTTGGGTTCTGAGTTTGTTGCAGACACCCAGGTCTCAGCGACACCCGCCAGTGGTCAGGAGTAGAGACGCGTTTAAAAAAGGCCACAGAGGGGATATTTGAGGAGTGGGCTTCTTGAAAATTAACTCTCAAAGAGAAACAAAAATAAAGCAAATAGCTAAGGACCAAAACTTGGGAATACACAGCGTATGTATGGCCTGAAGGAGGGCGGAGGGTCACCTAGTGCATAGACAGGAGGAAGAACATTCAGAGACCAGTAAGGAAAGGGAGGCAGTTTGACTTGTCAACCACACACGTGTATTCTGTGTGGGCCTCCATTTTTAGGAGTGCAAGATTCGTGGGGAAATGCTCTGGTTTGGGATTTCCTCCTCCATTCCTTCTTCCCAGTCATTGCTTTGAGATCCTGGTGTCTGGTTCAACCATTCAGGTTACCCTGTACTCACCAACTAGCGCCTCACCCTGAGGAGGCACGTTTTACAGGGACAGTGTCTCGGAGGACGAAGCTCTCCCTGTGCTCTTCCATTCTGATCCAGAGGTCAGCAGACACCCTGGGGGCTGGGAAAGCCTTGACAGAATTGGTGGGCAGCTGATCTGACTTATTGCATGCTCCCACCTCATAACTGTCATTTTCCCTCTTCCCAGAAGGGCTTGTATACGACCTGGACCACCTACACAGAGGTACCAACATCGAACAAGTCCACCTTACCGAATGACCCAGGTGGGAGGCTTGAGACCACTTAATAAGGCTCCCTTCTCCTTGATGTAGCCCTGAACTGGACAACCTGCATGGACAGTCCTGGCACCCTGGGAACGCACTGGAGGAGGCAGGACTCTGGCTGCTGCTTCCCCTGGGCTGCATTGCTGCCTGCAAGTGGCCTCCATCTAGATGTTCTGTGCCAGAGCCCAGGGAGCTTCAGGAACTGGGAACTGGACAGAGACAGTAACTAAGCCCCCCCAGTCTTGGAATCATTTCTTCTGGGGACTCTCAGCAGCCCTCCTGGACTCCAAGCCAGGATCACACATGGAGGTGCCTTATTCTTCACTCAGTATGGAAGGCACCAAACCATCAAAACTCCCCTCACTCTGGGTGAATCCTCAGACTCCCAGATTTCTTTAGTATCAACCCTTAAACCACTTCTTTGGTTACCCCATACCCGATAGCGCTCAGCGGCCATCTGGAAACCTCACCCTCTGCTGCCCAGGAACAGCCTGGGGCATCTTCTAGGGAGAGGAGATGTTAATTTTCCCCTTACAAACCCTGAAGATGCTTCTTCTATTCCATTTTCTTCCCACAATGGAGGTGAATCAGACCCATGTCACTGTTATCCTGACTCGACTCAGCTTTCTTTAGCCTGGTTGCAAAGGGACTAATAGTTGAATGAGAAACGACAACAACAAAAAAAGGTAAAACTTGGTAGAGATGGTTTTGCCTTTAGTCACATGGGATCCGTCATGGCTTGCTTGCAAAAGGAATTGACCTGGTGATACTCTGAAGACGTTGGCCTGGAGTTCAGCAGCTCATTCTTTTGGTAAACTTTACTGGGTCAAGTTCTGATAGGCTCATCAAGTGGTTTAGGAGTTTTTAGCCAAAGGTTTGCCTCATTTCCTTAGGCGGCATTCGGTAGCTGGAGGAGCAGTCACTTTCCAAATGGGTATTTTACCTCTATTTAGCACATTGAAAGATAAGTCATTTTCCTTTGTTGGGAAATCTTGCCAGGTGCAGTTTTAGTCTCAGCAGGGACTACAGCAACAATGTCTAGAGAGCACTTTTGTTTCCCTTATGACTGTCATTTCAAGGTAACTCTGTTTGCAAAGTGAAGTACAGTCTTCCTTCCTTCGCTTGGAAACTTTCCCCCCGAGTCGCAGTCCAGTCTTGGTGGTCTCTTTGCAGTTGGGGTCTGAGAGCACGTCTGACTCTGCTTCCTCCTGGCAGACAAATGGACACTTGCTCTATCGCTTGCCTCTCATTGGCGGCATCTTCTGCGCTAACACTCAACATCCAAGCCAATTTTCAAGGCAAATCTGGCACAGACACCAGAGAAGCAAGACTTTGAAAATCAAGGCAGGTTTGCACACTTGTTCCTGTCTGAGCTCCCCGGAACAGAACCCAGGCAAAAGCTTAGCTGCTACTCCTTATTAAAGAGTGTGATTCCAGGGAAGTGGAATTGAGGGGGAAGGGAGGAGAGGCAGGGAACGAGGGGGTGTTGGTGTCAGGTGGCTGACTGTTCAATCTCAAAGGCTCTCCGTCCACGGGGTGCTGTAAACTGCAGCTAATAGCAGTCTGTCCCTCCGGGAAAGGAGAATGTTTCCATGTCGCAATGGGGTGACTACTTTGGGGTCATTCCTTGGCACTCCAGCAGATCTCAGGGCAGAGTCGTGGCTCCCCACCAACAGGGCTGCCCTGGGCAGGAGTTATGATTCTAATAGATCAAAAGACCAAGGGGCTATGGAATGGCGCCCTCCTTAAGGTGAATGGAGCCCTTGGGAAAATGGTCGGTCAAAACTGGTCAGACGTTCCCCAGGACAGGTGAGATCAAGAGGATCAGAAATGGTTCATGAAGTGCGTCAAACCCAATATACCCCACACTGGCTTGCTAGAACTTTCTTCCATACCTGTGCTGTGTACCCACCTCATTACAAGGCACACCATGTGATTTGAAACAGTATAGTCAAAAAAGAATATAATTGGTTTAGTAAGGGGGACCCCACACTGGAGTGGAAACACAAAATATGTCTCCAGGTTCTGCTCCTTTCACTGCTCTTGGAGCTTGTTCCCTAACCCCATGAGGGGCAGAAGAAGAATCAGATGCTGTTGCTGAAATTTTGGCTGACTCTGTACACCGATGCCAAATAGAAACTCAGAGATAGAGTTGGAGGAAACAGAAAAAGTAGCTTTAATTGCCAAGCAAAGAGGGAAACATAGTAGGCTAGTGCCTCAGGGACTGTGCCCCCCACCCCTTGGAGGGCATGGTGAGGAGTCTTATAGGGTTTGGGGAGCAGGTCATGATCACCTCATGGACATTTCCCTGATTGGTGGGTGGTGAGGTAAGCGGGAGTCAGCATCGTCAGCCTTCTAGTTCCAACCAGTCTGGGGTCTACATGCTGATGGGCAGCATACAGTTGACTTCTTCTACCCCGTGGGGCTTGAGCACCTGCAAAGCAGCTCCAAAGACATGGCTTAGAATATTATCTATAGTCTTTGAAGAACTGAAGTTCCTTGACTTTGTTGAATAGCTGAATTATTATTGCTGTTTTCTTTTTTCTCTGTATTTTCTCACTTCTCTGATTAAATTGGTTCTTTGACTAAAGTTTTTCTATAGATAAAAAGGTAGATGGAGGACATGAGAGGGGATCTACTCTGGGAAGGCTTCATAGGGTCCTGCTCGGTTACAATATCACCCTTTTTTTTTTTCTTTAGGGCTGCATCCGCAGCATATGGAAGTTCCCAGGCTAGGGGTCAAATCAGATCTGTAGCCACTGGACACAGCCACACCAGATCCAAACCATGTCTGTGACCTACACCACAGTTCATGGCAATGCTGGATCCTTAATCCACTGAGCGAGGCCAGGGATCCAACCTGTATCCCCATGGATGCTAGTCAGATTCATTTCTGCTGAGCCACAACGGGAATTCCTACAATATTACCTTTCTTCATCATATTTTCCTACTTAAAAGACCATTGCCCTCCCTCCGGGTTCTATATTGGGAGGTGGTGTGGGTGTTTAGGATGGGGCCGGGGCGGGGGAGCCTCGGAGGTTGGAGTTGGTGTTGGTGTGGGACCTGCCTAAAGTATTGCCTCTCAGCAAAGCCATTTTGGAAAGCTGCCATCCCCAATAGCTGGCCATTCTCTGCGCTTACAAGAACTGAAATATTGCCTGCCATATCAGTCAACAAAGATGTTGCAGCCATCACAACGTCACATTACTGCCCCCGGACGGTGGGCCCTGAGGGAAATCAGGATGGAAACAGGACACCTGCCATCTAGCAGTCAACTGTGTAGCCACCCCTGCCCCTGATGGGGCACCCCGAGGGGACTCAGGGTGAGAAAGCATGAGGACTGGCCTCAGAGAGCTGAGGTGCATTTCACAGGAATGATTTCAATAAGCCCAGACTCTTGCGTTTTCCCACACATAGAAAAGCGCCAAGATCCTTAACCTGAGATATGTTTTTTTATTATTATTATTATTTTATTAACAGTAATCTTTGATATTCAGACCACCTGGTCTTTTGTTGCAAAAACTCCTCTAGATCCTGGCTCCCCCACCCCCACCCCACCTCTTGGGAACAGTTTTCTCAATTGTCACCTGAGATGCTGTGTCCCGGCCTTGGAGTCCTTAGAAAGTCCTCTGAGTAAAACCTACCTCTCAGATTTTAGGTTGTGCATTTTTTTTTGGTTGACACTTAACAGTGGGGGGAGACTCAAGGTTTTGTTTTCAGCAGTAAGTTAATTATCATTTCCAACCAATATGAGACGGAACTCCTACTTGGCACCTATCTTCATCCTGTTACATAAGTATCTCCAGTAGTTGACTTCTTAAAGTATCAGCAATTCTAGTGCCTTTTGGGGTGATTTTGCAGCCTCTATGAATTTTTGTCTGTTTTTCAAAATATTTTCATGTTTTGGCAAGGGAGGTTTGCTTTTTTTTTTTCTTTTCCTTAAGTATTTAGTTCATTTTCAGTCCATTATCCCTGGCCTTAACTCTTGGAGTGTCAGCCATCAGATCCAAGTTCAGGGAGAGGACAGAAGATGGGAAGGGCCAGGGCCCACTCCATCCCGTTTAAGGAGATGTTCTGGAAGGATCACACAGCCCCTCTGCGAAGGTCAGAGCCCAGAGTGAAGGGAAGTTGGAGGGGCAGCTCCCTGGCCGAGTGTGCTGCTCCCTCAGAGAACGCGACGGTGATGTAGGTAACTGCAAGTCTCCACCACATCCCTAAAGCACGAAAATTCCAGATGATTCTCTTTGTAGTTTATTAAGAAAGTTTCTCGAACTATTTTTCTTATTAAAAAGGCAATGGGGATTCATTAAAAGGGAAAATAATGGACCAAAAGCAACTATAAAGCAACCATATAAGTTGACCCATTAGAAGAAAATCACCAAAGTGTACATCTTCCAGATTTTTCCTGTGTGTGTTGATGTGTCTTTTCTACAAGAAGAGATTATACATCTGTATCTCTTAGGTCTGAGTCTTGATAAATAGCTAATTTGGGGTGATAGTTGAGGGTTTTCATACTTCTCTTAAACATCCTATAACACTTTAAAGCAATCCACCTCTCATTGGACATGGAACTTATTTCAACTAATTTTCTTCCGATAAGCCTTTAAAATGTTTCCAATTTAGGGAGTTCCTGTCGTGGCTCAGTGGCTGACGAACCTTATTAGCATCCACGAGGACGCAGGTTCAATCCCTGGCCTCGAGCAGTGGGGTTAAGGATCCGGCATTGCCGTGAGCTGTGCCGTAGGTTGCAGATGAGCCTAGGATCCCACGTTGCTATGACTGTGGCCAGCGGCTACAGCTCTGATTAGACCCCTAGCCTGGGAACCTCCATATGCCACAAGTGCAGCCCTAAAAAGACAAAAAACGAAACAAAAAATGTTTCCAGTTTTTCACTATCATACACAGTTCAGCATTGTAGTAAATTCTTGATAATTATTTTCAAAGTTAGAATACCCAAAGAATAAGGACAGAAAAACTCACTGTACTTAAAAAAGGCAGGGAGAAGACACAAAAAAATGCCCAAACAAGACACTAAGTGTTGCAAAACCACCCTCCCAGTCTGCCAAAATTATTAATACATGAAAAATCAATGATCAAGAAGCACTCATTTTTGACCAAAATTATCCTATTGACCAAATTTATATTTGACCGGATTGCTTTGGCTCTAACTGCTTTCAGCCAAATCACCTGGACCCGAGTTAAATAACTGAACTCTCTTGGAAGGCACCAGGTGCCCCATCTAACCTGCACTCTTTTCTTTATGGGAGCGTCAGGGTGAAGCTGGCAGAATGTACTAGTGCCTTTTCAAACAGAAAAGAGAAGGTAGACCTTTAAGATTTGCCTTTTTATTTCCTCATCTCTCGAGTTTTGCTCAAATGAGATTCCAAAAAAAAAAAAAAAATTAGAGCACCTTTTCAGAAAATTTAATTAGAGATGTCCTGACATTCCTCAAACATAAAGAGACCCACCCGGCCCTCATTTATGAGAAAAGAGGAGGCTTTCACATGCATCCTTTTGATTCCTAGGCTGGAAAGAGAGAACACACCACTGCTTCCCTGCATTTTTTTCTCAAGATTTTTCTGAAACAAAATTAAATGTAACCTCTCAGTCCTTCCTCCAAGGGGCTCCTTCCTTGCAAGGCACTAAAATTACACCTTATAGCCTGGAGTCTTCAAACTTTTCTGCCTTTACCTCATTCACTTCAGCAGTAGGGCCCTCTCAAAAGTAACCAGAAGCCAGTATAGAGGTTAAAAAAAACCACCTGGGTGGGTCCCATCCATCAGGTAGATGCTGCGGAGCGCATGTGAGAAGTGTGGGCAATTCTGAGCCAAGCACAGCCTGTCTACCCAGGATCCCAGAGGGACTGGATTCTGCAGAAAGCTCAGTGCCCTAAAGACCCAACAGGACACCTTTTAGAGTATCAACATTTAGTTTCTGTTTTCGTCATTTGAGATGGTAATCTTTTCTACAATACAGTTTATACTTTCCGGCTTTCTCAACAGAATTTTTAAAATACAATTAAGTCTTTTCTTGATGAGAGTCACCTTATGAAAGAGCATTTTAAACATTTATTGGGAGCCAATTTTTGCTCCAGGCACTGTGCCAAGGGGATACAAACATGAATAAGACAAAAACCCCAAGAATTCACAGTCAGGTGGGAGAGGCGGAGAACTACTCAACTACTTACAAAACGACCTGATAAGTAAACGCATTGTGAAAAGGATGGTTTGAAAACACATGGACCTCTTCTGGACTTTCAGAAATGGGAATGTATAGAGGTAAATTGATGTCAAGGATTAAGCAATAAATGCTTTGTTTTGGTTCAAAAATGGTGACTAACGGGTTCCTTCTGTGGCACAACAGGATTGCTGGTGTCTCTGGAGCACCGGGATGCAGATTCAATCCCTGGCCTGGGACAGTGTGTAAAGGATCTCTGGCAGTGTAGGCTACAACTGAGGCTGGGATCTGATCCCTGGTCTGGAAACTCCCTATACCTCAGGGTGGCCAAAAAAAGAAAAAAAAATTAAAAACAACTTTTAAAAAGTTGACAATGATGGAAGAACATTCCAGACAGAAAAAACACATGCAAAAACCAAGAGTTTGAGAATATGTTTAGGGGAACTTCCAATGGTTTGGAATAGCCAGAAGGTAGTGTGCATTAGTGAATGGCAGGACTGTGGACCAAATTTCAGAGAGGCTAGTGTGTCATGCTGAAGGATCTAAATTATGACCCTTGACTATCATATATATATATATACATTAATAATAGAAAAGCTTGTGACACTCTTAGAGGATTTCAAAACTCTAATTTGTTTACATGTGGTATAAGATAAAGAAATATTTTGAGTTAAAAAATACTTTTAGGTTAGTAGATTACAGATTACATTACCAGTTTCACTTTTTAATAAATGTTTAGTAATATTTATTTTAAAGGACAAATTTATTTTTTCTTCCATTAATAAGCAGCACACACTCCTTAATTTACCTTGTTAATTATGTAAGAAAAAGCATGATTTCTTGACCATTTACCATTAACATCTTGTATTGTGGGTGTGTTTTAAGATTGAGCACACCTAATATAGAATGATTTTGACTACATTTTACATAGCAAAAATAGATTAAAACTGCTTTTATGACCTAATGTTGGAATGCTTGCCTTTGCTATGAAAAAAAAATAGCAACTGGTTTATTTTTGAAACATTCATGTTTGTTTCTAAATGATGAAATTAGGAAAGGGCTTCAGGCTGCTCTTTCCCAGCTCTTCTAGCCAAGAATACTTTGTCAGTATTAATGGGTCGTTATGCTCAAGAAACTAGACACCATGCTACCTGTGACAGTCACAAGTGTCAGAGATCACTTGATATACTATATAACAAGTATTATTATACAACTGTGGCTTCTAGATCTGATGAAATCATCTTGAAGAGAATGTTCATTCTTATGCTTTTGTCATTCGTTCGTTGTATTGCAACATAAGTACCTGAATGTCTCATCTTTAGCCATTAATCCATTATGGATATACATTCTGAAATATATAACCAAAAATGCAAACAACTTAAAGTAGTGTACCAGCTAAAACCCCCACTGTGGCTATCAGTGGTGCCTGATATCCCAACCGAGTAATTGCTTCAAGAGCGCTTTCTTTCTTCCCATCTCATTAACCACGATGCACGCCCACTCAGAGGGGAGCAAATGCTTTGGCTTTCCAGGTGGGTATAATTAAGTAACTTTAACATTCATATTTCAAGTTCAGAAAAATACTGAAACAGGAAATTAACAAAAAAAAAACTCTTTAAAGACATAAACCCCTTAGGATATCTGGGACATTCCCTGACTGAGAAACAGTGCTACTGAAGGATTTTAAACATAATTTGGCTTGCATTTTTAAATGATCTCTTTGGCAACGTTGCTGTGCTCAAAAGCCAAATAAAGGCAGATTATGATGCTTAATTTTATATGACAACTGGACAGGTCTAAGGGAAGCCCTGAGAGCTGGGAAAACATCTTTTCTGGGTTCTTCTGTAAGAGAGTCTCTGAAAGATTAGCATTTAAATTGGCTGCCTGAATAAGATGTGTGTCCTCACCAATCATCGCAGGTGGGCGTGATCAACTCCCTGGAGGGCCTGGAAGGGGAAATAAAGGGGTGGGGGAAGGTTGAGTTTGCTCTCTGCCTGAGCCAGAACATTCATCTTCTCCCGCCTTTGGACCCTGGTGCTCCAGTTCTCGGGCCTTCAGACTTAGACAAAGCTACACCACTGGCTTCCACTGTTCTCTGGTTTCCAGATGGCAAATTATGGGGACCTCCTCACCTCCATAGCATGTGAGTCAACTTCTGTTTCGCATATATGTAAATATATTTGTTTATATTGATTTATTTTATATATTGATTTATAAATTTCCTGTTGATTCTCTCTGGAGAACGCTGACTGATACACATATATATGCTTCCATATTTTACTTACAACCACATAAGGGCCATCACAGCAATATAGTGGGAGGGAAAAGATTAGAACTGAAGACAGCTGAAAAGGAGAGGCACGGTC
Organism: Catagonus wagneri; assembly: GCA_004024745.2. Lineage (NCBI taxonomy): Eukaryota > Metazoa > Chordata > Mammalia > Artiodactyla > Tayassuidae > Catagonus > Catagonus wagneri. The sequence continues at coordinate 4,899,565 of PVHT021183631.1, read as the reverse complement.
GGGAAAGAGGAAAGAGCAAAACACAGAGAAACATTTTTTCTAGGAAGTAGCATTAACAGACAGCCAAGGAGGGGGTTCTTGAAGGCAGCATGAAAGATGAGTGATGAAAATGTCTATGGCCCTCGCTGCCGCCGGCCCATCTCCACAGTGGAGGAGAAATGCTAGAGATGTTCCAGGCTCCACAGAAGCCTGGGTCAGTGAAAGAGCTACTGGAACCCATTGTTCCCCCACCCCCATCCCGCCCAGTGTGTGCAAATCCTGAAAACAACCCAGGCTTTAGCCCCCAACTGCTGGGCAGCCCTACCTCATCTGCAAGGTTGAAGGCTAACACACTGGTCCTCAGCTCAAGCAAGATCTAGTCAACCTGGGGTTATAACTTGTAATTCTTGCTGAAAGATTCAGAAGATACCTTTTTTTTTTTTTTTTTTTTGCTTTTTTAGGGCCACACCTGCAGCATATGGAGGTTCCCAGGCTAGGGGGTCTAATCAGAGCTACAGCTGTTGGCCTACACCACAGCCACAGCAACTCCAGATCCGAGCCGCGTCTGTGACCTACACCACAGCTCACAACAATGCAGGATCCTTAACCCACTGAGCAAGACCAGGGATCGAACCCACAACCTCATGCTTCCTAGTCTGATTTGTGTCCGCTGTGCCACGACAGGAACTCCCAGAAGATACTTTTTATTCTAAAATCCTGACAGATTGGAAAGGATCTCTTCTCTTGGTCAGATTGACAGTCCTCCTGATAAAGGGATTTTTTACTGAGGCTGAATTGTTCTCCAACGCTTGAGCAACCAGATAATCCCCCTGAAAGACAAATTTTTCTCTGGGAGATTGCAAACTCTCTTTCTGCCCATGCTTCCTCATTTCAAATTAATCCTCTCACGGGAGAACCTACTGCCACACCGGGACAGAAAATACTAGTTGAATACCCAACATCCATTTCCCTTCCGTCATTGAATACCCAACATCCATTTCCCTTCCGTCATTAGTAACAAAATTCTGATCTTATCCTGGGCTGCAGTAGGCCCAGCTAAAAAAAAAAAAAAAAAAACTACATTTCCCAACCCCCCTTGCAGACTGGGATAGCCATGTGACCAAGATCTGACCAACAAGAGGAAGCATACATGGATCACCAAAAAAAAATTCCTTAAAAGGACTTGACTCAGTGGGAAGGTTTTTGCAAATCCTCCCCTTCATCTTTCTTACTCCCTTGCAAGATAAACAGAATGATTGTCGATCCATCAGCAATGGCTCCTGAGGATATAGGCTGTATGCTAAGAATGGAGGAGCAGACAAATAGAAGGCTAAGTCTGAACTGTGTTTAAACTCTGCAGTCAGAACAGCTCTTGGAAATTCCCTTTGTGGCACAGCGGAAAGAAATCTAACTAGGAACCATGAGGTTGCGGGTTTGATCCCTGGCTTCACTCAGTGGGTTAAGGATCCCACGTTGCCATGAGCTGTGGTGCAGGTCACAGACGTGCATCGGATCTGGCATTGCTGTGGCTTTGATGTAGGCCGGCAGCAACAGCTCCAATTAGACCCCTAGCCTGGGAGCCTCCATATGCCAAGGGTGCGGCCCTAAAAAGACAAAAAATAAATAAATAAATAAATAAATTAATTAATTAAATAACAGCCTTGACTGAAATGCAAATAAGTTCCAATAAGGTTAGAATGACTCCTTACTCTTTTTCCATCTATGTCTTACTTCACACATTAAAGAAAATTACTGTTTCAGTGATAAATTAAACATACTTCTTTTCTTATCCTAAAATCTTCTCAATTTGAGATTGAATTTTACCTAAATTGATAGTATTGGAAGCAATTAACTATAGATGAATGTCTCAGTGTTTTCCAAAGGAACTGCTCAATAAAAATCGGAGCTATGAGAATGCTGAGGGTTCAGTTAGTCCAATCTCTAATTTTTAGGGTTTTTAGAAATTGCTTCAGAAAAGTATCTATCACTATTAAAGATTCAAATGTTATTTTTTAAAGTTAACTTATAATGTACATACGGTTCTATGGATTTTAACACACGTTGATTTTTGTGACTATTACCACAGTCTGGATACAAAGTTGTCACCCCAAAAATTATGTCCTGTTATCTTTGTAATCATACCTTCACACTACCCCTAATCTGTTTTCTGTCACTGTACTTTAGTCCTTTCTAGAATGCTGCATAATGGAATAATACAGTGTATAACCTTTTGAGACTGGCTTGTTTTATTTAGCTTAGAGCCCTGAAGAATATTCAGATTGTTGCATCTATCAATAGATCAGTCCTTTCTATTGCTGAGTAAAATTCTTTTGAATGGATGTATCACAGTTTGGTGCCTGTGGATCTTTTGATGGACATTTGGGTTATTTCCAGTTTGGGTAGATTATCAATAGAGCTGCATGAACAAAATTTTTATTTCTCTAGGGAAAATACCTAAGGAGTGTGGTTGTTGTATTAGTCCTGCTCCTTTCTTTAAACACTGGGAGTTTTTTTACAATCTGCATTCAAGATCTATGATACATGATTTACAAATATTTTATCCCAGTGTGCAGTATGTATTTTCATTAAGTTAATAATATTTTCATCAGAGCAAAAGTTTTTAAATTTTGTTGAAGTCTAATTTACCATAGTTTCTATTGTGAAGCATGCTTTTGGTGTCTTATATAAGAATTCTTTGCCTAACACAGATCATGAAGACTTTCTTCTAAGTTTTCTAGTAAAAATTCTATAGTTTTATGTTTTACGTTTAGATCTATGATCTATTTGAATTAATTTTTGTGTAGGTGTGAAGTTTAGTATGAATTTGGGGATTATTTTTTACACTTAGTTCCAACACTACTATTGAAAAGTAATACCTTTATCCATCAAGTTGCCTTTGAACTTCTGTTGAACATGGATTACTCATATTTCTTGGGTTTAATTCTGGTCTCTCTATTCTGTCTCATTGATCTATTGTTTGTTCCTCACCAATACTATACTGCCTTGATTTCTATAGTTATTAAGTTTTAAAACTGTGTAGAGCGATTTCTCAAACTTACATTTTTAAGTATAAATCAATTTACAGTTGGTTTACAATGATTTACGATGTTGTGTTAGTATCTGCAGTAGAGCAAAGTGATTCAGTTCTGTATATATAAGTATATATGTACATGTATATGCTTTTTCAGATTCTTTTCCTTTATAGTTGATTACACTATATTAAATATACTTCCTTATGCTATGCAGTAGGAACTTGTTGTTTATCTGTTTTATATGTAGTAGTTTATATCTGCTAATCCCAAACTCCTAATTTATTCCTCCCCTTTCCCTTTTTCCGTTGGTAACCATAAGTTTGTTTTCTAAGTGTGGGAGTCTGTTTCTGTTTTAAGTTCATTAGTATCATTTTTTAGGTTTCACATATAAGTGATATCATATGATATTTGTCTTTCTCTGATTTACTTCACTTAGTATGATAACCTCTAGGTCCATCTATGTTGTCGCAAAGGGTAAAACTTCACTTTTTATGGCTGAGTAATATTCCATTTTGTATACCACATCATCTTTATCCACTCATTCTTGTTGATGGATGCTTGGCTTGCTTCCATATTTTGTCTGTTATAAATAATGCTGCTATGAACATTAGGGTGCATGTACCTTTTCAAGTTAGAGTTTGCACCAAATATACACCCAGGAGTGGGATTTCTAGATCCTATGTAACTATTTTTAGTTTATTAAGGAAACTTATACTGTTTTCTATAGCGGCTTCACCAATATACATTTCCACCAACAGTGTAGGAGGGTTCCCTTTTATCCACCCCCTCTACTATTTTACTTGTAGACATTTGGTGATGGTCTTTCTGACTGGTGTGAGGTGATACCTCATAGTTTTGATTTGCACTTCTCTAATAATTAATGATGTTGCGCATCTACTCATGTGCCTGGTGCCATCTGTATGTCTTCTTTGGAGAAATGTCTATTTAAGTCTTCTGCCCATTTTTCAATGGGGTTGTTGAGTATTTTGTTGCTGAGTTATATGAACTATTTGTTTATTTTGGAAATTAAGCCTTTGTCAGTTACTTCATTTGAAAACATTTTCTCCCAGTCCGTAAGTTGTCTTTTCATCTTGTTTATGCTATCTTTTTGCTGTACAAAATCTTGTAAGTTTGATTAAGTCCCATTTGTTTATTTTTGCTTTTATTTCTTGGGAGAAATTATTTTGGGAAACTGACCTAAGACAACATTGCTATGATTTATGTTAGAGAATGTTTTGTCGATATTCTCTTCTAGGAGTTTTATGGTGTCATGTCTTTAATATTTATGTCTTTAGCCATCTTGAGTTTTTTTGTGTGTATGGTGGGAGGGAGTGTTCTAACTTCGTTGATTTACATGCAGCTGCCCAGTTTTCCCCGCATCACTTACTGAAGGTATTGTCTTTTCTCCATTATATATTCTTGCCTCCTTTGTCAAAGATTAATTGACCATATGTGTGTGGGTTTATGTCTGGACTCTCTATTCTGTTCCATTGATCCACATATTTGTTTGTGACAATACCATGCTGCTTTGATTATGGTAGCTTTGTAGTATTGTCTGAAGTCTGGGAGGATATGCCTCTAGCATTTCTTAAATTTTATTGGAGTATAGTTAATTTAGAAAGTTGTATTACTTTCAGGTGTACAGCAAAGTAACTCAGCCATACATGTATGTCTGCCCATTCCTTTTCAGATTCTTTCAGATTCTTTTCACATATAGGTCGTTACACAGTACTGAGTAGATTAACCCATGCTATACAGTAGGTCTTTGTTACCTATCTATTCAATATATAGTAATGTATATGTCAACCCCCCCAATTTATCCCTTCCATCCCCCATTCCCCATTTGGTAAGCATAAACTTGGTCTCATAATCTTTGAGCCTGTTCCTACTCTGTAAGTTCTTTTGAATCATTTCTGTTAGATTCCACATATTAGTGATTTTATATAATATTTGCCTTTCTGTGTTTGACTTACTTCACTTAGCTTATGATTTCAAAGTCCATCCGTGAAAATTCTTTATGGCTGAGTAATATTTCACTGTATATATGTACCACATCTTCTTTATCCAATACTCTGTTGATGGACATTTAGGTAGCTTTCATGTCTTGACTATTGTAAATAGTGCTGCTTTGTACATTGGGGTGTGTGTATTTTTTCAAATTAAGGTTTTTCTCTGGATATATGCCCAGAATGGGGTTGCTAGATCATAGGGTAGTTCTTTTTTTTTTTTTAATTAACAATGAATTTTATTTCAGTTATAGGTGTACAAAGATCATAAGTCAATACGATAGATTTTGTGTCCCAAACCCACAGTGCATCCCCCCACCCCCCAGATTGTCTTATCTGAAAAACCAAGGTTTTCCAAAATCTGTGAGTCATTGTCTGTTCTTCAAAGAAGTTCATTGTGTCTCTTTAGTTTCCACATGTAAGCAGTAGCATTGGGTGTTGCTGTCTAATTGTCTGACTGGTTCCACTTCGTATGATAATTTCTAGGTTCATCCATGTTGCTATAAATGTTATTCCGTTCCTTTTAATGGCTGAGTAATATTCCACTATGTGTATGTACCATATCTTCCCTATCCATTCCTCTGTCGGTGGGCATTTAGGTTGTTTCCATGACCTGGCTTCTTCCCTCTCTAGCTGCTTTGGATGTAAAGTTAGGTTGTTTATTTGAGCTTTTTCTTGTTTCCTGAGGTTGGCTTGTATTGCTATATACTTTCCTCTTAGCGCTGCTTTTGCTGCATCCCAGAGGTTTTGGAGTGTCGTGTCTTTGTTGTCATTTG
>PVHT021183631.1:4855089-4892772 GCA_004024745.2 Catagonus wagneri | reverse complement strand
AGTCTCTGTGATGCAGTTACTTTCCAGTCTGTGGGGCTTCCCACCCAGGAGGTATGGGGTTGCTTCTATCGCGTAATCGCCCCTCCTACCTCTTGATGTGGTCTCCTCTTTGTCTTCTGGAGTAGAATATCTTTTTTGGAAGTTTACAGTCCAGTTGGTTGAAGGCTGCTCGGCATTTGTTTGTAGTTTTGCTGTTTTTTGGAAACAGAAAAGTTGAGCTCCAGTCCTTCTATTCCGCCATCTTAATCCAATCTCTCTAGCCTATTCATGTTTTAATCATAGGGTAGTTCTAGTTTTAGTTTTTGAAGGGTTCTCCGTAGTGGTTTGCACAAGCTTACATTCCCACCAACAGTGTAGCAGGATTCCCTTTTCTCCAGCCACCCTCTTCAGTATTTATTGTTTGTAGACTTTTTTTGTGTGTCTTTTTAGGGCCACACCTGCAACATATGGAGGTTCCCAGGCTAGGGGTCAAATGGGAGCTGCAGTTCCTGGCCTATGCCAGAGGCACAGCAACATAGAATCCAAGCCACGTCTGTGACCTACACCACAGTTGCAGCAGTGCTGGATCCTTAACCAAGTGAAGTCAGGGATCAAACCCACCTCCTCATGGATGCTAGTCGGGCTCGTTAACCACTGAGCCACGATGGAAACACCTATTGTTTGCAGACTTGTTTTGATGATGGGCATTCTAATGTGAGGTGATACCACATTGTAATTTTTATTTGCATTTCTCTAATAATTAGCAATGTTGAACATATTTTCATATGTTTTTTGGCCATCTGTATCTCTTAGGAGAAATATCGTTTTAGATCTTCATCCCATTTTTTTCACTGAGTTTTTTTTTTGTGGGGGGTATGTTGAGCTGCATGAGTTGTTGGTATATTTTGGATTAATCCCTTGTCAGTTCATTTCATTTTCAAATATTTTCTCTAATTCTATGGGTTGTCTTTTCATTTTGCTTATGGATTCCTTTGCTGTGCAAAAGCTTTTAGGTTTCATTAAGTCCCACTTATTTATTTTTGTTTTTATTTTCATTACTCTAGGATGTAGGTCAAGAAAGATATTGCTGTGCTTTATGTCAGAGTGTTCTGCCTATGTTTTCCTCTAAGAGTTTTATAGTATCTGGTCTTAGGTTTATATCTTTAATCCATTTTGAGTTTATTTTTGTATATGGTGGTAAAGAGTGTTCTAATTTCATTCTCTTATATGTAGGTGTCCAGTTTTCACAGCACCACTTATTGCAGAGACTTTCCTTTCTCCATTATATATATATATATATATATATATATATTTTTTTTTTTTTTTTGCCTTTTGTCATTTTATGGCCACACCCGCGGCATGTGGAGGTTCCCAGGCTAGGGGTCTAACTGGAGCTGTGGCCACTGGCCTGTGCCACAGCCACCGCAACGCAGGATCCGAGCCGCGTCTGCAACCTACACCACAGCTCACGGCAATGCCGGATCGTTAACCCACTGAGCAAGGGCAGGGATCGAACCCGCAACCTCATGATTCCTAGTCGGATTCGTTAACCACTGCGCCACGACGGGAACTCCTCCATTATATATTTTTGCCTTCTTTGTTGTAGGAGTAATTGACCATAGGTGTGTGCATTTTTTTCTGGGGTTTCTGTCCTGTTCCGTTGATCTATATTTCTGCTTTTGCGCCAGTACCATACTGTTTTGATGATTGTATCTTTGCAGCATAGTCTGAAGTCAAGGAGCCTGATTCTTCCAGCTCCATTTTTCTTTCTCAGGATTTCTTTGGCTATTCAGGGTCTTTTGTATTTCCAAACAATTTTAAATTTTTTCTGTCCTAGTTCTGTGAAAAATGCATTGGTAGTCTGATAGGGACTGCAGTGAATCTATAGACTGCCTTGGGTAGTATAGTCGTTTTGACAATGTTGATTCTTCCACTCCAAGAGTATGATATACCTTTCCATTTTTTTGTGTCATCTTTTATTTTCTTCATCAGTAATCTTTAGTTTTCATAGTACAGGTCTTTTGTCTCTTTAGGTAGGTTTATTCCCAGGTATTTTATTATTGTTGATGTGACAGTAAATGGGATTGTTTCCTTAATTTGTCTTTCTGATCTTTCATTGTTAGTGTATAGGAATGCAGTTGAGTTCTGTGTATTAATTTTGTATCCTGCAACTTTATGAAATTCATTGACAAGCTCTAGTAGTTTTCTGATAGTATCTTTAGGATTTTCTATGTATAATATTGTGTCATCTTCAAAAATTAATAGTTTTACTTCTTCCTTTCTAATTTGGATTCCTTTTACTTCTCTTTCTTCTCTGATTGCCATGGCTAGGACTTCCAAAACTATGTTGAATAAAAGTGGTGAAAGTGGACATCCTTTCTTCTTCCTGATCTTAGCAGGAAAGCTTTCCATTTTTCTCCATTGAGAATGATGTGAGCTGTGGGTTTGTCATATATGACCTTTATTATGTTGAGGTAGATTCCCTCTGTGCCCCTTTCTAGAGAGGTTTTTTTTGTTTTTGTTTTTGTCTTTTTGGGGCCGCACCCATGGCTTATGGGGGTTCCCAGGCTAGGGGTCCAATCAGAGCTGTAGCCGCTGACCTGCACCAGAGCCACAGCAATGTGGGATCCGAGCCACGCCTGCAACCTACACCACAGCTCATGGCAATGCCAGATCCTTAACCCACTGAGCAAGGCCAGGGATGGAACCTGCAACCTCATGGTTCCCAGTCAGATTTGTTTCCGCTGTGCCATGAAAGGAACTCCTAGAGTTTTTTTAATCAAAAATAGTTGTTGAGTTTTTGTCGAAAGCATTTTCTGCATCTATTGAGATGATCATATGATTTTTATTCTTCAGTTGTTAATGAGGTGCATCACATTGATTGATTGCATATATTGAAGAATCCTTGCATTTCTGGGATAAATACCACTTGATAATGGTGTATGATTCTTTCAACGTATTGCTGGATTTGATTTTCTGGTATTTTGTTGAGGATTTTAAAATATATGTTCATCAGTGATACTGGCCTGTAATTTTATTTATTTTTTTTTTGCAGTATTTTTGTCTGGTTTTGGTATCAGGGTGATGGTGGCCTTATAGAATGAGTTTGGGAGTGTTCCTTCCTCTGCAGTTTTTTGGAATAGTTTCAAAAGGATAGGTGTTAACTCTAAATACTTGGTAAATTTTCCTGTGAACCTATCTGATCTTGGACTTTGTTGGTAGTTTTTAAATCATAATTTAATCATAATTTCAGTTTCAGAATTTGCAATTGGTCTGTTCATCTTTTCTATTTCTTCCTGGTTCCATCTTGAAAGATTGGATCTTTCTAAAAATGTTTCCATTTCTTCTAGGTTGTTCATCTTATTGGAATGTATTTGCAGCAGTCCCTTATGGTCCTTTTTATTTCTGTTATGTCCATTGTAACTTCCTTTTCGTTTCTAATTTTGTTGATTTGAGCCTTCTCTATTTTTTTTCTTGGTTAGTCTGGCTAAGGGTTTATCAATTTTGTTTATCTTTTCAAAGAACCAGCTTTTTGCTTCATTGGTCTTTCTATTCTTTTCTTTGTCTCTATCTCCTTTATTTCTGCTCTGATCTTTACAATTTTTTTTCCTTCTACTAACTTTGGGTTTTGTTTCTTCTTTCTCTGTTGCTTCAGTCATAAGGTTAGATTATTTGGCATTTTTCTTGTTTCCTGCGGCGATATGTATTGTTATAAGCTTCCCTCTGAAAACTACTTTTGGAACATCCCATAGGTTTTGGATCATCGTGTCTTCATTATCATTTGTCTCTAGGTATTTTTGATTTCCTCTTTTATTTCTTCAGTGATCTATTGATTTAGCAGCATATCTTTTAGCCTCCATGTGTTTGCTTTTTGCAGTTTTCTTCTTATGGTTGATTTCTAGTCTTACTGTTTTGTGGTCAGAAAAAAATGTTTGATATGAGTTGAATTTTCTCGAATTTACTAAGACTTGATTTGTGGCCCAAGATGTAACCTATCCTGGAGACTATTCCTTGTGCACTTGAGAAGAAAGTGTATTTTGCTGCCTTCATATGAAATGTTCTATAAATATCAGCTAAGTCTGGTCTATTTTGTTATGTAAGGTCTATGTTTTTTTATTGATGTTCTGTCTGGATGATCTGTCCATTGCTTAAATGGGCTGTTAAAGTCCCCTGCTATTATTGTGTAACTGTCAATTTGTCCTTTCATGGCTATTAGCAGTTGCCTTATATATTGACGTGCTCCTGTGTTGTGTTTATATATTTACAATTGTTGTATCTTCTTGGATTGATCCTTTGATCATCAGGTAGTGTCTCTTGTAATATTTCTTTGTCTCTTAGTCTTTTATTTTATTTCATTTTTTTTTATTTTTGCTTTTTAGTGCAGCGCTTGTGGCATATGGAGGTTCCCAGGCTAGGGGTCAAACTGGAGCTGTAGCTGCTGGCCTAAACCACAGCCACAGCAATACAGAATCCAAGCTGCATCTGTGACCTACACCACAGCTCAAGGCAACGCCAGATCCTTAACCCACTGAGCAAGGTCAGGGATCTAACCTGTGTCCTCATGGATGCTATTCAGATTTGTTAACCGCTGAGCCATTATGGGAACTCAAATATTCTTTATTTTAAAGTTTATTTTGTCTGATATGAATATGGCTATTTGTCTGATATGAATATTTATTTTGATTTCCATGTGCGTGAAATATCTTCTTCCATCCTCTCACTTTCAGTTTGTGTGTGTCCCTAGAACTGAAGCTGGTCTCTTATAGACAATATACATATGGGCCTTGTTTTTGTATCCATTCAGCCAGTCCGTGTCTTTTGGTTAGAGTATTTAATCCATTTACATTCAAGTTAATTAGTGATAAGTGTGTATTTACTGCCATTTTCTTAATTTTTTTGGATTTCTTATTATTGGGCCTTTTTCTTCACTTTTTCTTTTTTTCTTGTGATTTGATGGCTCTCTTTAGTGTTGCATTTGAATTACTTTTATGAGTTTGCTGATTGGAGATTTTTTTTTGGTTTGTGGTTACCATGAGGTTTTGATATAGGAGTCTCTATATATACAAGATTGTTTTAAGTCACTGGTCTTTTAAGGGCAAATGCATTTGTACCCTCCTCTTCTCAGGATTGCTAGTTTTGATTTCATATTTGTCTATGATTGATTTCCTACCTTTACTGTATGTTTGCTTTTACTGGTGATCCTTCTCATTTGTAATTTCCTTGTTTCTAGTTGTGGCCTTTTCTTTTCAGCCTAAAGATTTTCCATTAGTATTTGTTGATTAGCTAGTTTGGCAGTGCTGAATTCTCTTGGTTTTTGCTTGTCTGTAAAGCTTTTGATTTATCCTTCAAACCTCAGTCCAAGCCTTGCTGGGTGGAGTGTTTCTTTCTTTATTTTCTTTCTTTTTTTTTTTCTTCCCTGAGGCATACAGAGTTACTGGGCTAGGGATCAAATCTGAGCCACAGTTGCCACCTATGCTGCAACTGTGGCAATGCCAGATTCTTTAACCCACTGCACTGGGCTGAGGATTGAATCTGCATCCTGGTGCTTCAGAAACACTGCCAAAACCATTTCACCACAGTGGAAACTCTCTTGGTGGAGTATTTTTGGTTGTAGTTGCTTTCACTTCATCAATTTAAGTATGTCATGCCACTCCCTCTGGCTTTCAGAGTGTCTGCTGAAAAGTCAGTCAATAACCTTATCAGAGTGCCCTTATAAGTTATTTGTTGTTTTATCCTAGCTGCTTTCACAATTTTTTCTTTGTCTTTAATTTTGGTAAGTTTGATTAATATGTGTCTTGGAGTGTTCCTCCTGTGTTTGTTCTTATGATATTCATTGTGCTTTCTGAGTGAGTGATTCTTTTCCTATGTTAGAGAAGTTTTCAGTTATTATCTTTTCAAATATTTTCTCTGGCTTTCTCTCTCTCTCTCTTCTCCTTCCAGAACCTCTTATAATGCAAATGTTGGTGTGTTTAAAGTTGTCTCAGAGTTCTCTTAGACTGTCCTCATTTCTTTTCTTTCTTTTCTCTTTATTCTGTCCCATATCAGTGATTTCCACTAGTCTGTCTTCCACCTCACTTATTCATTCTCTGCCTCCTATATTTGCTATTTTTTCCTTCTGGTGAATTTTTTATTTTTGTTATAATGTTGTTCATCTTTACCTGTTTAAATCTTAAATTTCTTTTTTAAAAGTTTCTTGTAATTTATCAATCTTTTCCTCTAGCTTTTTTTTCCCCTGAGATCTTGGATCACCTTTTACTATTATTATTATTCTAAAGTTATTTTTATGTAGATTGCTTATTTCCACTTCACTTAGCTACTCCTCTGGGGTTTTGTCTTTGTCCTTCATCTGGCTCACATCTCTCTGCCTTTTCATTTTTTATAGCTTTTTGTGTGGTCTCCTTTTTGCAGGCTATAGGGTTGTAGCCTCTCTTGCCTCTCGTGTCTGCCCCCTTGTGGGCAAAGTTGATATAGACGCTTGTGGCTGGCTTCCTGATATGAGGGACCAGTGTCTGTCCACTGGTAGGTGGAGCTGAGTCTTGTCCCTCTAGTGGCTGGGATTTTGTCTCTAGATCTGATTAGAGGTGGCTGTGTACCTGGAAGGTCTTTAGGCAGCTTGTTTGCTAATGGGTGGGGCTGTGTTCCTACCCTGTTTGTTTTTTGGCCTAGGGCTTTTCAGCCCTGATGGGTAGGGCCAGATTCTTCCAAAATGGAAGCCTCCAGGGGAGCTAATGCTGATGAATATTCCCTGAGACCTCTGCCTCCAGTGTCCTGTCTCTACACTGAGTCACAGCAGACCCTTGCCATAGTCACTGACCCTCTGTCTGATCCAGATTCTTATGGAGTTCCTGCTTTGCCCTGAGACCCAGTGCACATGAAGCCCTGTGTGCTATCTCCAAGAGCAGAAACTCTCTTTCTCCCAGTACTGTGGAGCTTTTGCACTCAAGCCCCACTGGCCTTCAACACCAGATGCTCTGGAGGCTGGCTCCTCCCAATGCCAGACCCACAGGCTAGGGAACCTGACATGGGGTTCAGAACTCTAACTCCTGTGGGCGAGTCTCTGTGATATAATTATTTTCCATTCTCTGGGTCATCTACCCATTGGATATGGTATTGCTTATATAGTGAATGTGTCCTTCCTAACATTTCACTGTGGCTTCTTTGTCTTTGAGTGTAGAATATCTTTTTTTGTAGCTTCCAGTCAATTTTGTTGATGGTTGTTCAGCAGTTATTCATAATTTTTGTTTTCCTGAGAAGAGGTGAGCTTGAGTCCTACTGCCCCACCATCTTGTCTCTGACAGTTATCTGCATGTTAATCTTGTGTCTTGCTACCTTGCTGAATTCATTTACCAGTTTTAGTCATTTTTGTGTGGAGTCTTTAGGGTCAAACTTTATATTTTTTTTTTGTAAAACTGTTTTAGCTATCCTAGCTTTTTTGCCATTCCATATATGTTTTAGAATAAGCTGTACACACCTGTAAAAATTTTTCCAGAATTTGTGTTGGAATTATATTAGACTTGTACATTAATTTGTGGAGAACTAAAATTTTTACTATGTTGAGATTTCCAACTCACAAAATTTACATCTGCATGTTTTTAAGGTTTTTGCTTTCTTTCATGACTTTTATAGATTTCAGTATACAAAACTTATACATATTTTGTTAGATTTGTACACCAGTATTTCTTTGTTCTCACTTTTTTGGGGGTCTATTGTATTTGTATTAAATTGGGGGTTCTAATTGTTTATTTTGCTAGCATATAAAAAATACAGTTTACTTTTATGAACTGACCTTGAACTCTGCCTATCAGTGAACTCACTTATTAGTTCTAGAAGGGTTTTGTTTTTGTTTTTTGTAGATTCCTTGTGATTTTCTTAATCATATCATCTGTGAATAAGGACAATTTTCTTTCTTTCCAATACATATGCCTTTTTATGTTGCTTTCTTGCAGTAGCTAGACTTCAGTACCATGTTGACTAGGAGTGAGGAATGTAGACATCTCAGTCTTGTTTCTGATTTTAAATAGAAAAATTTTCATTTTTTCACCATTAGGTATGATGTTGGTTGCACACTTTTTGTAGATGCTTTTTTTTTTTTTCAGTGCCTAAAGCATGCAAAATTCCTGGCCAGGGATCAAACTCATGCCACAGCAGTGACAATGCTGGATCCTTACCCCTCTGAGCCAGGGGGATCTCCTGTAGATGCTTTTTATCAGGTTGAGAAATGTTAACTTTTATTTCTAATTCACCAAAAGTTGTATTATGATTGAGTGATGAATTTTATTAAAGGTTTTTTTTCTATACCAATTGGTATAATCATGTGGTTTTTCTTCTTTAGATTGTTAATATGGTGGATTATATTGATCTGTTATTTAAAAATTGAGCCAGTCATCTTGTATACTAAGATAAAACCCTCTTAGCCATGGTGAGATAGATTGGTAAGTAGATAGGATGGATAGATGGATATGCATGGATAGATAAATAGGAAGAAAGAAGGAACAGAAGAGCTAGATTTAATTCAGTAAAGTTTCAGTGGAAATTTTTATATCTTTATTCATGAAGGATACTGGCCTGTGGTTTTCTTTTCTTCTCTTTTCTGGTTTTGGTATCAGAGTAATTAAGTAATCATAAAACAAACGGGAAATATTCCCTCCTATTTTATTTTTGGAGGAAAAAATTATATGGACTGGGGGTTACTTCTTCTTTAAATGATTAATAGAATTTGCCAGTGAAACCATTTGGGCCTGGAGATTTCTTTTACAGAAGGCTGTTAACTATGAATTAAGTTTCTTTAGTTCTTATCAGGCTGTTCGGGTTGTCTATTTCATCTTGGGTGAGTTTTTATAATTTGTGATCTTCAAGGAACTAGTCCATTTCATCTGAACTGGCTGAGTTTCTGTGTGTAGAGTTGCTTTTAGAATTTCCTTCTTATTCTTTGCAGGGTCTGTCATAAAATCTTTTTAACCCGTGGGTAATTTGTTGTAGGGTGACGAACTATCCCAGATGACTTGAGAATGGGGGGTTTCCTGGGATGCAGGACTTTCAATGCCAAAACTGAAAGAGAGTGGTTACTCTCATCTTTATTCCCATCCCACCCCCACCTTTCACCAACTTGCTAGAAGTCTGTCAACTGAAAAAAAAAAATACAGAAACTGAAAGTTGAAAATTATGTTTTACTTGATGGACTTACTGAGGACTTACCCCTGGGAGACAGTCTCTCAGATAGCTCTGAAGGACTATTCTAAAGCAGTAACAGAGGATCCAGGATATATAGAAGTTTCTGGAGGAAAAAAAAAAAAGCAGATGGAATATCAAAAGATTATTGTTAATTAAAGAAAACCAGACATCTCAAGTTGATGAATTTAATACCTTTCTATGTATGGGTGTATGCACAAGTCTGGGCTTATTGAAATTATTCCTTTGATATGCACATTAACTACCTAGGGTCAATATCCTGTTTTTCTCCATCCTGAATCCCCTCAAGTTGCACCATCAGTGGTGGCTACAGTGACTGGCAGCTTAAAGGCCTCAACGTTATTACTGACATGGCAGGTGACACTATTTGTCCACGAGTTCATCAAAATTTTATCAAAACCAGCTTTTTCTTTTATTGATTTTTCTTTTGTTCAATTCCATTAACTTCTACTTTTATCTTTATTACTTTCCTTATACCTGCTTTGGGTTAATATTGCTTTTTTTCTAACTCCTAAAGATGGGAGGTTAGATTATTAATCTGAAAGGGTTATTTTTTAATATAAGCCTTTAATGCTATAAATTCCCCTCTGGGCACTGCTTTAGTGTCATTCCACAAATCTTAATACATTACATTTTAATTTTAATTCAGTTGAAAATATTTTCTACTTTGAGACTTATTCTTTGATACGTGGATTATTTAGAAGTGTGTTTGTCTTTTCAAATGTTTGAGAGTTTTCCTGTTATCTTTTATTGTTAACTTCTATTTAAATTCCGTTATGATTAGAGAATGTCCTGGTATGATTTCAATTCTTTTAATTTGGTTAGGGTATCTTTTATGATTCAGGACATGGTCTATCCTGGTAAATGTTCCAAGTGCATTTAAAAAGATATCTTGAGTTCTAGTACCTGCCTACCACTGAGTTAGCAATGGGATGTCTAGTAAATCATCCATCTCATGTGGCCCTCTGTTTCCATGTCTATGTGTCCACAAAGTAAAAAGGGTAAATTATGTAATCTCTAAGAGTTCCCTTCTGTCTTCAATATGTATACCCCACTTCCATGAGTAAACAGGAATTAGCTTCTGTCTATAACTAGTAACAAAACAATTTCATTTTATATGTTCCTCATTGAATGGCATGGAAAATACAATGTCTTCTAAAGCCTTGTCTTTAGTTACCCAAAAACTATGGGGAATTTTAGGAATTGCATACCAAAAAAAAATAATAATAATAATAATACCTGCAAGTCTCAACCTAAATAATATCTGAATCTGCCCGTTTTCCCTGAACTTAAAAAGGTAGTGCAAAATTTTCAGTCTATTGCCTTATCAGCCTAGTGGTACAATTTCTATTCTGCTATGGGATCATGGAAATGATTCCATAACCTCTTTGCTGAGAAAACCTGCACTCAGCCCTTTATCTCTCCCTGGTCCATCTCAAATAGTCATTTTCTTCTCAAATATTTCACCAGTATCACACTCATATGAAACCCAAGATTAAATAAAAACAAAGGATGGGATTTCAGAGAAATAGCCAAGTACATGCCCATGGATAGAGAACTGAAGAAATTAGGGAGGTGAAAATTATACCACTGACTCCAGGGAGAAATTTATGAATGTTAATGCCTACAACATAAACCTCAAAGGCAGAGTTTTATGTCTCTTGTATCTTCCCACATGCCATTTTTGAGGACCCATGGTGGCATATAAAAAGCAGGCATTAAGAACTTTAGCATAGAAGGACTAAAGTAAGTGTCCTTCAGTCCTTCTATGCTAATAAATAAATTCACTTATTAACCATAATCTAAAATCAAGAGACAGATCTCTCCCTGTAAACCTTACAACCAGAGAGAGAGAGAGAGAGAGAGAGAGAGAGAGCTTACAACCAGGACCCTCTGACATGGTGGAACACTTAATCTCAGACACACACCATGACTGGGACCAGCAGAGGGCAGCAGCATGGCAGGAATAGGGAAGCAGGCGTGGAGTCTATGGATGAACGACTCCATTGGCAGAGTGCAGGCCAATGAAAACTCTGCCAACAGGAAACCATTGAGCTCTTCTCTTGAAAGAGTTTCATTATGAGTTGGAACCTTACAGAATAATAAAGATGGGAAATTTCTTGAAGTTCAAAGTTTTAAAAAAATTTTTATGGAAGTTTTCACACATGTGTGTACTTGCAGGCATGCACACACACACACATGCACACACAGAAGTAGAGAGAAAAATATAGTGAACTCGTGTATCCATTCTCCACATTCATGGTTTATCAGTATTCTGCCACACTTCCTTATCTACACCTATTTTCTTTCTTATTTTAGAGACAATTCGAGTTTAAAATTCAAGGATGTATGTTCTTTAAAGGTGAGATTTTGTGGGTAGTCCATCCCTGGTACAGTCCAACATTGCTACCCTTAGGTTGTAGGCTAATCCTCATGATGGCAAATGGCTGCTACCCCTCTAGGAATCATGTCAACATTCTAAGCAGGAAGAAGACCCAGATTAATAGATACATGCCAGTGGGTCACTTTTTGCATTAGAAATGAAAACAGGTACCACGGGAGCAGTAAAATTTGAGGGCCAAAAATAAGATTTATAAACCACATAAGAAATGAGGGCGAGCACACACAAAAAAATCCAACTCAGAAAAAAATGCATTTATTGATTACTACTTACAGCTCCAGATAAAACCAAGCCTTTATACAAATTATCTCATTAAATCTTCACAGCAACCAAATTGAGTAGATAAAATAATTTTACAGATGATGAAATGAGACCTTGAGAGAACTGATAGCTTTCTCAATGCTACAGAGCTGATAGATGGTGGCTCCAAAGCCGTACCCTTTTGCTGCTCTCATTTCCTTATTGTCAGTCTTCTCAGAGATGCAGTAAATGTACCTTACTGAAAAATCTATAATCCTCACCATTGAAAGCCAAAATTGTATACACATGACTCTGAGTATAGGAGCATGGCAGTGCACTTTCTTTTTGTGTCCATTGCAGAATGTTGCCCACCAAACTGCAGGCCTGGCTGTGTCTGCACCGCAGAAGGCCCTCTGGGTAGGGGCCTATTCTATCTCTGGGTAGAACCCACTGTGCCCAGGGTCAGACGCATCTGTTTAATGAAATGGAGGAAAAACCTCCATAAAGCTATCATTTTTCTGCTCTTAAAAAAGTAATAATAATAAATGCACATATATCCACACCAGGGCCCAAAGTGACCTTCTGTCAAGGGCCTCTGAATTGTCTTCAAAGAAGGAAAATATTGCTTTATGCAAAGCTCTTGGACTGGTTTAATCATGAACTGAACTTCACATAAAAGCAAAGATAAGACCTTTGATAAAGCCCAAGATTCTTTTTAAAAATTTTTATTATGAAAGTTGTCAAAAGTACACGAGAAGAGAGAGTAACAATCAACTCATGTGCCCACCCCCTAACTCAACAATTATTCACTTTTTGTGCCATTGCTTCATCTACTCCTTTTTATCGGTCTTCATTATTTTGAATTTTTTTTCTAAGCCCATTCCCATGATCAAATCATATGGGCCCTAAATCTTTCCATAGGTATCTCTAATAGACATTTTCTTATATAAGCACAAAACCGTTATCACAACCAGTGCTATTAATTCACTCTATATTCACATTTCCAATTATTTCAAAAATATCCTTTAATAATTGGTTTCTTCAAAACAGGATCTAAATGGAAAACAGTCACTGCATTTGACTGTTACTTTGCTTAAATCTCTTCTAACCAAGAGTAATGTTAGCATCTTGACAATACCAACAAGGTCCTCAACTTCTTCAGTTCCTTAAACATGCTCTCTATCACCTTCAGGCCTTTGTACTTGTTCTTTCTTCCTAAAGGATGTCCCCAGTCTCATACATCACATTGTAATCTCCTTATTTGTCCTTTAGCTTTCAGATAAGATGTTCTTGGAACCCTGTGATACTGCCTAAAGAGTTTTTTTGGTTTTGTTTTGTTTTTTTTTAGGGCCACATCGATGGCATATGGAGGTTCCCATGCTAGGGCTCGAATTGGAGCTGTAGCCACCGGCCTACACCACAGCCACAGCAATGCCAGATCTGAGCCATGTCAGCGACCTACACCACAGCTCACAGCAACGACAGATCCTTACTTACTGAGCAAGGCCAGGGATGGAAACTGCATCCTCATGGATGCTAGTCAGATTCATTTCCACTGAGCCACGACAGGAACTTCCTGCCTATTAAGAATTTTAAAAGCAAAACTTTAAAGGATCAAATTGTTTCCAAGTAATTTGTCTCTCAAAACTAACTTCGAGAACATTTTTAGAAAGACAAAAATATCCCACACTCAGTGCAAAATTCAATAAAAAATTACCAGGTATACAAAGAAGCAGGAAATATGATCCATAAGAACAGGAGTTCCCTTCATGGCTCAGTGGTTAACAAACCTTACTAGGATCCATGAGGATGTGGGTTAGATCCCTGGTCCAGTTCAGTGGGTTAAGGATCCGGCATTGCCATGAGCTGTGGTGTAGGTTACAGATGTGGCTCAGACCCCACATTGCTGTGGCAGTGGTGTAGGCCCGTGGCTGAAGCTCCGATTAGACTCCTAGCCTGGGAACCTCCATATGCCATGGGTGCCGCCCTCAAAAGGAAAAAAAAAAGGGGGGGGGGAGAAGAAGTTAATCAAAAATGATTCCTACTGACACAGATGTAAGAATCAACCAACAAGAATATTAAAAACAGTCATTGTAACCACATCCCACATGTTCAAAGAGTTAGGTAGACACATGGAGGAAATATCCCAAACTGAACTTTTATAAAAAATTAAACTGTAATGTCTAAAGGGGAAAAAAACTGGATGGGAATTAATGACATATTAGACATTTAAAAGAAAAGATTGGTGGGAGTTCCCATCATGGCACAGCAGAAACGAATCCAACTAGGAACCATGAGTTTGTGGGTTTGATCCCTGACCTCACTCAGTGAGTTAAGGATGCGGTGTTGCCATAAGCTGTGGTGTAATTCCCAGATGTGGCTCAGATCTGGCATGGCTGTGGCTGTGGTGTAGGCTGGCAGCTGTAGCTCTGACTAGACTCCTAGTCTAGGAACCTCCATATGTTGTGGGTGCTGCTCTAAAAAAAAAAACAGAAAAGATTGGTGAACTTGAAAACATAGCAGTAAACTACTAAATGAAATAGAGGTAGGTAAATTTTTTAAAAATGAGTTGTGAGAAAGGCTTCAGTGTTCTAATAAACATGTCATTAAAGTCAAAAGGTAGAATTTGTCAGATTGGAAAAAATAAGGTGTAACTATATGCTACCTATAAAAAACACTCATCCACTATAATGACACAAATAAGGGAATCATGTACGTATAGAAAATGTATATCATGCTGTACTCATGAAAAGAAACCGAAGTTGCAAAGGATAGTTGTCACCAACTTGTTTGTTTCATTATGGACTATAAAGAAATATCTTGTATACTGTTAATTCTGTAAACAGATGCATGTTCAAAAGATCTATTATGGTCTTGTAATCTTAATCTATTTTAGATATTTTAATTTTTTCCCCTCTTGGGAAATATGTTTAGTAGTGTAGAAAATACTTCATGACATTTTCATATAAGTTTATATAACTTTTCATACATAAACATGAAATTTGTTGTAGAAAATTCTTTAAACCAAACATTTTAATCTAGGACTTCAATTTAATCTGTCCCTTGAATTTATTTTTATGTGGCCCTTAAAACCATATCCAAAAATGCATTGCTAATATAGCAATAAAAATACTTTGGGTACTGACAGCCTCTTTGGAGTAAGTATATATAAAGTTGCAAACTTGTATTCATATTCTTTTCTGTGATATGTTGTACTAAAATCCAAAATGGCTTTACACCATTTTTTTAAACCAATTTTTTCCTTAACGTTGGTACCAGATTTGCTGTAAATGACTGCTGTTTTGGGGATTAAATATTTTGTCAGTGAAAAAAAAGAAAAAAAGCTGAAGTATAATGAATATAGGGGTGCATGTATCTTTTTTAATGAAGGTTTTGTCTGGATATATGCCCAGGAGTGGGATTGCTGGATCATATGGTAGTTGTATATTTAGTTTTCTGAGGTACCTCCATACTGTTTTCCATAGTGGTTATACCCATTTATATTCCCAACAACAGAGTAGGAGAGTTTGGGTTTCCCTTTTCTCCACACCCTCACCAGCATTTGTTATTTGTAGGTTTACTAATGATGGCCATTCTGACAGGTGTGAGGTGGTATCATTGCAGTTTTGATTTGTATTTCTCTGATAATTACTGATGTAGAGCATTTTTTATGTCTTCTTTGGAAAATTGTCTATTCAGGTCTTTTTCTCACTTTTCAATTTGGCTGTTTCTTTTATTGCTGTTGAGTTGTAGGTGTTTGTATATTTTGGAGATTAGGTCCTTGTCACTTGCATTGCTTGAAACTGTTTTCTCCCATTCTGTAGGTTGTCTTTGTGTGTGCGTGTGCATGTGTGCGTCTGTGTTTTTTAATGGTTTCCTTTGCTGTGTGAAAGCTTGTAAGTTTGATTAGGTCTCATAGGTTTATTTTTGTTTTTTTTTCTATTGCTTTGGGAGACTGACCTAAGAAAACATTTGTACAGTTGATGTCAGAGGATGTTTTGCCTTTGTTCTCTTCTAGGTGTTTTATAATGTCTTGTCTTATGTTTAAGTCTTTAAGCCATTTTGAGTTTATTTTTGTGCATGGCGTGAGGTTGTGTTCTAGTTTCACTGACTTACATGCAGTTATTCAGTTTTCCCATCACCACTTGCTAAAGAGTCTAACGACAGATGAATGGATTGAGATGATGTGGTAGAGAGTTCCTATTGTGGCACAACGGAAATGAATCCAACTATTATCCATGAAGATATGGGTTCAATCCCTGACTTCACTCAGTGGGTTGGGCATCTGACATTGCTGTGAACTGTGATATAGGCTGCAGACACGGCTTGGGTCTACATTGCTGTGGCTATGGCATAGGCAGGCAGCTGTAGCTCTGATTCGACTCCTGACCTGGGAACTTCCATATCCACAGGTGTGACCCTAAAAAGCGAAAAACAAACAAACAAAAAAGATGTGCTTTATATACACAATGGAATACTAGTCAACCACAAAAAAGAACAAAATAATGCCATTTGCAGCAACATGGATGCAACTAGAGACTCTCATACTAAGTGAAGTAAGTCAGAAAGAGAAAGACAAATTCCATATGATATCATTTATATCTGGAATCTAATATATGGCACAAATGAGCCTATCTACAGAAAGAAAGAGACTCATGGACTTGGAGAACAGACTTGTGGTTGCCAAAGGAGAAGGCAAGGGAGTGGGATAGACTGGGAGTTTGGGGTTGGTAATGCAGACTATTGAATTTGGAATGGATAAGCAGTGAGATCTTGCTGTAGAGTACAGGGAACTATATCCAGTCACTCGTGATGGAACATGATGGAGGATAATGTGAAAAAAAGAATGTGTGTATATATATATATATATATATAGAAAACTGGGTCACTTTGCTGTATAGCAGAAATAGACAGAATATTGTAAATCTACTATAATAAAAAACTTTTAAAGGAAGCTGAAGTGACTAGATTAATATCAGTAATATTCTTGAGTAAAGCATGTTATCGTGAGTAAAGAAGTTCATTTCGTAATGATGAAGAGATCAATTCATCAAGAGGGCATAACAGTAATAAGGGTTTATGCATTTAAAAACAGAGCTTCAGGAGTTCCCGTCATGGCTCAGTGGTTAATGAATCCGACTAGGAATGTTATGGAACAATGTTCGGTCCCTGGCCTTGCTCAGTGGGTTAAGGATCTGGCGTTGCCATGAGCTGTGGTGTAGGTTGCAGACATGGCTCAGATCCCACGTGGCTGTGGCTGTGGCGTAGGCCGGCAGCTACAGCTCCTGTTAGACCCCTAGCCTGGGAACCTCCATGTGCCACAGGTACAGCCCTAGATAAGGCAAAAAGACAAAAAAAAAAAAAAAGCAGAGCTTCAAATTACATGAAATAAAATTTGATCAAACTTCAAGGAGAAATAGACAAATCCATAACTATAGTCAGAGATCTTAAAGCCCCTTTCTCTATAACAAGTGGAATCAATAGAGATAAACAACAGTAAAAATAGAAAAGGACTTGAACAACAAAATAACCAGCTCGACCTGATTACCATTCCACCCAATAATAGTGGAATTCACATCCTTTTCAA
This sequence comes from Catagonus wagneri, assembly GCA_004024745.2. Taxonomy (NCBI): domain Eukaryota; kingdom Metazoa; phylum Chordata; class Mammalia; order Artiodactyla; family Tayassuidae; genus Catagonus; species Catagonus wagneri. The sequence continues at coordinate 4,875,376 of PVHT021183631.1, read as the reverse complement.
GTGCACAAGGAAAATTTACCTCGATAGACCAAACTCTGAGCCATAAGATACATCTCAATAAATTTAAAAGGATTCAAGTCATATTAAAATATGCCCTCTAGGAGTTCCCCTTGTGGCTCAGTGGTAACAAACCTTGACTAGTATCCATGAGGACGAAGGTTCAATCCCTGGCCCTGCTCAGTGGGTTAAGGATCTGGCATTGCCTCGAGTTATGGTGTAGATCACAGACGTGGCTTAGATCTGGCATCGTTATAAGGCTGTGGCATAGGCTGGAAGCTGCAGCTCCATTTTAACCCCTAGCCTGGGAACCTCATATGCCATGGGTGCAGCCCTAAAAAGCCAAAAAAAAAAAAAAATGTCTGACAGCAGAATAATTAAATTACCAAGATCTCTGGAAAATTTCCAATTATCTGAAAATTAAATGCCATACTTCTAAAAAATCCATGAGTCAGAGGGGAAATTAGTATTTTGAACTGAAAAAATATATAGCACATCTAAAGTTTGGGGAATGCTATAAAAGCATTACTTAGAGGGAAACTTATAGCTTTAAATACCTAAATTACAAAAGACTAAAGGTATCATACCAATGTCCTGTTTTCAGCTTAAGAAACTAGAAAAAAGGAGTAGAAGAAATGAAACAATAGAGATTAAAACAAATCAGTGAAATATATAATAGAAACACAATAAAGAAAAATCTGTAAGTAAAAGCTAATTTTATGAGATGATCAATGCGATTGATAAACCTTTACCCAGACTGATCAGGAAAAGAAAAGAAAACACAAATTACCAATACAAGGATGGGAATGGTGGAGTTCCTGTTGTGGCTCAGTGGAAACAAACCCGACTGGTATCCACGAAGATGCAAGTTCAATCCCTAGCCCCAGTCATTGGGTTAAGGATCTGGTGTTGCCGTGAGGTGTGGTGTAGGTTTCAGACCTGGCTCGAATCTGGCGTTGCTGTTGCTGTGGTGTAGGCTGATAGCTACAGCTCCAATTTGAGCCCTAGCCTGGGACCCTCCATTTGCCAAGGGTGTGGACCTAAAAAGTAAAAAAAAAAAAAAAAAAAAAAAAGACTTTGTAGTTAAATTCCTGTCCCCATAACTCCAGACCCAGATGGCTTTCCTGAAAATTTACATTCTATGGAATATTTAAGGAAGTTCTACTTAATAGTTAAGGAAGAAATAGTATCAATTCTACACAAACTCTTCCATAACATTGAAGAGGAAGAAATACAACCCAACTCATTCATTCTACCAGGTTAGCTTTACACTGATACCAAAACCTAGACAGATTATAATTTTTAAAAATCTACAGATCAAGGAGTTCCCATCGTGGTGCAGTGGAAACGAATCCAACTAGGAACCATGAGGTTGCAGATTCGATCCCTGCCGAGAGCTGTGGTGTAGGTCGCAGATGCGGCTCAGATCGGGCATTGCTGTTGCTGTGGCTGTGGCATAGGCCAGCAGCTACAGCTCTGATTAGATCCCTAGTCTGGGAACCTCCATGTGCAGTGGGTGTGGCCCTAAAAAGACAAAAAGAAGACCAAAAAATCTACAGATCAAAAATCTCTAATGAGCCCAGATGCAAATATTCTAAACAAAATTTTATCAAACTGAATCTAACAGTATATGAAAAGTGTAATACATCATGACCAAATAAAATTCATTCCATGAATGTAAGATGGGTGAAATGTTGGAAAATCAACTGATATAGTTCACTCTATTAAAAAACTTTTTTAAAAGTTGTTAAGAGAAACCATATGGTCATTTTAATAGATGCAGAAAAAGTACTGACCGAGTCCAACATCCACTTCTATTTAAAAAACAAACAAACAAACAAAAAGCAAAAAAGAAAAAAAACCCTCAGCAAACAGGAAATAGAAAGAAATTTTCTCAACTAAATATTACTAATCTAGAAAACCTCACTGCTAACATTGTACTTAATGATGAAAGACTGAATGTTTTTCCTTGGGATCTAGATTTGATCTGCTCTTATAAAGTCTATTCAATATTGTGCTGAAAGTTCTAGTCAGTACAGTAAGGGAGGAATAGGAAATAAAAAGCATCCCGATTGGAAAAAGAAGTAAAATTGTCTTAATTTATAGACAACGTTTGGTACAATTGTTTAGAAAATTTGTTGGAATCTCTCTCTCTCTCTTTTTTTCTTTTTCCTTTTTCCAGGGCCACATTCACGGCATATGGAGGTTCCCAGGCTAGGGGTCTAACAGGAGCTGTAGCTGCCAGCCTGCACCACAGGCACAGCAACATGGGATCCGAGCTGCATCTGTGACTTACACCACAGCTCATGGCAATGCCAGATCCTTAACCCACTGAGTGAGGCCAGGAATTGAACCCACAACTTCATGGTTTGTTAACCACTGAGCCAGGATGGGAACTCCTGGAATCTGTTTTTAAAAGTTACTAGAATTAGAGTTCCCGTCGTGGCGCAGTGGTTAACGAATCCGACTAGGAACCATGAGGTTGCGGGTTCGATCCCTGCCCTTGCTCAGTGGGTTAACGATCCGGTGTTGCCGTGAGCTGTGGTGTAGGTTGCAGATGCGGCTCGGATCCTGCGTTGCTGTGGCTGCGGCGCAGGCCAGTGGCTACAGCTCTGATTAGACCCCTAGCCTGGGAACCTCCACATGCCACGGGTGCGGCCATAAAATGACAAAAGGCAAAAAAAAAAAAAAAAGTTACTAGAATTAATACGTGAATTTAGCAAGGCTACGGTATATAAGAGCGATATTAAAAATCAGTGATATTTCTATTTACTAGCAATGAATATCTAAAAATTAAATTAAAAAATTATTTATAATAGTATCAAAGCTGTGAAAAGCTTAGGACTAAATCTGACAAAAGATGTTTAAAACATGTACTTTGAAAGCTGAGGAAAATTAACAGAGTCCTAAATGAGTAGAGATATATGCTAAGATTTCCGTCTTCCAGATTGTTCTGTAGATTCAATGATATTCCTATTCAAATCCAAACAGGTTGTTTTTTGCAGAAATTCACAAGTTAATTTTAAACTTGATATGGTAATGCAAAGGTCCTAGACTAGCCAGAAATAACTTTGAAAAAGACAAGTTTAGATTTCAAGACTTACTATAAAGCTACAATACTTGAAACAACCAGCTGTTAGCATAAAGATTAAAAAATAAATGAATAGCAGAGAACAGAGTTCAGAAATAGGCCCACGAAGACAATTCAGTGGAGAATGGACAGTTTTTTCAACAAATGGTACTGGAACAACTTGATATCCATAAACAAACATATAAAACTGTCCAATCCTTCACCATACACAAAATTAATTCAAAATGAATCACAGACCCAAATACAAAAACTGAAATTATAAAATTTCTGAGAGGAGCTTCCATTGTGTCTCAGCAGTAATGACCCACAACTAGTATCCGTGAGAATGCGGGTTTGATCCCTGGCCTTATTTGGTGGGTTAAGGATCTGGCATTGCCGCGAGCTGTGATGTAGGTTGCAGATGGGCTTGAATCTGGCGTTGCTGTGGCTGTGGTGTAGGCCAGCAGCTACAGCTCAATTCGACCCATAGCCTGGGAACTTTCATATGCCACAGGAGTGGCCCTAAAAAGCAAAAAAGAAAAAGAAAGAAAATTTGTAAGCTAAAACATAGGAGAAAATCTTTGTGACCTTGAGTTAGACAAAGATTTCTTAGGCATGATACCAAAAGCACAGTCCATAATAGCAAAAATTAGTAAATTGTACCTCATCAAAGTTACAAACTTCTAGTCTCCGGAAGACATTGTTAAAAGAACAAAAAGGCTACTGAAAGACAGAAAAAAACACTTGTAAAGCGTATATTTGATTAAGGGCTTCTGTCCAGGACATATAAAGAATTCTTAAAACTCAAAAATAAGAAAATAAACCTTTTTTTAATGGGAAAGGACTTGAATACGTACCCATATCGCCAAAGAAGGTATCCAGATGGCAAATCAGCACATGAAAAGATGCTCGACATCATCGGTCATTAGGGAAATACAAACTAAAACCTCTAGGAAATACTACTACACACTTTTTAGCATGGCTGGAATCAGAAAAGTGTGACTGTACCAAATGCCGGCAAGGATGTAGAGCAACTAGAACTCTCATATACTACTGGTAGAAATGTAAAATGATAACAATCACTTTGGAAAACAGTTCGGCAGTTTCTTACAAAGTTGAAATACACCTACCATATGACTCAGTGATTCTAATCATTAGTATTTACCCAAAAGATCTAAAAGCACATGTCCACATAGAGACAGAATTATCCATGATTTTCCACTGTGGCTCAGTGGGACCAGTGGCATCTCTGGAGCACTGGGACACAAGTTCAATCCCCAGCCCAGTTCAGTGGGTTAAGGATCCGGTGTTGCCACAGCTATGGCACAGATCGCAACTATAGCTCGGATCTGATCCCTGGCCACGGAACTCCGTATCCTGGGCAACCAAAAACAAAAAAAAAAAGACAGAATTATCCATGAATGTTCGTAGCAGCTTTATTTGTAATAGCCAAAAACTGAAAACAATCCAAATGTACACCAACAGATACATGAATAAACAAATTGTGGCGTATCCATACAATGACATAAAAAAGTAGTGAGCAGCTAATATATGCAACATGGATGAATCTCAAAATAATTATGCCAAATGAAAGGAATACATACAGTATGATTCTATTTATATCAAATTCAAGAAAGTACAAACCAATCTATAGTAATAGAAAGCAAATAAGCTAACACATTGTAAATCAACTATACTTTGCTACAAATAAAATTTTTTTTAAAAGATAACCCCTCCCTAAAAAAAGAAAGCAAATCAGTAGTTGCCTGGAGGGAAAGGATGGGGAGGGCAAGAGGAAGGATTTACAAAGCGGCACCAAGAAATTTTGGGGGTGGAGGACGTGTTCTTTATCTTGGTCATGGTGATAATTTCACAGATTATTTGTGTATCAAATTTTATTTAATTGTAAACTTTACGTGCAGTTGATTACGTGCCAATTATACCTCAAGAAAGCTGTCTTTTTATAAGAAAGAAATCCTTAGTTTAAATTAATAGAGGCAAGAGAGACGTATATGCAGGCCATTAAGAAAAGCTGAATGAAAAAATTAAACTTGTCCCTGGAAAGGCTGTGAACAAGACACAGCTTGTATGTAGCTTTCCTTCCTGCCCACAGGGACTCTCTCCCCTGCCCTGGCATTCTGTGGCATTTCCTGCTTACCCGGTACTTAGCGTTCCTAATTCCGTTGCCAAGAAGGATCATTCTGGTAGTAACAACTTCCCTTGTCTTTTTCTCTTTTACTCCTCATGGAACCTATTCTCAACATGTCTGTCACTTTGGGAAGGAAATGATTTATTAATTCACACAAAATTGTGGCAAAAATCGTAACGAATGAGCATGCCATCTCCTTTAGTGTCACCTCCCTCAACCCATGACGATATTTGCATTTCAAAAGAGGCAATTGCTTTTATCTAAAATGTTACAAAGGGAATTTGAGGTGGCGAAGGAAATACTTTGGGTACAGGGGATTTGCTGGCATCTGTTTCATATTTTAAATCCATCTCCATAAATAAGATTCCCTATGCGCTCTTATTGGTTAAAACAAGTTTATTTGGAATCTGTAAAGAGGATTATTTCATAGCTTTGACCACTTTTTTTTTCTCATAAGTATACATGACTTTTCATTTGTAGGTTCCAGATGTTACTGGAATCCATGGGGTCAAAATACCACAAGAAAGCTTCTCTGACATTATAAAGCAAAAATTCCCAGAAATCTCATCCCTTGAGGCTTGGTCCTAGGAGAATACTAACCTAATTTTCAGATAGTGAATTAAATCATGAAAGGGAGGCCTATAAAAGTACCTCAAGTGTTCATTAGATAGTCCAAATTCTCAGAGACCATGTGCCTGAGATAAAGCAATGTCTTGGAGAGGCCAGTTTTCCTTCTGGGACTGAAGTAAATAGTTCTAAAATATTTGTTATGGGGCTGTTATGTGTCAAGCCCTTTTTTGAGCAATAGGGACCTGGCTATGAATAAGATAGTCACCCTTCCTGGCCTTAACGACTGGAAAGTCTAAAAGAGAAGACATACCTTCAACAAGCATGCTAATGGCTAGTTCCAAGCATGCTGAAAGTTGCAGACTGCTGTAAGGCAGGAGAATCTCACTAAGGAGTAACAGAGAAGACTTCCTGGAGGAGGTCATGTTTGCGACTTAAAACATGATGAGGTCCAGACAGAGAGGGAGAGTGATTCAGGCCTAGGGTCTAGTACATATCATGTTCTTAGGGAAGGAGAAACATGTATTTGAAAATTTTAGAGATGAGCAGTAAAAATGAGGTGGACCAAGGGACAAAGTAACTCCAAATGAATCTTGGGAGATGAGCAGGAGCTAAATCTTACGGGGACAGGTAAAGAATTTTGGTCTTTAACCTAAGAACCATGACCAGCCATTAGAAAGATTTGAGTGTCTGATCAGATTTGCAAATCAGGCTCAGAATGTAATAATTTCTTTGAGATCATTAGATCACACGTGACCATAGTGGTTCAGGGATGGCTCCTAAGCATCACCGCCCAGGTTCCTGTTCTCTTTCCTCTATTAGCTCTGCAAGTAATTTAACTTCTCTGAGCCTCAGTTTCCCATTTTTAAAAGAGAATAACAGTGGTATCCTCCTCATCGGGCTGCTACAGATATTAAATCTTTAATACATGTGAAGTAATTGAGATTGTGCTTGTCAGATAGAAAAGTTTCAAAAAACTATCTCCACTTGGCGTTTATACAACTCAGGAATCTCAAACATCATATGCCTACCTCTGAGTTCTGGTTTATCCCACCTCCCCCCAGATGCTCTTCCTCTTTTAGCTTTCTTCATCTTAAAAAAAAAAAAAAAAAAAAAAGGTGACACTTACCATTTATAGAGCCAGAACCACAAATAATTACATTGAAAGATTGAGCCATCCCGCCCCAATCAGGAGACCATAAGGAAAATCAGCTATCTTGAATCTTGATACCAAGTAAAGAGGAAAAAAATCACAACGACTTTGACCAGACACTTCGAAAAGATAAAAGGATTGGTTCACCAGGAAGACATAATAATCCTAAATTATCATGTACCTGATAATAGGTTTCAAAATGCAGGAAACAACTTTGACAGAACTAAAAGGAGAAACAGACACATAGGCAGTCATAGCTGGAAATGTTAGCACTTCTCTTTCAATGATAGGTAGGCCAAGTAGACTTTTAAAAATCCATAAGAGTACAGAAGATATGAACATGATCAACCAGTGCCACCTCATTAACATTTAAGGAACACAGTGACCAAAAATGGCAGAACAAGCTCTGAAATGCCCATGGAACATTTCTCCAAAATAAACCATTTCCTGGACCATAAAATAATCAAAAATATTCAAAATGCTGAAATCATACAGACTGTGTTCTGAACACAAAGAAGTTCAATTAGAAATCATTAAGATATTTGGAGTTCCCGTCGTGGCACAGCAGAATTGAATCCAGCTAGGAACCATGAGGTTGCGGGTTTGATCCCCGACCTCGCTCAGTGGGTTAAGGATCTGGTGTTGCCGTGGGCTGTGGTGTAGGTCACAGACATGGCTCGGATACTGCATTGCTGTGGCTATGGCTGTGGCTGTGGCTGGCAGCTGTAACTCCGATTTGACCCCTAGCCTGGGAACCTCCATATGCAGCAGGTATGGCCCTAAAAAGCAAAAAAAAAAAAAAAAAAAAAAAAGAAAAGAAATCCTTAAGATATTAGAAATCTTCACATTTAAAAAAGTATACAGCACATTTTTTATTTTTTTTATTTTACTTTTTTTACCTAATGAATTTTATTACAATTATAGGTGTACAAAAATCATCACAACTCAATTTGATAACATTTTCATCCCAAACCCTCAGTGCATCCCCCCACCCCTCAACTTGTCTCATTTGGAAACCATAGGTTTTCCAAAGTCTGTGGGTCACTACCTGTTCTGCAAAGAAGTTCACTGTGTCCTTTTTTTAGTTTCCATATGTAAGCAGTAGCATTGGATGTTTGTGTCTAATTGCCTGACTGGTTTCACTTCGCATGATAATTTCTAGGTCCATCCATGTTGCTATAAATGTTGCTATTTAGTTCCTTTTAACGGCTGAGTAATATTCCACTGTGTGTATGTACCATATCTTCCCTATCCACTCCTCGGTCGATGGGCATTTAGGTTGTTTCCGTGACTTGGCTATTGTATAGAGTGCTGCAATGAACACTGGAGTATATGTGTCTTTTTGAGTCATGGTTTCCTCTGGATAGATGCCCAGGAGTGGGATTGCTGGATCAAATGGTAATTCTATTCTTAGTTTTCTAAGGAATCTCCATACTGCAGCACACTTTTTAAAAATGAGTTTTATTGGAGTATAGTTGACTTAGAAAGTTGTGTTTCAGATGTAGAGCAATATGTCAAATATATATATTATTTTTTGTATAAATATATATATATTCCTTTTCAGGTTCTTTTCTTTTATGGGTTATTACATAATATTGAGTAGATTACCTTGTGCTATACAGTGGGTCTTTTTTTTACTTATGTATTTTACATATAGTAGTGTGTGTATGTCAACCCCAAACCCCTAATTTATCCCTATTGTCACACATTGCCCCCTTTGGTAATCATAAACTTAGTCTCAAAATCTTTGAGTCTATTTCTGTTTTATAAGTTCTTTTGTATCATTTTTGCTAGATTCCACATGTTAGTGATCTCATATTTGTCTTTTTCTGAATTACTTCACTTAGTATAATAATTTCTAGGTCCTCCATGTTGCTGCAAATGGCATTATTTTATTCTTTTTTATGGCTGTGTAATATTTCATTGTGAATATGTACCGCATCTTCTTTATCCACTCCTCTGTTGATGGACATTTATGTTGCTTCCATGTCTTAGCTATTGTAAATTGTTCTATACATATTTGGGTGCATGAAATCTTTTTGAATTGTGGTTTTCTCCAGATATATGCCCAGGAGTGGGATTACTAGATCACATGGTAGTTTTATTTTTAGTTTTTAAAGGAAACACTTCATACTATTTTCCATAGTGGTTGCACAGCTTACATTCCCACTGACAGTGGAGGAGGGTTCCCTTTTCTACACACTACCCTCTCCAGCATTTATTGTTTGTAGATTTATTTGATGATGGCCATTCTGACTAGGATGAGATGATACCTCACAGTAGTTTTATTTGTATTTCTCTAATAGTGATGTTAAGCATATTTTCATTTGTTTTTTGGCCATCCGTCTTCTTTGAAGAAATGTCTATTTAGATCTTCTGCCTATCTTTTAATTGCGTTGTTTGGTTTATTTGATATTGAGCTGCATGAGTTTTTGGTGTATTTTGGAGATTGATTCCTTGTCAGTTGCTTCATTTGCAAATATTTTCTCCCATTCTCTGGGTTGTCTTTTCAATGTGTTTATGGTTTCCTTTGTTGTGCAAAAGATTTTAAATTTACTCAGGTCCTATTTGCTTATTTTTACTTTTATTTTCACTACCCTAGGAGGTGGATCAAGAAAGACATTGCTGCAATTTATATCAAAATATGTGATAAATATAATTTACAATGTTGTATGTTAAATATGAAAGTGGTTAAGAGAGTATATCCTAAGAGTTTTCATTACAAGGAAAATTTCTTTATTTTAAAAATAAAATATGTAGATAATGGCTGTTCATTAAATTTTTTGTAGTAATCATTTCATGGTGTATGTAAGTTGAATCATTACGCTATACAGCTTAAGCTTGTACAGTTCTATATATCAATTATATCTCAAAACTGAAAGGAAAATAATTTGAGGCCAGTTAACATCTATTTAAGGAGATAGTTTATTGTCAAATTTAGTCAAGACCGCATTAATCAATTTAACCATAGCATTAGAAGTATTTTTCTATTTATGTCAAAGAGTGTTCTGCCTATGTTTTCCTCTAAGAGTTTTATAGTATCCAGTCTTAATTTAGGTTAATCCACTTTGAGTTTATTTTTGTGTATGCTGTTAGAGAGTGTTCTAATTTCATTCTTTTTTTCTTTTTTTATATACTGATTTTTTTTTCATTATAGATGTTTTACAGTATTCTGTTGATTTTCTACTGTACAGCGTGGTGACCCAGTTACACATACATGTATATATTCTTTTTTCTCACATTATCATGCTCTACCATAAGTGACTAGATATAGTTTCCAGTGCTGATTTCATTCTTTTAATGAATGTAGCTGTCCAGTTTTCGCAGCACCGTTTATTGAAGAGACTGTCTTTTCTCCATTGTATATTCCTGCTTCCTTTGTCATGGATTAATTGACCACAGGTGCCTGGGTTTATTTCTGTGCTTTCTTTGATGTTCCACTGACCTATATTTCTGCTTTTGTGCCAGCACCCTACTGTTTTTGATGACCACAACTTTGTAGTAACATCAGAATTCAAGAAACCTGATTCCTCCAGCTCTGTTTTTCTTCTCAAGATTGCTTTGACTATTCAGGGTCTTTTATGTTTCCATACAAATTTTAAAAAAAATTTTTCTAGTTCTGTGAAAAATTCCATTGATAGTTTGATTGAGATGGCACTGAATCTATAGATTGCCTTGGGTAGTATAGTCATTCTGAGAATGCTGATTCTTCCAGTCCAAGAGCATGGTCTATCTTTTCATCTGTTTGTGTCAACTTTGATTTCTTTAATCAGTATCTTATAGTTTTCAGAGTACAGGTCTTTTGCCTCTTTAGGTAGGTTTATTCCTAGGTATTTTATTCTCTTTTAATTCTTAATGACTCATGAATCAAATAAGAAATCTTAAACTAGGAAACATTTTAAGTTGAATAATATTGAAAATACAACAAAATTTGTATGCTGCAGCTAAGGTACTGCTTGGGGAAAATTTATATTTATAAATTCAGAGTTTTAAAAGAAAAAGATTTAAAATAATTATTCTGATGCAAACATTTGTAAGTGGGTAAATTAGTAATGTTTGCATCAGAATCCTTATCTCTGCTCTTCGGGAATCCAACCTAAGACAAACTATAATAATATCACATTAATGGACTTTGAGGCAAAAATGCTTAGTTGAAACAAAGACGGTCACTTCATAAATTTTTTTTAAAGATTCAGTTTACAAAGAGGCTCTAAAAATATTAAATTTGTATGCATCCAATAATACAGCCTCAGAATAATTAGGGAAAAAATTCACAGAACTATAAGGAGAAATATACCAATCCACTATCTCAATAATTGATAAAACAAGTAGTACCCAAAAAATCACTAAAGATACAGAAGATTTGAACAGCACATTTCAGTTGGTCTGTCTAGCTTCTTCTCTTGCTTAGTTCCAGGCACTCTAAGAACTGCTTTGTCCCAAAACAGGCTTGAACCCTACAAAGTACATTTTCCATGCTCCTTGGTCAGTTGGCCTCAATCTATAATGCTTCCAATGGGAGGCATTTGTTAGAAATTACAGGGCAGAAGGAAAAGAGAAGCCCTTTTTTCTTTTTCTTTTCTGTTTCTGATGGCATTTCTGGCAACAGGAGCAGCAATCCATGTGACTTCCGGTTGCTGGACTCCTACATCATCCAATACCTGTGCTTTGTTTGCACAAAGCAGCAGCAATGATTCTAATGGCATTGGTGGGTGCTTTAGCACTGTCATATGTGCAGGGATTCAGAGCTCTGGCTAAAGTCATTCTAACTTTTTCTTTCAGGGGCTGTGAGGGAGGAGGAGCTTGCTAATTCCTTTCTGCAGTTGCTAAGGTCCCTTTCTTGATCTTCTAGCCCTTCTAACAAATTTGTAACCAGCTTCCTATATTAAATTGTCTCCATTTGAAATACCCAGCATGGTTTCCATTTTTTTTGAGGAGATACTGACTGATAAAACAATCAAGTATCACATTGCCCTCAGCACTGCAGAGCACATTTTCTTATCAAGCACACGCTTTTCCAGCAGTGACCATTTACTGAGTCATATAGTATTTGAAATCATATAAAAAATGATCTTTGATCACAATGCAATAAAACTAGAAATAAATTAAAACAATAACTAGAATAAATTTGGAAATTAAGGATTGATAACAAATAAAGAAGAAATAACAACTAGCATGAAGCAATGTACATACACATTGCTCATACTATGTGCCAGGCTCTATTTAATCTGCACAAAAATCCACTGGAGGTAGACATTATTATTATTTTCTCTCATTTTTACAAACAGAGAAACCAGTACTTCCAAAATGTAAAGTGATTAACCAAGCTCACACAGCTGGCAGTGCTGGATTTAATCAGTAAAGCCTTAGATTCTACATATAATCTAAATGCTGTATTGTTTCTCGTCAAAAGGAAATTAGAACTATTTAAAGTTGAAAAATCATAAAAAGAATGCTACATATTAAAACTTAAGGTATAAGATAGGACTTAAAGGAATATTTAGCTTCACATGCTTGCATCTATGTAAAGATAAAATTACTGGGCTAGAAAATGAGATAAAGATTTAGAAAAAGGTTAGCAAAGTAATCTAAAATGCAATGGAAGGAAGAAAATAATAAAAATTAAAACAGAAATTCATGGAGTTCCTGTCATAGCACAGCAGAAACGAATCCAACTAGGAACCATGAGATTGCTTGTTCAATCCCTGGCCTCGCTCAGTGGGTTAAGGATCTGGCATTGCCATGAGCTATGGTGTAAGTCACAGTCATGGCTCAGACCCTGCATTGCTGTGGCTGTGGTGTAGGCCAGCATCTGTAGCTCTGACTGGACCCCTAGCCTGGGAACCTTCATATGCCACAGGTGCAGCCCTAAAAAAAAAAGAAAAGAAAGAAAAAGAAAAAAGAAAAAAAAACAGAATTTCATGGAATAGCAAATAGAAAAAAAATAGACACTGATTTCCTAAAGACATAAAATTGAAAAAAAATCTCTAGAAAGATTCCTAAGAAAGAAAAGGCAAAATAAATATTAGGAATAAGAAAGGAGACATAGTTTAGATGACGTCATTTAAAAGATAATAAGAATATTATAAACAACTTTTGTACTAATACATTTGGAAATTTAGGTAAGTAAACACTTAGAAAAATATAACTTACAAAAATTGACCCAAGAAGAAGTAGAAAATCTGAATGTTCTAAAAATATTTGAAAAGTCAATCAATTTTTTAAATCCCAGAAAGAAAATGAGTCCCAGATGGCTTCCTAGATAATTCTACTAAAATAATTTAAATATGAATGAAATAACAATGTTATGCAAGCTATTACATATACAGAAAAAGAAAGAACCTTAAAACCAAAACCTGACATGAAAAATACAAGAATTATAAGCTAATCTTTTTCATAGACAAAGATGGAAGAGAAAATCCACCTATTAGCAAACAAGTCCAGCAAAAAGTAGAATTGAGACTACCTCGTAAACAAGTTTGGTTTATCCTAGAAATGCAGTTCTGGGTTGATGCATATTTTCCTTCAACACTTAGAAAATTCTGTATCATTTCTTCCTGGTGCCCATAGTTTCTGTTGAAATATCTGTAGTCATTTGTTTCCCACTAACAGTATGTGTTGTTTTTTGCTATCTGCTTTTAAGATCCTTTCCCCCTGTTTTCCAGTTTTCAGTAGTTGGATTATGACCTATTTGGACAGAGACTTTATTTATTTTTATTTATTTATTTTTGCTTTTTAGGGCCACACCTGTGGCATATGGAGGTTCCTGAGCTAGGGGTCAAATTGGAGCTACAGCTGCCAGCCTATGCCACAGGCATAGCAACACAAAATCCAAGCCACATCTGCAAGCTATACCACAGTTAATGGCAATGCCAGATCCTTAACCCACTGAGTGAGGCCAGGGATCGAACCTGCTTCCTCATGGATACCAGCTGGGTTCATAACCAACTGAGCCATAATGGGAATTTCCTGATTTATCTTTTTTGAGGTTCACTGAGCTTTTTGACTCTGTAGGTTTATGTCTTCTGAGAAATTTGGGAAGTGTTCCGCCACTATTTCTTCACTTATTTTTTTCTGTACCATACTCTTTCTCCACGTCCTATGACTCTAATTCCAGAGATGTTAGACTTTTGTTATTGTCCCCTAGGTCCTAGAGATGCTCTTAATTTTTTTTCATTATTTTTCCTTCTTTAATTTATGTTGGATAATTTCTACTAGTCTATTTGCAAGTTCACTAACTCTTAACTTTGTCATACTATTCTGCTACTGAATCCATCCAGTGAAATTTTTATTTCACTTTATTTTTTAGTTCTAAAATTTCCATTTTTTCCTTATGTCTTCTATTTCTTTCCTGAAACTTTCTATCTTTCCTTTCATTAAAAGAGTGTTAACTTTTACTTCTTGAAGTGAATTGTAATAGCTAAGTCCTTGTTATATAATCTCTACTTCCAATACTTAAGTGTCTGTTGATTATCTTTTTCTATTCAAATTGAGATTTTTCTGATTGTTGATCATTTTGGATTGTATCCTGGACATTTGGGATATTACGTCTTGAGACTCCAAGTCTTGTTTAAATCCTTTAGAGAATGTTGACAGTTTTGTTTTGCCAGGATGTAGATCTGTTTGGGTTAAGGCATCAAGTTCTGACCAGCCTTCTGTAGAATGTAATTCCAGTATCAATTCTGTTTTCAAAGCCTTTCCTGTGCTATTCATATCTGTCTGTCATGTGTGCCACCCAGTGGCCAGTTTGGAACTTAGGTGTTAACCTACCCAGTACTTCATTTCTCAAGTCTATAGTATGCTCTTTAGGATCAGGTCCACGTATGTACAACCTGCAGTTGAACCCAGTAGCTTAACTGGCTTTTTCCCAAACATCCCTTCTCTGATATTTCTGGTACTTTGATTCTCTAGAGCTCCTTATGGTCTTTTGGCCAGAAAATCGACTTTTTAATTGAGCCCTGTTGTATATTTCCCATAAATGCCCCTATGACAGAGGCCAAATGGTAGAAAGAGACAAAACAAAATAGAGGCTTATGTTACACTTACAAGACCACAGCACCTCTGATCAGAGAGGGAGGTTTTCATCTAACAGTTGTAATAACCTGCTGGCCCCATTACTGCCACTATCATTGCCACCACCATCATTGGATTGTTTTGGGGCAAGTGCAAGAGAACAGAGAAAACAAAGAGAAATGGGTGGATTTCTTAATATGTTAGGAATCCATTTTTCAAGCCAGAACTATAGGGTTTCTCTTGCCTTTCTGCCTACTTCCTGGTTTCAGGCTGCCTTGAGTCCAGGCCAGAGGATAACCAAGGGAAAAGGGGTATGAGCGATTCATCATTGATTTGTTTAGTGTTCTTTGAATTCTGGTCTTTTTCCCAATCTTCCTGCTATCATTTACTTTTTTATAGTCCTCAAATATAAGTGCTATTTCCAGATTTTATAGCTGCATTCAGTGGTAGAGACAAGGTACAGTGTCTACTCCATCTGACAAGGAACTAGAATTCTGGCCCATCCATCTTGCTCTTCACCACCCTCAATGGTCCAAGATGGATGCCAACATTCCAGTTATCATGTCTACATTCCAGCCCATGAAGGAGGAAGAGACAAGGGATGTATCCCCTCTTTTTAAGGACACTTCCTAGAATCCCATGTAACACTCCCTCGTATCTTAATTCATCAGAACTTTGCCATAAGGACTTAAGAAAACCACAAAGGGGAGGGTGTTTTAGGTAACCACTTGCCTACATAAGAAATGATGGTGGGATTAAAAAGAATGAAAGAATGAATTTATTGGGGAATAAGTAACAGCCTCTGTCACAAATGGCTGGTTTTAGCTCTTTCCAATTTCCTGTTCTCATCTCTTAAAAATTTCTAAGGTGTATATCAAACTAAGTTAGTCTAACTGGATCCTAGACGATGGAAGAGTACTGTGGAATAATCCAGGCTGTGCTGCATTTTCCACTAGTCTCTTTGCAGTATCCTGTGAGGAATATCAGGGCAGCTGAGATCTGTGAGTCAGAGACGAGGACTCTTTTTGCCGCCCCTCCCACCTATCCCTGCAGGCCTCACTCTATCTGAAGATCGCTTTAGATTTCACCTGAATTTGATTAGAAGTTGTTGGCATATGTTGGTCCCTTAACCACTATTTTTTACTTTTTATTTCTCTGAAGCCTCTAGTTCTGGTTTCCTGCCTTTCTGAGAACCTGAACCTGAGATAATTGGCCAGCCTATCGACATTCTGTTGACCTAAGAGGAGATTTGAGAAGAATGTGGCAGTTACTATGCTTCTTTTCAATAATAATGAGTAAGATGGCATATAAAATCAAAGAAAGGAATGGATAGGAAAAAAGAGGGGATAAAAGAAGAATGATTTAAGACCAACAGGAGAAATAAAAGATTCTTTGTGAGAAAGATTAAACAGCTGATTTAGGCAGATATCCCCTCTATAGTTCTGCCTATGGCACACATTTGTGGTGTGTGTGTGTGTGTGTGTGTGTGTGTGTGTGTGTGTGTGTGCACGCGCGCGCGCGCATGCGCACATGTGTGTGGTGTTTACATGTTTTATTAATTGTTAGAAATATAACCTCTCTAGGTTTGGCCCTAGGCTAGTTCTGCCCTCCTATAAGACCCTGTATGTTATGCTGTCGCCAAAGTGTATGTAACTAGATGCCTGTGACAAATCTATCCTTATACTTTCTTCCTTTTCCTGTGATATGGACCTTAGTTTTGTAAGTTCTGTATTATTCTTTGCTTTTTATTTATACCAAGCTTCCCTCTCTGCCTTACCTGGAATCTTTTTGAGCTTACATGCCATTGCTCAAAGATGGGCTAGTTGCATCTCAAAGGGTAAAATTTTCCGGTGGTCATCTGAGCCTGGGAAGGAGATCCACATCACCTCTAAACCAGTCTTGGTTGAGTCCCAACCCAGACTTTCTGGAGTTCAGTTTTGAAAATCTCTGGAGCACTAGTCTCAGCCTTAGCTGTACATTAAAATCACCCGAGGCTGATGTAATTGTTACATCAGACACTGCTACATCAGAAACTTTGGGAAAGGGATTCCAATATTAGTGATTTTTTTTTCCCAGCTTTAATAACCTATGGGTGACAAATGAGAAAACTGTATATATTTAAGGTATACCATGTGACGTTTTGATTTACAATATGCATTGTGACTTGACATGGCTCTTCGGTCCAGGGCATGTACGGGGTTGGGGAGGTAGGTATCAGTGCTAATCCCAAGATGGTACAACAGCAGCTCCTTCTGAGGCAAGAGCATCTCCCTCTCTGGGGCGGGAGGGCAGGGGGCTCTGTGGCTGCAATGAATATTGGTTAACTAGTAAGTTGTCCTCTGCGGAGCAGATTGATGGGGTCCATGCCAATAAACACTATGCGGTCATCTGCTATGCAAGCTGCAGGGAGTCTGTGGCTGTCTCAGGGGCTATTGAAGTCTTTAGCAGCAAAGGATCCATCACAAAATAGGCCACTAGGAAACACAGTATCGGTGGGTGTCACTGACAGTTCTCATGCTTCTTCTTAGCTCTTAGCCATCTCTAGACATCTCAGCTACGCAGGTCTCCCCAGCAATCGTTTCTGTACAGTTATTCTCCTTTTTGTTGTTTTGATATCCCACTGTGTTGCTGCAAGTTCTTAATTGGACTTGAGTCCTCCCGGGGCTATTTTTTTTCATGGATAGCTGTCTAATTGTTGTTTTATATGGGGCAGGAGGTGGGGGGCTGAAGGCTGGTATCTTCTACTTCACCATCTTGCTGATGACACCCTTCCTAGGTATCAGTGATTTTTTAAGTTCTTGGCCAGTGGTGGTGTTGTGGTCATGTTGAACAACCAGTTCTCCAAAATAAAAAATCAGCATGCATATACCTCCATACGCTTATTACAAATTTTAGTGACAAAACAGATGGGTAACACACAGTTTACATATAAAAATAAAATGTAATATTTTATTGTAAATGCCATTTTGCCAATTGATTCTCACAGAATGATTTCATTTATTTTTACTGAACTTTTTTATTCATAGTTCATAAACAGTTGTACTTGACAAATGTGTATGGTTCAGATATGAATGTTGATTGATATTTTCATTTATGTTAATGAAGAAATTGAAAGCGAAGCATGTGAAAGTAGGTCAGAATTTTCTTCACCTATCAATAACTTGAGTAACTTCTTTATTTAGTCAGATAATAAGTTTGAGTGCTGGAGGAATACTTCCTCCACTTTTTGTGTTACTCACAAAGTAAGAGTTATAAATGGGGCATACTTTCAAGTTTAATTTGCATTATTGACATTTTTCCTATCATTTCCTTCAGTCCAGACAACCAATAAGACAGTAGATCAAGCCCTGACTGTAAGTATTTGCCAGTTGTCATGGTGCAAATACTCCCATGATGGTCATTTTGAAGCTAACAGTGTGAAATCACTAAGCACAAGAGTTGGGAAGAGATGAATAGTTGCATACCATTATTCGGTACTTCCACCCTACAAATACAGTAAATGGAAATAACCTCAAGAGCATAGAGAAGCGTGAGATAATTAGGAATTGATGGGTTTTGTTTTCAATATAATATAGTTAATTATATTTTCATATAATTAATTTTTAATAATGGGTATATTCAAGCAGTGGCTCACAAAATTTCTGAAGTTGTCTGAACGGGTTTTCATGAGCTAGTATACACCAAGTCCAAAACATCACTTCTCCCAGATGAGTCCAGTGGGCCACGAGGATTGGAAGCCCTAGTATAGAGGAAAATGGGACATGATTCTGTTGCTCTGAGACCGGAAGCCACAGGCTGACCCAAATGACTTCCTCGACTGCCAGGCTGGCTCAGCTCTATTCCTCTTATCTCCTTGATGTGGACTTAAGCTAGAAAAGCCTGCATGGATATCCAAAGGTGCAATTTAAGCATTAGAGGGTATATGTCCAAAAAAAAAAAAAAATACCCTGCCATTATTTTGGGCATTCAGACCAGTGGTGAGCATGTTCAGAGCTGTCTTCTCTCCTGGATGGGAAATGGCAGCAGGCTTCACCAGCAGCTGGAGAAACCATTCTGTTAGAAGAGCAAAATGTGCTCCATTCCAAGCGGAGCCCTTCCACATCAACTCCAAAAATAATTCCTTGATCTTGGCCCTTCTCCCAGAGGATGGTGTTGCTTCCTTTACAGGTGCCTGTTTTCTAAATACTGGGTGTTGTGAGGAGCACCAGGCAAAGAGTCTGAAAAGCCACATTCGAGGCCTCTGCTATTTGTTACCACTATAATAGACAGCTTAAATCCACAGAACCTTTGTCTTCTTGTCCGTCTACGGGATGAGATAACACCTGCTCTGTCTGCTTCTTGGGGTTGCTGGAAGCTCAAAATAAAGTCTATTTACAAATGATCTGTAAGTATCACAATGTTTAACATCTTTCTAGAAGGTGTCATGACTATCAGTCTCCTCATCGTTACTGAGAAGTAGAATCACCCAGTAATTAAGCTTGGGCTTTGTAAATTTCTTTTCATTTTGTATTTTACCATGATTTATTTTACATCTCCTCAACTGAAGGTTTTTTGGGTTGCTCTGGCCTTTTGCTCTTATAAACAACACTAAAGTGAGTGTCCTCAGGTACATATTTGCTTATGTGTGTATGTGTGTGTATATATATACATACACATCTATGAGTGTGTATGTATATATAATCATAAAATCATAATATATAACATATATAATCATATAAACACACACATATGTAATCATAAAATCATATATACGATAAAACCCTGGAGTGGAAATTCTGGGCCAGAAGGAATGTGCATTTAAAATCCTCATAGGGAGTTCCCATCGTGGCTCAGTGGTTAACGAATCCGACTAAGAACCATGAGGTTGCGGCTTCAATCCCTGGCCTTGCTCAGTGGGTTAAGGATCCGGCGTTGCCGTGAGCTGTGGTGTAGGTTGCAGACACGGCTCGGATCCCGCGTTGCTGTGGCTGCGGCGAAGGCCGGCAGCTATAGCTCCTGTTAGACCCCTAGCCTGGGAACCTCCATATGCTGCGAGTGAGGCCCAAATAAGGCAAAGAGACAAAATAAAATAAAATAAAATCCTCATAGGTATTGTCACGCTGTTCTCCAAAGAGGTTGTGCTAGTTTACACATTCCCTAGCAAGCACAGCATTGCTTGTTCCCTGCATTCCTTTTATTGTGATGTCCTTAAAATTTTACACCCCATTCTTGTCCTTTAAAATTCCCTGGTATTAATTTTTTGGTGACTTGCTTGTTTGTACCCTTGGCCAATTTTTCTTTTGGATTGTTGGGTTTTTACTTATAGGTTTGTAACAGCACTTCATTATTATTTTTTTTT
>PVHT021183631.1:4815913-4854089 GCA_004024745.2 Catagonus wagneri | reverse complement strand
GCACCAATTTGCATTCCCACCAACAGTGTAATAGGGTTCCTTTTTCTCCACACCCTCTCCAGCACTTATTGTTTGTAGTCTTTTTGATGATGGCCATTCTGGCTGGTGTAAGGTGGTACCTCATAGTGGTTTTGATTTGCATTTCTCTAATGAGGAGTGATGTTGAGCATCTTTTCATGTGTTTATTTGCCATCTGCATATCTTCTCTGGAGAACTGTCTGCCTAGATCCTCTGCCCATTTTTGGATGGGGTTGTTTGTTTCTTTGGTATTGAGCTGTAGGAGCTGTTTGTAAATTTTGGAGATTAATCCCTTGTCAGTTGAATCATTTGCAAATATTTTCTCCCATTCTGTGGGTTGTCTTTTCGTTTTGTTTAGGGCACAAAGACAGAAATATAGATCAGTGGAACAGGATAGAAAGCCCAGAATTAAATCCACACATCTATAGTCAACTAATCTATGATAAAGGAGCCAAGAATATACATTGGACAAAAGACAGCCTCTTCAATAAGTGGTGCTGGGAAAACTGGACAGCTACAAGCACTTCATTATTAAAATCGGCCCTTTGTTAAAAAGGACAGAAAGTGTAGCCCTTGGAATTCGATCTGAGTTCAAATCTAGAATCTCCTTCACTTACTAACCCCAAGAAAATACTCAACAAGCTCTTTTTAAGGGAATAGCTCTGTTCCTTTGGGCAAGTTACACAATTTCTCAGAGTCTTCCCATCCTCATTGTAAAATAGGGATGATTAAGTCTATCATTTAAGGGAATTCGCTTCATGGCTCAGCAGTTAACCAACGCAACTAGGATCCATGAAGATGCAGCTTTGATCCCTGGCCTCACTCAGTGGGTTAAGGATCTGGTGTTGTTGTGAGCTGTTGTGTCAGTCGCAGTTG
This sequence comes from Catagonus wagneri, assembly GCA_004024745.2. Lineage (NCBI taxonomy): Eukaryota > Metazoa > Chordata > Mammalia > Artiodactyla > Tayassuidae > Catagonus > Catagonus wagneri. The sequence continues at coordinate 4,853,195 of PVHT021183631.1, read as the reverse complement.
CAGCTCGGATCCCACATTGCTGTGGCTGTGGCATAGGTCAGTCCCTGCAGCTCCTATTCAACCCCTAGCCTGGGAACTTCCATATGCCACAGGTGTGGCCCTAAAAAGCAAAAAAAAAAAGTCTACCACTTAGGATTTCTTTGAGAATTAAATGATCTAAAATATACAAGTAACTTAATAAATGTTAAAAAAAAAAAAACAGTTATGATATTCTTCTCTGCCTTTCTGAGCCTGCATCAGGCCAATCTACAGGCAGTTTCTAGAATCAGTCTCTGTTTCTATAGAAGCCTCCACTACCATCCAGAAACAAACCAGATGTCTTCTGACTTGTCACCACCCAGTCAGTGGCCACACACCTTCCTCCCACTCCAGGGCTAGCTGGAAATTACTGACCATAGATGAACAGTTTCAAGCCACTTCATGTTCCTACAGCCCCAAAGCCACTGCTCCACAGGCCCTTTGCTCATAATTTTTTATTTGCAAATGTCCCATGATTCTGCATGGTAATTGCTGGCATCCTTGCACTTGAAGATAATCTAGTTAATAATTAAGACTCAGTTCACTTCATCATTCCATCTTCCTTTCTTTTTTCTTTTTTTTTTGTGATTGTTTGCACTTTCTAAGGATGCTCAACTCACTAAATTCTACCCTGGTACCTAGCCTGCCTCTCCAGGGTGACAGAAGATTCAAGGCTGTCAGTAGAGCAAACCAAGTAGTCTCTCCCCATAATTGTATTGATAGGTCACTTCATTCTTGTTGTTTGTCCTTATGACTCTAAATATATTTAAAATGTCAGGTTTTCTCTGGTCTTCAAGACCTTTGAGAGTTTAATTATATCCATTGTTTTGCTTCCTTTTACCCGTCTCTGAAATATTCCCTGGTTTTGTGTGTGTGGTTTTGTTTTCTATTTGTCATTGTTTCCAGGCTTTCTTTAGTCTTAAAGTAACTCCATAGACCCAAGAATTTAAAGGGACTTTGCATCTGCTTGAACCCTAGATTTTAGCAACTTCCACATGTATCTCATTTACCCCCTGCAAGATCCACTGCAAGACTAGCCTCTGGTGGAGTTCCTGTTGTGGCTCAGAGGTAATGAACCCAAATAGTATCCATGAGGATGTAGGTTCTTTCCCTGCCCCTGCTCAATGGGTTAAGGATCCAGTGTTGCCATGAGCTGTGGCATGGGTCACAGACAAGGCTTGGATCCCACGTTGCTGTGGCTGTGGTGCAGGCCGGCAGCTGCAGCTCCAATTCAACCCCTAGCCTGGGTACTGCCACATGTCTTGGATGTGGCCCTAAAAAGAAAAAAAAAAGGAAAAAAATAGCCCCTGGAAGGTTGATGAGCTCTACTGGATCCATCAGAGAGGCAGCCTCATCCACTTCGGTGCCCTTCTAAAATCAATTTCCTTATGTTGAGTCAAAGCCCACCCTTCTTTAACTTCAGTTCATAACTCCTAGTTTTTCCCACAGTAGCAACACTGCCTCTTATAAAAACAGCATTTCCCAACAACTTTTTGCTATAAAGAACTTCCTGAGGTGCGTTCTAAAAACCAAACCAAACCAAAACACCGTACTCTCTAGTCCTACTCCATACCCAGTATGTCAAAGATCAGTCCTACTCCATTCCTTGCTTTTAACAAGGTCCTCGGGTGATTCTTATGATGAAAACACTTTTCAACAAGATTAAACTGCCTATATTTGAAGCCTATTAATTTCTATCTCCAAGCTTTTCTTTTTTCCAAAATGAAATACCCTTGGTTCCTATAACCAAACCTTCCAAAAAATAGTCTGTAAATCTCCTTCCAACCCGTTTATTCTCCAGTGCACAAAACAGAGCTTATGGATTTCCTTATTCAAGTATGACACCCATGTGTGAAAACAGTTTTCACTGATAAACGTTTTTATTCTCGTAACAAATACCTATTAAGCACATGTTAATGACGGGCACTGTGTTGAAGATGAACAGATAATCACAGTTTCTTTGCTATATTATAGTGAGAGAGAGAAGGGAAAGGAAGGGATAGCCAGAGAGAGAAGGGAAAGGAAGGGAAGAAGTAAGAAATATGGAAAAGAAAGAGAAAGAATAAAGGAAGGAGAGGAGAGAAGAAGGGAAGAATGTCAATATGTCAATGAAAAATTAATCAATAGTCAATCTAACTACTGTACAGCCCAGGGAACTGTATCAATCTCTTGGGGTAGAACATGATAGAATATAAGAGAAAGAATGTGTATGTATGTATGACTGGGTCGCTATGCTGTACAAATTGACACAACACTGTAAATCAATGATACTTTAATAAAAAATAAAATTGAAAAATTCAATCTAAAAATAAAAAATTTTATTTGCACCAACTTGAGGATTATAACCTGGGAGACAGTCTTTCAAAAAGATCTGAGGATTGTTCTGCCCGTTTGAAAGCACGTATATTTTTGAGACAAAGGGTTTTATATCAAATGACATATTGACAGTTTACACAATCCAGATCTGCATGTACAAAGATTTAGAAGGAATATTATTGCTTAAGGAGGTCTGGTTAATGCAAATGCACAATACACAGTAAAGGGTAGGTAGGAGTACAAACAGAAAAATTTTAACATTTTTTTGAAAGTTGAAGTACAGTTGATTTACAATATTGTGTTAATTTCAGGTGAACAGTAAAGTGATTCATATATATATATAAGTATATATAGATATAGATATATGCTTTTTTATTCTATTACATTATAGGATATTACAAGATACTGAATGTAATTCCCTGTACTGTACAGGAAATCCTTATTGTTTATCAATTTTATATATAGTGGTATGTATAAGTTAATGCCATACTCCTGATTTGTCTCTCCCCCCTTCCCCTTTGTTACCCATAAGTTTGCTTTCTATGTCTGTGAGTCTGTTTCTGTCTTGTAAATAAATTCATTTGTACTATTTTTTAGATTCCACATACGAGTGGTATCATATGATATTTGTCTTTCTCTATCTGACTTATTTCACTTAGTATAGATCACCAGGTGCATCCATGCTACTGCAAATAGCATTATTTCATTCTTTTTTATGGCTGAGTGATATTCCATTGTATATACCACATCTTTATCCATTCATTTGCTGTTAGACACTTAGGTTGCATGCATGCCTTGGCTATTATAAATAGTGCTGCTATGAACACTATCTTGTCAAATTAGAGTTTTTGTCTTGTCTGGATATATGCCCAGGAGTGGGATTTCTGGATCATATGGTAAACGTATATTTAGTTTTTTATTCTCCATGGGGGCTGCACCAATTTACATTCTCACCAGTAGTAGGAGGGTTCCTTTTTCTTCAAAAACCCTGTACAGCATTTTATTATTTGCAGACTTTTTGAATACAGCCCTTCTGACCAGTATGAGATGGTAACTCATTGTGGTTTTGATTTGCATTTCTCTAATAATTAGAAATGTTGAGCATCTTTTCATGTGCCTGTTGTCTGTCTTCTTTGAAGAAATGTCTATTTAGGTCTTCTGCCCATTTTTTTTTTCTTTTTTGGCTACCCTGAGGCATATGGAATTCCCAGGACAAGGAGCAAATCCGAGCCGCAGTTGTGACTTACCCTGCAGCTGTGGCAATGCCAGATCCTTAACCCACTGTGCCAGGCTGGGGATCCCAGCTGTCCACTGCCTATCACATTGCACTACAGCAGGAACTCCTCTGCCCGTTTTTTCCACTGGGTTTTTTTTTTTTTTTTTTGTATGAGCGGTTTGTACATTTTGGAAATTAATCCTTTTTTGGCTGTATTGTTTGCAAGTAATTCTCTCAGTCCGTAGGTTGTTTTTTCATTTTGTTTATGGTTTCATTTGCTATGCGAGAGTTTATAAGTTTGATTAGACCCCATGTTATTTTTGCTTTTATTTCTATTGCCTTGGGAGACCAACTTAAGGAAATATTGCTACAATTTATGTCGGGGAATGTTTTGCCTATGTTCTCTTCTAGGAGATTTTTGGTGTCATATTTTATATTTAACTCTTAAGCCATTTTGACTTTGTTTTTGTGTATGGTGTGAGGAAGTGTTCTAACTGCATTGATTTACATGTGGCTATCCAGCCTTCCCAATACCACTTGCTCAAAAGACAGTCTTTTCTCCATTGTATATTCTTGGTTCCTTTGTCAAAGATTAATTGACTCTAGATGTGTCAGTTTGTTTCTGGGCTCTGTATTCTCTTCCATTGATCCATATGTCTGTTTTTGAGCCAATACCATGCTGTTTTGATTAGGCAGCTTTTTAGTATTGTCTGAAGTCTGGGAGGATATGCCTCCAGGCTTGTTCTTGTTCCTTAGGATTACTTTGGAAATTCTGGGTCTTTTGGGTTTCATGAACACTTTAGGATTACTTGTTCTAGTTCTGTGAAAAATGCCATGGGTAGATTGCTTTGGGCAGTATGGTCATTTACCTGTATCAATTCTTTCTCTCCAGGAGCATGGGATATCTTTCCTTTTCCTTGAATCATATTTGATTTCCTTTATCAATGTTTTATAATTGTCAGTGTATAAGTCTTTCATCTCCTTGGTTAGGTTTATTCTTAGGGTTTTTGTGTGCTCTTTTAACTGGGATTTTTTTCCTTTCTCTTTCTGATATTTCATTGTTAGTGTAAAGAAATGCAATACATTTCTATATAATAATCTTGTATCCTGCTGCCTTGCTGAATTCATTTATAAGTTCTAATAGTTTTGGATGTAGTCTTTAGGGTTTTCTATACAGAATATCATGTCATCTGCATAAAATTACAATTTTACCTCTTTGCTTCTGATTTAGATACTGTTTATTTCTTCTTTTTGTCTAGTTGCTCTGGTTCAGACTTCCAATACTATGTTAAAGAGAAATAGTGAGAGTAGTATCTTTACCTTGTTCCAAAATTTAGCAAGAAGGCTTTCAGCTTTTCACCATTTAGTATTATGTTGGCTGTAGGTTTGTCTAAAATAGTTTTTTATTATTTGAGATATGTTCCTCTATATCCACTTAGGTGAATTTTCTCAAACCTTTTCTTGCATCTATTGAGATGATCATGTGGTTTTTGTCTTTTGTTGATGTGGTATATCACATTGATTGATTTCCACATGTTGAATTTTCCCTGGGCTGAATCATTTGGTCATGGTGTATGACCATTTTTAACGTGTTCTTGGATTCGATTTGCTAATATTTTGTTGAGGATTTTTGCAACTATATTTATCAAAGATATTGTCTTATAATTTTCTCTTTTGATACTGTCTTTGGTTTTGGTATCAGGGTTATGGTGGCTTCACAGAATGACTTTGGGAGTGTTTCTTCCTTGTATGTCTTTTGGAAGAGTTTGAGAAGGATAATTATAAGTTCTTTGTATGGTTGATAGAATTTCCCAGTGAAATCTGTTGATCCTGAGCTTTTGTTTTCAGGGAGTATTTTAAATTACAGATTCTACTTCACTTCTGGTGATCAAGCTATTCACATTTTCTGTTTCTTCTTGATTCAGTTTTAGTAGGCTCTATGTTTCCAGAAACTCATCCATTTCTTCTAGGTTGTCCATCTTATTGGCATGTAACTGTTCATACGATTTTCTTATGATTTTTTTTAGTTTCTGCAGTATTGGTTGTTTCATTTCTTATTTTGTTTATTTAGATCCTCTCTCTTTTCCTCTTAGTGGTCCTGGCCAGAGGTTTGTTAATTTTATTTTTTTTTTATTTTTTATTTTTGTTGTCTTTTTGCCTTTTCTAGGGCTGCACATGCAGCATATGAAGGTTACCAGGCTAGGGGTCTAACAGGAGCTGTAGCCACCGGCCTTCACCACAGCCACATCAACGCGGGATCCGAGCCACGTCTGCAACCTACACCACAGCTCACGGAAACGCTGGATTCTTAACCCACTGAGAAAGGCCAGGGATCGAGCCCACAACCTCATGGTTCCTAGTTGGATTCATTAATCACTGGACCACAACGGGAACTCCCATGATGATTTTATTTATCCTTCCAAAAAAACAAGCTCTTGGTTTTATTGATTTTTTCTATTGTTTTATTTATTTATTTATTTATTTATTTATTTTGCTTTTTAGGTCCGCACCCATGGTATATGGAAGTTCCCAGGCTAGAGGTCGAACCAGAGCTACAGTTGCCAGCCTATGCCACTGCCATAGCAACACGGGATCCAAGCTGCATCTGCGATCTACACCACAGCTCACAGCAACACTGGATCCTTAACCCACTGAGCAAGACCTCGTAGGATACTAGTCTGATTCATTTCCACTGAACCATGATGGGAACTCCTCAATTTTATTTATTTCCTCTCTTTATTATTTCCTTCCTTATATTGACTTATGGTTTTGTTTTTTCTTTTTCTAATTCTTTTAGGTGATTGGTTAGGTTGTTTACTTAGGATTTTAAGGAATCCCAAGTTTTCTTAGGAAACCCTTTATCACTATGAACTTCCCTCTTAGGAACACTTTTGCTGCATCCCATAGATTTTGTAAATTGTGTTTTCATTGTCACTTGTCTCAAAGTATCTTTTAATTTTCTCTTTGATTTCATCATTGATTGACCAGTTTGTTTGTTTGTTTGTTTTTTGTTTTCAGGGCTGCATTTCCAGCATATGGAAGTGCCCAGGCTAGAGGTCAAATCATAGCTTCAGCTCCTAGGCTATGCCATAGCCACAGCAATGCCAGATCCAAGCTTCCTCTGCAAACTACACCACAGCTCATGGCAGTGCCAGAACGTTAACCCACTGAGTAAGACCAGGGATCAAACCAGCATACTAGTCAGATTCATTACCACTGAGTCACAATGGGAACTCCTGACCCAGTAGTTTTTTAGTAGCATGTTGTTTAGTCTCCATGCAATCATTTTTTCCCCTCATTTCTTTTTCTGTGGTTGATTTCTGGTTTCATGTCATTGTGGTCAGAAAAGATGCTTGAAATAATTTCTATCTTTTTAAGTTTGTTGAGCCTTTTGTGTCCTAGTATGTGGTCTGTCCTAGTGAATGATCCACATGTGCTTGAAAAGAATGTGTATTCTGGGGCTTGGGGGGCTGTAGTATCTATTAGTTAAATCTAACTATTCTGTTATTTTATTAGGATCTCTGTTTCCTTATTGATTTTCTGTCTGGAAGATTTGTCCATTGATGTCAGTGGGGTGATAAAGTCTCCTACTATTATTATATTCCCATCAATTTCTCCCTTAATGTCTGTTAGTTTTTGTTTCATGTCTTTAGATACATCTATACTGGGTGCATATGTGTTGAATGTAATATCCTCTTCTTATTTTAATCCTTTTATCTTTTTTTTTTGTCTTTTTGCCTTTTATCTAGAGCCACACCCATGGTATGGAGGTTCCCAGGCTAGGGGTCTAACAGGAGCTGTAGCCGCCGGCCTTCGCCACAGCCACAGCAATGTGGGATCCGAGCCACATCTGCAACCTACATCACAGCTCACGGCAACTCCGGATCCTTAACCCACTGAGCAAGGCCAGAGATCGAACCTGCAACCTCATGGTTCTTAGTCAGATTCGTTAACCACTGTGCCATGAAGGGAACTCCAATCCTTTTATCTTTCTATAGTGTTCTACTTTGTCTTTCTTTATGGCCTTTGTGTTAAAGCCTAGTTTGTCTGGTTTGAGTATTGCTGACCCTGTTTCTTTTCATTTCCATTTATATGAAATATCTTTTTCCATCCTCTTACTTTCAATCCATATGTATTTCCCCCTAAAATGGGCTTCTTGTAGGCTGCATATTCTGGCTTCTTGTTTTATTATCCAATCTGATACTCTATGTCTTTTGATTAGATCATTTAGGTCATTGACACTTAAAGTAATTATTGGTATGTGCATTTATTGACATTTAAACTTTGTTTTCCAGGTGATTTTGTACTTCCTTCTTGTTCCTTTCTTATCTTCTTTGTTTTTCCTTTCGTGGTTTGATTTTGTGTGTGTGTGTGTGTGTATTATGGCTTGATTCCTTTCATTTGACTTTCGTGAATGTATTATATGTTTTTGGTTCAAGGTTACCTGCTTTTCAAGTTTATTAACCCATAACTCTACTTGCTTTAGACTGGTAGTTGTATAAGCTCAAACATATTCTAAAAGATCTACATTTTCTTATTCCCTTCCCCACATTTTATGATTTTGTCATCCTATTTTACATCTTCATGTTTATCCTTTTGCTGTTTATTGTTATAATTGCTTTCACAGATTTTTTAAATTGTTTTTCAGTCTATGTACTGACTTATTTAAGTGATCTTTGATCTTTTCATATAGTTGCCTTTCCTGTTATGATTTTCCCTTTCCTATAGATTCTTGCTTCTTTTCTATTTAAAGAAGGCCTTTCAATCTTTCTTTTAGGATAGGTTTAGTGTTGTTATACTCTTTAAGTTTTTGTTTGTCTGATAAACTATTTATTTCTCCTATTCTAAATGATAACCTTGCTGGGTAGAGTATCCTAGGTTGTAGGTTTTTCCCTTTCAAGACTTTAAATATATCTTGCTATTTCTTTAGAGAAATCAGCTGATAACCTTATGAGGATTCCCTTGTAATTGACTGTTTTTCTCTTGCTGCCTTTAGAATCCTCTCTATATCTTTAACTTTTGCCATTTTAATTATGATGTGTCTTTGAGTAAGCTTGTTTGGGTTCATCTATTTTGGAACTCTTAGTGATTCCTGTACCTGGATATCTTTTTCCTTCTTTACATTTGGAATTTTTCAGCCAAAATTTCTTCAAATACATTTTTTATCTCTTTTAATCTTTCTTCTTCTTCTGGGATTCCTATTGTGTGTAGATTGGCATGCTTTATATAATCCCATTGAACTTATATTTTGCTTTGATTTTTACTGTTCTAATTGAGTAATTTCTTATTCTATCTTTCAGATAACTTATTTATTCTTCTGCACTGTTTAGTTTGCTACTTATTGCCTTTAGCTCAGTTTTCATTTTGGCAATTGAGTTGTCTTATTTTGATTGACTCCTCTTTATACTTTCTGGTTCCTTGTTGCAGTGATCTGCATTTCTGTTGATAGTCTTTCTTAATTCCTTCGGCATTTTTATTACCTCCTTTTTGAACTCAGGGTTTGGTAGACTTGAGAGGTCTGTTTCACTGTTTGTTCTTTCAGGAGATTTCTATTCTTTTAGGAGTAGTTCCTCTGCTTTTTCATTTTACTTATATTACTCTGGCTCTATGAGTTTTGGAAAAACAGTTATCTACTGTGGTCTTGAAGAACTGTTTTTATGTGGGAGAAACCCTGTGTAGACTGTGTGAATCCAATATTTTTGCTCTGAGGGTTGTATTTGGTATGGATGCTTGCCACATTTTTCCTCAGAGTGTGCTGTCCATTATCCCCTTGATAGGGGTTGTGTTTGGTGTTCAGGTGACCATGGCCTTCACTGGATGTTGGGTGGGGCCTCCTCTTTACCCTGTGGTTGTCACAGTCCTCCACACTCCTTAGCTATTGCAGTAGAAGCCCCTAGATACAGTTCTTCAAAGTATACTAAAAGATGCCCCAAAGCATCTAAAATAGGGTAGAAACTGAGGAGAACTATAGAGAATTGTAAGAGGGTTCGGTGGTAGAACTAGGAAAGTGCCATAAAATACTCTTCCTGAAAGCAGGTTCACCCAAAGTGGGAAACTCTCTCTTCTTTACAATATGAGTATGGAAAGAGATGAGCAGGGCTGGTGACAGGTGACCTCCTTGGTCTGACTTGCATCGGAGAAGCAGAGGGAATGGATTATTACAGAGAATCACCAGATGAGCCATATTTTCAGAAAACTGACTCTGAGCAATCGATAGCCGAGAGCCTCTGAATTATGAAGACTTAAAAATTACTTGCTCCTCTACCTCAAAAGAACTTTGCAAAGAGCTTCCATAAAAATATTTCTCACTCAAAGGTGAGTAATCATAAAGAAATTGACACAATATTGACACAAATATATGTTTAAAAAAAAAAGGTGGAAGAGGAGTTCCCGTCATGGCTCAGTGGTTAATGAATCCAACTAGGAACCATGAGGTTGCCGGTTCAATCCCTGGCCTTGCTCAGTGGGTTAAGGATCTGGAGTTGCCGTGAGCTGTGGTGTAGGTTGCAGATGCGGCTCAGATCCCACGTTGCTGTGGCTGTGGTGAAGGCTGGCAGCTACAGCTCCTGTTAGACCCCTAGCCTGGGAACCTCTACATGCTGCAGGAGTGGCCCTGGATAAGGCAAAAAAAAAAAAAGGTGGAAAAGAGCAATAAAACTTACCAGCAGATAGAATTTCCATAAAAAAAAAATGTTGCAATGGAATGGATAGACATCATGAGTAAATTTTTGCTCAGAATTAAAATAACCTATTGAGGTAACTGCCTCTACAAAGAAAAATCCACAGAGCACAGATGTAAGAAACCAAGGAAGAGATGGCAAACTTCAGGAGGAGCTAAAAATTGAACTGCGGGGAGTTCTCTTAGTGGCTCAGTGGTTAACAAATCCGACTAAGAACCATGAGGTTGCGGGTTCGATCCCTGGCCTTGCTCAGTGGGTTAAGGATCCGGCGTTGCTGTGAGCTGTGGTGTAGGTTGCAGACATGGCTCGGATCCCACGTTGCTGTGGCTGTGGCGAAGGCCGGCAGCTACAACTCCTGTTAGACCCCTAGCCTGGGAACCTCCATATGCCACAGTGCGGCTCTAGATAAAAGACAAAGAAAAAAAAAATTGAACTGTGGAGTTCTGTTGTGGCTCAGTGAGTTAAGAACGTGACATAGCAGCTGTGAGGATACAGGTTCAATCCCCAGACTCACTGACTGGGTTAAAAATCCGGCATTGTCATAAGCTGCAGTGTAGGTCACAGATGCAGCTCAGATCTGGTGTTGCTGGGGCTGTGTGTAATAAATAAGTCAAAAAGTAGAGTCTTCCAAAATAAAAAGTTGATAAACTGTGGGGGAGGGGTGGGCACTGATGTTCCCAATTCTTCCTTCTTGAAGACTTTTTGCTCCAGCTATCAGGAACTTTGGAAATTGTGTCAGCTGCAGAGTCATCTCACTCAGACCACACCCCTTCTGGAGTGAGTGTTCCATACTCTGTTCAAAAAGGGGCCTGGCCATGCAGCCCATTGGGGGACAGTTCTGAAGGGCCACTCTCCCAAGAAGTCACCAGTGATTGTCACTGGAACTGTATCTCTTCTCCCTCTGCCTATTCCTGCTTTGTACCCCTGCTATCTACAAATATTGACTCCAGTGGCCTTACCTAACAAACACTTGCCCACTCAACTCAGCTTCATGGTCTCCTCCCCTGGAAACCCAGCTCCCAACAGAGCACTCATGAGCCCAGTCAGGGAGAAAGGGCAAGTACATAGACACAGAATGATGGATAAGAGGATAGATACAGAGGAAATTAAAGGATTGCAGCATGTTAATAGGAATGAAATGGACGGTTCTCTAGGGAAATACATAATTTAATAAAGCTAACCCATAAGAAAGAGAAAATCAAAACAGGCTTTTTCTCCAGGAAAAGAAAGGGAGAGGGAGAAATTTCAAAGAGAGGATCCCCATAATGGCATCAAGGTGTTCTCTACAGGAATTCTACCAAAACCTCAAAGAACAGATAATTCTTATGCTCTGTTTCAGAGCATGGACAAAATAGGAAAATGTTCAAATTCCTTTTATGAAACCAGTATAATATAACAAAACCTGTCAAATCTTGTACACAACAAACCGACTATAGATCAGGCTCAGGGAAAGACATCAATTTTAAACTCAGCATTTGATTCAAAACTAAAACATCATGACCAAGTGTAATTTATTCTCAGAATGTCTTGGTGATTCTATATTAGAAAAACCATTAATGTCATGTATCATATTATATAGCTCTCAGGAGAATATCATGGGACTGTGTTCACAGATGCTGAAATGGCATTCGACAAAATCAGCAAACCAATCTTGATCACAGCACACGGTAAAGTAGGAATATATGGATGTTTCTCTACATGTTACATCTATTTCATGTCTGAAGCAGAGTGAATCAGAACTATGAGAGGCAGTCCCACTAAAGTAAGGAAGAAGCAAGTGTGCTGGCTGTCTCTACCATTATTCAGTATTAATCTTGGAGGTACCAGCCAACACAGAGACAGTGAGAAATTACAAAGGAAAAAAATTAAAAGCAAGAAGCCAAAATTATCATTGAACATAGTACCCTGCATCTATAGAATTTAAGAAAATAAAAAAATACACTGCTAACAATAATAGTTAATAGTGGGATACAAAATAAACATACAAATCAGTAGTTTTCACACGCACACACACAAACAAGTAGTTAGTAGATATAGTGGGAAATTTAAAAAAATTTTATTATAGTTGATTTACAATGTTGTATCAATTTCTGCTGTACAGCAGTGAGAACATTTTTTTAAGTAGCAACAAAAGATAAGATGCTCAGCAATAAGTATAACAGAAAGTATACAAGGATATATGAAGAAAATGTTTAAAAGTTATGAAAAAACCCAAAAGGAGATGTGATCGTGTAGGGCAGAAACAGGAAGGTCAGCAAGGAAGTTTTTGCACTGATGTATCCAGATGATATGATTTAAGCAGTGCAAGAAACTGTGGGGCTTTCTCCCCCTATGAGTTTGAACTTCCTCAGTTAGCCCTTGTTTAAATGTAAACTCACAGGGGATTGCTTAGGGTGCTTGTGAATGCCGGCCACAGCACCTGTTAACAGAAACCTCAGGTGCATAGCCGCCAAAGCTTTGGACTGGGTGTGAAGCACACTTCTGCCACTTACTGTCTGTGTGGCTTTGGGCAGGTTGATTGAGCTCTTTGATCTCCAGCTTTTTTACACTGAAAATGGTGAGAATAAAATAACCTACCCCTATAGAGTTGTCATGAGAATCCCATGAGATAGTGCACACAAAAATTAGCAAGACCTCTATCTCTAGCAAGGGCATAAATGCTCAATAAATATTGGCTGTTATTATAAATAATCTTGAGCATAAGCATTTATGAGGATTAAATGAACCTACATGTAAAGTGTACACTGTGTATACAATAAACCTTAGTTCTCTTTTTTTCAGTCCCAACCCTAACCCTCTGCTACTATGCATAGGGAGAAAGAAAACCAAGGATATCCATGGCATAGATAACTAATGTTAGAAAAGGGAAATTTGACACTATTGGGTACTAGTTGCGGAAAAAATGTAGAGGAAAATTACAAGATTAAAACAAACAAATGAACAAACAAAAACACACAAAGCCACAAGAAGACTAGAGACTATTTAAAAGGCCACTTATTAGAAACCCAGGAAAAAAGAGTGAGTCAAAGACCAGAAATACAGGCACTAAAGTGAGTAAAGTCAAAGAGAGTGCCACAATGAAAGGAACACTTTGCAAAAACTGGACTGAGAGCCCAAGAACCCCGAATGGGAGAGCCCACAAAACATAGCAGCTGAACAGCGTTCAACAGAAAACTTTAAGTACCAACCCTATGAACTGGGAATGGGGCCCCAAGATTTGCACGAGCACTTTGCAAAGAATTCCTGGGTCAATAAGAACTCCTTTGACTACATCACAGGGAGGAAGGGATCATCACGTGACTTACTCATCCCGGTTTGAAAAAGAGAGGAAGCTGCGGGGCAAACCAGGAGCTAGCGGGGCAGGACAGGTGACCAAGTGTGGGAAAGGGAGAGGTCAGTTATTGGTGCAATTTTTCTCCTTGGTCTTTGTGTTATAATATTTATAAACACAGATTCACATAAATATAATGGCTACTTTTTTTTTTTCTTACACCTTAAACAAATATCACAGTAACTGCTGTGGAGAGATGACAGATACCTAGCGCAATGTTTCCAGGCTCCAGAAATTCAGCTAATGTAAACCAACAAATGCATCTTTATTAAGAGGTCAAGCCACTCATGTCACATTTTGTTCTTGAAAGAGCCTCCCTCAGGCTCTTGAACAATCCTGAGGATTGATCATTAAGTGGCTTTTTCTGTAATAAAAGATGACTACCAATGTCATTCTTTCTTCTACCAAGAATGCTGTGATTTCAGATGCCAGTTAAACGGAGAGTCTTAAATGACTCACTGTCCTCACAATCAGCTACCTTTATCCAACTCTCAAACTTCGTTTTTATTTGTGATCAAAGCAAGTGCAATTTCAAATATTTATTTTTGCCTTTGTGTTGAATAAGTGTGTTCAGTCAGTCATGAAAAAGAATATTTACTGCACAAAAGCAACTTTGAGAGTCACTCTTCGTCATCAAGGTCAACAATAAAATCATTCTCCCGTTCATGCTTTTCCTTTTGCCTCAGCCTTAGGTTTTCTCCATGAAGACAAACAACTGTTTAATTCTTCACCTGAACATTTTAATGCACGCCTTCTCCCAGCTGAGATAGCATATAGATATGTGCTGGCATAAACTTTCAACTTTCTCTGAAAATGTTGGTATTCAAATCACCAGTCTTTGCACAGTTTACATGCTATTTTCACTGGTGAGCAAACTGAGAATGCCAGTGCCACCGCAAAGATCAAGATTCAGACTCTGTGCTGGTTAGTTTTATGTGTCAACTTGATGGGAGTAAGGGAGGCCCAGATGGCTGGTAAAACCTTATTTCTGGGTGTGTCGGGTAGAGTATTTCCAGTATTAGCATGAGACTGAACGCAGTATTTATTGGTAGACCAAAAAAAGGAAGAGTATCCTCACCACGAGGAGGCCATCATCCAATCAGCTGAGGGCCTGAATAGAACAGAAAGGCAGAGGAAATTGCTCTTTTCTCTCTGCCTGGACCAGGACATCCATCTTCTCCTGCTCTTGGACATAAGCTCCCCTGGTTCTCAGACCCTTCGTTTCTGACGAGATCTATAGCACCAGCTTTCCTAGGACTTCAGCTTGTAGGCAGTAGCTTCCGCCACCATAATCGCCTGAGCCAATTCCTCATAATAAATCTTTTTCTATGTGTCTTTATATCTTCTCTTCATCCTGTTTTTCAGGAGAACCCTGACTAATACAGATCCTTTGAAGTAAGCTGATCTAAATAATTGTGGTGTGACTGTTGGTACGTGACTGTGGCTTTGGTGTGGGCTGCTTCTCCTGAGTGCTGGCCAATGTGCACATGAGAATATGTGTATGCTAGTTAAATGCATGCTCTCTACCTCTTAGATATAATCTTATAAAAAGGAAGATGGTACTTCTAAAACCCCAACAAGTAAGCTGTGGGGCAATTGCAAAAGTGTGAGAGATACTTAAGATGCTTATTTTAAATCTGGGTTTTATTTTGACAGAACAAGGTAAACCAACTATAATGGAACAAAAGAGAAAAATCATTTAAAATAAATAAATAAAATAAAAAATAAATCCAGACTTTATAATTATAGAGATGCAAATAAGCACAAACTTTTATATAATACAACTCTTGTATAATAAAACTGATCAATGAAGAACCATTATTGCCGTGACATTGAAAATCAATTATGCAATTTTGAATGAACCTCAGAAATTCTCATGGCTAATAAGAAACATGTCTGGGCTAGAAACAATACGATGGAAACAAAATTGCTTGAAGCTCCTTTCAAAGTTTCAGAATCACTTAATAAGAAAAAATTTGGTAGAGATCTGGGTAGCAGGTCTTGACTGAATGTGTTTAGGCTCAAGAAGAGACAGTCAAGCTTAAATCATGTATTTTCACATGTTCAGAAGACACACCTGAATTCTGACTGAAAGACTAAAATGAACCCCAATTTTACTTCTCTTTGTACTAAAACCATTAATGAATTTGACATTTTATTATGCTTGTTTTACTCCATTTTAAATTATGTACAGGTGAAAATGTGTTGATTGGCAAACTCCTTTTGGCCAAATTAAGGAAAATTTTAATGAGCTATGTGAACTACTTGTTTTGTAGTGCTGGCTTTGCTATTCATTACAGAGATGCCACTTCAAATCTGCTCTTTACTTCAGTTTGTTCTGAATGTCCTTCAGTGTCCTGGGGACATTAAAACTTTAGATGGCTTTTAACCACCTATCCATGCTCCCAGTTGAAAATTTAAAAATTAAATTTTAAACTTATTCCACTTAAAAATAGAATGACATTAAGATCTCTCTCCCGTGATAAACAACAAGGTCCTACTGTGTAGCACAGGGAACTGTATTCAATATCCTGTGATAAACCATAATGGAAAGAATATGAGTGTATAACTGAGTCACTTTGCTGTACAGAAGAAATTAACACATTGTAAATCAATAGTACTTCAATAAAATGTTTTAAAATTTCTCTCCTTCCCTCCCTCACCCCCAACACACACTCACACAGAGAATTTTCCATACTTTTATATGGAAACACACCTTGTGTTTATTTTTTAAGATAATTTTCCCATTTTTTAAAGTTTCATTGAGATATATTTGATTTACAATGTGATCCTTTCATTTCTGCTATACAACAAAGTGATTCAGTTATACACAAACATATCCATTCCTTTTGTACATTCTTTTCCCATATAGGTTATCACCAACTATTGAGTAGAGTTCCTTGTGCTATATAGCAGGTCTCCACTGACCATCCTTTCCACATACGGTAGTATGTTCATATGCCAGTCCCAAACCCTCAACCCATCCGTCCCAACCACCTGTCCCCTTTGGTAACCATAAGTTTGTTTTCCAAGTCTGTGAGTCTGTTTATGGCATGCAAATAGATTCATTTCTATCAGTTTTTTTTTAGATTCCACATATAGGTGATATCATATAGTGTTTATCTTTCTCTGTCTGACTTACTTCCCTTAGTATGATAATTTCTAGACCCATCAGTGTTGCTGCAAATGGCATTATTTCATTCTTTTTTATGGCTGAGTAATTTTCCATTTATATATGTACCACACATCTTTATCCATTCCTCTGTTGATAGACATGTGCTTCCATGTCTTGGCTACTGTAAACAGCACTGCAATGAACACAGGGGTGCATGTATCTTTTCTAATTACGGCTTTCTCTGCCCAGGAATGGGTTGCTGGAACATTTGGTAGTTCTATCTTTAGTTCTTTTTGAGGAACCACCATACTGTTTTCCATAGTGGTTATATGAATTTACATTCCCACCAACAGTGTGAGAGGCTTTCCTTTTCTCTGCACCCCCTCCAGCATTTATTATTTGTAGACTTTTTATGACGGCCATTCTGAGTGGTGTGAAGTGTCACCTCAGTAAGGTCCAGATAATATAATATTCTTAGAGAAAAACATAGGCGGAACACTTTATGACATAAACAGCAGGCATATTATTTCATATCCACTTCCTAGAGTAGTGAAAAGAAAAACAAAAATAAACAAATGGGACCCAATTAAATGTAAAAGCTTTTGTACAGCAAAGGAAATCATAAACAGAATGAAAAGACAACCCACAGGGTGGGAGAAAATATTTGCAAACAAAGCAACTGACAAGCGATTAACTCCAAAATATACAAACTCCTGTATCTCAATGTAAAAAAAAAAAACAACCAATTAGAAAATCAAAAAAATGGGCAGGAGATCTAAAGAAACATTTCTCCAAAGAAGACATAAAGATGGCCAAAAAACACATGAAAAGATGCCCTGTGTTAATTTAGGAGGTTAATTTAGGACAATTCAATCCATCTTTGGCTGGTGGAACACCTAATCTGAACTAGACAAGAAAAACACATCATATCCCATCACATTTTTGTTCCGTAGCCAGTTTGCCCCTCTGCTGCCCCACCTACCACTCACATCTAGAGTCAGCAAAGGCAAACCTCCGCTAGCCTTCTGTTGAAATCCAAATGCCTAGAGTTTGTAGAACACAAGAAAATGGGGTAATCACTTATTTATTATGTAGGAAGGAATGATGACCTCTAGGAGGGCTGGAAGTTTACAAGAGAGAAAAGACTGGGAATGAGTGTGTGTGTGTGTGTGTGTGTGTGTAAGCCAGAGGAAGGACCTGGAACAAGAGGGAGACAGAGGGCAATGCAGTTGGGAAGAGTTTAAGTGCACTGAAGCCTAAAAGACAAAACCGTCAAATAGTAGAAGGAAATGAATTTACTGAAAGGAATGACGTCTCCTAGACCTCCGGGTCCATAGTTCTTTGGGATGTTTATTTGAGTCCTACAGAAAGGAGAGGTTTAATGCTTGTGCAGGGCCTGGTCCCAAGGACAAGTAAGAATAATGGGGACTGGAGACAGATGAAACATTAGCTGATGTTCAATTCATGAATCATTCAGTTTATTGTACACAATTAGCACACATCACAGGTTAGTCAAAGTAGGGCAAAGAAGGTAATGATCCACCTCAAGGAGACTCCAGAAGGAGGTATCTCAGTATGAGCAGTGGTTTCCAGTCTGACAACAGGTCTCATGACAAGCAAGAGTAGGAAGTCACCCTCTGCTCCAACAGGGCCTTGGGTGGCATCCAGCTGCTGCAGCTCTCAGCAGTGTGGAGTCAGGTCCTCTAGCAAAGAGCCTTCAAGCCACCCAGCTTGGTGATCTCTTTTTAAAGAGTAATGATTATCCCAGGAAGGGGGTCTTGACTATCCGGCACTCTTTCTGTTTCAATAGCTCACATTGCCCATGATACTTCCCTAAAGTAACACTCTTAGCTTATCACGTTGAGGCACTCACAGTCCTACTGCAGACATTTCAAAACAATTAATATGGAAGTTCACATTGGCCACTGGGACTCCATTTTGAACAACTTAACATGTCTTAACATCATGTAATCTTCACATGAGTGGGAACCATGACACACAAGAAATCGTAACACTTAATCATCTAAGTCTAACATGTGTTCTGGATGGGAGGAGGGGCCCTCAGCAAGCCCAAAGCAGTCATTCTCTTGGGTGCACTGGCCCTTCGCTCAAGTATCTCAAGGTTCCCAAATAACTCCCAGCCTGGGTCCCCAAGGCTGCTTCCTCTGCCCTCCCGGCACAATTCCCAGTGGGCCTGTGCCTCACCCATTACAAATAGTTTGCCTCTACAGGTAGAGACACCTGTGGAAAAGAGGGGGTACAAATTCCTGAAGTCCTCCCTATCCCCACGTACAGGCCCCTTTACAACGATCCCTGCTTTAATTGAAATGCATTTCTCTTTCCAAGGAGCATGGCCTCTTCTCGACAATGGCCAACATGATCTGCTGCTATTTTCAAAGCACTTTAACAAATCTCTTTCATGAGCAAGTGTTAGGTGTAGTTCTGTGCTACAGATAAGGAGGTTGGGGTTCTAATATGGACTCTTATCACTAGCCTATACTGTCATCCTTGAGAAACATATAATTCTGGGCCTTCTCTGGTGTCAACCAGATTGTTGGACCTATCCCTGCCACTATTTCTCTTTTTTCCTCTTTCCCTTCTCTGTGCCCCCCAAATACATTCTATGAAATGTTTTTAGCAGAAAAGATACTTCAGCGGGTTTCAGAAAGCCCAGGTCAACACAGATGAAAAATTCACTGAGCTTTTCCAAGCACAATCGTGCAGCCTAATCATGTCTGACCTCTTCCCCAACCTTTTGCACATTGAAAAGAACTGGCTCATGCTGTTTACCAACTGAGTCATAACAGAGTTCTCTCTCGCATTTTTTTTTTTTTTTACCGTCGCTTCCAGAATTAGATAGCAAGCACCCTGTGAAGAGAATGTAAATGGGCACAAATGGATTTCCTTTGCTTCTATTTCATTGTTAACTATCTTTTGTTCACTGAAAGTGCCCTGAATAAAAACATAATCAGGCCATACCCTTGGGAACTGTGTTTGCGGTGCTGGGCTTGCCAAATTCTTCCCTTCCTAACTGAAGCAGTCACTGTAGCACATTAAACATATATGGGAGCATTCCGTGTTTTTCAATTCCATCCAAGTTTAAAGTTTAAGGGAAATTTTGGTATTTGGATAAATAAAGGGAAGAATAGCCTGGCCAAGGGTGAGGAGATAAAAAAAAAAAAGGAAGGGGACAAAAATACAGACTAATACTCTGTGTTTCTCTGGTCATTTTTATAATGGAAGATGGGCTAACGTCAGTAGGGAAATCTTTAGAGCTAGAAGGAATTAAAGGTATTGTTTACTCCATCTGGGCCAGTCTCCTTTTCTAGATAATGTCATGGTCTGTGCACATGGGTCAGAAGAATTTCTGGATGTACAGCCACGTGAAAAGAAAAAAAAGAGTTTCTTGAGATAAGAGTTGCTGTTGGTGCAGTGGGTCCACTTCCTGATAATCAGGGAAAGCCAACACCACGCGCATAGTCATGTCTGTTTTTATAGCCCAGGGAGAGAGGAGAAATTTTAGGTTACACTCGCTGGTTGGGGGCATATAAGGCCCCATAGGGGTAGGGTGAGGAGTGGGCTGCATGCCTTTCCTAGTAGGGGCAGGAAGAAGTAGGCCATGTTGCTCGAGGCGGGGGAGGCGGCATTACAGTGAGACAGATGGGGTGATGATAAGGGTCTGGTAATTCTGGTCTTGGCCAGAGGCTTCTAGTTCTATCTCCTTGAAGAGGTCTTGAAGGCTAACAGATAAGGAAGTCGAGGCTCAGAGAGGTTAAGGGGGCTTTCCCAGGGTCACACAGCAAGTTGTGGATCTGCCTGGGATGGTGTAATTGTATCCCAGCCCTGGGAAGCCTCAAAGGCAGTATTTTCCCCCATTGAATACCAGCTTTCTCAGGAGTTACTCCTGGGAAGTCAGCCTCCCAAGAGCCAAAGACCAAGCTCAGTTTATTATCAGAGCCAAGGCACAAGGAATTGGGCCAGAATAATCCTGTTTCAAACAAGCTACTTTTTTGGTTTCATGCCAGTAAGAGTTTTCAAGCACTCCTACTCCTGAAGTCACTGTGACTTCCTGAGACTTTTGCCCTTCGCTTGTTATCCGGGCTCCTTTCTGGATTATGAGCCAGACCTCAGCTATTGCAAATATTTATCTCCGTCTCACCACTTTCCATTCCCTGTCTCCACACTTTCTCTACCTGAAAACACCCTTGCTGGTCTAAGTTAACCAGAAAATCTTGAAGAGATATGTCTGCTGACTCTGCTTAATGTGTATTTGCAGCTGTGCTATTGGTATAAGGGTATGCCTAAATTAAATTAAAAGTAACCATTGTGGAGTTCCCATCGTGGCTCAGTGGTTAACGAACCCAACTAGGAACCATGAGGTTGTGGGTTCGATCCCTGGCCTTGCTCAGTAGGTTAAGGAACCGGCGTTGCCGTGAGCTGTGGTGTAGGTCTCAGACATGGCTCGGATCCCACATTGCTGTGGCTGTGGTGTAGGCCAGCAGCTATAGCTCCAATTAGACCCCTAGCCTGGGAACCTCCACACACAGCAGGTGTGGCCCTAAAATGACAAAAAAGACAAAAAAAAAAAGTAACCATTGTGAACCCTCTGACACTCAACTCTTGGCAACACCCTTGCTCAGATGGCAATACTCCTCAAATTTATTTACAGATTGACTGTATTTCCTATCAAAATCCTAGCTGGCTTCTTTACATGAATTGACAAGCTGATCCTGAAATTTGTGTGGAAACTGAAGAGATCCAGAATAGCCCATTTACTGTGAAGCTACAGTAATGAAGACAGTGAAGTACTGGCATAAAATAGATATATAAGTCAACAGAATAGAATCGCGAAATCAACCATTACACGTAGAGCCAGCTGATTTTAAGCAAGGGTCCCTAGACAATTCAATGAGTAAAAAATAATTTTTTCAAGATGTGTAGTATTGGGACAACTAGATATCCACAAGTAAAATAGTTTGGACCCCTGTGTCACATCATATACAAAAATTAACTCCAAATTCAACAAAAACTTCAGTTAGTCTGAAATCTTAGAGGAAAACATAGGCATATATTTTCATGGTCTTTCCAGTTTAAGCAATGACTTCTTAGATATGACACCAAAGACACAAGTAAGAAAAGGAAAAAATAAATATATTGGATATCATACAAATTCAAAGCTGCTGTGCATCAAAGGATACCATCAAGAAAGTAAAAAAACAACCTGCAGAATGGCAGAAAAATTTTACAAACTAAATACCTGATAAGGGAATTTTATCCAGAATATAGAAGGAAGTCTTACAGCACAATTATAAATAGATAAATAATTTAATATGGGCAAATAGACATTTCTCCATACACTGGAATGTTATTTGTCAATAAAATAAGGTACTGATTCACACTACAACCTAGATGAACTTTGAAAACAGTGTGCTAATATGAAGCCAATCACAAAAGACCTCGGGACCTCATATTACGTATGATTCCATTTATTATGAAATGTCCAGAATAGGCAAACCCGTAAAGACAGAAAATAGATTAGCATTAGCATGGGAGTCACACAGCTGACAATCACCTTTAAACACCTGCCTAGTCCACCTTCAAATACAGTGTCAGCCCCAGCTGGGGTTAGGGCAACAGGTGAGCAAGTTGCTTTGGGTGGGCACAAAATTTAATAGGACACCAAAATACTTAGCAATCAAGATAAATAATATTTTGCTATAATACTTTTTAAAAATCAAAATTAATTGTAAAACATCCATGATGAACGAAATATTAATATTTTAAATAAAGCCAGGGTTGGAAACAGTGCTGCAGCAAGCCATCTTAGAGCCCAAGGTGAAAGGAAAATGTTGTCCTCTACATACGTTTTTAAAGTATCTTTTTAATGGTTATTTTTTTTCCCCAGAACGTTAACATGGTTGAAAAAATATTGAAAAATTGAGAAGTGTTTTGAAGCCACATTACTTTAAATTTAAATATTTTATTTATACCTCAAACAAATTTCCTATTGTTTTAATTTTCTGGATTTAATGGACACACACTCATAAATACTGTTTTTTTTTTTCGGAGAAAACCTTGATTTTATTTTATTTTTTTATTATAGTTGATTTACAAGTTTCTGTCAAAGTGTACAGCAAAATGATGCAGTTACACATATACATACATTCTTTTTCTCACATTATTCTCAATCATGTCCCATCACAAGTGATTAGTTATAGTTCCCTGTGCTATACAGCAGAATCTTATTGTTTATCCACTCCAAATGCAATAGTTTGCTTCTACAAATCCCAAACTCCCAATCCATCACACTCCCTCCCCCTCCCCCTTGGCAACCACAAGTCTGTTCTCCATGTCCATGAATTTTTTTCTTTTCTGTAGAAAGGTTCATTTGTGATTCCAGATGTAAGTGATATCATATGGTGTTTTTCTCTTTCTGACTTACTTCATTTAGTATGAGAATCTCTAGTTCCATCCATGTTGCTGCAAATGGCATTATTTTGTTCTT
This sequence comes from Catagonus wagneri, assembly GCA_004024745.2. Taxonomy (NCBI): domain Eukaryota; kingdom Metazoa; phylum Chordata; class Mammalia; order Artiodactyla; family Tayassuidae; genus Catagonus; species Catagonus wagneri. The sequence continues at coordinate 4,830,014 of PVHT021183631.1, read as the reverse complement.
TTTATGGCTGAGTAGTATTTCATCGGGTATATGTACCACATCTTCTGAATCCATTCATCTGTGGACAGACATTTAGGTTGTTTCCATGTCTTGGCTACGTGAATAGCCATGAATGAACTTACAGGTGCATGTTATCTTTTTGAATGAAAGATTTGTCCAGATACATACCTGTAGTGGGATTGCTGGACCATATGGTGGTTCCGTATTTAGTTTGCTGAGGTAACTCCATACTTTTTTCCATTGTGGTTGTACCAGTTTGCATTGCCACCAAGAAGAGTATAGGAGGGTTCCCTTTCCTCCACACCCTCTCCAGCATTTGTTATTTGTAGACTTACTAATGATGGCCATTCTGGCTGGTATGAGGTGATACCTCAATATATAGTTTTGATTTGCATTTCTCTAATAATTACTGATGCTGAGAATTTTTTTTTGTGCCTGTTGGCCATCTGTACGTCTACTTTGGAAAAATGTCTAGTTCTTCTGGTCATTTTTCAGTTGGATTGTTTGTTTTTTTGCTGTTGAGTTATATGAGTTGTTATATTTTGGAGATTAAACCCTTGTTGGTTGCATTATTTGCGACTATTTTCTCCCATTCCATAGGTTGTCTTTTCTCTTTTTTTTTTTTTTTTGATTTCCTTTGCTGTGCGAAAGTTTTTAAGTTTGATTATGTCCCATTGGTTTACTTTATTTATTTATTTATTTTTGTGTTTCTATTTCTTTGGGAGACTGACTTAAGAAAGCATTTGTATGGTTAATGTCAGAGAATATTTGCCTGTGTTCTCTTCTAGGAGTTTTACGATATCTTGTCTTATGTTTAAGTCTTTAAGCCATTTTGAGGGTTTTGTGTGTGTGTGTGTGTGTGTGTGTGTGTGTGTGTGTGTGTGTGTGTGTGTGTATGGTGTGAGGGTGTGTTCTAGCTTCACTGATTTACATGCAGCTGTCCAGTTTTTCCCAGCACCACTTGCTGAAGAGAATTTTTCTCGTTTTATATTCTTGCCTCCTTTGTCGAAGATTAATTCACCATAGGTGCCTGGGTTTATTTCTGGGTTCTCTATTTTGTTCCACTGGTTTCTATGTCTGTTTTTGTACCAGTGCCATACTGTCTTGATTACTGTAGCTTTGTAATATTGTCTGGGAGAGTTATGCCTCCTGGTTGTTTTTTTCCTCAGGATTGCTTTGGCAGTTCCGGGTCTTTTATAGTTCCATATAAATTTTTTGATTGTTTGTTCTAGTTCTGTGAAAATATCATGGGTAATTTGATAGGAATCGCATTGAATCTGTAGATTGCTTTGGGTGGCATGGCTATTTTAATTGTATTAATTCTTCCAATCCAGGAGCATGGAATATCTTTCCATTTCTTTGAATCCTCTTAATTTCCTTGATTAATTTTTTTATAGTTCTCAGCATATAAGTCTTTGACCTCCTTGGGCAGGTTTATTCCTATGTATTTAATTTTGGGGTTTATGATTTTAAAAGGTATTGTATTTTTACATTCCTTTTTAATGTTTCATTGTTAGTATACAGAAAAGCAACCAATTTCTTCCACTCTATGTTTATTGATTGGAGAATTCAGTCCATTGACATTTAAGGTAATTATTGATACGTATGTATTTATTGCCATTTTAAAACTTTTTTCCTGTTGATTCTATGTTTGTCTTATTTTTAGTTTTTTGTGAATGTATTACTTGGTTTTGATTTGTGGTTCCCTTGTTTTTCAAGTATGTTAACCCCTACCTATGTCTGCTTGCTTTAGCCTGGTAGTCATATAGGTTCACACATTCTAAAAAAAAAAAGGGAAGTCTATATTTTCTTACTTTCCTTACCCACAGTTTATGATCTTGATGTCCTTTCTTTACATCTTAATATTTATCCTTTTGCTGTTCCTTGTGTTTATCATAGCTTTTGCAATAGGGTTTTTTTTTTTCACTTTTAGATGTGTATACTGGCTTATTTAAGTGATTACTTCTCAGTTATGATTTCCTCCAACCTATATCTTCTTACTTCTTCCCTATTTAGAGGAGCCCTTTCAGTATTTCTTTTAAAATGGGTTTAGTATTGCTGTACTCTTTTAGCTTTTGTTTTTTGGAGAAATTCTTTATTTCGCCTTCTATTTTAAATGATATTCTTGCTGGGTAGAGTATTCTATTCTTCAAAATTTTCCTTTTGAGAACTTTGAATATATTTTGCCACTCTCTTCTGGCCAGCAGTGTTTCTGTAGAGAAATCAGCTGATCACCTTATGGGGGTTCCCTTGTATTTAATTCTTTGTTTTTCTCTTGCTGCCTTTAAAATCCTCTCTTTAACTTTTGCTATTTTTATTATCAAATGTCTTGGTTTGGGTTCAACTTGTTTGGGGTCCTCTCTGCTTCCTGTATCTTGATGTATGTTTCCTTTAGATTTGGAAAGTTTTCAGCCAGAATTTCTTAAAATATAGTTTAAATCCCCTTTTCTTTTTCTTCTCCTTCTGGAATCCCTATTGTGTGTAGATTGGCCTGCTCTATATTATCCCATAGATCTCTTATACTGCTTTCATGGTTTTTCTTTTGGTTTTCTGTCTGCTTTCCTGATTCAATGATTTCCATTGTTTTATCTTCCAAGTCACTTATTTGTTCCTCTGCATTATTCATTTTTCTCTTCAATGCCTTTAACTCAGCTTGTGTCTCTACAAATGAATTTTCTAGTTTTTCTCAGCTCCTCCTTATACTTTCTAGTTCCTTTCTAAAGTAATCTGCATTACTGTTCATACCTGCTCTTAATTCCTTCATTTTCATTCTTAATTCCATCAGTCTCCTTTTTTGACTCAGTGTTTATTAGACTGCACAGGTCTGTTTCATTGTTTGTTCCTTCAGGGGAATTCTCCTGTTCTTTTAACTGGGAATGGTTCCTGAGCTTCTTCATGTTGCTTATGTTTTTCTTATTCTGTGAGTTTAGGGAAAGCAACCACCGTAGTCTTGGAGAACCATTTATACTTGAGAGCACCCATGGGTATTTTGTGAGGGCTTACACATTTCTGGCATGAGGGCTGCTTTTTGGTTTGGATGCTTGCTGTCGCTTTCCTCAATTTGTGCAGGCTATTATCCCCTTGATAGGGTGCTGCTCATGCTTCCAGGAAAATGGAGGCAATGGGCAGTGCTAGTTGCCAGTGCCTGGTTGCTGGGACCTTGATAGTGGCAAGGACCTGTGGTAAGGTGATACAGACTACTCCTTGTTGCATGGCTCTTGGAAATGGCAGTGACCCTCAGGCACGTGTAGGCAGTGCCTGAAGCATTTGGCAGTGGCAGCCTTAGGGTGTGTGTATTCCCAGGGAAGTGAGAGCAACAACAGGTGGTGCTCAATTGCAGTGCTCTCCTTTGTGCTGACCTGTAAGGTGACTGTAGCCACAAGAGGTACCTGTTCACAAACCCTTAGTGGTGGCAGGCCATGTCCATCTCTGGAGTCTGAGATGACTGTGGCAATTTGCCCCCACCACCTATAGACCACAGAAGAGTCACTCTATCCAGCTTAGCCTGTGCAGGAGGCACTGCTACCCATAGCTTGCACAAGAGTGTCATTGCCCATAGCCCTAACTTCTAAGAGTCTGTGCCTGCACAGAAAAAGTTATTCCTGTGGCGGTCCCCACCCCTCCTCTTGCCCTCCCAACAATGGTGCCTTGCTTCTCCTGTGGACCCAGACCTCCTCCCAGGTTCCCTCGGCTCTGGTGCTCTGCTCCCTAGCCATTGGCACTCCACTCCCTAGCCCCTTGGGCTGTCTCCACACAGCCAGACTTAGGCTTTTCCCTAGAATTGACCTCTGGAGCCTGAATCTCTGCATCCAGTCCCTACCTGAGCATCTCAAACTGTGGCATCTGGGGACTGTGGTACCAGTTGGTCTGTGTGACTTTCTCTCTGCTTTGCCCTCCTCAGTCCAGCTGCTGCACTTTTCTGAGGCTTTGATGTTCCTCCGTCTTGGCTGATCTCCCCAGCAGTTAGGTGGCTTCCCAGGGTGTGGATTCCTTTCTACTTTCACAGCTCCCTCTCAGGAATGTTAGTCCTGTCCTGATTCCTTTTATTTTTTTTTCTCTCTCACTCTCTCTATTTTTTTTCCTTTTGTTCTACCCAGTTATGTGGAGAGTTTCTTGCCTTTTCTGGAGTGTTAAAGTCTTCTGCCAGCATTCAGTAGATGTTCTATGTGAATTGTTGTACAGGTAGATTTTTTTTTTGATGTATTTGTGGGAGAAGGTGATCACCACATCTTACTCCTCTGCTGTCTTGATCCTGCCTCCACCAATACTATTTTCAAAATCAACTTTTTTACTTATTAACAATTTGAGATAATTGCTGTGTTCGACAATTTCTCTCATGTAAGTGACTATTTGAAGTAGTTTTGTTTTTGTTTTTGTTTTTGTTTTGCTTATTAGCACTGCACCTGTGGCATATGGAAGTTCCCAGGCTGGGGGTCAAATCAGAGCTACAGCTGGCAGCCTATGCCACAACCATAGCAATGCAGGATCTGAGCCACGTCTGAAACCTATAACACAGCTCATGGCAATGCCAGATCCTTAACCCACTGAACAAGGCCAGGGATTAAACCTGCATCCTCATGGATACTAGTCAGGTTCGTTAACCACTGAGTGATGAAGGGAACACCTGGAGTAATTTTTAAATTAATTTCAGTTTATGCTATCTTTATTTAAAATTTTGGCATTGTGTTTGTTAGGAATTTTTGCATTAATTTTAGTTTTTTTTAAATGTTGGATTAAAATAATATTTATCTTGGTTGCTAATTTGGGAGCCTCTTAAACTTTATGTCCTAATCCCAGTCCTCATGACAGCCATGTTTGTACCTGTCAGGTAAGACCTCTCTTGATATCTTACCTCTCTCCTGCTTCCTGGAATGATTAGAAACTGTTGCCAGCACACTGAAAAATGAGGATGTTGTTATAGGTGCTAGATAGGGAAATCTTGAAGAATCCATTCAGGCCTCTTTTCCTGGGTCAGGCCTGATTTAAAGGGGGAAATAACTTGAAATTCTAAGTGTACTTGGTAGTTTTAACTATTTCATGGCAGCAAATATCCTAATTACTGAGATGAGACTGAGTTTTTGACCTCAGGTGACCAAGATATTTTTCCTTATCTAAGAGTGACCAAGGCAGTCTGGGGCCTGCCCTAAATCTCATCTGGGAATCAGGAAAAGGAGATACACAAAGCAGATCTGACCCAGGATCTGCGGGTGGACTTGCCAATATGGTTGTTTGGGGATGCACCTTAGAAGTCAATCTCTTTTGTTTATTTCATTGCTTATGGAAGGTTTATCACTGTGTAAAGAATCTCATACATGAAAGAAAGAACGTGATCAGAGTGACTCCCTAGCACTTCTATATTTTCATGCTTCTCCAGACCCTGAATTTAAGTAGATCAGAGTCATTGTCTAAAAAATGTGCCTCTTTTCCTGAACTCCTTGCACCCTTTCAAGAAAACATTCACTGTCCTTTTCCCGTTTGAAATGAGTGATCTGTACTGCTATTTCTGCGCATATGAAATTTTGAAATATTCATTTCTCTTCCTAATCTTATAATCAAAACCTAAGACTAGAGCCTCTTCTAAACTGACAATATCTTTTTAATAGAATGAATTTTAAAATCAAGAAATCCCTCCAACTAACCTCTTTACCCTCCTCCCTAATTACAGTGTTTCCTTTTCAATCTCATTCAACATGATCTTGGTTTTTGTATCTTCCCCTTTCAACTATATTCCACAATAATTTCCTAAGGGAGTGCCGAATCTTCTGTGTTACATATCTCTATTAGCTTTGAAGTCCCTCATGGCCATGATCACTCTTAGTGCAATAGCCCAATTATTTCAAGGGATATTGGAAAGGGAAAAAGTACCGGTGAAGACAATTATGCTTGTGTGAAGTGGAGTTAGTGTACCTGGGTTGAAAGTTTTGCGAGAAAGGAGGGCCATATCTAGGACCGTAGGATAAGAAAGCAAAACTAAAGAGAATATGGCTAAAGTTTAGAATGTTCACCCACCTTCCATGCCGTGAGTGTTTCAGTGGGTTATAGCATGTTGACACTCATTATTGTCATGGAGCCAAACAGAGGTTCAGTTCCCAAGCCCAGTTGACCCAGGGGTAACCAACAGGAATCCCAGAAGCCAAGACAATGCATCATGTCATCCGGGTCTAAGAAAACTCTGCATGTTAAAAACATAGAACAGCCCCAATTTCTGCATAGAAATATATGCCCCTTTGATTTATTGAAATATGCAGCTCCCTTGGTCTTTTTCCATTTTTGACAGTTAGAGCTGCTGCTTCATAAAGCTATTGTAAAAAAAAGGGGGGGGGATAGCTATGAGGATAAACATTAAAAATTACAACATTAAAAAATTACAACCTGAAAGCTGAGAGTTAAGTTTTAACTAGGGTAAAATTAGGACTTAAGCCCTGGAGACAGCATCTTGGGTAGCCCCAAGAAACCACTCATAGGAAGTGAGGGGGGGAGCTAGAATATATGAGTTTTGCAACAAGGGGAAGGTAATAGGAACAAGAGATTTATAGATAACCAGATTTACAGAAGATTTATAGAAAACCAGTTTCTATAGGAAGACGTGAAGTCTGGGCTTATGCAATCACTCTTTTGATATGCACCTCAGCTATGGGCCAGTCTTCTTTGTTTCTTTCCTAAGTTCTCTTGGGGCTCATTGGCCCACCCTTGAGAGTGGCTGTTCTCACAGATGACCATGACATCTTTTGTTTTGTCCACTAACTACAGCCCAAGAGTGAGGGGGAAATATCAAGATATAAGTCATAAAGGTCGAGGGGTTGGTGCACACAGCCATGCACACATTTCACAATAGTTTGCTGCTGGTCTTTTGAAGGTTACTACTAGTCACAGACATCAGTCATCACTGAAGGATTTTAGTATTTTTCTAGATATGAGGAGATGTAAGAATTAGGCACATAAAGTCTTTTCCTAAAAATATCTATCTGAAGACTGTTCTTCCAGTTTTCCCTGATCTCCACCCTGAGCTCCGCTCAGGGGGTGCTGCAGGTCGGCAGCTGCAGTGGCTCATGTTTTACTCCATGTAGAGTCAGATGGCAAGTGCCAAACTTCAGTTCACAACAGCAACTGACACACCACGTCAAGTAGAAATAGGGGCTGATGAGGACAGTGGGACTGGAGAGTACAAGCCCCATCTAGTGGGGACAGCATTGTCACCATGTCAGAACACTGGCTGTATAGCCAGGCATTCCTACTGTCAAGAAATCCAAATATTTATAATGCTACCTTCCTACTCCTAAATGTTGCTTGTTTTTTTAACACCACATGGGCCAATACTGATGGACTAAACTAAGCAAGCCCATCTATAGGCTGGATTTGACCGGAGTAGGACAATTTTACTACATCTGCTGCATACGCAGACCTTTTGTCAAGCTCAGCTAAACATTTTTGTAAATAAACAAAAACTGAAAGAACTTCCCTTTAATTATTTTTTAATTTGAAAGATATATACTTACACATGCACAGAAATATATACACACATCATATACACAGAAAATAAGTTCCAGTCAACACAGTAATGGGATGGAGAATCATAAGAATTAAATAAGAATATTATTTAATTGCTCATCTCCAGCTGCCCTATACTTAGGCGTGTGCTCATAAGACAAGCAGCTCAACTGCAAATCAATACCTGTAATTCAAGGTGAGTTTTGATTTGAAACCATTGCTTGTTTTCTCTGTTTACAGCAGCTTATTACATAGAATACTCCTGACCAGAAGTCGTTTGGGATTCTTGTAATATTTGAGTTTCTGCTTCTCTGAGGTATGATTCCCAATCACTTTGGAGGTCCCAGAACCCTACAAAGTAAATTTGGGAACACCACATAAGTTTTATATTTATTTTATTTTAAAATCACCTAAACATACCCACTAAAATTTTTGGGGGGAGAGGTCTTTTTAGGGCTGCACCTGAAGCATATGGGAGTTCCTAGGCTAGAGGCTGAATCAGGGCTGCAGCTGCCAGCCTACCTCACAGCTACAGCAATGCAGAATCCAAGCTGCATCTGTGACCTACACCACAGCTCACAGCAACACTGGATCCTTAACCCACTGAGCAGACCAGGGATCGAACCTGAGTCCTCATGGTAACTACTCAGGTTTGTTACCACTGAGCCACAACAGAAACTCCCATACCCACTAAATTTTATATTAACACGACCTATTAGGAGACACCTGAAATCTCTTTATCTCAAAAAAGTTTTCTTCTCCTTCTCCTACTCCTTCTTCTTCTTCCCACACTGGCAGCACACGAAAGTTCCTGGCTAGGGTTCGAATCCAAGGCGCAGCTGCCAGCCTACGCCACAGCCGCAGCAACACTGGATCCGAGCCGCATTTCTGGCCTGTGCTGTAGATTGTGGCAATGCTGGGTCTTCAAAACACTGAGCAGGGCCAGGAATCTAACCTGCATCCTCACAGACGTTATGTTGGATTCTTAACCTGATGAGCCACAACAGGAACACCTCAAAAAGTTTTTTATTGAAATCTCTTCCATATAAGAATACTGCCATAATAAGTCTGGCTGATTCCAACAGACCGACCAATTTCCCTGGGGAGAATTGGGCTCTGCCTCAGAGGTCTATCTGTCAATCAGCATCTGGGGGTTATTTTTCCTGGAAGGGAGGTAGGAGAAGGCTGCAGTCACTCTCAGATTCTGCCCAGAGGCCAGTTGCCATGTTATAGAAGAAGGCTGTGTGATAGAAAGACCTCGGGGGGTGTCACTGGATTAAGTGACCACAGAATCAGACAAAGCTCTGAGATGCCCATGCAGAGTCCAGAGAAATTGTTAAGTATCTATAGAGCTGTGGCCTGGGCAAGGAGAAACAGGAGCAAAGAGGAAAAGCTTCCGAATGTAATATGACAGTAAACAGATTAGAAGGATCCAGTCACATTGCAGAGTACGCTTGCCTGCCTGAGTAGAAAGGAAAAGAAGATATCTGTCAAAAGAATGTATCGTTTCAAACCAGAGCAAGACCACCAATCGGTGCAGCATTTTTTAAAGGGTTCAAAATGTTGGGCCTACCCAGGGGTGACTCCCTCCCACCTGCCGTTCTACACTGCTCATCACAGTCAAATCCTTCATGGCCCTCTGCGAGCAACCTCAGTTCACTGAAATGATAACCTCAACCTACAGGTAGAGTAGTGGCTTCCTTTACCCCTGGGGAAGGTTTAGACCTAAGGAGATGGTGAAGCATATCAGTTCCATAAAATTACTACATTTCTATTCAGTTTAAGAATATATTTTTGGGAATTTTGGCACCGTCTGTATATTTGATGCTTAAGATGTCTAAAGTGTTTAAGAGAATTTGGAATATCAGGGAATAAAACACTGCCTTGTGATTCCAACATAAAAAGTAAGATGGAAGAGTTCCCGTTGTGGCTCAGTGGTTAACAAATCCGACTAGGAACCATGAGGTTGCGGGTTTGATCCCTGGCCTTGCTCAGTGGGTTAAGGATCCGGCGTTGCTGTGAGCTGTGGTGTAGGTTGCAGACGCGGCTTGGATCCCGTGTTGCTGTGGCTATGGCATAGGCCAGAGGCTACAGCTCCTGTTAGACCCCTAGAACCTCCATATGCTGCAGGTGCGGCCCTAGAAAAGGCAAAAAGACAAAAAAAAAAGATGAGGTAGTTAATTTTAGAATGTGATTTGTAAGTTCATAGATGTTAAGAGGATTTTACAACTTTACTGGAGCATTTAAGATTGATGATCACTGACAATTCTAGTAGATTTTTTAGATTTGTTAGTGGTATTTAAGTATTTAGGAAAGCTGCTTATTAGCTCAGACATTTAAAAAATGAAAATGGAATGTATTACCTTTATAACAATGTTGAATAGAATTAAAATAATATTTTTTTAGCTGTGCCTATGGCACACAGAAGTTCCCAGGCCAGGAATCAAACCCATGCCACAAAAGTGACAATGCCAGATCCTTAACCACAAGGCCATCAGGAACTCCTAAAAGAATTTCATTAACTGGGTTAAACTAGGGCTGTTTGATAAATAAAAATATAAGATAAATTGAATGTAAAAGTTTAGAGAAAAATTAGGCTTTTGAAAGTGTAACAGTAATAAATCAACTACTTATTTTGAGACAGCCCCACAAATATTCCTAAATAGCCCTCAAGGAAGCAGAAACATTGCTCTGGTTATTCAGGAGCTTCAGAAAGACTTTTTTCTAATGTTCCTGCATCATTTGCTGTGTGACCTTGAGTAGGTCACTCTGTCTCTCTGGTCCTTAAGTTTTTACTCATTTATAAAATAAAATAAGGACTATCTGGTCCATAAAACCCCTTCCAGATCTAATATTCTAGAAGTCCAAGATGGCTTGTTCCATTTGCAATCCACTTTGCCATGTGGAGGATTTGACGGTTTGCTCAGGAAGGCTGCCACACCTTGATAACAATCCTGTTTGGCTGTTCTCCAAGGACTCCTTTAGTTTATGGCTTTTGATAACATCTTACTTACTTATTTTTAAACCTTAGGAAAATGTTTCCTTCCTCAACCCCAGCTAGGACAATAAGACAAACCATAAGCAGGGAGAGCCTCATGATCTACAAAACATTCTGACTCTTCTTAACCACATCTTGATGTAGACTTTTTGGGTCTTAGAGTTAATTGTTTATTTTGCCTTGTCCACACAATGCCAAAACACCTGGTCAGGGTAGTCAATTCCATTCCCAAAATGGTCAGAACAAAGAATTTGAATAAGTCCCAATAGTTTTACAAGATTCTGACCGTCTTATAAGAGAAGCAAGTTATTGGGCCAGTTATTAGCTGAACCAGCTCTATGAGTGGGCATGATGTTGGCGAGGTTGCTCCCACGTGTGAGGGCATCTCCTACTTCCTTTGGGAGTTTCTTTTAAACCCCTCCTGAAATTCTCTTTCCCCTCCACCGGTCAGAATCTCACTGTATTTTCTCTGGGTCAGTTCTCTATGCCACCACATATCAACTGTGAACAACTAAGTCAAGTACCACCTAACTCCATGGTCCACAATGTCAGTTTGTGCCCACCCCAGGAATGTTCAGTGACCCTCTGTGTAACCCTGGGCAGGTTTTGACTTCTCTCATCTCCAGTTTCTTCATCTGTAAATAGATGCAATAATACCTACTTTATATGACAGCTTTGAGGACTTAATTAATGTATGTAAAATGCTATCTTTTAATAAGTATTATTAAGAACCCTTATGATAGTCGTAAAACTATAAATGTAATAAAATTCATTGAGTAATAAAAAAAATAAACTATGAGATTAAGAAAAAGAACTCTTGAATTGGAAAGACCTTCAACACATATGTGGAATTTCCATCAGAAAACACAGCCCACTTCCCATTCACCAAATCCAGTCCTAAGACAGCATGGTAAGGGAAGAAGCTGAGTCATCAAGTTCTAGGGAGACACTAAGACTGACAGATGCAAACCCACGGTGCCTCTCTGGATAGCGGAGGTGGGATCACTAGGCCTTGATTGGTCACAATTTCTTAACCATAATACAGATGTAATTACAATCCTGACTTTAGAGTTGGCCAGAAGATTGAATGAGATTGTTACAAAAAATGTTTCCAACAGAGCCTGGTACAGGGAAAGGTCTTGATAAATGTTAGCAATGATTAGAATGTAAGCCCCTTGAGTTCTCTCTTGTTTGCTCATGAAACCCTGATGTCCAGCTCAGTGCTTGATTCAATGCAGGAGCTCAATAAACACTTGTTGAGTGTGTGAATACTATGAATATTGTCATTGTTTCCTTTGGAAAATTAAACAAGAAAAATCAGTTCCTAACAGATAAGACTATGTATCCACTTGGACAAAGTACTCGAGTCCTTAGGTAAAAGCAGGAGATCAGTAAACTCTTAACTGGAGAGTGACAATGCAGTCCTAGAGGATGTACAGAAGGTTGGAACCTCAACTGGCAAACACCACAGTGTAAATGAAGACAATGTTGCTAGTAGGGTTGGTGGTTTCAATGAAACCTATGAAGTTGAGGCAGAAGTGTCTCTGTGTCTGGACCAGGGGAGACTTCAGCCCTTCCTGGCAAGTGCATGCCTGCAAAATAGAGATAGATACATCAGAGTTTTACAGTTTGATGACACTAAACATTGAGCTTAACCGACTGCTTGTCCTGAAACTGGCTCTCGAAGCAGCCTTCTGGTTATAATTTAATGAGCAGTTGCAAATGAGAAGTGTGTAGGCATGTCTGGCTTCTACAGTGGTTTCTTAAAACTTCTTAAAATTAATTGCTAATATTTATAAATCAGGAAATTTCTTATATAACTCTGGATCTCAACGTCTAAAAAAATCAGAAGTTCTGCACACACCACCCCCGAAATAGCAACAATTGGGTGGAGATCATATTGGCTGCATATTTTAGAAAGGGATTAGGGTCCCCTGTTCAGCACAATTCCCATGCCTTCTTTTCACCTCACACGTGGTCAATTCATTTCTTTACCTGCCTGGCCCCATCCATGGGCAATGCAGTTTTCCATCCCGCCAGAGAATTGACCAGCTGACCAGATGACACAGTGTATCAACTGCTTGGCTTCTTGCTACAAATTAATGAACTGTCACTTGGGCTTTTGCATCTGTCTCTTAACGCGTTTCGTTAGTGTGAGTCAGTCCTTTGTATCAGCTCATCTTGGAACACACACACCAAAATCATATATGTGGATTTGCTTGGGGTAAGGCTCAGATTCTCCAGAGAGGTTCTGCCTCAGCTAACACCAACTGTTTTCTCAACATCATGCTTCAGTCTACCAGTTATCTTTAAGAATTCCTCAAAGCCTAAAGAGCAGACTGCCAGACCAGGCATATCATTCACCAGCTAAGTTGCAAATAAGTTACTGAACAAGTTAACCTATGAGCCTACTATAGATCCTTGAAGAAGCTCTGTTTATTTATGACTGCCTTTGAAGGACTCGGCCTTAAATGTCACCTAACTGTCTTGTACATAACAAAAGCAGATGGAAAATTGATATTGACAAACTCATTTCTCCTTGGTTCTCTTGCCGTCTCTCTGTGGCTTCTTTCATAAGCTCTTCTTTCCTCTCAGAGAAAGCCCATGACCTTGGAGAATTTTCACTTCCCTTATGAATCTGCATCACCCCTATAATGGAAAGAAGGTGTCTTTCTGCTACCCCAGGATCTAGAGCCAAACAGAGACCACATATGCCCTCTCAGCTTGCAGCCTATCCTTTTTCATTTCATCTCAGCAGGAAGAGGGTCTTTGCAATCCCACACTTTTTTTCTCTCCTCACATCAGAGCCAAAGCAAGCAATAATTTAAATAGCATCTTTTTGTAATAAGAAAAACCTTCAGCTTTCAACACAACCAGAAAGGAAGTCATTTGTCGCTGCCTGGAATGAGCTGTCAGCATGCACTTCGCATTCCTTTCCCACTGGGGTGATGGATATGTACTGAGCCATCTGTACTTCTCAATCAGTTCTCATGACCAATGAGAGGCCTTTGCAAGTCACATGAGGAGAATAATTTGTGGTCAGACATTGAAGCAAACAGTTTGAAGTAGGGACTCAACTCTTGGCTTTGTTCCAGTGGCTCTGATCACTGCAGTCACCAGCCGGACATACATGTACTGTCACAGGCAAAATACAACAGTCACTTATTTTTTCTTCACAGTAAGGAAATAGGTATTGAAAATACATACTTCCCTTTCAAAAGCTGAAAACCTTCCCACTAAATTCTTTTTTTTTTCTTAATGGATTTTATTTCAATTATAGGTGTGCATAAATCATCACAAGTCCATTTTACAGATTTTGTATCCCAAATCCCCAGTGCAACCCCCCACCGCCCAGACTGTCTTATTTGAAAAACCAAGGTTTTCCAAAGTCTGTGAGTCATTGTCTGTTCTGTAAGAAGGTTCATTGTGTCTTTTTAGTTTCCACATGTAAGCGGTAGCATTGGGTGTTGCTATCTAATTGTCTGTCTGGTTTCACTTCGCATGATAATTTCTAGGTCCATCCATGTTGCTATAAATGTTGGTAATTCGTTCCTTTTAATGGCTGAGTAACATTCCATTGTGTGTATGTACCATATCTTCCCTATCCACTCTTCT
>PVHT021183631.1:4667600-4814913 GCA_004024745.2 Catagonus wagneri | reverse complement strand
GTAACATTCCATTGTGTGTATGTACCATATCTTCCCTATCCACTCTTCTGTCGATGGGCATTTAGGTTGTTTCCATGACCTGGCTATTGCATAGAGTGCTGCAATGAACACTGGAGTACATGTGTCTTTTCGAGTCATGGTTTCTGCTGGATAGATGCCCAGGAGTGGGATTGCTGGATCAAATGGTAATTCTATTTTGCATTTTCTGAGGAATCTCCATACTGTTTTCCACAGTGGCTGCACCAATTTGCATTCCCACCAGCAGTGTAATAGGGTTCCTTTTTCTCCACACCCTCTCCAGCACTTATTGTTTGTAGACTTTTTGATGATGGCCATTCTGGCCGGTGTAAGGTGGGCAGAGGATCTAGGCAGACAGTTCTCCAAAGAAGATATGCAGATGGCAAATAAACACATGAAAAGATGTTCAACATCGCTCCTCATTAGAGAAATGCAAATCAAAACCACTATGAGGTACTTCCCACTAAATTCTGAAACAAGATAAGGATGTCCACTCTCAGCACTTTTATTCAATATAGTATTGGAAGTCCTAGCCACAATAATCAAATAAAAGGTATCCAAAATGGAAGAGAAGAGGTAAAATTGTCACTGCATGCAGTATGACATTATATATAGAAAACCCGAAGGACTCCACACAAAAACTACTCGAACTGTAGTTCCCATGGTGGCTCAGCAGGTTATGAACCTGACTAGTCCCCATGAGGATGCGAATTTGATCCCTGACCTTGCTCATTGGGTTAAGGATCTGGCTGTTGCTGGGAGCTGTGGTGTATGTTGCAGATGGGGCGCAGATCTCACATTGCTGTGGCTGTGGCATAGCCCAGCAGCTGTAGCTGCAGCTCCAATTTGACTCCTAGCCTGGAAATTTCCATATGCCATGGGTGCGGCACTGAAAGGAAAAAAAAAAAAAAAACCTGTTTGAACTAATCAACAAGTTTAGCAAAGTTGCAGGATACAAAAACCAAGCAGGAGGCATAACTCTCTCAGACTTCAGACAATATTACAAAGCTATAGTAATCAAGACAGTGTGGTACTGGTACCAAAACAGACATAGAGACAACTAGGGAACCCAGGAATAAACCCAGACACCTATGGTGAATTAATCTTCGACAAAGGAGGTAAGAATATAAAATGGGGAAAAGACAGTCTCTTCAGCAAGTGATGCTGGGAAAACCGGACAGCCACATGTAAATCAAGGAAACTAGAACACACCCTCGTATCATACACAAAAATAAACTCAAAATGGCTTAAAGACTTAAACATAAGACAAGACACCATAAAACTCTTAAAAGAGAACATAGGCAAATATTCTCTAACATCAACCACACAAATGCTTTCTTAGGTCAGTCTCCCAAAGCAATAAAAATACGAACAAAAATAAACCAATGGGACCTAATCAAACTTAAAGACTTCCTGAGGAATGGGAAAAAATAGTTGCAAATGATGCAACCAACAAGGGCTTAATCTCCAAAATACACCAACAACTCATACAACTCAGCACCAAAAAAACAAACACCCAGTTGAAAAATGGGCAGAAGAACTAAACAGGCATTTCTCCAAAGAAGATGTACAGATGGCCAACAGGCACATGAAAAAATGCTCAACATCACTAATTATTTGAGAAATGCAAATCAAAACTACAATGAGGTACCACCACACACTGGTCAGAATGGCTGTCATTAATAAGTCTATAAATAACAAAAGCTGGAGAGAGTGTGGACAAAAGGAAACCCTCCTACACTCTAGGGGGGAATGTAAATTGGTATAACCACAATGGAAAACAGTATGAAGGTACCTCAGAAAGCTAAAAATAGAACTACCATGTGATCTGGCAATCCCGCTCCTGGACATATATCTGGACAAAACTTTTATTCAAAAAGATACATGCACCCCTATGTTTATTATAGCACTGTTCAAATAGCCAAGACATGGAAACAACCTAAATGTCTCTCGACAGATGAATGGTTTCAGAAGATGTGGTACATATACACAATGGAATACCACTGAGCCATTAAAAAGAACAAAATGATGCCATTTGCAGCAACATGGATGGAACTAGTGATTCTCATACTAAGTGAAGTAAGTCAGAAAGAGAAAGGCAAATACCACATGATATCACATATCTGGAACCTAAAATATGGCACAAACAAACATATCTACAGAACAGAAACGAATTCATGGACATAGAGAACAGATTTGTGTTTGCCAAGGGTGAGGGGAGGGAATGGGACAGATTGAGAGTTTGGGGTTAGTAGATGCAAACTATTACTTTTAGAGTTGATAAGCAATGAGGTCCGACTGCATAGCACAGGGAACTATATCCAATCACTTATGATAGAACATGATGGAAGATAACGTGAGAAAAAGAATATATATATATATATATATATATATATATATATATATATATATATGTATGTATGTAAAACTGGGTCACTTTGCCATACAGTAGAAAATGGCAGAACATTGTATGTCAACCATAATTTAAAAATTAAAAAAAAAAGAAAAATTCATATGCTCCTTTGGGAATGTGTAGAAAATAACCTGTATTCTTCCCACAGGAAGCAGGATGTCTGTGGTGTCTCGTACTATGATATTGGATTCTTCTGGAGCTATCAAGGTTAGTCATCTACCCAAGGTATGGTCCATAAATCTATCGCCACCCATTCTTTTCCCGAGGAATCCTAAGAATAAAAGGAGCTTAAAGAAAGAATATCTTGACAGCCTCCAAGAATGGTTGCGGTTTTGTTCTTAGATCACTTACATTTCTATTGCTTACTTACTGAATTTCCAGAATTGTTGTGGAGTCTTTATTCCGCAGTTATTCTTGGAACATAGCCATCAGCTTATTTGTGCCAAAGACTCAGGACCAAGAAGAATAATAGCGAGTTAAGAGGCCTGGAGTTAAAAGGAAATTGGAATTTTCTCTGAACCTGTATGACCTTGAGATGCACAAAGAAGTTAAATGTTTGCCCTCCTGAAAGGTCAGAGCTTAAATGTCTTTGACTTCTGAAAATTAGGTGCTCCTTCCTATCTTTTCATAAGTGAACTAACTCCATAGCTGTAGAAAACTCTAAAGAGAGTGAATATGTGTTTCCCTTCTCTTCAGCCCACACAAAGGTTCTCGCACCATAGCTTAAGATTTCTAAAAACTTTAGCTTTCAGACTGAAGCAAGTCTGATCACCACATGCAAAATAATGAAGAGTGTGGGCCAGGCAACTCAGAACTGAACACCATTTCCCATGACAAAGGAACATTCCTTAAAGATGGAAAGAGTTGGTTTGGTAGCCAATACAAGACAAACTCTAGATATACAAATGAACTTATTTGCAGAACAGAAACAGACTCAAAGACTTTGAAAATCTTATGGGTACTGAGGGGTAGAGTTGGGTGTGAAGGATGGACTAGGCGTTTGGGATTGGCATATGCACACTGAGGTTTATAGATGATGGGCCAACAGGGACCTGCTGTATAGCACAGAGAACTCTGCTCAATATTCTGTGATAACCTATGTGGGAAAAGAATCAGAGAGAATGGATGTGTGTCTGTGTATAACTGAGTCACTTTGTTGTGCAACAGAAATCATCACAACCCTGTAAATCAACTATACTTCAATAAAACATTTTAAAAGAAAAATAAAAAACTCTAGAAATATAGCAGGGGCCCAGAACAAGGAGAACAAATGCACAACTGAAATAAAAACCAGGCAAACTAACAAAGCAACGAACAGGTAAGCTTGTAGAACTCCTGATTCCTGGAGGAGAGGTTGGGGTGGGGGGTGGGGGTGGAAACCAAAAATCCCAAAAGGATTTCCAGCCTTTGTCTTTCACACTCAGACTCCTGCATAAATGAACCACCTTGGGCCTCTTACATCCCATACTCTATTGCAGACTCTGAGTCCATCCCGCTGTCTCCAGCACAAGAAAATTTGCTTCTGTGCTGCCTGGCCCCACCTCTGTGGGCTGCAGTGTTGTAAGGACTGGCCAGCACCCAGTCCTCCCTGCCCTGCCACCGTCTCAGCTTTACCTCCCTCCCCGCCCACATCATTGAGCCCATCAGAGCACCAGATGGAGGGCAAGATATGCCTCTTCTCTCTCTTAGATTCCTAACCTGCATCTCACTCCAGGGTACCCAATAGAGCACATCCTCACTGTGTTGGCCCCACACACGTGACCTGTCCCTCCTCAGCTGCTGTACCCAAGCCTTGTGCTAGAACCCTCACATGCCCTGCTTCTCTACCTCTTCTCCTGACCCCTCGCATCTGGAGAGGTGGCCTCCAGACAGATGATGGATTGTTGGCATGGCCGCCTTGCACTGGTCAAAGCCCAGTGAACTCCTTTGATTTCTGCCTCCTGCACCACGTCTACTCACCGCGCAGCCTCTTCACTGACAGCTCACTTTGGATGAATGTCACACTCCAGCTTCCTGTCAAGGGGAACATCTGACTTCCCTTTCCTTCCAGAGATGAGGAGCAATCAGGAGGCCTAGGATGTGAACAGGAAGAAACTGAGAGATGTTTGATTTGGCTTCAAGGCTGCTACGTAGTAGAAGGAAAGCCCAAGTCTTTCCCGAGTTAGTCCTTGCAGCGCTGCCATTTGCACTCAGGGCTTAGCTTAAAGATGGGATCCCAGACAGGAAGAGTTATAGTGTTTGTTGCCGGTTTATTGAGAATCCTTTATGTCCTAATTACATTGTAATTAGTTGGGTTTACATTCTTTTTTTCTTAAGATTTGAGCATACCAAGGTGAATGCAGGTGAACACTGACAATTATATTATCAAATGACCAACTCCAGAGCCTCAAGATGTCACATGATATTACTTGCAATGAAAGATACTATTTTCAGGGTCAAATATATGTTGGAGGAACCATTTTTACTCATTTGTCTCTCTTCTTTTTTCAGCCACACTAGAGGCATATGGAAGTTCCCATGCTAGGAGTCGAATTGGAGCTGCAGCTTCTGGCCGACACCACAGCCTCAGCAACACCAGATCCAAAACCCACTGAGCAAGGCCAGGGATCAGACCTGAATCCTCACAGAGACAATGTCAAATCCTTAACCCACTGAGCCACAATGGGAACTCCTCATTTATTTCTTATGTTATGACAGTTTTTCATCTATGTGAAATTTTTTTTTTAATTTTCTTGGTTTTTTGGTGGCACACACAGCATATGAAATTTCCCAGGCCAGGAATTGAACCCATGCCTCCACAGCAACCAGAGCCACTGCATTCAGATCCTCAACCCACTGTGCCACAGTGGGAACTCCGCACCCTTATGAAATTAGAAAGACAAGTCAAATAAAATTTTTCTACTCCAGAGGCCACCTAAAATTGAGCTTATTTAGCAAAATAATCATTACCTCTCAAAATTCTCTTTAAGAAAGGTTTTAATTAGAATTCTCCAGTAGCTCCAGTTGTGAGTTGTTTTGGTTTGGCTTAGTTTGATTCTCGCATCTAAATGATTGCTATCAACTGCCTCCCTCCTGTCACCCAGGAGAAATATTCCCAAACAGGAAAAAGTGACATCAGCTCCAAGGGCAGATCTGGGTTTTCGAGTCTGCTGTGATGAATAACCCTCTGGTTCTTGGGGTGGATAAATATATCTGTCTTCAGGGCAATTAAGAACAAACCCATATAAACAGGGGTTGTATGTGTCTGTAAGGTGTGCTTGTGTGTGTTCTGCAACTGCCAATTTGCAATTGGTGAGAAGTGCAGGAAGTGAAGCAGTGCAGGAAAATCCAAGCGTCCTCCCTGTGGGCTGTAGCAGAAGCAACCCAAGGCAGACATTTGGGGACACAGCTAGGCCAATGCCAGTTTCTTCCCCATGACTGCCGGCGGGGGCAGGGGTTAGTTACTAGGCAGAAGGTATTGGGAATTAATCCAAAGGTCAGTCCTTTATCTAGAACCCAGGTCATCAAGATGGAAGTGTAGCTGGTGAAGCTTCAGAAGTGATGTTGAAAGGAGTTCCTTTCATGGCTCAGCAGTTAACGAACCCAGCTAGGATCCATGAGGATGTGGGTTTGATCCCTGACCTCACTCAGTGGGTTAAGGATCTGGTGTTGTCGTAAGCCGTACTGTAGGTCGCAGATGTGACTCGGATCCCACGCTGCAGTGGCTGTGGTGTAGGCCGGCAACTACAGCTCCAATTCGACCCCTAGCCTGGGAACCTCCATATGCTGCAGCCCTAAGAAAGAAAAAGAAAAAAAAAAAAAAAGTGAGAGGAAAGTCTTCAGATGAGAAACCAGACTTTTCTATGGCATTGTCACTACTTGTAAATCACCCATGAGTCATATTTAACCCCCACAGTGAGTCATGTTTAACCCTCATAGTGAAGAATGAAGGACTTAGCCTCTGACAAGAAGGGTTTCATGGATTGGGGTGAGTTCGTATGGAGGAGAGAAGAGGATCGTGGTGGTGTGGCTTAGAAGTCAGAGCATTCATCTGACACAGGCACACCCCCACCTGCCACCAATGAGGAGAGGACCTGGGCCTTGACATTCAAAGGCTCGGGACCTCAGTTTGCTCATCTCAAGGGAATCAGCCAGTCCATTTGTCAGGCAGCATGTGTAATTGAGCAGAGGCCCAGGCTAGGTCCAGGGGAAGCCTACCGGCATTTCACTGTCTGGAGTGCCACTAGGTCATGCCAAAGTTCCCTGGCAGCTCGCAGATGTAACCTGCTGCAGAGAAAAGAGCTTAGACTTGGGATGCCTTGCTGCTCAGTTTGATTCTCAGCCCTGACAGTTACTAATTGTGAACTGGGAGGTAACTTAACCTCCTTAAGGCTCAGGGAGGTGTCTAAAACAGGTATATAATAAAATCCTGGCAGTCACCGTAAGAATTAAATAAGGCAATGCCCCTTCCATAGCACAGCATTGCTACTGAGAGGCCACAGTGTTCCCGTCCCCTGAGCACGGAGGTCTGGCCAGGTGACCAGTTCTTGCCGATTGAATGAAGCACAGTGGATAAGTTACCTGCAGACCAAGCCTTACCAAAACCTTTCTGTTTGTTTTCTTTCTTTAATTTCCATCAGGGGATTGGGATGGAGATAGCCTGGCTCCATTATCCACTTATTTTTCCGTATAAACTTTATCACTAGCTTGCTCACTTTTCAATAACATCCAGTTATTATTATTATTATTATTATTTTGGTCACACCACTGGCACATGGAAGTTCCCAGAGCCAGAGATCAAACCTGAGTCACAACAGTGAAAACACCAGGTCCTTAACCCACTGAACAGCCAGGGAACTCCCAACATTTCTTTTTTAAGCAGAATCGTGGCATAAATTATCTTAGATAAAATTGACATCTTTAATTTTCTTATATAGAAATATTTTGCCTTTGCCGTTTGTTCAAGTCCTTTATATGTCCCCGCAGAGGAATTTTTTAAGTTTCTTAAGCTTGTTTCTTTGCACTGTGTCTTAGTCACCTGGACTCTTTGGCCCTTTGTGTATTACAGCAGTTTAATCAGTTTATAAAAATACACTGAGGGTGGAATAGAGAATTAAAACACTCTGCTTAAGAAAGTTACAGGAATTCTGTACTACAAGAGGAGTGACTCAAAAGGAGTTGGAAGCAAGAAAAACAGAGACTGCAAGAGGGTGGGGAGGAAGAAAGAAAGGGGGAGAGAGAGAGAGTGAATCTCTAAACTGTTCCTTCCCCTGTGTTGCCCTCATCTCCCACTTTTTCCTTTTTTCTTCCTTCCAGAAAAATCCATTTTAACCTCATCATTCCCTTCTGTGCTT
Source organism: Catagonus wagneri (assembly GCA_004024745.2). Classification (NCBI taxonomy): domain Eukaryota; kingdom Metazoa; phylum Chordata; class Mammalia; order Artiodactyla; family Tayassuidae; genus Catagonus; species Catagonus wagneri. The sequence continues at coordinate 4,807,149 of PVHT021183631.1, read as the reverse complement.
TGCAAATTTTTGCACTGGTTCCATGGATGAGGTTGACAAGACTTCTTTCCGAGACAAAATGAATCCATGAGGGTATTATGAATTTGCATAGAATGGAAAGTCAACCAGTAGTGCATAAACACCTAGGTTTTTCTTCTTAGCCAAGAGGTCTGGGCTGCTCTGGTCATTAGTGATGTTGAACATCTTTTCATATGCTTATTGGCCACTTGTATATCTCTTTTTGAGAAATATCTATTTGTATCTTTTCCCTGTTTTTAAATTGAGTTACTATTGAGCTATGAGTTTTCTATATTCTGAATAAATTCCCTTTCAAATACATGATTTCCAAACATTTTTCTCTCATTCTGTGAGATCTCTTCCATTTCTTAATTATGTCCTTTGATGAATGAAAGTTTTCAATTTTTTGATGATGTCCAACGTATCCATTTTTTTCTTTTGTTACTTGTGCCTTTGGTGTTGTATCTTTAAGAAATCATTGCCTAATCAAAGGCCATGAAGATTTATGCCTGTGTTCTTCTAAGAATATTATAGTTTTGGGAGCTCCTGTTGTGCCTCAGCGGAAATGAATCTGACTAGTATCCAAGAGTATATAGGTTCGATCTCTGGCCTCATTCAGTAGCTTAAGGATCCAGCGTTGCTGTGAACTGTGATGTAGGTCACAGACGTGGCTCAGATCCTGAGTTGCTATGTCTGTGGCATAGGTTGGCAGCTACAGCTCTGATTAGACCCCTAGCCTGCGAACCTCTGTATGCTGTGAGTATGGCCCAAAAAAACTAATATTATAGTTTCGGCTTTTCCTAAAATGGTCTTATTCCATTTGGAATTAATTTTCCCATACAGTATAAGGTAGGTGACCAAATTATTATTAATTATGTGGATATCCAGTTTTCCAATACCATTTATCGAAAAGATTATTCCTTCCTCATTGAATTGCCTTGATGCCCTTGTTAAAAGTCAGTTACTATAAATGTGACCCTTTCTCTCTCATTCCCATGCTGTTGACCACTATGTCCATCTTCATCAGTACTTCATTCTCTTGATTACTATAGCTTTATAGTTAAGTTTTGGAATTAGAAATTGTCAAGCTTTGTTCTTTTTCAAGATTGTTTTGCCTTTCTGGGTCCCTTGAATTTCCATACAAATTTTTAAATCAGTTTGTCAGTTTCTGCAGAGAAGCTGGCTGGGATTTTGACAGGGATTGCATTGAATTTGTAGATCAGTGTGAGCAAGGTAGATCAATATTGCCATCTGAGTACTTTCAGATCTTCTGATCCATGAACATGGAATACCTTTCCCCTCATTTGAGTCTTCTTTTATTTTATTTCAATAATGTAATTTTCAGAGTATTTTTTACTTAATTATATTTTTGGAGTGTTCAATGTAAGTATATAGAAATATAACTGACTTTTATATTGATCTTGTATCCTGTAATATTGCTGATCTAGCTTATTTATTCAAACGGTTTTTTAAGTGGTTTCTTGAGGACTTTCTATTAGAAGATCATGTTGTCTGCAAATAGAGATGGTGATTTTACTCCTTTCTTTCCAATCTGGATGCCTTTTATTTATTTTTCTTGCCTAATTGCTCCGGCTAGAACCTCTGGTACAATATTGAATAGAAGTGGCAAGACAGAATATCCTTGTTTGGTTTCTGTCTTAGAGGAAAACCATCTAATCTTTCACAATTAAGCAAGATATTAGCTGTTAGATTTGCCAAGCTCCTTACTCTACCATGTCAAAAAATAAGTCGCTTGTCCAACACAATTGGCTATTCTAGGCCCCTTGTTTTACCATATGAATTTTAGGATCAACTTGTCGACTTGTGCAGAAAAGGCAGCTAGGATTTTAATAGAGATTGTGTTGAATTTGTACATCAATTAGGCGAGTATTGTCACCTTAAAGACATGGTACATGTTTTAAGGTGGGTATCTGTTCTCTCTTAGTTATGGGCCACTAGAGAGCTTCCTATTCCTTAGCACCATAAATAACATTCTAATAAACATTCTCATAAATAGCATGTCTCCACATGAACCTATGTGAGAATTATTTTGGAAAAAGTAACCAGGGATAGAATGCCTATACATATGGTGTGAATATATATTTAAATTTACCAAATAGTGCTAGACTGCTGAGAAAAATGGCTATGCCACTCAGCAGGGCATGAGTATTTCTATATTCCCAAACTTTATGCCAATAATAGGCATTATCAATCTGCCTAATTTTTAGCACCCTGATATATGTGAAATAATATCTTGTTATTGTTTTAATTTGCATTTATCTTATAATTAATGAGTTTGAGACTCCATATGTTTGATGGCCTTTTGGGGTTTTCTGTCTTTAAATCATGTGCTCCTGACCTTTACCCATTTTCTACTAGGGTTCTGTCATTTTCTTGATGGTTTGAAAGTTTTCTTTCTTGTTTGTTGTTTTCGCCTTTTTTTTTTAGGGCCACATGTGCAGCATATGGAAGTTCCCAGGCTAGGGGTCAAATTGGAGCTACAGATGCCAGCCAGAGCCACGGCCACAGCCACAGCCACAGCCACAGCAACACAGGATCCAAGCTGCATCTGCAACGTATGCCACAGCTTATGGCAACACTGAGCAAGCCCAGGGGTCAAACGTGCATCCTCATGGACACTATGTTGGGTTCTTAACCTGTTGAACCCCAATAGGAACTCTGGTGATGTTTTTTAAATTGATCTTTAATCTAGTAATATTTCTGTGGTGATTTTAAAATATGTCCATATAGTCCTTGATCCTTCTTTTCCCAAGAGGTAGAAACTATTTCTCTCCCCTTGAGTGTAGATTTAGTGACCTTGGTCCAAATAGAATATGGTAAAACTGGAGGTGTGTGAGTTCTGAAGCTTTAAGTCATAAAACTTAATACAGCTTCCTCTCTTTTCTTTTGGGGCCTTTGCTCTAGGAAGAGCCACCTGCCTGCCATATTGTGAGGACACTCAAGCAGCCTTATGGAGAGAACTGTGTGCTGAGGAACTGAGACCTTCTTCCAGTGGTCAGGTGAGTGAGTGAGCCATCTTGCAAATGAATCCTTCAGCCCCTACCAATAACCATAGGCCCAAGCCAACACCTTGACTGCAATTTCATGAGACCTTCAGCCAGACCGCTTACTCTAAGCCACCAGTGAACACATATTATATGAGTCCATTCATATGAAATGTACAAAACAGGCGATCTATGGAAACAGAAAGTATATTAGTGGTTGCTTAGAGTTGGGATTAAGGGGGGGAGTGGGATGATAGCTAAGGAGTATGGCGTTTCTTTTCTTTTTCTTTTTCGGCCACCCCATGGCATATGGAGTTCCCAGGTCAGGGGTCAGATCCAAGCCGCAGTCATAGCAACACCAGATCCATAAACTCACTGTGCTGGGCCAGAGATAGAACCCATGTTCTGACTCTGCAGAGATGCCACTGATTCTCCACTGTGGTGGGAACTGCTGGAGTTTCTTTTTAGATAAGAAAAATGTTTCAAAGTTGACATGTGGTAATAGTTGTGCTTATCTGTGCATATATGAAAATTGTTTTGAATTGTATACTTCAGATGGGTGAATTGTATGGTGTTAGGGGCTGGATATTCGTGTCCCCCACCTCCGCAAAATTCCTGTGTTGAAACCCTTACTCCCTACATAATGGTATTTGGAGTTGGGGCCTTTGGGAGACAGTTAGGTTTGGATGGGTTATGAGGGTGGGACTCATGATGGGACTAGTGCCTTCGTGAGGAAAATGCATGCACTCAGGAAAGGCCATATGAACACACAGTAATAAGGTGCTGTCTACAAGCCAGGAAGAGTCCCTCACCGAGAATTAAATTTGCCAGCACCTTGATCTTGTTCTTACTGGCTTCCAGAGCTGTGAGAAATAAATAGCTATTATATAAGCCACCCATCAGTTTTGTTGTAGCAGCCCAAGCAGACTAAGTCATACGGCATGTGAATTCTAGCTCAATAGAGATATGTAAAAAAAAGAAGAAGAAAGAAAGAAAGAAGGCAAACATAAGGACTGTTGCATCAGTTCATTTCCTCCTTGGAAATCAACTCTGCATAATACGGGATAAGGCTAGGACCCTTGAAAAACTCAATCTTGTTATTCCTAATTCTAGATTCATGAGGCCAACCTTATTTATTTTTACATAACCAGGGAGAGACTCACAAGAGAATAATTGCTCTCAATTAAATAAAAACACACCAAGCTATACCTGTCAATAAATTGTCAATGAAAATCCAAAGAAAACTGAAATCATTGGAAACAAATCATATGAAACAAAAAAAAAGTTTTTGCTATAAATAGAAAGGAGAAATAAAATCTTCTATATCATTCCCTTACTTTTCTTGCTTTGTGTGTAACACTGTTGATAGGAACTGCCTGCACGTACCCTTCCCCAGACACCTGTAACCCAATGTGGGCATGGAGTCAGCATCTGTATATATTTGATGCTGGCCAAAACTACCTAAGTGATTCCAACGCTGATACTTCATTTCCTTGGTAATTAGTAAGAAGTGCAATTAAAAATTATGTTGCTTTACAAAGTAAGCCAAATTCCTCCTGTGTTAAATTCCCTGGGGGACTCTATCTTAATTCCTAAACCAGCTCAGCCTGCAAAGGCTGATTGCTCGGCTCACGGTGCTAAACTATATCGTTGTGCTGTATTTAAGATGTTTAAGGTAAATTAATTCTGAGTTGCTGCTAAGCGTGAACTCATCAATAAAAGCACAACAAATCAGATTTTTCTCCTGTAAATGGTTTCAACAGCTGTCTCTTCATCCTCTCTGCTCCACCTCCCCCATGCTTGTTATCTCTTTAAGAAATCAGCCTCCTCCAGAGCCAGGAGTTTTACTTTCTTGTAAACTTCTTGCCTTTTCTCCTCGCACACCCCTCCGCCAGCACTGATCCAAGCATAGGGGTGACAGACAGAGCAATCACCCAGCACAGCGGATCACACTCTGTGGGCTGTCACATCTCTGCTCTTAATTCTTTAAGAGAGCTTCTCAGAATCTTTTCACTCTTTTTATTTTTCAATTTTTTTTTTTTTTGTCTTTTCTAGGGCCGCACCCACAGCATATGGAGGTTCCCAGGCTAGGGGTCGAATTGGAGCTGTAGCCGCTGGCCTACACCAGAGCCACAGCAATGCAGGATCCGAGCTGCGTCTGCGACCTACACCACAGCTCACTGCAATGCCGGATCCTCAACCCTCTGAGCAAGGCCAGGGATCGAACCCGCAATCTCTTGATTTCTAGTCGGATTCATTAACCACTGAGCCACGACGGGAACTCTCCTTTTACTCTTTTTAAACACATAGTTATGAGAGTCTTAGTTACCTGGTTTCTTAACTACAAGACTATACGTAGCTAAGTGGTGGTTGGAGGTAAGCGCCAATCAGAGACCATAACCATCAGATAACAGAAAGGGAGAAAGTAGAAGGCCCCAAACTTGAAAATCATAGCCATCACTTTATGCTGATGCAAAGAAACTTTTATCTCAGTCATGCTCCTGGAGTTTATTGTTCTACAGAAACAGAATTCCTGTCCTGAGTCATAGTCCTGGGACTATGACTCAAGACATTCTATTTCAGAGTTCCCTGATGGCTCAGCAGGTTAAGGATCTGGTCCTGCCACTGCTATGGCTTGGATCGCTGCTCTGGCGTTGGTTCAGTCCCTGGCCTGGGAACTTCTGCATGTTGCAGGAAAGGCCAAAAAAAAAATTCTATTTCAAAGAACAGATAAATGATATAATAAAGTTTTATATTCATGTATATATGGAAAACTTTCACTCAAAAAGGTAAAAAATATTTTTTTAAACATTGGTGGTTATAGAGGAAAATTTTGTTTAAGAGTTAACGTTTTTAAAACAGCCCATCCTGGTTACTCTGAATTAATAAAGGTGAACCTGATATAGAAAACAGCTGCTGAGCAAAGAATTAGTTGCTAACATTAGCACTTCTCCATGAAGTAATATTTGGTGAAATTCCACGGTCCCTTTCTTCAACAAAATGTTGAATACCAAGGATGTGCCACGTCCTGAGTTAAGTGACATGAGGAAATCAGATACGGAATTTGACTCAAATAGCCTGGGCCCTGTGAGGAGGGCAATCTATATCAAGAAATAATTGCTACACAATACAGTGCTATAATAAAGCACATCAGAGTCATAAAGAGAGCAGTGTTTTCTGTTTGGCAAGGATGAGAAAGGTTTAAGATAAGATGTAACTTCTGAGATTTTTTTTTTATGGGATTTTTAAGGAGAATGATAAACCTTATTCATCTAGGGAGTAAAATGTTGCCTGTAATACTGAATTTGAGAATAAGGCATGGGCCTATAGTGAAATAAAAAAACTTTGCATATCAGAGTTCCCGTTGTGGTGCAGTGGAAATGAATCTGACTAGTATCCATGAGGATGTAGGTTCAATCCCTGGGCTCGCTCAGCGAGATGGGGATCTGGCGTTGCCGTGAGCTGTGGTGTAGTTCACAGTCCTGGCTTGGATCCCGTGCTACTGTGGCTGTGATGTAGACCAGCAGCTGCTCCGATTAGAACCCTAGTCTGGGAACTTCCATATACTACATATGCAGCCCTAAAAAGCAAAGAAAAAAAAATCTTCACATTTCTCTGACAGTGTAGACTTTGGGACCTGAGTTGGTGAGAGAACCAGGTGAACAGAGCAGACTCCCAGCCAGAGGTAGACTGGATTCTGAACCACGTCACATAGGTTGAACGCGGGAGAGAGAGAAAGGCCACTTGTGGGGGCCATTTAAACCCATTAGCCTTACTGAATAGAGAAATATAACCGTGGGAGGGGGTGTCAGATTTATCTCATTCTCCAGGCAAATAAATCATGCCTCCTTCCTTAAGCAGACACAGCCAAGATGAAGAGAGAGGGACCAGCGGCGTTTCTGCAGCCCTGTTCCCTCCCGGTGAGTGTGGCAGGACTGCCCTCCCCTCTACCCTAAAATGAGGAGCAGCATCAGCATCGCAGGCCAACAGGTCTTGAAGGAGAATAGAGACTCAGCAGGTGATGAGAGGGAGTGTTCCAGCTAGGGAGAAAAGCAACAGCAGAGCTGAGAGGTTTCAGTGTCCAAAGTGCCTTGGGAAATGGGAAGCAATCATAGTGAGTTTCTTGAGATACATCTTCTTTTTTTTTTCTTTTTAGGGCCACATCCGCGGCATATGCAAGTTCCCAGGCTAGGGGTTGCATCAGAACTATGGGAACCGGCCTACACCACAGCCACACCAGATCCAAGCCACATCTGTGACCTATGCCACAGCTTGTTGCAACGCTGTGTCCTTAACTCCCTGAGTGAAGCCAGGGATCGAACTTGCATCCTCACAGACACTATGTCAGGTTCTTAACCTGCTGAGCCACAACAGGAACTTTGAGATATGCCAGTTTTCTAAACAAAGGTGGGTGACGCCCTAGGACAAATAGTTCTAGTTCTCTAAGTCTAAGCCCTTCTTACTGTACTCAGTCCAGGATCTAAAGAGCACTATAGGGCTCCACTAGTTTGTATTTAACTTGCTTGGGGTTTGTTGAGCTTTCTGAATCTGTAGGATGTTGTCTTTCATCAGTTCAGGAAATTTTTTAAGCATAACCCCCTTTAACTATTGGCTCTGTCCATTCTCTCCCTCTGCTCCTTCTGAGACTCCAGTGACCCCACATGCTACACAGTTGATGTTTATTTTTTTCATGTTTTTCTTCTGTGTAATTTGTTTTGAGTATTTTCTAATACCTTGTCTTCCAACTGTTTAGTAAATTATGTTCACAATCTGCCATTAAACCCAGGCACTGAGTTCTCAATTTTAGATACTGTATTTTTCAGTCCTAGAATGTGCCTTTGATTCTTCTTTTTATAGATTCTATTTCAGAGGTCTGGTGAAATTCTCTATTCCTTCATCTCTTTTGTCCATTTTTTTCTCTACTTTCTTGTATATATTAATCACAGCTACTTAAAAGTTCTTACCTACTAATATCTGAATCATCTACAGGTTTATTTCTATTGTTTTTATTTAGTTATCTGTGATGCGATCTTACCTTGCACATGTTTAGTAGTTTTTTATTGCATGCCAGACATTTTGATGAAAGACCAACAGAAGCTCAAGATAACCTTCTCTTCCCCTTTTACTCTGTTAGGCAATGGGCGGGAGATTGTTCGTCAGAGACTGAGCTGAATCAGGGCGTGGATGCAATTTTGGTAAAAGTTTTGGTAAGACTCAGTCTCCGTCTTATCATCCCTGTGCCTGGGGTCTGACTCTGCAGTCTTCAGTGAGAGCCTGGCAGGTCTTTGTTTCCCTAACCCTGACAACTGCAGGCCATTCAGCTCTGCCCCTCCCAGGTTTTCAGCTTAGCTTTTTAGCATCTCACCTCATACAGACTCAAAATTTAGTACATATTGGGAGTTCCCATTGTAGCTCAGCAGGTTAAGGACTTGACATTGTGTCTGTGAGGATGCGGGTTTGATCCCTGTCCTTGCTCAGTGGGGTAAGGATTTGGCATTGCCACGAGCTACCGTGTAGATCACAGATGCTGCTTGGATTTAGTGTTGCCGTGGCTGTGGCATAGGACCCAGCTGCAGCTCTGATTTGACCCCTGGCCCAGAAATTTCCATATACCACCAGTGTGGCCTTTAAAAGGAAAAAAATTATTAGTACATATCTTGAGAAGGAGCCCATCCATCTGAGGTCCTTCTAGTCTTCAGTGGTTTCACCCCAGTTTCTCATAAATATCATAAGCTTCCTGTCCTCCAGCAGCAGGCTTAGGGGCAAGCAAGGACTCCCAGGCTCTAGCACTTTCCAGATCTAAGTAACCCCAGGTTAAAAAAAAGACCTACAGAATCTCAGTGTCAATGCACCACTCTCTCTATAGTTTTCATCTGTTGCCTTTTTGTTTTCAGTTCACTTCCACCTGAATGTTTTGGTTCCTTCAGCACTTTGAGACCACAGGATGTTTCACTCTGTCTTTTAAAACTTGTCACCTAACTCTCTAGTCACCCTTACAGCCTCAAATTCAGAAAATGTTTTGTGGGAGAGCTAGCCACGTCTCTGAGATGATTAAAATCCCTACTTTGAGCAGAGCAGCCCTCCAGGATCACTGAGAGTTTTGCTGATTTCTCTGCCCCCTCCCTAGTGTGGTCTCTGCTGAAGCCGAGCTCCGGTCCTCAGCCCAGCCCAGCATCAGAAAATGACCCAGGGAAATAAAGGGCAGCCAAGTGTGCACTCACCTCCATGCAGTTCTCCCCCCTTTGAAATTTTAGTTCATTTATCCTTGCAGCTTCCTCAACTCTCTGATGCCATTACAAATATGATTTCTGTCATTTATCCAGTTTTTCCTGCCCTTTGTCAGTAAGTGAGTTGATGAACCATGACCTACTCTAGCCTACCAGAAGCAGAGCTCAGCTTCCCAAACCTGTCTCTGCCCTTGGCTAAATCCCTGCTCACCTTGCCCCCACCCCCCAAATGTAAGCCCTCAGTATGCCCTTGCCGTGCAGTCTTTTTCTCACTGGACTCTTCACCTCTGTAAGTACTGATGGTAATCCCTGGTCACCACCTGCACAGCCCTGGTCTCCCTGTCACCAGAGCCCTCCACTAAGTATCCACACTCAGTAGGGGACAGGCATTAGAGTGCTGAACCCCCTGTGTCTGGTGGGGCACGACGCACAGACTGAGCTGTGGAATTAAAAAGGCTCTGGGGCTTCGCCCACTCCCAGATCATCATCCTGCCTCCAGGTGTGTGCATGGCTTCAGGAATGGGGTAAGAAAAGAGTTTTCAAAAGACTGCTTAGAAAATATTTAAGCAAAGGTGTCATGGCTCAAATTTTGGCCCTCCCATGTCTCCAATGAATGAAAAATGTTTGGGTAAAAGTATTTTTAAATTGAGAAATTTACACACACACACACACACACACACACACACACACCAATCTAGATTCCTATTGTTTCTTTAAAAACAAAGTGATCTGGTAACTGGGCTCATAGTCTCAGAGGCAAATGCTGTCCTGAGGCAGGACGTGCTGCTTCCAGCAGAGTCTGGGGTGGGGTAAGCGGGCTGCTTCGTGAAAGGAGGGGCTGCAGGTGCAGAGCCAGCATTTGCACCATGCTGAGAGCCACCGCTTCCTGCCATTTTCGCCGCGATGCCTCACTCGCCTCGCCTGCCTCACTCCAGTCCGGCTCTACCCTTCAGTGCCTTACAGCTGCTGCCTCCCGCATTCAGGGAGCCCACCTGGCCCCTGTGCCCTGGAGGAGGCTGAGTGGGCAGAAGCCAGCCGTCACTCTCACGCACACCTGCTTGCCTTGTCACAAAAGCAGACATGGCAACTCAGCTCATTCTGACTACTCGGCCATAAAAAAGAGTGAAGTGGCACCGTTGGCAGCAACGTGGGTGAACCTAGAGATTATCCCACTAAGCGGGATAAGTCAGAGAAAGACTGTTATCACTTACATGCAGAATCTGAAACTTGACACAAACTTATTTACAAAACTGAAACAAACTCACAGACACAGAAAACAAACTTCTGGTTACCAAAGGGGAAAGGTAGTCGGGGAGGGATAAATTAGGAGTTTTGGATTAGCAGATACAAACTACCACATGTAAAATAAACAAGGTCCTACTGTATTACACAGGGACCTGTATTCAATATCTTATAATAAGCCGTAATGGAAAATGTGTTTGCCTTTTTTTTTGGTTGGTTTTTGTTTCTTTGTCTTTTGTCCTTTTAGGCCCACACCCGTGGCTGGAAAATAATTTTTTTAAAAACTTTCCCTCTTTCCTTCACCACTTCTTAGGTGGAATGATTATATTAATAACATACACACTTCACTATCCAGTGGAAAAAGGAATCTGTGCCCCTCCACAGTGTCCCCTCACAGCTCAATTGTGCCGCAGATAAGAAGCCAGTTGCTAGGAGACCAGCAGGCAAACTTCAAGCGATGAGGGGTTTCTCCTTTTTCCCTCTGAAGTTCTCTATCCAATCCCAGCCTGTGCCAGCCTATCAGTACATCAGTACACACACACACACACACACACACTCCCCCTTCCATAACTTCAAAAGAGGCTTTGCATGTGTTGTTAGAGAAATAACAAAACTATTTATTAACATAGAGTCTTAACTTTTTTAAGTTTTACCTGAAACTCTGCTGTCTGCTTTCTTTGGGATATCAGCAGACTATATTGCTATAGACAGCCCTATGAAGTTGTAAGGGCTTTTTTCTTTTCCTTTTCATGTTCCTTCTTCTAGAAATATGAAGGTGATGGGTTGGACCACAGAAAGAAACCTAAAAAACAACTAACTAAATAAATAACTAGGAACTAGGAAATTCTCCCGCACTGAATTTGCAATGCAAAGGCTCAACTCACTTAGTCAAATAGCTTGGATCCCTTGGAAGATACAGGAATCCAGTTAAATGATAAAAGTCCTAAAATAATCAAAAAGAAAATATGCAGTATCAATGAGAGATTATTAAATATGATGTGCCACAGACACAGACATGTCTGATCTTGTTCTTCCAGTGTCAGGTGGTAAATAGGATATTGAGAAATTGAAACTGGGGTCTCTGAGTCCAGGGGCCCCTTAGTGCGACTCCTCTGTAAATAGGAACCCAACTGGGCACCGTGAGCTGAGGTTCCTGCGATCCCTCAGCATTTCCTAAAGTTTTCTGCCTGGCAGGGCTGACCCCAGTGTTATCCAGGAATCTGTCCTTTATGCTCAAACGAGCTGGAAGGATATGTCTGGCCCGGACAGACTGAAATAGTTACTATCTAGCCCTTTACATGTAAAGTTTGTGGATCTCTGCTTGCAGTGAATGCCCACAATTTAAACTTTCTCAGTTCTTCACTTAGAACAAGAATGATGTATTTTATAATATTTGTTAAACCAATCAAAAGCATTCATTAATTTCAACCTGTTTCCTTCTTGTTCAATGATATGTATAAAAATGTTAGTTCTTCACCATGACTCTTGTCTCTCCCTAGAACAGTCGTGTTGAATGAGATATATGTATGGGATTTTTCTCACTTATAACTCATAAATTAGTTATTTCATTTTGAATTCTTCATCCTCGGGAGGGATTATTCCTTTAATTTTTATCCAAACTACATGTGTCGGCCATTCTAGCATCAATCTTCAAAATCACTTTTATTAAACTTAGAAATTATCCATTGTGTTCTGTAAATATTGCACTCGTAGCACCATCACAAGCATCATTATATTTGGCTAAATATTGGATGTATAGTTATTTTAGGCCATGACATTTGTTTCCTTGTCTTTTAGAGTATCTTGACTGTTGGCTGTTTATTCAGTCTTTTGTCCATTTTCCTAATGGCAACAGTATAGTTTAACCTGCAAACCTGCTCACTTTCAGTGTTTCCAGTTTTTAAAAAAATTTAAGCAGTCCATTTCTCTGAAAGTTTTCTATTTCTTTCCTCTTCAGCCTTTTTTCTGAGTTCCACTGTCATAGTTTCTATTTTTATCATCCTGATTTGTTCTATTTTCTTTTTTTTTTTTTTGTCTTTTTAGGGCCACACCTGCGGCATATGTAGGTTCCCAGGCTAGGGGTCTAATCGGAGCTATAGCCGCCTGCCTATGCCACAGCCACAGCAATGACAGATCCCAGCTGCATCTGTGACCTACACCACAGCTCACAGCAATGCCGGATCCTTAACCCAATGAGCGAGGCCAGGGATGAAACCTGCAACCTCACGGTTCCTAGTCAGATTTGTTTCCACTGTGCCACGACGGGAACTCCCCTGATTTGTTCTATTTTCAATGATCTAGAAAAATTAAATGGAATTGTATCTTGAGGACACAACGATAATATCTATTTATTAAAATAAATGTAAATTACCGTAAATGTAAAAATAAAAATGAATCAGTATCTCACTTCAAGCATGTTTCCCCTAGACTTTTATATACACACACTGAAGAGTAACAGGAATGGTTTAATATACAAAATACTTCTCAGCCACCACATGCATCTGTTGTGAATGAATGTCACAGAATTGGAACTATGAACAAGAACATGAAGAGAAGCTAGACAACAGGTACTTAACACTATTGAGAAGCAACAGTTTGCTGTGCACAGCTATTCCTTTGATGCTATTTAAGAGGATGAACTGGACAAGCTAATATGTCTTTTCTCCACCCCAGGCACTCCCAGTGCTCCTTCTTACGTTGCACGGCCGCATCCAGCTCCCACTAGCCTTCAAGCATTCTGTCTCCACCACCTTCTGCACTTGATCTTGGCAAAACGGCTGAGAGGCAATTCCACCACCTTCTGTTTTGAAGCCCTAGAGCAAAAGACAAGGTCAGGCATTTCTCTGAGGCCTGACGGGTCTTAGTGAGAAGAGTATTTAGGGTCCACAGGTGACTCTGTGCCAGCAGTAGGGGTCACATCCTGAGGGACCTAGGCATTCTCTCACACACTCTGTGTGTGTGGCTTGTGGGCCCTGTATAGTGTGGCACCGCTCTTGCTCAGGTTTAAGGGTGGTGCTAAGAGTGAGGGGCCATCTGGGGGGTACCTCCCACGGTACTTGGCATGGAGGAACAGGAGGACCAGAATGGGATTTTTGAGAGCTTCCCCCATACCTGGGCAGGGGACGGGAGTTCTTAGGTTCTAAGCACAGCATTCTGAGGATGTGGCGGGAGCTTGGGGCGATTATCTGCTGGAACAGAGCTGGGGAGTGGCCTCCATGTTCCGTCTCAGTGGGTGAGAACAGGAGGTATCAAAGCAGTGTATGGTGACCAGAGGGCCTGCCCCCCTCCCTTGCTGGGACCTCCGGGACCTCTGTGTGACCCTGGGAGGGCAGGTGAGAGCCTCAGTCATTACAAGATGGAATTTCCTTTCGACCTAGCCAGAAGAGAGCAGATAGGCTCTATCCTTGGATCAGGAAGAAAGGAAAGAAATGGGACGTTTCTTACACCCCATTTTGCTCAATGAAAGCATCATTTATTGAACTACATAAATAAATTTGGTCAATCCTCACACTCTTCTCCTTTTCTCTCTTGAAGTGAGAGGAGCTCGTGGTCTGGGGAAAGGCGGACCCCAGGGCCTACCTTGATGGATAACCCTTAATGTTTCTGGAACTTAATTCAGGGAAAAACAATCTGTGTTTCTCCATCTGGGCACTTAGATCACTTTGCAGAGAATTCCTGGTCCGAGAAATCACTGCCCCTGCAGCTCATCCTATTCTCACTTCCTAGTTCTTTCCAGAGTTGCTCTGGTTCCTCAGGACCTTCCAGACGTTGGTGGAGGGAGCTTCTAGATGATGGGAAGTTTTGCCATCAGCCTGAGGGAAAAATGGAGATTCTGGGCAGAAAACCATGTAGTTTCTATAACTTCAACCCAAGTTCTCTGTCCTTTGAATGACTTTCAGGTTGAAGCTATGTCTTTTTTGAAATTGAAGTGTAGTTGATGTACAACATTATAAAATTTTCAGGTGTAAAACAGTGATTCACCATTTTTAAAGGTTAGACTCCATTTATAGTTATTATAAAGTATTGGCTATATTCCCTATGTTGTACAACATATCCTTGTCCCTTATTTATTTTATATATAGTAGCTTATACCTTTTAATACCCTACCTCTATCTTGCCCCTCCCCATTTTCTTCTCCCCACTGGTAATCACTAGCTCTGTATCTGTGAGTCTTTTTCTTGTTATATTTGCTAGCTTTTTTATTTTTTAGATCCCACATGTAAGTGATATCATACAGTATTTGTCTTTCTCTGTCCAACTTACTTCATGTAGCATAATATGCTCCAAGACCATCCATGCTGTTGCCAATGGAAAAATTTCATTATTTTTTATAGCTGAGTAGTCTTCCACTATATATATATATGTACCATATCACCTGTGTCCATTCATCTGTTGATAGTTACTTAGATTGTTTCCATGGCTTGGCAATTGTAAATAATGCTGCTGTGAATACTGGGGTGCATTTATCTTTTAAAATCATTTTTTTTCCAGCTACATATCCAGGAGTGGAATTGCTGGTCTTCTGGCAGTTCTGTTTTTAGTTTTTTGAGAATCTTCCATACTGTTTTCCAGAATGGCTGCACCAGTTTACATTCCCACCAATGGAGGACGAGGGTTTGCTTTCCTCCACATCCTTGCCAGCATTTATTTGTAGACTTTCTGATGAAGGACATTCTGACAGGTATGAGGCAATCGTCACATTGTGGTTTTAATTTGCATTTCTCTGATAATTAACAATGTTGGGTGTCTTTTTAGGTGCCTGTGGGCCATATGTATGTCTTCTTTGGAGAAATGTCTATTCAGGTTGAAGCAATGTCTTTATTATTTGCTGGTGCTCTGAGTATCCCTTTGCTTTCAGAGACTGCCTCTTCCCCACTATTCCAAGTACCCAGAAAAGCCCTTAAAAGAGATTGTTCTCTGGGTGTCACCTGGTCAATGAGTGGGTCACTCCCAGCCCCACCAGTTAGCTCAGACACTGCCAGCCCTGTGGGTCCTGCTCAAATCGAAAACAGGGGTATTCTGTCCCAGTCCTGGGAGAGAGAGTCGCAGGGTTTGAGCCAAGCCCTTGTGCCTCCAGATTTTCCCCAGCCTGGCTCTTCTTTACTTGAAGCAAAACTCCGAAGTAGACAGCAGAGGGAGCCAGCAGCCTGCTGTTGGCGCTCAAGCCAGGCTTCTAAAGTGCAGTAACTATTCCAAGGGCTTATTGCCTTTTCCCCTGGAACTGGAGCACCAAGAAAACACATACTGACTTAAGTAAATGCCTCCCAAGGGCCCACTGTGGTTTCCTTCCAAATTCATCACCTTTGTCACTCTCCCAAGTCAAACCATCTTTTCACAGTAACTGTGTTATTAGCAGGTAGAAATACAGCTTTCGTCTACTGAGGCTCATTTTTTTCAGACTTTCAGAGGGAATTTACCTACATTGCTGATTCTTTTGCAGTAGACGATCCTTTCCCTCCCCTGGAACTTAAATACTCACCCTTTCCCTCTGGCCCTCTTTGAATGGCTAACCTGTGCACACCTGGAAAAGCCATAGGAGAATTCTGTTTCTCAAGGGTCCTGAATCATCTGTGAGGAGCACCTTTTGGTAATGAGGCTAATCAACTCCTTGGCCAATTATCTGGTATCTGATTATAAAAAGGTGTTCTTCAGGCGGGGCCCCTTGGCTTTGTGCTACAGTAACATCATTTCAGAGACGGGCTGAACCCAATTAGGGCAAAGCCCAGGTGAAATGCCTCTTGAGCAAGTTCTAAAGAAGGAGAGAGGCAGCCTTCGTCCACCCCCAACTCCACCGGAAGCCCGTGAGCCCTGCCCGGCCAGGACTTCCTCCTTCCTTCCTTCTGCCGAGGGGTCGGAATTCCTTGCATCTCCTGAGTGGGGTCCCCACAGACCTTGCATGGTGAGTGCTATAAGGTCCTTGAGAACAGGACTCTGGGTTTCAGAAACTTCTCTTCTTTCACTCTTCAGTTCGGCTCCCTCCCCTTCCTTGGTCTCACCTACCAGTGGGGCTACCTGGCTATTTTTCAAGTTCTTGGTCACCTGCACCCTGATTCTCTCAGGGACATCAGAGGTCTCAACCCCACAACTTTCACTTCATCTTGGAGACACCTCAGAAAAACACTGATAGCTTTATGAGCCAGGGCAGACATTGCAATGTCTGACAAAAAAAAAATCAAAGTCTGTCATTGTCTTGCTCAGACACGATAAGAAGCCTGGAGCCTGCAGCGCTGGGAGCCGGCAGTGGAGACCAGGAGGAAACCTGGAAGGACGGGGTAAGTACAGGACTGGGATTAGGGGGTGGATTCAACTCAACGAGCCATGCTTCTCAGAGGCCTGGTTTAAAAGCAACAGATCCCAGTCTGGATGTGGCGTGCAGTGGCCACAGGCCCTGTCCTCAGGCTCAGCCAGTCAGCACTGTCATCAGTGTCCTCCATGAGGCCACATTTAGGTATGATACACTTTGAGGACTAACTTTTGTGCCAAATGACAGAATCGGCATTGCTGAAAGTATTCAACAGAAGGAAACAGTCAAGCCTACCGAAATGAAATTTGAGATAAAGGTAATGCTTTGAATGCAGAAGGAATACTCTAAAATACCTCATGTGAATAACTATCAGGTGTTGGAGTTATTCTGGGATAGAGAGGCAAGCAAATAAATCAAGGTACGCTTAGGCTGCATCAAGGGAGGTGTAAGGAGTGTGGGATCCAGGAGTGGAGAGGTGGTTACCGGCATGGGAATATTGCATCCATGTCTGCCTACTGCCCTTTGAAGGGAGCTGAGGCAAACAACTGACCAGGACGGTGCAGGCACTGAGGCCAAGTCTGGTAAGTGGAGATGAGAAGCCCAAGGATGCCTGGTCCGAAAGAAAAGGCTGGGATGTGGAGAGGCCTGGAGAAAGAGGGCTTTTCTTTGGGGTTTCAGAGAACAGAGCCAGGCCTTCTGCAAACCTGTATTCAAACCTGGCCAAGTGAGTCGTCGGCGATCTCCTTGGCCCTCTGAACCTTAGATCTCAGCTGTAAAGCAGGGATGCTTGTCCGTCTGAGCTCCAGAGCCACCCCCAGGAGGGGACAATGGCCGCAACGTGCTCAGCAGAGTGCCAGAAAACATTGCAAGGCCGTGATGAAGCGTACTTCTTACTATTGGGTGGTAGGTAGAGGTGGACAATTTTGGCTTTAGTGCCAAAGAAGCTTCTAGCCCTGGGAGCTTCCCCTCCACGGAGGGCAATTTTGGCAGGTTCCAAGCCTTCAGGTGGTTATAATACTGAGAATGGAATAATTTAGTGTACTTTGCTGCCCCAGCTAGATTGATTACAAGTTTTTCTCTTTGCCTTGAGGGAGAACTGAGACCTGCCTTTGAGAAAAGCACTGTGCTTGGCCCCTCCTGGCACTGTGCTGCAGAACAGCTGGTCAGATGGGAGGGCTGGAGGTGTCCCTACAGCCGGGCACGGAGAAGCTGGCCCCAACCTAGGGCAGTGGGTCACAGCACCCCCATTACGTGAGCCTTAGAAGCCGGAAAGGCAGAGACCAGCTGGATGTGGGGAAGTTGAAAGGTATTTCAGCATTGGGGCCGGGCAGGGTGGGGGGAGCGGCTGTCCCTTCCTCCTGCAGCTTCTTTCACAGTCACGATGATGCCGGGGGAGCTCACGGTGCCTCAGCTGAGGGCGTTTCTTGATTCCGTGTCCTGCTGCTCCTTGTGGCCAGTGGGGCCCAGCTGCAGGCCATGCAACTTGCAGGAGGGAGTTGTTTAGGGGATTAAGCTGATGAGCCTCCCACACTAAGCTCCCTGGGCCTCCAGGCTGCCTTCCTATACCTCTAGATGGCAGGCAGAGGGTGTCGTGGCCCCGCACACTGGAATTCTGGCACACCACTTCCCTGATGACAGGAGGGAAGCTGTCACTGGTGTGGCAGAGGCAGCTAGGGGACGTTCCCTAGAGCTTGGCCACTGCCTCCCTCCCTGGGAGCAAACACGCTACCTGCGCGCTGGGGCTTCCCGTTACATCTCCTGATAATCGTGCTTACTCTTGCCTTTCTGGGAGCCCTTAGATGGCCTCTGGGAGGTCGTGAGGACTGCCCCAAATATATAGCAAAGTCTGCGTGCTCAGGAATGTGGTGATGGCCTAGGGCGCCAGCTCTTTCTCAGCCCTTCAGAGTTGGGAACTTCTTGGGACCCACAGCAATTGTTAACCTTTGCTGGGATTTTTGGATGGAGATTTTTGGGTTTAGTGGGGAGGGGGCTGGGGTGAAAGTTGATGTCCCTTTTCTTCTGCCAGTCTCTTGTGACATGCCAGGGCACTCAGATCAAGCTGGAGATAAAAAATAAAAAGGTGTTATCAACCGGCAAAGCTCAGACCTGTGGATGGGGGTGGAGTGGAAGGGGTGAGGAGCAATGAGGCCTCTCGGTCCAGCAAAGATGTGGAGAAGGGCCTGTCCTCGCCCCCATGACCACGTGATGAATGAGGTAATTGTCCACAGGTGAAATCCGTATTCATGTTTCTAATGGCTCCTGATGAAACTAACTGCCAGTATTCGAGTCCTCCTCTTCAACTGAGAAAGAATTGACCATATAACACTTTATTAGTTTGGGGTGTACAACATGGTAATTCAGTATTTGTGTACTGCAAAATGGTCACCACAGTAAGTCCAGTGAACATTCATTACCACAGAGTTAGTTTTTACTTGTGATGAGAATTTTTAAGATCTACTCAGCAACTCTGCAATATACATGGCTGTATTAATAATGGTTGTCAGCACGCTGCACATTGCATCGCCATGATTTATTTTATAACTGGAAATGTGGATCTTTTGCCCTCCTTCACTCATTTCACCTACCCTCAATTCCCCACATCTGGCAACTACCAATCTGTTCTCTTATTTATAAGTTCAGATTTTGGGGGGAGGTTATTTTGCTTTTTTTTTTTTTTTTAAATTCTACATGTAAGGGCAGTCTTTGACTATTTTACCCTTTTCTTCCTGACCTATTTCACTCAGCATAATGCTTTCAAAGGCCATCCATATTATTGCAAATGGCAAGATTTCCTTTTTTTCTTTTTTTTTTTGTCCTTTTGCCTTTTCTAGGGCCGCACTCGCGGCATATGGAGGTTCCCAGGCTAGGGGTCTAATCAGGCCTCCGGCCTATGCCACAACCACAGCAACACAGGATCCGAGCCATGTCTGCAACCTACACCACAGCTCACGGCAACGCCGGATCCTTAACTCAATGAGTGACATCAGGAATCTGAAAACACATGGATTCATTTCCACTGCGCCACAACAGGAGCTCCAAGATTTCCTTCCTCTATATGGCCGAATATTACTCCAATGTGTGTGTGTGTGTGTGTGTGTGTATCCATTCATCCATCCAGACACGCGTTGTTTCTGCATCTTGGCTCTTGTAAATAATGTTGCAGTGAACATGGGGTTGCATATATCTTTTCAAGTGAGTATTTCGGATTCCTTTGAATAAATGTCAAGGAGTAGAATTACTAGATGGTAATTCCATCTTTTTTTGTTGACCTTCCGTACTCTTTTCCACAGTGGCTGTACCAATTTGCATTCCCACCAACACTGCACATTCTTGCCAACACTTCTTATTTGCTCTTTTTGACACTAACCCTTCTGAGGGGTGTGAGGGGATATCTCGTTGTGGTTTTGATGGGCGTGTCCCTGATCATGAGTGATGTTGAGCACCTTTTCATGTACGTGTTGTCCATCTGTATGTTGTCTTTAGAAAAATGTCTGTTTAGATCCTCTGCCCATTTTTGTTAATCGAGATAACATTGGTTTATAACATAAGTTCTGTATGTACGTTTTATTTCCACTTTGGTGTATCCTACAGCAGATCACCACCAAAAAGGTTCTTTTTTATGATTTCTGTTTTTTCCATTATAATTTCCATTCATCACCACACAATTCATTACCCACTTTGTTCTCAAAGGGAAGGTTCTTGTCTCATTGCAAAACGAATTCAGAAATGAGATGGGAATTGAGAAAGTAAGGATTTATTTAAGTGAGAAATAAAGGCAGGCAGAGAGGTGAGCAGCTTCCCTGCTCTTTTTTCCCTGCTCCTGTTTCTTTGGTGAGAAGCAGCATACAATTGAATAGGTGGAATATTCATTGGTAAGGAGGGGTTTGGGGGTTGTATTCCCTGATCTTCATTTCACCTCTACCGTCCTAAAGGTAGGAGGGATTTTTGCCTTTATTTAGCTATGATCGAAAGTGTTGGAGTTCCCATCATGGTGCAGCGGAAACAAATCCAACTAGGAACCATGAGGCTGCGGGTTCGATCGCTGGCCTTGCTCAGTGGGTTAAGGATCTGGCGTTGCCGTGAGCTGTCGTGTAGCTTGCAGACGTGGCTCAGATCCTGCGTGGCTGGGGCCTAGGCTGGCAGCTGTAGCTCTGACTGGATCCCTGGCCTGGGAACCTCCATATGCCCTGAGTGCAGCCCTAAAAAGCAAAACAACAACAAAACAAAAACAACACAAAATGATGTCAAGGAACTTTCCATGTATGTTTTCTCCTAGGGTTGTTTGGTTTCAGGTCTTACATTCAAGTCCTTAATCCATTATGAGTTAGCTTTTGTGTATGGTGAAAAACAGTGGTCTAGATAAATCTTTTTGCATGTAGCTGTCCATTTTCTCCAACATCATTTATTAAAGAGACTGTCCTTTCCCCATTATATAGTCTTGCCTCCTTCGTCATAAATTAACCATATATGTTTAGGTTTGTTTCTGGGCTCTCCGTTCTGTTACTTTAATCTATGTGTCAGTTTCTATGGCAATACCATATTGCCTTATTGTAGCTCTATAATAATATTTGAAATCGGGAAGCGTGATGCCTCCAATTTTTTGGTTCTTTTTGAAGACTGACTTGATTATTCAGGGTCTCTTGTGGTTCCATACAAGGATCGTTTGTTCTACTCCTGTGAAAAATGTCATTGGAACGTTGATAGCGATTGCTTTGAATATGTAGTTTGCTTTGGGTGGTATGGACATTTTAGCAATAATCTTCTCATTCATCAACATTGAATATCTTTTCATTTGTTTATGTCTTCAGTTTCTTTCATTAATGTCTTCTGCTTTTCACTGTACAGATCTTTTACCTTCTTGATTAAATTTATACCTAGGTATTTTATTCTTTTTGATACAACTGTATGTGGGATGGTTTCCTTGATATCTATTTTTGAGGAGTTCCCGTCATGGTTCAGTAGAAACGAATATGACTGGCATCCATGGGGATGCAGGTTCAAGCCCTGGCCTCACTCAGTGAGTTAAGGATCTGGCATTACCTTGAGCTGTGGTACAGGCTGTAGACAGCTTGGATCTGATGTGGCTGTAGCTGTGGCGTAGGCCAGTGTCTACAACTCTGAGGTTCCTGGCCTGGGAACCTCCATGTGCTATGGGTGTGGCCATAAAAAGACAAAAAAAAAATCTGCTTTTTAATAGTTTGTTATTAGAAACATAAGATTTTTATGCGTTGATTTTGTGTCCTGCAACTTTACTGAATTCATCGATCAGTTCTAATACTTTTTTTTTGCAGTCTTTAAGGTTTTCTATATGGAATATGTCATTTGCAAATAGTGACAGTTTTATTCCTTCCTTTCCAATTTGGATGCCTTTGTCTCTTTTTCTTGCCTAATTGCTCTGGCTAGGACTTTCAATACTATGTTAAATAAAACTTGTCAGAGTAAGCATTCTTGTCTTGTTCCTGACCTTGGAGGAAAAGCTTTCAGCTTTTCAAAGTTGAGTACAATATATGTGGGCTTCTCATATATGGCTTTTATTATGTTGAGCTTATGCTCCTTTCATACCCACATTGCTGAGAGTTTTTATCATAAATGAGTGTTGAAAATTTCAAAGACTTTTTCTGCATCTTGGCTTTTTCTGCATCTATTAAGATGATTATATGATTTTTATTCTGCATTTTGTTAATGTGGTGCATCACAATGATTGGCAGATTGTGTCATATCATATTGAACCATCCTTGAATCCCTGAAATAAGTCCCACTTGATCATGATGTATGATTCTTTTAATATATTATTGAATTTGGTTTTCTAATGTTTTGTTGAGGATTTTTTGCGTTTATGTTCATCGGGGTTATTGACCTATAATAGTCTTTTCTTATGATGTCCTTTTCTGATTTTGGTGTTAGGATAATGCTGACCTCAAAGAATAATTTGGAAGAGTTTCTTCCTCTTCAGTTTTTTTGGGCTATTGAGACGAAAGCTATCTGGCCCTGGACTTTTGAATGTTGAGAGGTGGGTGGTTGCTGATTCAGTCTCCTCACTAGCAATTGGTCAGTTCAGTTTTCTCTTTCTTCATGATTTAGTCTGGTAGGTTATATTTTTTTATGAATTTGTTCATTTTTGCTAAGTGATGATTTTTTGGTGTATAATTATTCACAGTAGACTTTTATGAGCCCTTTCTGTTTCTTTGGTATCAGTTGTAATGTTTTCTCTTTCGTTTTGCATTTTATTTGAGTCCTCTGTCTTTTTTTTTTTTTTTTTAGGATGTCAAACTAAACACATTTGTCAGTTATGTTTATCTTTTCAGAGCCAGCTCTTAACTTTGGTTGATCTTTTTTTTATTGTCTTTTTAGTCTCTATTTCATTTATTTCTGATCTGATCTTTATTACTTCCTCCTTTCTACTAACTTTGCACTTTTCTTTTTCTAGTTCCTTTTCAGTGTAAAGTGAGGCTGTATGAGATCTTTCTTGTTTCTTGATGTAGGTATTATCAATATGATCTTCCATCTTGGAACCTTTTTTGTTGCATCCCACAAGTTTTGGTATGTTGTGTTTCCATTTTTATTTGTCCCGAGTATTTTTATTCTCCTTTGATTTCTTCTTAGACCCTTTAGCTGTTCATTAGCATGTTCTTTAATCTCCATATATTTGAATTGTCTAATTTTCTTCTTGTAATTTATTTCTAGTTTCATGTTGTTGTATCTGGAAAACATGCTCAACATGATTTCAATATTCTTATTTATTTTGTGGTGCAACATATGATCTGTCCTGGAGAATGTTCCATGTTCACTTGAGAGAATGCACATTCTATTCCTTTTGAATAAATTCTTATGTATCTGTTAAGTCCATCTTGTCTAATGTGTCATTTAAAGTCTGGTATTTTCTTATTAATTTTCTGTCTAGATGATCTATCCATTGCTGTAAGTGGGTTTTTTTTTTTAAGTTTCTGCTATAATTATATTGCTGTCTACCTCTCTTTTTAGATCTGTCAGTATTTCCTTTATATATTTAGATGTTCCCATTTTGGGTTCATAAATATTTACAAATGTTATATCCTGCTGTTGGACTGACCCCTTTAAAATTCTCATGAGTTTCTTTGTCTCTTATTGCAGTTTGTCTTAAAATCTATTTTGTCTAAGTATTGCTACCTCACCAGCTTTCTTCTGGTTTCTGTTTGCAGAGAGTACATTTTTCCATTCCTTCCCATTTAGTCTGTGTTTCCTTACATTGAAGTAAGACTCTGAGAGACAGCATCTATAGATAAGTCTTGTCTTTTTATCCATTCAGCTACTCAGTGCCCCCCCCAACTTTTTTTGGAGAATCTAGCCTATTTACATTTAATTATTGGTATGCATGTATTTATTGTCATTTTGTTAATTATTTTCTGGCTGTTTTATAATCTGTTTCTCTTGCTCTCTTGTGATTTGATGATTTTCTCTAGTGCTATGTTTAGATTCATTTCTTTTTGTCATTTGTATATCTACTTAGGTTTTTTGCTTTGTACTTACCATGAGGTTTTCATATGGCTTTAACTTATAACAGTCTTTTAAAGTTGATAGCAACTTAAGTTTGAACACAATCTAAAGTTCTAAACTTCTACTTACCCCCCAACATTTTACGTTTTTTATGCCAAAATTTAATCTTATGTATCCCTTACCAAATTATTGTAGATAGTTGTCTTTAATCTTCACACTAGCTATATAAGTGGTTAGTTTGTCACCTTTACTACATTAATTACTTTGAATTTTACTATGTATTTACCTTTACTAGTGAGGTTTTTACTTTAAAATTTTTTTCTTTTACTAATTGGCACCCTTTTGTTTCAGCTTGAAACCGCTTTAGTATTTTTTGTAAGACCACTGTGGCGGTGATAAACATTTCTGACTTTGCTCATCCAAACAATTTTTATTCTGTCTTAATTCTGAAGGGCAGCTATTGCCAGGTAGAGTATTCTTAGTTGCGAGGTTTTTTCTTGCATCACTTTGAATATATCATGCCAGTCTTTTCTGTTCTGAAAAGTTTCTGCTGAAAAATATACTGAATATCTAATGGAGGTGACTTTCCACAGCACAAGTTGTTTTTCTCCTGCTGCTTTTAAGATTTTATCTTTTACATTAACTTTTTGTCCTTCCAGTTTTATTGAGATATAATTGGCATAGCACGTCTTTAAGGTATATAGTATAATGATTTACATACATCATGAAGTAATTATCACAATAAGTTTAGTGAACATCATCTCACATAGACAAAAAAATCAAATAGAAAAAAACATATTTTTCTTGTGATGAGGACTCAAGATTTGCTCTTAACAATTTTCAAATATATACACACATGTATTCACATACATACGTTCATATATAACATACAGTTGTGTTAATTATATTTATCGTGTTGTACGTTATATCCCTAGTACCCAGCTATTTTTTTGTGATTCAGTATTTTTATAAATTATAAAACACTGGCTTGTATCATCTAGTCTTCTGTTAATTCCTTCTAGAGTATTTTTCATTTCAGTTATTGTATTCTTCACCTCTAACTCATTCTTTACTTTTTCCTTTGTTTTTGAAAATTGAAGTATTGGTTTACAAAGTTGTGTTTGTACAGCAAAGTTATTGTTACTTTTTTTCAGATTATTTTCTCTTACAGATTATTAGAAAATATTGAGTATAGTTCCCTATGCTATACAGTAGGTCCTTTTTGTTTATCTATTTTATATATGGTAGTAAATATATATTAATCCTAAACTCCAAAATTCCTCCGTCCATATTCACCTTTGGTAACCAAAATTTGTTTTCTATGTCTGTGGGTCTATTTATTTTGTATATAAGTTCATTTGTATCATTTTTTTTGTTTTCGCATATAAGTGATAATAGATATTATTTGTCTTTGTCTGGTTTACTTCAACTAGTATGATAATTTCCAGGCCTATGCATTTTGCTGCAAATGGCATTATTTCAATTTTTTATGGTTGAGAAATATTCCATCATATAAATATACCACCTCTTCTTTATCCATCCTGCTGTCAGTGGACATTCAGTGGACATCCATGTCTTGGCTATTGTAAATAGTGCTGCAATGATCACCGGGGTGCATGTATCTTTTCAAATTACATTTTTCTCTGGATATATGCCCAAGAGTGGGATTTTAGGATCATATTGTAGTTCTATTTTTAGTTTTTTAAGGAACATCCATGCTGTTATCCATAATGGCTATACCAATTTGCATTCCCACAAACAGTGTAGGAAGGTTCCTTTTTCTCCACACCCTCTCTAGCATTTATCATTTGTAGACACCTTTATGATGGCCATTCTGACTGGTGTACAGTGTTAAAACCTCATTGTAGTTTTCATTCACATTTCTCTTATGATTACTGATGCTGGTATCTTTTCATGAGCCTTTAGGCCATCTGTATATCTTCTTTGGAGAAATATCTATTTTATTGAAGTGTAATTAATTTATAATGTTTTGATTTCTGCTATACAGCAAAGTGATTCAGTTACATATATGTATACTCTTATTTTTATATTTTTTCCATTATGGTTTGTCATAAGACACTTAAGATAGTTCTCTGTGCTATATAGTAGGACCTTGTTGTTTATCAGCTCTATGTATGATAGCTTAATTCTGCTAACCCCAACCTCCCGTTCTATCCCTCCTCCAACCACCTCCCCCTTGGCAACCACAAGTCTGTTCTCCTTGTCCATGAGACAGTTCCTGTTTCGTAGATAGGTTCATTTGTATCATATCTGAGATTCCACATAGAAGTGATATCATATGGCATTTGCCTTTCTCTGACTTATTTCACTTGTATGATATTCTCTATTTCCATCCATGTTGCTGCAAATGGCATTATTTCATTCTTTTTTTATGACTGTGTAATATCCCATTGTATTTCAGTACTACATCTTCTTTAACCATTTATCTCGATGGACTTTTAGGCTATTCCCAATCTTGGCTGTTGTGAATAATGCTGCTGTGAACAAAGTGGTGTATGTATCTTTTTGAATTAGGGTTTTGTCTAGATATATGTCCAGGAGTGGGATTGCGAGATCATATGCTAACTCTATCCTTAGTTTTTTGAGGAACATCCATGTTGTTTTCCATAGTGGCTGTACCAACTTACATTCCCAACGGTATAGGAGGGTTCCCTCTTTTCCACATCTTCTCCAGCATTTGTTGTTTGTAGATTTTTCTAAATAATGGTCATTCTGACCAGTGTGAGGTGGTTCCTTGTTGTAGTTTTGATTTGCATTTCTCTAATAATTGGCAATGTTGAGCATCTTTTGGCCATTTGTATTTCATTTTTGGAGAAATGTCTATTTAGGTCTTCTGTCCATTTTTCGATTGAGTTGTTTGTTGTTGTTGTTGTTGAGTTGCATGAGATGTTTGTATATTTTGGGGATTAAGCCCTTGTCAGTTCTGTGAAAAATGCCACTGATAATTTGATAGGGATGGCAGTGAGTGTTTAGATTGCCTTTGGTAGTACAGTCATAGTGACAAAATTCTTTTAATCCAAGAACACGGTATATCTTTCCATCTGTGTAATCTTTAATTTCCTTCATCAGCATCTTATAGTTTTCAGAGTACAGGTCTTTTACCTCCTTAGGCAAATTAATTCTTAGGTATTTTATTCTTTTTGATATGATGGTAAATGGGATTGTTTCCTTAATTTCTCTTTCTGAGCTTTTGTTGTTAGTGTATAGAAATGTAAAAGACTTCTGTGTGTTAATCTTGTATCCTGCAGCTTTACTGAATTCATGAATGAGCTCTAGTAGTTTTCTGGTAATGTCTTTAGGGTTTTCTGTGTAATATCAATGTCATCTGCAAACAATGACAGTTTTACTTCTTCTTTTCCAATTTGGATTCCATTTCATTCTGATTACTGTGGCTAGGACTTCCAGAACTATGTTGAATAAAAGTGGTGAAAGTGGACTTCGTTGTCTTTTTCCTGATCTTAGAGGAAGTGCTTTCAGCTTTTCACCATTGAGTATGATGTTAGCTGTGGGTTTGTCATATTTGGACTTATGTTCCCTCTATGCCCACTTTTTGGGGCATAGAGGTTTTTTTAATTCATAAATGGATGTTTAATTTTATCAAAAGATTTTTTCTGCACTTACTGAAATGATCGTATGGTTTTTATTCTCTAATTTGTTAATGTGATGCATCACATTGATTTGCAGATATTGAAAAATCTTTGCATCCCTGGGATAAATACCACTCAGTCATAGTGTATGATCCTTTTTAATGTACTACTGGATTCAATTTGCTAGAATTCTGTCGAAGATTTTTGTGTTTATGTTCATCAGTGATAATTGGCCTATAATTTCCTTTTTTTGTTATATCTTTGCCTGCTTTTGATATCAGAGTGCTGGTGGCTTCACAGAATGAATTCAGAAGTGTGCCTTCCACTGCAATTTTTTTGAATAACTTGAGAAAGATAGCTTTTAATTCTTCTCTAAACGTTTGGTAGAATTCACTTATGAAGCCATCTTGTTCTAGACTTTTGGTTTTGGGGAGTTTTTATGTTATGGATTCAATTTCAGTACTGGTAGTAGGTCTGTTCATATTTTCTACTTCTTCCTGGTTCAGTCTTGGAAGATACCTTTCTAAGATTCCACCTTATCTATTTCTTCTAGGTTGTCCATTTTATTGGCATATGGTTTCTTGTAATAGTCTCTTATGATCTTTTGCATTTCTGTAGTGTCAATTGTAACTTCTCCTTTTTCATTTCTAATTTTACTTATTTGGGCCCTCTTTTTCTTCTTGATAAATATGGCTAAACTTATGTCAATATTGTTTATCTTTTCAAAGAAAGAGCTTTTACTTTCATTGATCTTTTCTGTTGTTTTCATTGTCTTTCATTTGTTTCTTCTCTAATCTTTACGATTTCTTTCCTTCTACTAACTTTGGGTTTTGTTTGTTCTTCTCCAGTTGCTTTACTTGTAACATTATTTTGTTTTCTTTTGTTTTAGATTTTTATCATTTCCTGAGATAAGCTTGTATTGCTATAAACTTCCCTCTTAGAACTGCTTTTGCTGCACCCCATAGGTTTGGTATTGTTGTGTTTCCATTTCCATTTGTCTCTAGATATTTTTTGATTTCCTCTTTGATTTCTTCAGTGATCCTTTGGTTGTTTAGTAGCATATTGTTTAGCCTCCATGTGTTTGTGTTTTTTGCAGTTTCTTGTCATTGATTTCTAGCCTTAGAGTGGTGGTCAGAAAAGATACTTGAGATTATTTCAGTTTTCTTTGATTTGCTGAGGCTTGCTTTGTGTCGCAGCATGTAATCTGTCCTAGAGAATGTTCCATGTGCACTTGAAAGAAATATGATTTTTGCTGCTTTTGAATAGAATGTTCTATTAAATATCAAGTCCATCTGGTCTAATGTATCATTTAAGGCCTGTTTTTCGTTATTGATTTCTGTCTGGATGATCTGTCCATTGATGTAAGTGGAATGTTGAAATCTCCCACTATTATTGTGTTCCTGTTCTGCCAATTTCTCCTTTTATGTCTGTTAACATTTGCCTTATATACTGAGGTGCTCCCATGTTGGGTGCATATATATTTGTAGTTGTTGTACATCTTCTTCTTGGATTGATCCCTTGATAATTATTTTGTTTTCTTCTTTTTCTCCTATAACAGTCTTTATATTAAAGTTTATTTTATATGATATAAGAATTGCTACTTCAGCTTTATTTTGATTTCTGTTTGCTTGGAATACCCTTTTCCATCCCCTCAGTTTCAGTCTATATGTGTCTCTAGATCTGAAGTGGGTCTCTTGTAGATAGCATATATATGGTCTTATTTTTGTATACATTCAGCCAGTCTGTCTTTTGGTGGAGCATTTAGTCCATTTACATTTAAAGTAATTATGATACATTTGTTCTTATTGCTATTCTGTTAACTGTTTTGGGATCATTTTTATAGGCTTTTTTTTCTTCCTTTCCTCTCTATTCTCTTCTCTTGTGATTTGATGACTTTCTCTAGTATTGTGCTTAGATTCTTTTTCCTTTTTGTTTATATCTATTGTAGATTTTTGGTTTGTGGCTACTGTGAGATTTTAATATAGTCTCTATGTGTGTGTATATATAATATGTGTATATATAATATGTATATATATAATATGTGTATATATATGTGTGTGTGTGTGTGTGTATATATATATATATATATATATATATATATATATATAGTTAAGTTGCTGATCTCTTAACTTCAAATGCATTTCAAATATCCTACATTTATACTTTTCTTCTCTCACGGTGACTGGTTTAGATATCATATTCATGTGTGCGTGATTTCCTTCCTTTACTGTGTGTTTGTCTTTACTAGTGAGATTTCCCATTTTGTAATTTTCTTGTTTCTAGATAGGGCTTTTTATTTTTTGCCTAGAGGAGTTCCTTTAGCATTTGTTGTAAAGCTGGTTTGGTGGTGATGATTGTTTTAGCTTTTTTTTGTCTGTAAATCTTTTCGATGTCTAGGTCAAATCTGAACAAGAGCTTTGATGGGTAGAGTGTTCTTGGTTGTAGGTTTTTCCCTTTCATTACTTTATATATTGTTCCACTTCCTTCTGGCCGCACAGTTTCTGCTGAAAAATCAACTAATAACCTTATGGGGGGGTCCCCTTGTATGTTGTTTTTTGCTTTTCCCTCATTGCTTTTAATATTTTCTCTTTATCTTTAATATTTGTCAGTTTGATTAATATGTGTCTCAGCATGTTCTTCCTTGGATTAATCCTGTTTGGGACTCTGTGATTCCTGGACTTGAGTGAGCCTTTCCTTTCCCATGTTAGGGAATTTTTCAGCAATTATCTGTTCAAATATCTTCTCAGGCCCTTTCTCTCTCTTCTCCTGCTAGGACCACCATAATGTAAAAGTTGATGTGTGTGACATTGTGTCTGTTCTTTTTTTTTTCTTTATTCTGTTCTGCAGCAGTGATTTCCACAACTTTTGTCTTCCAGATTACTTATCCATTTCTTCTGCCTCATTTATTCTGCTATAGATTCCTTCTAGTGTCATTTTCATTTCAGTTATTATATTCTTCAACTCTGGTTGTTCTTTATATTTTCTAACTCTTTGTTTAAACTTCTTGCAACATCTTGCTCTGTGCATCCATTCTTTTCCTGAGTTCTTGGATCATCTTGATGATCATTGCTCTGAACTCTTTTGTGGATAGATTGCCTGTCTTTATGCCACTTAGTTATTCTTCTGGTGTTTTGTTCCTTCTTCTAGAACTTATTCCTTTGCTATCTCATTTTGTCTAAATTACTATTTGTATTTTTTGTATGTAGGTATGTGGAAGGTTAGTTTATTGCTTGACCTTGGAGAAGTGGCCATCTATAGAGTATGTCCAATGTGTCCCAGCTGTATACTCACCTCTTGTCATTCAATAGCCAGGGACTAGCTGGACTCAGGATAGTTTCTGGTCTATGCTTGCAGACTCGGTTCCACAAGCTGCCACATTGTAGTAGTGTTCTTCCATCTAATGTCTGCCCTCTGGTGAGTGAGGCTGGTCTAGAGGCTTGTGCAGGCTTCCTGGTGGAAGGGACTGGCACCTGCCCACTCATGGGTGGAGCTGAGTCGTGGCCTTCTGGTGGGCAGGGCCATGTTAAGGGATGTGTCTAGAGTTGGCTGTGGGCTCAGGAAATCTTTAGGCAGCCTGTCTGTGATGAGTGGGGCTGAGTTCCTACCCTGTTGATTGTTCGGTCTGAGATGTCCTAGCACTGGAGGCTTCAGGCCATTTGGGTGGGGTCAGGTCTTGGTTCCAAAGTGGCAGCCTTGAGGAAAACTCATGCCACTTAATATTCCCCAGTACTTCTGCCACCAGTGGCCTTGTCCCCTCAGTGAGTCTTAGCCAACCCCACCTCCAAGGAGACCCACTAAGACCAACAGTTATGTCTGGCAAGGCTCCTGTGAAGTCACTGCTTTCCCCTCATGTCTTGTTGCACAAAAGACCTTATGTGTACCCTCTAAGAGTGGAGTCTCTCTTTCCCTTAGTCCTGTGGAGCTTCTGCAATCAAGCCCCTATGACCTTCAAAACCAAATGCTCTGGGTGCTCCTCCTCCCAATACCAGATCCCCAGGCTGGGGAAGCTGACGTGGGGCTCAGAACTCTCACTTCTGTGGGGGGAACTTCTGCAATATAATTGTTCTCCAGTTGTGGGTTGCCCACCTGGGGGCAGGGTATGAGATTTGACTATATCTCAAATGTGCCCCTCCTACTGTCTCATTGGGTTTCTTCTTTATGTCTATGGATGTAGAATATCTTTTTTGGTAGGTCCCAGGCTTTTTTTTTTTTTTTTTAATCAATGGTTGTTGAGCAGTTAGCTCAACTTGAGGTGAGCTAAAGGTCCTTTAACTATGCCATCTTGTCTCTGAATCTAATGGTTTGTTGTTAAATTTTCTAGTTAGTTGTTAAAATTCTTATTGTGTTTATCTATTCTTTTCCCTAATTTAGTATTGTTATTACTAATGCTTTGAATTCTTTATCTGGTAAATTGTTATTTCTGTTTTGTTGGTTGTTTTGTCAGGGGTTTTCTCTTGTTCTTTCATTTGAAATGAATTCCTAGGTCTTTTTCATTTTACTTAACTTGCTCTTTCCCTATGAAATTAAGTGAAACAGTTACCTGTCCTGATCTTGAAACTGTGTCCTTGTGTGAGAACATCCTTATACCAACTGTGTGTGCATAGTGGCCTTGATAAGTGAGCTGGATCTGGCATGAGCATAAGTCATGTCTTCCTCTAGAGCATGCTGGCAGCTATCACCTTGGTTGGAGATGGGCTATGGCCAGAATCAGATGTGATTTGGGTCTTCCCCTCTGCTAAGTAACCAACAACACTCTATTGGTGATGGGTTCAGGTCCCAAGTTGCTGGAGCAGAAGCACTGAAGGCCATGTCCAAACTACCTCCTTTCCCTCTAAGTGTGGTCTCTCCTCCCTGCCACCATTGGTACCCTCACTCCCAGAGGGAACCACTGCTGGAGCAAGTGGGACCAGAGTGAGTGTTTAGCGTGGGTGTGAGTGTAGGCTGTGGCAGTCCCAGCACCTATTAGAGTTCTGGACTACTCCTAGTCCTCTGCCTCTGCAAGCACCAGCAATGGCCACCTTCACCCTATTCAGATACTGTGTCAGGTCTGAGCTGTTTCCATCCCCCACAAAGGGGCACTCCCCTCACCTGTGGCTGCCCTTGTCTCAGTGTGGAGCTGAACCACAGAACAAGTAGGGGCTGGAGGCCGTGCTTGATTTGGGCTGGGGTGTGTGCTGGGGCAGGTACTGGAAACTGGCAGAGTCTTGAGCAGTTTCAATCCTCTACCTTCTTTCAGGACTAAATGAGAATGAGCATACTTTTCATAAGGGTAGTCAAGGTTTCATAGCCCTGCTGTTGGTCCCTCTGTTTTTCCAACCAGGTAAGGAGACTCATCCTCCCAATGTCAGACCCCAAAGTTGGGGGAGGGGCCCAATATGTGGATTGAACTCTCACTCTCCAGGGAGGATCTAAAAGCCATGTAACCCCCTTTCTCTTCTGTTTCCTCTCCCAGAAGTGCAGGTCCTGACCTGATTGCTTCTTTTCCCTTATTACCTATTTACTTGTGGATTTTTCTTATATCCTTGGTTGTTTAAGAGTCTCTGCCAGTTTCCAGTTTGTTTCCAATGAGAATTACTCCACATGTAGCGGTATTTTTGATGTGTTCAGGGAGTGGGGTGTAGGTGAGCTCTGCCATCTTGAGCTCCTCCCTCTTTTACCTTAACTTTTTCTCTTTAATTATAATGTCTTCTGTGAATTTCTTTGGGTTCATCTTATTTAGAAATCTCTGAGCTTTCTGGATCTGGATGTCTGTTTTCTTCCCCAGGTTAGGGAACTAACTTCTCTTTCTTTCTTCCTTTCTTCCTTTCTCCCCATCCTTCCATCCTTGCTTCCTTCATTTCTTTCTTTTTGTTTTAATTCATGTTTATTGAAGCAGAATCTACATTCAGGAAAACTCACCCTGAAATTTGACAAATGCAATAACCACCATAATCAAAGTGTAGAACAGTTTTTCATCCCCTCCAAATTATGCAACAAACTCCTCCCTTATCCTTAGGAATCTTTTGATCTATTTTTTGTCAAAGGGGTCAGAGTTAATCACTACCACCATGAAAGTCGCAAAGAAAGCAAAAACCCCTATAATATATATATATATATATATATATTATAGGGGTGTGTATATATATAGCCACCATATATTCAAATATACTGTGTCTCCTTGAAAATCTTCTTTCAAGCATCAGCCCTGAAGTTTGTCAGCATCTTGAACTGGACCGAACCAATTTGCACACCATGGCTGAAAAGTCATTATTTCTTCAAGTAAGTTTTCTGCCCCTTTCTCTCTCTTCTTCTGTGACTCTAATAATGCAAATATGCTTGTCAATTTGATATTCTGTAAGTTACTAAAGCTAGATTTTATATTTTTATTTTTTGCTGATCTGATTGGATGAGTTCCACTGCCCCATCTTCAAGTTCACTGATCCTTCCCTCTGCATCATATAGTGTGTTGCTGAAACCCTCTACTGTGTTTCTCAGTTCAGCTACTGTATTCTTTGGCTCTGTGACTTCTGTTTGGTGTTTATATGTTCCATCTCATTGTTGAAATTCTTTATTGTTCTTTCGTTCTTCTCCCAAGCTTCATGATCTTTATGACCATGTATTTGAAGTCTTTATCAGGTAGATCACCTATCTCCATTTCATTAAGTTCTTTTTATGAGGTTTTATTTTGCTTTTTCATTTTGAAAATTTTCCTTTGTTTCTTCATCTTCCTTGACTGTATTGGTTTCTATGCATTCGATAAAGCAGCCATCTCTTCCAGCCTTTAAGGAGTGGCCCCGCATAGGAGATGAACCTTATTGTTCTTACCTCCCCTGGTTCTCATTTTTTCCAAACCTTTGTTTGAGACCTGAACCCAAGCTGCTTATTTTATTTTATATTATTTTACTTATTTTTTTCTTTTTAATGCTACACCTATGTCATATGGATGTTCCCTGTCTAGGGGCTGAATTTTGGAGCTGCAACTTCTGGTCTACACCACAGACACAGAAATGCGGGATCTGAGTCACATCTTTTGGTTGCAGCAAAGCCCAGATCCTTAACTCACTGAGCAAGGCCAGGGATCGAACCTGCATCCTCACAGGCACTAGGTCGGGTTCTTAACCTGCTGAGCCACAACTGGAACTTCTATTTTATTTTTAATAGGTCTTGTCACACCTTGAACTATTAGAGGCTGTGTCCTAAAGGGGAGGATTTCAGTCAGCACCTAGACTTGGGCTAATTGGAAGCCAGACCTTCAGGCAGCATCTTTTAAATTATGCAAATATACCTTTCTCGGGACAACTGGGAGACAGGCATTTCTGTCTTCTTTCTCTGTGCTGAGACCTGATAGCTAGTTAAAATCTGTTTTGTTTTGTTTCTACCAACCCACTGGACTTATGAACACAAGTCCCACATTCCACCAGAGCCAGGTAATCAAGGGGGCATCCCCCGAGTAGCAGCCATAATGCCGGGGTACCAGCCATCAAAACTGGGGCACCAAATACAGGCTCCATTCCAGTAGATAATGGTGCTCTGGAGAGCAGCAGAGGTAGAGCGTGAAGATAGCACCTGTCCTCTGAGGTCTCTGGAGGGGATTACAGTCGGCTGTTAGATGATATTTAATTAGAAGCTACCCCTCAGGCCACAGCAATGAAGACAAGCTGATAGTCCTCTTTCCAGAAGGACTGCACACCTCTGTCTGGCACCTCTCTATGTCCTAGGAATAATGGCTAGTTAAGAACTCTTTCTCCATTTGTTATGGTCCTGTGGTGCCTGTGAACATAACCCCCCTGGCCATCCAGACCAGATCTAGAGGTGTCCCCAAGGCAGGAGTCACAGAAATTGGGATGCCAGACAAGTGTACAAGCTCCCTTCTGGGAGATGCTAGTAAGCTGGAGCGAGGCAGAGGGAAAACACAAAGTACCTACTGGCTTCCGTCTTTGGAGAGTGGTGAATACACATCAGTAGATCCCTGAATATGATTAAATAAGATGCCTGCTCCTCAGGCCATTGCCTTAAGATGAACTAATAACCTCTTTCAAAGAAAGTCTGGGTGCCTTTCAGTTGGCAGCCTCTGCACTGAGCTCTGGGATGGAAGTGTATACACACGAACCCTTGAAAGACTGCTTCTCAGTTCACTACAGCCTCATGGGTCTCATGGATACAAGTCTCACTGACTTTCAAAGCTGGATGCTTTGGGGGTCTCGTCTCTCAGGTGCAGGTCTTAAAAACTTAAGCCAGACACGTGGTTCAATCTCTTTGCTCCTCAAGGAGAAGATCAGGTTTGTAAGTTTCCTCTTGATTGAGGGTCATTTTGCTGGAGGTTGGATTTATGGCGAGATTGTGTTTCTCAGCCTCTCCTTCCCATTTTGATGTGGGTTTTTTTCCTCCTTTCCCATGTGCAGGAGTCACTCCATTAGTTCTTGAGGGTCCTCCCCCTCCCCCGAGGAAATTTTTCCACATATAACTGAGGATTTGGCATGTTCAAGTTCAGGATCCTCCTACATCACTGTCTTGACCTGGAGCCTTTTATTCTGGTCTTAAGGATTTAGGAGTGTGAAGGGAGAATGGCTCTGATCACATGAAGACCAGAGGAGAAGAGGCTCAGTGTGGGAGGTTAAAGATCGTGCAGATTCTTTGACAAGTTTCCCATCGAGAGACAGGGTGTGTCTATTTCCCCTGCCCTTGACTCTGGGCTTGACAAAACGTGAGGAAGTTATATTAAGCTATTTCTGAACCTACCCTTTAAGAAGACTGGCAGTGGAGTTCCCATCATGGCTCAGTGGAAACGAATCAGACTAGGAACCACAAGGTTGTGGGTTCAATCCCTGGCCTCGCTCAGTGGGTTCAGAATCAGGCGTTGCCGTGAGCTGTGTTGTAGGTTGCAGACATGGCTTGGATCCCACGTTGCTGTGGCTGTGTTGGAGGCCGGCGGCTGTAGCTCTGATTAGACTCCTAGCCTGGGAACCTCCACATGCCTTGGGTGCGACCCTAAAATGACAAAAAAAGACTGGCAGTGTTCATCTTGATTTCTTGGAGCCATGTACCATGTTAGCCCAAACCACTAGCTAGAAAGAGCCCAAGCAGAAGCTCTGAGATGCTATAGCTGGGCTCAGCCTTCCCCAGTTCCCACTGATGGGCAGGAACATGAGTGAAGCTGTCTTAGTTGTCTTTCCAAACCACTGAGTACCACTGAGTCATCCCAGTTAATGCTGCATGTAGCTGAAGAATCACTCAGCTGAGCCCTGCCCAAATTCCTGACCTGTGAAATTACATATAATAAAAAGGTAGTGGTTTTAAGCAACAAAGTATGAAATAGTTTAAGTGGTCATAGATATACAGAACAGTGGCTGAAGGAAGAGTCCTGGCCGGGAACACTGACTCCCAGGTGTCCCGCTGAAGCTTTGGCAGGCAGTCCAGAGGCATTTGGACTTTTGCCTGGGTTTATACTTGGGAGCCGGGCTTGTTTTGTTCCTCTCAGTCTGTTGCTTTAGCAAGCAGACTGCAAGGACCTTGGGCATGGTTTTCCAACAGATGGATTTAGAACTATAAGCTGGAAGTCTCGGTTTTGTCTTTTGATTGCCAAAAACAGGGACCAGCTTTGAAATGCGTGACACCTATCTGCTCACCGGTAAGGATACAAAACTGGTAGCAGGTTATTACAGCAACATCAGTAATGAGATCTGTTTAGACCAGGGTGTGAAATTAACATTGTTGCGGTTTATCCTAAGGAGGAAAGAGTGTTAGATACAATATTTAGAAATTGGTCTTAAAAGATTTTAATTGGCTTCCGCTAAGCAACTGCTTCTTGGTTTTAAAAAAGGAAAGCCTGGAAGTAGGGTGGGGGGAAGCTGAGAATTACCAGCCACTGTATAAGTGGCTACTCAAAGGGTAGCACTATCCTTCTCTCACCAAGAACCCCACCTGGCCAGCCAGCCTCGGTCAGCCATTCTCCACCTACTGAGGTGCAGCGAGGCATCCAGGTAGCCTGTGGCAGATGACCCACCCCTTCATCTAGAACGCCTTGCCTTAACATGCCATTCTCTTGTACAGAAGCTTTGGCCAAGAGCTTTTAAAAGCATAGGGCAGAGTTTCTCAAAGAGTTGTTAGGAGTCATCCATTGCCATGAATACTTGGGATGCTTATTAAAATGAAGCTTCCAGGAGTTCCTTTTGTGGCTCAGTGGAAACGAACCTGACTAGTATCCATGAGGATGCAGGTTCAATCCCTGCTCAGTGGGCTTAGGATCCAGCGTTGCTGTGAGCTATGGTGTAGGTTACAAACATAGCTCAGATCTGGTGTGGCAGTGGCTGTGGTGTAGACCGGTGGCTACAGCTCCAATCCGAGCCCTAGCCTGGGAACTTCTATATAACATGGGTGTGGCCCAAAAAAAAGACAAAAAATAAAAATAAAATGAAGCTTCCATGCCTCCAATCCAGACGTAATAACACTGAACCTTTAAGCTTGGAGCCCAGAATAGGAAATGAGACAACATCTCCAAGTGGTATTGATCTATCCTTAGGTCCAGGAAACATTGGCATGGGCTTCTTAAAGCATCTTTACTCCTTGATTTGGCCAGGGATTGGACAAATATTTTCTTGAATTGAAACTTACAGGGAGAACATCGATATTGTACAAGAGAGAATGTTGAAGCACTTTTAAAGTTCTCTCTGCTAAGCATCCTCAGGAGAGGTGGTTTCCTCTTGTCCACTGGCCTTTAGGGACAGTTTTGTCTTTCCTGGCTCCCAGCCCCACCCTATCTGTGGCCCAGGGTTGGTGATACTCATTGTCTCTAGAGGCCTTTGGTAAGGATCCAAGCAAACAGGCCAAGCAGGGATCCCCTAGGTGGGGACCAATACATCTGAGAAAGTAAAGATTACCCCCTTTTTTTTTTAATGGCTGCACCTGTGACATATGGAGGTTCCCAGGCTATGGGCTGAATCAGAGCTGTAGCTGCTGGCCTACACCACAGCCACAGCAACGCCAGATCTGAGCCATATCTGTGACCTACACCACAGCTTGCAACACCGGATCCTTAACCCACAGTGAGGCTAGGGATTGAACAGGCATCCTCATGGGTACTAGTTGGGTTCTTTTGTTTGTTTGTTTTTAGGGCTGCACCTGTGGCATATGGTGGTTCCTAGGCTAGGGATCACATTGGAGCTGTAGCTCCTGCCCTCCACCACAGCCACAGCAACGCGGGATCCAAGCCGTGTCTGGGACCTAAACCATAGCTCATGACAACGCTGGATCCTTAATCCACTGAGCGAGGCCAGGGATCGAACC
The DNA here is from genome assembly GCA_004024745.2 of Catagonus wagneri. Lineage (NCBI taxonomy): Eukaryota > Metazoa > Chordata > Mammalia > Artiodactyla > Tayassuidae > Catagonus > Catagonus wagneri. The sequence goes on along the minus strand of PVHT021183631.1, from coordinate 4,768,091 downwards.
TGTGTCCTCATTGATACTAGCTGGGTTCGTTGACCACTGAGCCACGACAGAATCTCCACTCTTAATCCATGGAACCACAGTGGGAACTCCCAGATTAAATATTGGCTCCGAAATCAGAGGCCTGGGTTTGCATCCCAGATCTACCATTCACCGACTATTTCACTGCAACAAATGATTTGACCTCCCTACGCCTCAGTTTCTTGCTTTTGTAAAGTGAGGACAATAATAGCACCCACCCCACAGGGCTGTTATGAGTACTCAGTGAGCAAATGTATGTAAAGAAATTGTGTCCTTAATACAAACCATGTGTGAGTAGATTATGGAGGGGAGGGGGCTGGAAACCAGGATGCATGAGGACAAGTTGAGAGAATAGAGTTTTTTATCCTGGGGAAGAAACAACATTGGGGAGATTTGATGGTTTCCAATTTTTCAATATATTAATGGATATTACCTGGGAAGAGAGTGTACCTTTGTTTGTGTAACTAAAAGTGGAAGGCCCGGGAGTAGTTACAAAGATTAAAGGGAAATAAATTTTCCCTGAGTGAAAGGCATTTTTTAAAAAGAGGAAGCGGAAAGATAAACCGTGCTGTGTATGGAAGTAGTGAGCCCCGCATCACTGGCGGTGCTCAAGCCCATGTGGCTGAACAAGTGGCTGGATGACGGAGAGACTGACTGCCGGGAGGTAGAACAGTACCTTGGAAGGTCCCTTTCCATCTTGAGTCTGTGACTCGTGACTCCAAGTTCATGTAAAGAGAGCAGAGTTCACTAGGAAAGGCGAGGGGGTGGCATCTTTGTAAGGAGGTTCCTGGTCTGACTTTGTTCTTAGCTTCAAGTCCCAGAAACTACCTGTCACTACTGATCAGCTATCTCGGAGACATAATCTCTGTTTCCTGTAACTTGCATCCACTGGTCCCAGTTGTCTCTAGAACCACAGAGATCAAGGCTGGTTTCTCCTTTAGATTAGGGTGTGTCAAATACTTAAAGATAGTGACCAGTGATTCTGTATTCCCGAACTCGAACTCCTTCTGCCCCCGACCCAGGCTTTGCTCTTTTGCGGTAGCATTGCTTGTTTCCAGTGCATGTAAATGAAATTCAAGTTCCTACTCCACCTGGAATTTTTGATATTAAGCTAGATTGCATTTATGGTGTGTGCTTTACAGGCGTAGCCTCATTAATTTGATATGTACTTACGTGGGGCTGAGTTTATCTTTGTACCAAGTAAAATAAAACAGTCAGCTAAACATATTCATTGCCTTAGGATTGCAGAGCAATGTTTAAGCTGCTTAAGAGAGCTAACTGTGTTCAAATACCCCTAAGCTCTTTCGAAAAATTACTAGGTCAGTTACAAATCCATTCCCACCTCTTCACTACGACAGTGAAGGACTCTGCCTCCAGACCACTGTATTAGCCATTTCTAGCTTGCTATTTGAACTTGAATAAAACTCCTTAAATGTGTTTTCTCAGCATGTTCACTTTCAGGAACACAGAATAGGTGAAGGTAGGGGTGTGTTTTCATTATGGGGCTGGTGTTGGTGAAGGAAATGTCTTCCTTGTGTGTGGCATTGGGATCTGAAGGACACTCGTTCAAATGTCCACCTACCAGTCTAGTTACATAAACACGTGCAGTGAGCTGGGAACATGTAAGGCAATAGGGAATGGAAGTGTCAGTGCTGAGCAGAGCTCACACCCTCCTAAATACTTTTGCTAAGGGAGCTGGATTTGATCGGCAGAGAGTCTTCTGGTGATCCTTTTTTCTTACATGCTTAGTTACAGAAATGTGTAGTAGAAGTGCAGCTGGGTGGGCTCACTAGTGATTCAGAGGTGTTCTAGTGAGATCTAAAAATAAATGTGGGCGATCAGCCCCTTTGGAAGACAGCACTTTGGTTGAGGAAAGGGAAAGATGGGTCATCGCCAGAGTGTGTGATGAGATCCCTTAAGGAAAGCATTGAGCTAAAGACAGTAAGGTGCCCAAAGCTTAGGGGATTTTGTCTGGGAGATCCTTCAGGTTGAAAATGGGTCACAAGTGATACAACTTGAAGGACAAAATGAGCTGCATGTATTTGTAGGTGTGGCTGTCCTGGCCGAGGAGCATAATGAGATGTGGCATAATGAGATGTGTTCATTTAGAGCACCTAATGGCAGGGCGTTTGATACATGCATGTTCCCAGGACCAAAAGCAAGTGCAGTGAAGGCATATGAGAGGCAAAAGGAGAAACGAGGAAGCGAAAACTCTCTTGCGTCTTGGGTGTGATGACTCAGATGCTCTCAGGCATAAGAAGAGATGTTGGATTGTCAAGGATGGAGGACTGGAGGGGCTAATCTGACAAGGAAACGGGAGAGCATGGCACTGGCGGTCCCTCTTGGGGACAGGAGGGAGATCTGAGAAAAGAGCAGTAAGGGGACAAAGCGGCAGCAAATAAAAACCCAGGTTATAAAGATCTCAGAAAAGACAGTGCCTTCCAGTCTAAGCTGCAGCTTATCTAAAGGATATAGAGGATAAGCTAACACTTTACTGCTCTCTGGACAGCACAGAAGACGGCTTGTGATCCAACATGAGGATTAAGGTAAAGGTTCCTTAACTTTGGGCAGCTAGGAGGGCAGCTGGGAAATTTCCTTGTCTAGTGAGTTTGATAGGTTCTTGGCCATTGGCATAAGCAGGCTGGGGTGAATTTGGAAATGCATGAGTGGAATTCAGTGCTCCTAGCCTGGGACCAAGTCTCCCAGTCTTTGTACTTCTGTGTGGCCACTCGCTCAGGGCCTGGCTGAGGGCTCCTCCACTGCCATCCAAACTAGCAGCTCCTCAAGGTCACCAAGGTCGTTCCTTGCCGACCTGATAACTCGTCTCATACCATTAATGGTGGTGAGGACACTTTAGTCACATCTGAGCAACAGAGGGATTTAAAATAGTCAAGGGGCAGAAAGTTTCATGCAGAGAGGCTCTAAAATACCTTTCTAGTAAAAAAGAAAAAATTCTTATTTTACTTAAGCTCCCTTTAACTATAATTTAAGTCCATTTCTCCCTGCAAGGGGCTCTGATCAGCAAACCTGTCAAAACAGTACTCGGATATCTGGACATGGTTAAGAGCCTTGCACTGTGGCATCTATTTCTTTTAATTGTTAATGGGCATGGGTATCCTATTGTTAATGCTATTCTTCAAAAGCTCTGCTTCTAAATCATCATCTGGAGAGCTGCAGAAAATAGAGTTCTTGCCACAGACCTGCTCAATCACAGATCCTGGGGATGCAGCCCACGTTTTAACAAACCCTCCAGATGATTCTGATGCAAGCTCAAGTTTGAGAGTCACTGTTCTAAAATACACAGCAAAGGGTTGAAGCAACTGACCGATATTAAGCAGAGTGGACAAGGTCATTCTGGCTCCTCCATGCCCCTTCCCTCTATTATTATGTCAAGACTCTCCTGGAAAAACAATGTAAAAGCCTTAACATATTAGACATGGAGGACAAGGAAAGGCAGGTTTATTTTATTTTTTTGTCTTTTTTGCCTTTTATGTAGAGCCACACCCGCGGCATATGGAGGTTCCCAGGCTAGGGGTCTAACAGGAGCTGTAGCCGCCGGCCTTCGCCACAGCCACAGCAACGCGGGATCCGAGCCGCGTCTGCAGCCTACACCACAGCTCACGGCAACGCCGGATCCTTAACCCATAACCCACTGAGCAAGGCCAGGGATCGAACCCGCAACCTCATGGTTCTTAGTCGGATTCATTAACCACTGAGCCACGAAGGGAACTCCAGGCAGGTTTATTGAGTGACTTCAATTTGCCAGTCACTGACTTTTCACATAAGATCCCACTTAGTCCTTAGGACAATATGAAGCTATTACTATTTATCAGATAGGAAACCAAACTCAAAGATTTTAGGTTATTCACCTAAAGACACAGCTGCTCCATAATGGATGGGATTTGAGTCCAAGACAAATGTCCTTTTTTTTTTTTTATTAAGAATATGCTGACTCCTTGTAAGTGGTATAATTCATAGGAAAAATGTATCCAGCATAGTTACTTAAATATATCTACTGTGAGACTGGAAGGTCATCATCTTACATTTAACTAGAGGCAAATAGCTTACACCTGCTGGGCCCATTGCCTTTGCCCTTGTACTGTTTCTATCCCCATCTAGAGTCAGGAATCCGACCCAACTCAATCTGTTTCTCACCTGCAGCAGACCTGGAGCACAGCCAATGGGCCCCTCCAGTCAGCTCGTGGCCGAAGAACCTCCATCAACATAGGTCAGTGGCATCTTCTCCCAGCAACGCCCAACCCATATCCAAGCCCTTCAGAAACAAAAAGCTCTAGCCCAGGTAAGAATCATGATGTACACTGACTTCTTTAGCTTGCTAATCAGAGTATCTTGTGGCACTCAGTCATATACTGTCTTGTAATTCTGAAATCTGTAGAACTGTTGAACTGGATAAAAGGAAGAAACTGTCAGCTCTCAATTAGCTGCACCACTGGAGAGGAACAGTGACGTGGTAGATTTTAAAAATTTGGTTCCATTTGGCTTTGGAATGCACTGTGACTTTTTTCAGTAGATTAACTTTTCTAATTATATTTTGCACACCCTAATATTAACAGACATTTGTATGCCCTAGGCATGTGACATCTAACACTGAGATGGGAGAGGCAGTAGGGAAGTCCAAAAATGTGCTGGTCTCAGGAAATGACAATGTTGTTATGAAATATCCACACATGGATAATGAAGAGAGAACTAATTAGAAAGTGCTCTGCAAATATTAAATCATAAGCAGAGAAGGCAAATTAGGAATTCTCTATGGACATGTGAAGAGAGAGTGAGAAAGCTTATTAAAATTCTAAAAGGGATAAACTTGCAAGAATCATCTTGGATGTTAAGGAGTCTGATGGAAAAACAGGGATAGCAGGAGAGTCGATGAGTTACTGGGTGGTCTTTCAAATAAGAAAACCTGAAGCAAGAATACAAAGCATTTTAAAAGAGCGTTTAAAATGAATTTTATTGTTTGAATTTTACAAGTAGTCTTTAAAGTTGGCTTCAAACAAGAACTCTGTTGCAAAACTCTAATAAATAGCTTGCCCCAAGTCCCCAAATCAAAATGTAAAACAAAAATAAAAACTGAACTTGGAAGGATAAGCAAGACTTCAGAATGCTTCGATGTTAGCAATATTTCTCATTTACAAAGAGTTATCAGGCAATGTACAATCTTCTTCATACAAGTCAAAGAGAGACAACTGAGATCCTCACAAAGCACTCCGAAATCTTCCCTTTTCCATGATAGAAATGTCACCAGAAAAAAAAAAAAAATCCCGTGGTTAAATCACAATCATGACTGCCACTGTAGCATAACGCCTGGTGATGCGGTGGGGGAAGAGAGGAGCACCCACCGGCCTTTTCTTTCAGGACGGAGAGGAATGGGCTGAGAATACTCGGAGCAGGGAAGTTCCCAGCAGAGGTCGCTAGATGGCTGACAGTTCCCTTAGACCGGAGTCGCCACTGAGAGGGGCACAGGTAGTCACTGCATGACAATTGTGAAGGCAAGAAACAAGGCCACCGGGGCCTCCCCTGGGGTCTCTCAGCACTAGTGACCCAGTGTCTCTTGTGCTGTGCGGGACTGAGAGCCTTGGGACAATGGCCAGGGGCCCAAATCAGCTGCATCACTAGACAGAAAAATGGCACATCACTCATTTCTGGCAGAGTCTTGTGGATGGCCACACGAGGATGCAGAAAATGCTGGGCTGAAATTGTATACCGGGACATGCAGGTTTCAAAGCCCATTCCATGATCACAGTCATTGCTCCTAACAAGGAAGTACTAGTTTACAATTTAACATTCGCTTTTCCTAGCCACAAATAGTGGTAAAGCCTTGCTTTGGAGAGAAGGATTTATTAATACAATCATTTTGAGAGAGCTAGAAATACTCTTTTGCCACATTGCTATCTTTAAAAACCTCCAAAAAAACCCTTGTACTTTTGACCAAAATGCATACAAATCTTAAGATTTTAGTTTGGAGGAATTCTGAAACTGATTAGTTTGGAGCCAGAAAGGTACAGAAAGGCTGAATCCAATTTATAGGGACTTACTTAAGCCAAACGAAAAGGCTTCAGTGTGGAGGCGCACAGATTCCCGGACCATCTCCCCAGAAAGGAAGGAGGACGTAGTGATGTCACAATATGGGATGGAAAAGGGGCGCGGCTTGCAGGCTCCAATTCTGCTTCTCTCTGGTTCGCTGATTTGTTACTGTTAAGTAACCCATCCTGCTGATCTCTGGACAACAGGGACAAACATCACTAGCTCATGCACAGGCCATTCAAGGGAGGTAGGCATTTTCTAAAAGCACCTCCCTCCCCAGGCATTGTAGGAATGAAGGTAAGGAAATCCCCCTCCCCAAATAAACAGTTTTTTAAAACTTGATTTTCTTAGGAACAATGACATTTGTCAGAATAACAAGGGAAAGCTCGGATTACCTGAAATAGATAAGAAAGAGCTGATGGAAAGAGGGAGATAGGCTGGGGGGGACCCTGGTCCTAGGCCCAGTTTCTTTTTAAATACATAACAGATAAAGATATTGTGCAAAAAAATAAAGACATTCACATTTTAGCAGTTAAACTTTTATTTTACTTTTTAAAATTTTTATTTACCATTTTCTTTCTCTTTTCTACAAAAGGCAGATAATGATTGTTGATCTGCAATTGTCGTGTTGTGCACTCCCCGAACGGGGGCAAAGTCGGGAGCTGGGGAGGGAGAGCTGAGGAGGCCTCCCCTGGCCGGCGGCCCCCTCCTGGCCTAGCTCATGTCTATGGTATTGAAGACCCACTCTGTGAACTTCTTCAGTTTGTCGGAGGCATTCTGGGACTCTTCCTGCAGCCTCAGGTTGTCCTCCCGCAGGTGCTGAACTTCCGCCTGAAGGTGAGCTTTGTCTTCTTTTTCCTGGGAGGGTGAGCAGAGCAGAAAGGAACTAAGAGGGTGGCCCCAGCCCAGCCCAGCGGCTGGAGGGAGTGGCTGTGAGCCTGTGTGCGCCCCTCCCCCACTTCCCTAAACAGCTGGCTGTCTCCACGGCTGGCACTGGGCATTAAGTTGCTCTCCCTCAGGGAACAAGACTGCTAGAGATCCACTAAAGGTTTATTTTGGAATGTATATACACGACTGTGTAGTTCAATGTCTTTGTTAAATTATAAGGAATAAGGGCTGTCTTACATTTTAGACGATGTTCTGGTGGCTGCTGTCTTTAATTCTCTTGGTGCAAAAGCCCAAATAACAGTAAGGACAGGTGGGTTTGGGTCAGGGACCAGGGATGAGGAGGCCGGGGGAGGGCTCAGAGTGGGCTGGCTGAGGTTTAAAGGTACTCATAAAAGAAGGGAATGCTTTTTCTGTACATGTGACAAGGAAGGGCTTCCTGTACTATGTGTCAGTGGGAACCAAGCACCAAGCAGCCCCCTAAATGTGTGGGTACCAAGAAAACAGGGAAAATGCCCACATCTTATTGCACTAACGCTACTGATAAAGGGCTCTCATAGTTCAAGTGCACTTGGCATGGACCGGGCCGCCCGTGAGAATGTGTTTACCTTCTTCAAGTCTTCCCGGAGCATCTTCAGCATGCCTTCCAGCTGGTCCACTTTAGAAGCCAGAGTGGGAGAGGAATCTTTACTATGGGAGCAAGAGACAAAAGATCACCCTGGCAGGAGCCTTCATGGCTGGGTTACCTGGGCCTTTTTTCTTTTTAGGAAGTGGCTGTATTTATAACATGTTTTCCAATGTCAAATTAGTATGGTGACACAACAGTGCATTTTCATTTTAAAAAAGAAAATGTTTATCTTAACAAAAGGTAATACAAGTGTGAATTACAACCAATCAATGGCTTCCTTTGTTCAAGATGCTGCATCTTTGTGACAACAAGAATATAGGACAATAAGTAAAAGTGGTCTCTTTGGCAGCACAGGAGGGGCTTTTGGCAGACACGACTGTCAGTGAAATGTTTCCTGTCCCTTGAGTTGCTCCTGTGTGTGCAGCAGGGTTGGGGACGGGTGGTACCGACTCTAGCCTGGAGCACCCAGGTAAGTAGAGCCTGTGACCACTGGTGCACTGGCAGCTATGTTTTCCTGCCCATGTCTTTGCCTAAGCTAGTTTACATCTCTTAACTATTTTGCAAATAAGACTACACCTTTCAGAAGATTGTCAGACTAGCCTTAATGCCGTAAAGTTCTTCCCTGTCATGATCAGCAAACTCTAAAGGCCACAGATTTCTTATTCTCTCCCATTTTACTGAAGTGCTAAAAACGCCACGTCAATGAAGCACCAAAAGGAGGAAGCTAAAGGATGAGAGGCCACACTGGACAGATGACACAGCTGGGCAAGGGCTGAAGACCTGTCACCTCTTCTCCCCCAACTCTGCTCTCCTTGAATTCAAGCCCCAACGTTTCCAGGTGAGTGCTCACCAGAAACACCACCTCCGTCACACAACCAAGAATCTAAAGGCTTCCACTGAGACAGTATCAGCAGCTGCTTCTTTCTAGATGTCAAAGGGGAAGAGGTGGTGACTCTGAACTTTTGGCATCATGAGATAAAGGGTATTTACTTTAAAAAATCAAAGTTCAAGTTAGAATTTCTGACCTAAAAATAATTGGTGCCAATGTCTTCTGCTAATGCTAGATCTACAGCAAGCCCACAGTGGCACGGAGTGTCATAAGGCTGTAAATAAATTGGAATGACAATGACCTCCAAACTTGTAAGATAGGATGACCAATTAAAAGCTGACAGCGAATGGACTTTAAAAGGAAAGTGGTCAGTGGTCAGCTGCAGTACACAGCCCCACCGACTGGGCATGTTTGAAGGGTTGAAGGCCAAAGATATGACAGAAGAAGGGTGGACCTCAACAGAATCACTGAGGCTGGGAGATGGGGGCAGGTCCACTGTCCCTGCTCCTGGAAGGGCTGACACAGCCACTGCTGGCTGTTAGTAGCTCTTAGTAGCCTATCTTGACTTCTGAAGATTCACACAGTGAATTCTGTGTCTGCGAGTGTACCGATCATCTTTAAAAACGTATTTAACTCTATTTGCATTTGCTCATCCACACGGAACAAAAAACTGATCATCATCCTCATCTTATGCTTCCACAGAGATTTAAGAACTGTTTAATAACCCTTTCTCAGGAGAACAGTCTTTGCTCACTCAGACTTCTCTGCATCCTAAGGACATTTTGGCCTCTCGCCTGACTCCACAAGTTTTAAAAAAAAGTTCTCAACAGCTAAACTAACCACCTTCCCCAGCTGCCCCAGTGACAGGATGCCTGCTGCGTCTGTGCGCTGCGCTCAGAACAAACGGCGCGTCAGCATCACTCCTACACTTGCGCCACAAAGAGGGTTTCCTTGCAGACTCGTTTAGGAAGTCTGCAAAGCCACAAGTCCCGGGTGTATTTGTGCAAACCTGTACAACCTCCCTCTTCCTGTTACTGGCTGTTCTGACCCAGCTTTACAGATACCTGGATCCTTAATCAACCTCAAGAGGTTTTAAACAAACAAGAGACGTCAAACTGATGGAATTATTCTGCTTCAAGGAGTGTTTACTGTGTGTCCATGGCTGACTGCTGGGACACTTCAGGAATGCCACACATTACCCAATAACCTCACTGAGGGGAAAATGGAAAAGTCAGCCTCTGCATAATTCAATAGAACATTCCATAATTTTAATTCAGCTACTGCTTTTTGCTAATTTTACATAAGTCTTATCTGGAGGTGACCCAGTTCTAATGTAGGTCTGAAGCAGGACGTTAGGAGTTGCTAAGATGCAGGCACATTTACAAGCATGACCAACTGACAGCTGGGGGAGACTCAAAAACCAGGCTCAAGGACTAAACATAGGAATCTGAGGGTATTTAGCATGGGTGACTTACCTTACCTAATAAACCCTAGGATGTAACTGTACTCTGGCAATGGAGTCATAATTATGAATATTATTATAAACAGTCACCAAGAACTGTTCAATGGCGTTTAGAGTATTTGGTTATAAAGCGTTCTAACTAAAAGTGGCACCACAGCAATGAACTTCATTCAGCTAATCCAGGTGGCCTCCATCGCCTCTTCCCCACACCTGCTGTCGGTAGCGAAGGTGACGTGCACAGTGGTACCCTCGCCACTGGGTGACCAACCTGCTGTAAGACTTCATCTGGGCCAGAGCCTGGTCCTCAAGCTGGTCACTGTTGGATGCGGCACTCAGAGGGCGATGGTTTTCATCGCTAGCAGCAAAGAACGAGGCTCTCTGGACTGGAAGGGAGAGAAGAAACCATTCGGTACCTTGGAACCACATCCCGGCCCCTCTCTGTCAAGTGAAGAAAAGTCCTACATGCACAGTCTAATAATCAAGGGGCAGGAATGCATCAGAAACCTTACTGCCCAAGCCTTGTAGGAGAAAATTTCTACTGTTTTAGCTGGAAGGAGGGGAGCAGAGCTGTAATTTCTTTTAAATATAGTTGTTGTGAATCAATTTCTATTCCTGCTTTTCGCTTGCTCATCAAAGTAGAAGTCTATTAAATATTTCCCCTAGAAATAGGCTTTGTGCCAAATTTCCAGGCCAAGGCTTCCTACTCGGTGACATAAAATGCATAAAAGGCTTATTAAGCTTCTTGAGGCTTCTGCAAGTACATTTTCCACAAGACTCCTGGCTATCTTGGTGGGCTTCAACCTAGGTCCACACTATCTCTGTTTCAAAATACAATTTCAGGCTTGAGCCAAGGAGCAAAATCAAATTTAAAAAGAATCTCCCATTAAAAAGCCAAAAACCTCCATGATTTTATATGCACGAGAGTGACCAACCCATTGGTCACTAAATTTCCAATGAAGTCAGTCCTGGGGAATTTCCATCAGCTAAAATGGGGATTCACTGTTCACTGCTCCATGGCTGCCTTCCCCTCAGAACTGAAGCTTGACTGAATAGCAACTTTCAGTCGTACCCAGTAAAGGCGATAAAACTCAAAAACCAGTCAGCTGGAGGTATCATCATTTTACAAGGACGATTTTAGCATCAAAAATTGTGGAGGGACAACCTTGGGAATCAGGAGAGTCAGTCTATTAATAAAAACTGACAACCTATGTCAACACAGAGCATTATTTCAGTTTTTTCTATTTAACAGAGCAGGTCAGCGAGAGTCTACATTTCAGGACCAGTGGCTTAACGCAAGCACAGAGTCATTGGGTTGACAAAGAAACAGTGTAGGCAGAAAATACACCACCACCCCACAGGAGGGATGAATGAGAAGCACAGAGGGTGCACCCGGCATCTGTGGGACCAGGGTGGGGGGGGGGCAAGCAGGACGAGCATCCTAATAGATCCAGCTGTGTGTTGAGCAATGATATCTTTACGAAGTGATGAAAGAGACTCTGGACACGTGTTCTTTTCAGCCAAGTGACAGCTGGGATTCCCCTGTTCTCTGCCGTTCCCAGATGCGGGGAGGCAAGGCATCCGTGTTATGCACTTCTCTGTAGAGGAAACGCTGGGTTCCACCTGACTAAATCCGACAGTGTAGGCCCCTCCCGGGTGCTCGAGAACTGCCAGCTCAGTGGTTCCTGGCTGTGCTGGTGAAATGCATGTGCTGGCACTGCCCACAGCCTTCCTGTGCCCAGCCTGGATCACCCTCAGGGCACTCACCCTCATAGGCCTTGGCGGCGTCCACCAGGTTGGACCAATCCAAATCCGCAGCAGCGTCGGGCAGGGGCATCAGGCCAGGGTCGGGCACGGGCGGCCTTCGGGTCTCCTGGACATCGGTGAGGGAGCTATCCGAGGCCGAGAACTCTCCTGCAGGACGGGAGCAGGGATAAGATGCTTCTGCTGCCCTCTGGAGTGCCACTCAAAATATAAACCGTTTCCTGTTACCGCAATACATTTGTAAGTCATCTGTTACCTGGGATCAGTTTCTATTCTAACAGGCCACTAGCGGCCATTCTAAAGCTGAGTGGCACTGTTCATTGACTTCTTCCAATCTGAATTAGTTTCTTTTGTAACGTCCTGCTGTCCCATTTCTAGCAGCTTGAGTCTTGGAAAAGTTAGTTCTGCACCGAGAAAATGTGTCTGCTTTTGTGGGAACTGTCTACAGTGGGACCCAGGGTGGTGGCAGCACCTCACTTTTCCTCCCAGAGTTGAGGGATTCGGGCTGGATGAAGAGGCCGACTTCAGCAGAGAGCTGGGTTTGCAGCCAGACCAGGGAGGTTTGTGGATGCCTGTCTGAGGGGGATACTAAAGCCTATCTTTGAACCTGAGACCTGACTGCCCTCCCTGTGGGTGCCCTGCATCCCTGGGGCTGCTGAGGGACAGACACATCCCTGGCCCAAGTCTGTCCTGTATCCCAGGGACGGCCCACTGGTTTCTGTGGTTGGATGGAGCCAGGGTGGCATAAGAACCAAATCAGGGTGTGGTTGGGAGTGGGTGCTGGGTCCCCTGAGTTAACATGGGTTAACTGGCATTGGCATCCTTCTCTTTCCCAAGGATACGCCAAGCAACTCTCGGCCTCAGTTTGGGATTACAGCAGTCCAACCTCTTGAGCCCCTTCTAAGGTGACAAGAAAATACAGCTATTCAATCTCTGCTTGGCCTGGGGATGGGAGGGACGGGTGCAATGAGCCCCTCTGTGCAGTGGGGGGCGAGCTGCTATGGCTCAGGTTCATACAGGCAGAGAGAGGAAGCACAGCTCAGGAAACGAAGATCCCCTAGATGGGGCGGAAGCGGGCAGAGTGTGGCCCTCACAAGAAGGGCCACCCATGGAGTGTGACTGTAACACTAAAATCCACGCAAACACAGAGCTAAAGGTGAAGCTCTCAGTTAAAGTCTGTGACTCCAAAAACACCTGTTTTAAAAGTATTGTCAGTTTTGATAGCTTATAAACCAGAGTATATTTAGTGCTTGCTTTCCCTTTCAAATCACATAATGAACTGCTCTGAAGTGCAGCTGCTAGTTATTAATGTGCTTAAAATTAGCAGAATTATGAGTAAATGGAAATCAACAAATACTGCCTATAATAAAGGCTCAGTCCTATTTAAACTTGCTCCCACCAAGAATAAGTAGCTAGATTCATTGATTAAAAATTGAAGTATAAATATAGGCAAAACACTCTCTGATATAAATTGTACCAGTGTTTTCTTAGGTCAATCTCCCAAGGCAATAGAAATAAAATCAAAAATAAACAAATGGGACCTAATCAAACTTACAAGCTTTTGTACAGTAAAGGAAATCATAAACAAAGCAAAAAGACAACCTAGAGAATGGGAGAAAATATTCGCAAATGAAGCAACTGACAAGGGTTTAATTAACAAAGCAAACTTTAGGGCAAAATAAACAGCTAATTCAACTCAAGAACAAAAAACAAGCAAACAACCCAATCAAAAAATGGGCGGAAGACCTAAACAGAAGTTTCTCCAAAGAAGAAATACAAATGACCAACAGACATGAAAAAATGCTTAACATCACTAATTATTAAATAAATTCAAATCAAAGCTACTATGAGGTACACCTTACACCAGCCAGAAAGGCCACCATCAAAACAAAAAACAAAAAAACCTACGAACAATAAATGCTAGAAAGAGTGTTGAGAAAAGGGAATCCTCTTATACTGTTGGTAAGAATGTAAGTTGGTGCAGCCACTATGGAAAATAGCATGGAGCTTTCTCAGAAAATTAAAGATAGAGTTACCATATGATCCAGCAATCCCACTCCTGGGCATCTATCCAAAGAAAAGATACATGTCCACCTTAATGTCCATTGACAGATGAATGGATTAAGAAGATGTGGTACACATACATGATGGAATACTATTCAGTCATTAAAAAGAATGAAATAATGCCATTTGCAGCAACATGGATGCAACCAGAGATTATTAGACTTAGTGAAGTCAGTCAGAAAGACAAATACCATATGATATCACTTATATGTGGAATTTAAAATATGACACAAATGAGCCTATCTATGAAACAAACAGATTCACAGACATAGAGAACAGACCTGTGCTTGCCAAAGCGGAGTGGTTTGGGGGAGAAATGGAGTGGGAGATGGGAGTTAGCAGGTGTAAGCTGTAATACGTGGAGGAGATAATCAACAAGATCCTACTGTACAGCATAGTGAACTACATTCAAAGTCGTATGATAAACCATAATGGAAAATAATTTTTTTGGCCACAATTGCAGCATGTGGAACCTCCTAGATCAAGGATCAAACCCGTGCTGCAATGACAATGCCAGATCCTTAACCTGCTGCTCCACAAGGGAGCTCTAGAAAAGAATACTTTAAAAAAAAGCGCATATGTATAAACTGAATCACTTTGCTGTACAGCAGAAATTAACACAACACTGTAAACTGATGTTAATTTATATTGTGTTAGTTTCTGGTGTACAGCAAAGTGATTCAGTTATGCTTATATATTAAATATATATATATTCTTTTCCAAAATTTTTTTTTTCTTTTTAGGGCTGCACCCGTGGCATATGGAGGTTTCCAGGCTAGGGGTTGAATCGGAGCTGCAGCTGCCAGCCTACGCCACAGCTCATGGCAACGCTGGATCCTCAACCCACCGAGCGAGGTCAGGGATCGAACCCACCACCTCATGGTTCCTAATCAGATTCATTTCTGCTGCGCCACAGTGGGAACTCCCTCCAGATTCTTTAGAACAGACCATTTTGTGTGTCACTCACAGTCCTTCTTCCCTTTTACCTGTGGGGCCCAAAAAAAAGAAGTTGCTCTTTCCCCAAACACACCTCTGTTGTGGTTGCATCAACAAGGGCAAGGTGGAGGGATCAGCCCAACAAGGACTGCTCAGTTTAGGGAGTGGGCTCACTGCGGCTGCTGCCTGATTTCAGGGAAGCAAAAAGAGTGATGGGGAGGAGCTCAGGGAGTGTGGCCTGCTTCTCCCTTCTTCAGTTCCAAGCCTTTAACCTTAGGCTTCCTCAGCTGACAATGAGTGGGCATGGGAGGCAGATTTCCAGGCTGTTCTCTTAGTACGTGAGCTCCATGAATGCAGGGCTTACCGTGACATGACACATGCAGACAGGCCTTCAGAGAGGGTTTATTTTTATCTCTATAAAGGTTAAAAAAAAAAGGGGGGAAGAGCGAAAGAAGCGTTCATGGTAGGCAGGAAGTGGCAGGAGGAATGGAGTTCAGGGAGAGTGGTCCCAGTGCAGTCAGAGAAGGGGAGAAAAAAAGGTTACCATTTAGAGCACCACTAGGAGCTGGTTTTCTAGAATCTGGATGGTAAAGAAGTCACTTTATGTGTCAGCTTTGATTCACTGAGGGTGACCTCTTAGAGCAGAGAGAAACCTGGTTTGATCTGTAGGTGGGCATGAAGCAGGAGGGTGGGGGAGCTGGTGTGGCCCCTGAATGATGTCTGCCGTGGAGGAGAAGGGGACCGTGTTGGGGAGCAGGACAGAGATGATGGAGGGACAGTCTCAGGAATGGGCTGAGAGCTCAGGAGTGATGCCAGGAAAAGGCAAACTAGGCAGGAGACTGAAAGAAAATACTGCTCCAGAGAAGAAGCGGAAGGAAAAGAAACTTGTATGAATGTAGACACAGAGAAAGCTTCAGTAGAATCCCCCAAAGGATAAATAAAGCACGGAAGGGAGGTGAGGGCTGCAGCCGTACGTATAGTAAACAAGCAGGAACCCAGGTTCCAGAATAGGTATCTGCTGTCCTAGGCTACAGCAGGGAGGGTAGGTGCAGAACCCTGGAATGGAGCTGGACAGAGAGAGGAGAAAGAAAAAAATGTAAATCCATGGCCTCCAACATGGCCCTTAGTAAATATGGGCTCTAGTAAGGTCACAGGGGAAACAAGGCATTTGTGAATTAAAGGGAAGAATGTGGAGGTGCCCATCATCAACAGGCCTTTTTCTAAAATAATACTCAGTTACTCTCTGCATGAATGAATGAATGACTGAGTCAACAAATGAGTGGCCGACACCACAGGTGATATTCTCACAGCCAAGGAAAGGCCGAACAATGGTGTGGCTCAGAGGAGCCAGTGGATAAAATTCTCTAATAACTAATCTAGTGTTAGCCAAATTTGCCCAATCCTAACAGCAGATGGGATATTTGATAAAAATACCAACTCCCAAACCACACTTTAAAAAATTTTTTTCCAAATTTTTAGGACTGCACCGGTGGCATATGGAAGTTCCTGGGCTAGGGGTTGAATTGGAGCTGCAGCTTGAGGCAACACTGGATCTTTAATTCCCCGAGCTAGGCCAGGGATTGAACACGCATCCTCATGGATACTAATCGGGTTCTTAACCCACTGAGCCATGATGGGAACTCCCCCAAATCACACTTTTGTAGTACTCAAATTCAGCATGTCTTGGTTTAGGTCTGTAAATCTGTATTTTTAACAAGCAGCCCAAAGGAGAGTTTTTACATGCATCAGGTACTCTTCGTTTTTATCTGGTACCCTAATTTTGAGGCTGCTGCCTGGGGGCTGCCCCTTGATCACCTAGCTCTGGAGGCTGAAGGGAGCTTATGTTCCTGGGTCCCATGGGACCTTAACACCCAAAGAGACAGTCCTTAGCAAGCTACCACTCCAGAGCACTACCAGACAGCAGACTGAAACAGACCCTGCCAGTCTTTCTGTGAGTGAGGCACACTTGCTTGTCCTAGAGTTTCTGCCTGAAGCACAGCCTTCTGGTGTGGCACATACTGAGGCCTATGGAGGTGCTCTCAGGGAACGGAGGCCAGTGGACTCAGTCTTTGTGCTACTTCCTTACTCCAGCTCACAGGCATTTTAAGACAAGAGCTTATATACTCCTCTAGTGCTCCGGTAATTACCACCCAGGGGACACCTCCAGGTCACTTGACTCTGGTTGCCAGCAGGGCTCATACTTTGGTCCCAAAGGACCATACACATTTGCAGACTTTAAAAGTACCGCCTGAAATTCTGATTTCCAATCAGCTTGAATCTAGGTGATGACTATGATCCTCCCCTTGGAGACACTAACAGGTCTTGCCACACCCTCAACCAGTGGAGGCTATTAAAAATGAAACAGGCTGCTTGGACAATCACGAAGGCTTGAGAGATAACCAAGAGCTAGGCAGGGTAGAAAGATAAAGTTCATCTTCTCTGTGAAGTCGTTCCTTCAAGACTGGGAGAGCCGGCTCTTTTATCTATTGCATGGAAACCAGCACAGAGAGCCAAAGAAGATGAGGAAACAAAGGAAAATGTTCTAAATGAAAAAACAAGAAAAACTCCAGAAGAATTCTCAGTGAAACAAAGCTAAGTAATTTACCTGATAAAGAGTTCAAAATGATGGTTATAAAGATGCTCATGAAACTCAGGAGAAGAAAGGATGAACACAGTAAGAACTTCAATAAATACAAAGAACATATAAGAGAGGACCAGACAGAAGTTAAAGAGCTGAAGAATACAATAACTGGACTGAAAAATACACGAGGGGGCTTCCACAACAGACTAGATGAAGCAGAAGAAAGGATCAGTGAAGACAAACATGGAACTCAGCCAATCAGAGCAGCAAAAAGAAAAAATGAATGAAAAACTGAAGGTAGTTTAAGGGACTTATGGGACAACATCAAATGAACCAACGTTCACATTTTACGGGTTCCCAGAAGGAAGAGAGAAGAAAAGGCAGAAAACTTATTTGAAGAAATAATGGCTGAAAACTTACCAAACCTAGGGAAAGAAACAGATATTCAGAACCATGAAGTCCACAGAGTTCCAAAAAAGATCAACTCAAAGAAAACCCCACCAAAACACATAATTAAAAAAAAAAGAGTTCCCATCGTGGCACAGTGGAAACAAATCCAATTAGGAACCATGGGGTTGCAGGTTCGAACCCTGGCCTTGCTCAGTGGGTTGAGGATCTAGCATTGCCGTGAGCCGTGGTGTGGGTCACAGGCTCAGCTCAGGTCTGGTACTGCTGTGGCTGTGGCATACGCCAGTGGCTGTGACATATGGAAGTTCCTGCCCTAGGGGTTGAATCACAGCTGCAGCTGCAGGCCTATGCCACAGCCACAGCAACACTGGATCTGAGTCACATCTGTGACCTTTGCTACAGCTCTGATTTGACCCCAGCCTGGGAACCTCCATATGCTGCGGGTACAGCCTTAAAATAAAATAAAATATAAAATAAAATAAACAGAATTGAAGGAGAGACTAAGAGTTTTCCAGGTAAGCAAAAGGTAAAGGAGTTCATTACTACACTGGCTTTAAAAAGAAATGTTAAAGGGACTTCTTTAAGTGGAAAAGAAAGACTGCTAATTAGTAATAAGAAATCATATTAACATAGAAGTCTCACTGGAAAAAGTATATAGTAAAGGCAGTGAACTGACCATTTATAAAATGAGTATGAAGGTTAAAAGTGGTACAAATAACTATAATAGTTAAGCAATACACAAGATAAAAAGATGTACATTTGACTGAAACACATGGAACGGGGCGGGGGGGGTGTAAGAGCATTAGAATGTGCTCACTTATGTTGTTCTCATGGTAGCCACAAAGCAAAGGTCTATAGTAGATGCCAAAAGATAAAAAGAAATCAAAGCATGCCACTAAAAATGTCATCAAACCACAAAGGAAGACAGTAAAAGATGAAAGGATCAGAGGAACTACGAACATCCAGAACACAATTAACAAAATGGTAAAAGTACATACCTACTGATAATTAAATTTAAATAAACTAAATTCTTCAATTAAAAGAGTGAATGGATAAAATATCCAGATATATTTAATTGCTGCCTTCAAGAGATTCACTTCACATGTGAGAACACACACAAACTAAAGGGATGGAAAAAGATATACCATGCAAAAGAAAACCAAAGGAAAGCTCCAGTAGCTATGCTTCCATCAGAGGAAATAGACTTAAAGGCAGAGACTGTAATAAGAGACAAAGAAGATCATCACATAATGATAAAGGGGTCATTTAACAAGAGAATATAACAGTTGTAAGTATTTATGCACACAGGAGCACCTAATTATATAATGCAAATATTAACAGACCCAAAGGGAGAATAGACAAAAATAAAATAGTAGGGGACTTTAACACACTGCTTCCAACAAATGTTAGATCATTTAGACAAAAAATAAGGAAATATTGGCCTTAAAGAGCATGTTAGACTGGATGGTCTTAACAGACATACAGAACATTCTATTCAAAAGCAAGAGAATGCAGATTCTTCTCAAGTGCTCATGGAATATTCTCCAGGATAGACCATATGTTAGGTTACAGCAAGTCTTAATAAAGTTAAAAAGACTAAAATCATATCAAGCCTCTCTTCTGACAACAGTGGTACATACTAGAAATTAATTACAGGAGAGAGCCAGAAAATCCACAAATAGGTGGAGATTAAACAACATGCTACTGAAAACCAATGGGTCTAAGAAGAAATCAAAAGAGAATTTTTAAAAGTACTTTGAAACAACTGAAAATGGAAACACAACATAATTATAGACTGCAGCAAAAACAGTTCTAAGAGGGAAATTCACAGCAATAAATGCCTGTATCAGGAAACAAGAAAGCTCTCAAAAAGCCATTTTTTACCACTTCAAGGAATTAGAAGAAGTGCTGAAGCCCACAGTGAGTAGAACGAAGTATATAATAAAGATCAGAGAAATATAAATGAAACAAAGATTAAAAGACAATAGAGAAGATGAATGAAATGAAGAGCTGGTTCTCTGAAAAGATAAAATTGACAAACTTTCAGCTACACTTGGAAAGCAAAAAAAGAGAGAACTCAAAGTGAGAAATGAAAGAGGAGATGTAACATCTGATACCACAGAATCATAAGGCTCATAAGAGACTGCTGTAAACAATTATATGCCAACAAATTGGACAACCTAGAAGAATTGGAACATACAAGCTACTAAGACTGAATCATGAAGAAATATAAGATCTGAACAGGTACATTACTAGTAAAGAGACTGAACTAGTAATCACAAATCTCCCAACAAAAGTCAGGACCCAGACAGCTTTTCTGATGAAACATTCAAAGGAGAATTAGTACAATTCCTTCTCAAACTCTTTTAAAAAAAATAAAAGAGGAGGCAACACTTCAAAACTCATCTTATGAGGCCAGCATTAACTTGATATGGAAGCCAGACAAAGATGCCACAAGAAAAGAAAATTACAGGCCAGCATCCTTAAAAACATGGATGTAAAATTCCTCAACAAAATATCAGCAAACTAAATTCAACAATACATTAAGAGGATCATATACCATGTTCAAAGTTGGTTTCATTCCAAGGATGCAAAGATGGTTCATCAATGTGATACAACACATTAACAAAATGAAAGATAAAACTCATATGATCATCTCAATAGATGGAGAAAAAGCATTTTACATTTTCAACATCCATTTATGATAAAAACCCTCAAATAAGCAGGTATAGAGGGAACATACCTCAACACAATAAAGACCATAGATGACAAGCCCACATCTTATGTCATACTCAGTTTTGGAAAGCTGAATAGTCTAAGGTCAGAGAAGAGACAGGATGCCCACTCGTACCACTTTTTTCAACATAGTACAGGAAGTCCTAGCCAGAGAAATTAGGCAAGAAAGATAAATAGAAGGCATTCAAATTGTAAAGAGAGTAAAACTGTCACTATTTGAGATGATGTATCATCTATAGAAAACCTTAAAGACTCCACCAAAAACTATTACGATTAATCAAAGAATTTAGGAAAGTTGCAGAAAATCAAAACAGAAAAGTCTGTTGTGTTTCTATTCACAAATAACAAACTATCAAAGGGAGACAGTAAGAAAAATCTCATATACAACTGCATCAAAAAGAATAAAACACCTAGGAATAAATTTAACCAATGAGGTAAAAGACCTTTACACTGAAAAGTGTAAGACATTAATGAAAAAAGTGATGAAGACACAGTAAATGAAAAGATAGTCAATGCTCATGAATTAGAAGACTACTGTTAAAATGCATACCACCCAAAGCAATACACATGTTCAAAGCAAACCCTGTCAAAATTCTAATGCCATTTTTCACAGAAATAGAATACTAAATCCTAAAATTTGTATGGACCCACAACAGTAAATTTATGACAAAGAACAAAGGAGGCAAGAAGATACAATGGGGGAAGGACAGCTTCTTTAATAAATAGTGTTGGGAAAACTAGAACACTGTTTTACACCATACACAAAAGTTAATTCATAATGGGTTAAAGACCTGAATATAAGACTTGAAACCGTGAAATTCCTAGAGGAAAACATACATGGTAAGCTCCTGACATCAGTCTTGACCATGATTTTTTGGATCTAACAAATAAATAAATAAATAAATAAATAAATAAATAAATAAAAGGAAAACTAAACAAGCGGCACTACCTCAAACTAGAAAGCTTCTGCACAGCAAAGGAAAACATCAACAAAATGAAAAGACCACCTACTGAACAGGAGAAAATATTTGTAAATCACATATCTGATAAGGGGTTAATATCTAAAATATGAAAAGAGCTCATATAACCCAACATCAAAACAGCAAATAATCTGAATTTAAAAATGGGTAGAAGATTTGAATAGACATTTTCCCAAAGAAGACATACAGATGGCCAATATATGAAAAGATGAAATCTGAAAAGATGGTCAATATCATTAATCACCCAGGAAATGCAAATCAAAACCCTACTGAGATGTCATCTCATACCTGTTAAATGGCTATTTTCAAAAAGACGAAATAAAAATTGTTGGTGAGAATGTAGAGAATAGGGAGCCCTTGAGCACTGTTCATAGGAACGTTAAGTTGGTGCAGCCACTATGGAAAATAGTATGGTGATTCCTCAAAAAATTAAAAATAGAACTACCACATGATATAGCAATTCTACTTCTGGGTATTTAACCAAGGAAACTTGAAAACAGTAACTTGTAAAGATATATATATACCCCCATGCTCACTACAACGTGTTTCCATGCTGAGGCATGGAAGCCACTTAAATGTTCACTGATGATGAATGGGTAAAGAACATGTGTGTATATATGTATTCAC
The DNA here is from genome assembly GCA_004024745.2 of Catagonus wagneri. Taxonomy (NCBI): domain Eukaryota; kingdom Metazoa; phylum Chordata; class Mammalia; order Artiodactyla; family Tayassuidae; genus Catagonus; species Catagonus wagneri. The sequence goes on along the minus strand of PVHT021183631.1, from coordinate 4,746,134 downwards.
ACACACACAGACACACACAATGGAATATTACTCTGCCATAAAAAAGAATGAAATCTTGTCACTTGCAACAACATGAATGGACACTGAGGGCACTGTGGTGAAAATCACAGAAAGACAAATACTGTATGATCTATCTCACTTCTATGAGGAATCGAAAAAAAAACAACTGAGCTCATAGATACAGAGAACAGATTAGTGGTTGCCAGAAATAGGGGTAGGGGGTAGCAGAAATTGGTAGAGGGGGTCAAAAGTACAAATTTCCAGTTATAAAATAGGCCACAGGGATATAATGCATAGCATGGTGACTATTGTTAATACTGTATTGCATATCTAAAAGCTACTGCAAAAGTAAATCTCAAAAGTTCTCATCAGAAGAAAAAAAACTTTATGTATGGTGCTAGGTGTTAACTAGACTCACTGTTATATCATTTCACAATTTATACAAACATCAAATCATTATGTTGTAAATATGAAACTAATATAATGTTATATGTAAATTATACCTCAATTAAAAATAAAACAAAAACAAGCATCCTAGATGACTCTTGCAGTCTGGTGAAGTGCAGAGTCTGTCCCTGTGGTCTGGGATTGCAGGTGAGAGGCTGAATGAGGGAGGGTGGGTCAGGTCAGATAATCTGAGCATGCAAGCAGGACTTCCTCTAATGACCATTCTCCGAGCACACTGAGCGGCAGGTGTTTCTGGGAACACTGGCCACCATCAGCAGGGCTGCTCAGCTGCAGTGGAAAATAAACTTACCGTGCAGTGACTTCATTCCCAAGGTGTAGGAAGGCCTCCGCAATGGAAGAGACTTGGGGAGAGAAGGGTACGTGCTACTGAAGAGGACGTCATTGGGCAGGGCTTGGTCCAGAAGTGAAGCTCTTGAGGTGAAAAAGTGCTCTCTCTGGCCGCTGTAAATACTCTCATCGGACAGCGTTCTGTGCAAGGCTCGCCTCGAGGTGGGGGTGGTGGGAAAAGGAGACTGAGGAGAGGAGAGAGCGTGGAACTGGAAAACAGTGGCAAGACAACGGAAAGTCAGTTTTCTGGGTCACACATCCAAGATCCAAGGGTTAGAGGTAGGTGCATTAACAAAGTCACTCTAAGACACATCCCTTTAGATCCTGAAGCTCAACTTGGAAGTCTGAAGGTCCACCATCTCTGTCTACATCCTTAAGAACTACAATGAGAGCTTCTAGAGTTCCTGCTGTGGTGCAACAGAATCAGTGGCATCTTTGGAGCCCAGGGATGTAGGTTCGATCCCTGGCCTGGCACAGTATATTAAAGATCCAGCATTGCTGTAGCTGTGGAGTGGTTGCCACTGTGGCTCAGATCTAATCCCTGGCCTGGGAACTCCCTATGCCATGGGGTGGCCAAAAAAGAAAAAAATAAAATAGGAGTTCCTGGTCATCACATCCTCATTGCCCAGCACTCTGCCTGCAGCTCGGTACTCAGGACAAAGTTCAGATATATGATTAAGTATTATGCCATGGTTCACATGACTTTAGGTCCAGACAAACGTGAGCTTTATTTGAATCTCATGTCTTTGACCAAATCATGTAATCGCTCTGAGCCCAATTCCTCATCTATGAAATGAGGCACCTCTCAGGATTATTATGAGGACTCTATGAAAATGAAGACCGCAGCATGTATCCGGCAGTGTTATGAAACAATGCTATCATCCTCAGGGGAACGAAGGTATCCTCAAAAGCTGGTCAAATGACTGCATGTCTGCCGGACAATAGGAGCATCTGATCATCACAATTTATCACTCAACAGGGGGCTCTTGAAATTCGCATTAACTACCGATACTACATTTAATGAACTTGGGAGACAATTTGTTTTTAGATGGATTTCTAATTGGTGAAATAAAAATAGAGAAGTCATCTTTATAAATGACAAGTATTTATTCAGTTATATACAAATGACAAAAGCTCTAGCGAGCGGTATCTCGTTAATGTCTTTGGCCTTTGTGACCAGATTTGGTTTTTACTTTTTTATGCAAATAGCAAGCTTCAAAGAATCCCATTCATGGAGAAACAGCAGACACATTAACAATATCTCAATATCCGGCATGCTGAAGCCAACGGAGGGATTCAGTGCATTCACAGTTATCTTGATTCCGTTCCTCTTAGTCGAGTGTTCACCTTGTTGGCAGGGAGAACAATATGCAGGTGAGGATGTGGGTGGGAGGGCTGAGTCACTGCTGGCAGGAAGCCACCGTGAACCTTTCCATGACACTTTGAGAGGACAGAGAGATAATGATTGGGCAACGGCTCCATTTGGGAGACAGAGAACAGAGTTGATGCCCAGACTCATTCATGTGCTCTGGGGTCTGATTCGCTTCCATCCAACAAGCCTTGGGTTAAGTCGGAGGTCCCACAATGTGGTCTGCACAGCCTCTGCACCAGTGTGGAAAGCTTATTAATCACATGCCTTGTAAATGAGCCCCAGGTGTAGCCAAACATGTTCGCTTTTTAAAAATCATGATGAGTTAAACCCAAAGTATGTATGCACTTACCTTGAAAACTAAGCTGCTGTGATAAACGGTTTGTGAGTCTTTAAGTGGAGGGGACTTGATATGGAAATGTGACTTCCTTTCTCACTTCACAGAGAAGAGGGGGCATTAGAGAATTTAAGGGCTGTGCTAACTGTAATTAAAAAAAAAATCTCTTTCCACCCACAAGGTTCTAGCACTGTTACATAAGGCTCCTGCCCAACAGGCCAGATCTCAGATCTGCATATTCAAAAACTGCTCTCAATCTCTCTTAGCATCTCTGGGTTTGGCAAAGGGATTTTCTTTTCCAGGGAATATTCCCACCTTGATGATTTTTACAGGAGAGAGATTTTCCACCAGTTCTAGCTTCAGCCTCTTTGGGAAACATTAATATACATCAAGGCAGTAAATAGCTACCTTGAGGAGATCCTTTGAGCAGCATGATTTATTAAAAGTTTTAACATCCTGCCCTAAAGGGAGGCAGAGAGGAGATGAAAAGAAGTAATCTGCCTAAATGCTTTCTCTGCATTAAAAAATAGGACTTGGTCTGGTCCCTGACCCCAGCCCTCTTTGGTTCCAGTCTTAAAGCTGTGTGCACCTCTCCAAGTCTTGAGAACACCCTTTGCCTTCCCTTCAGGTCATACCTGAAATTGCCCAGTGGTGCTGCCCAGGGTTGCTGGCCCCTGGGAAAGAACCACGACAGAGTGGGTGCAGGCTTAGAGGGGATTTTTAGAGCACATCGGGAAGGTGGTTTTCAAACAATGCTCCAAGGAGCCCCAGGGGTTCCTCCTAACATCACTGCCTGGGGAGAGGAGATGTTCAGGTGGGACTCTGGAGCCCAAGACACCCACCCCTCCCATCAGACAGTCTCTGCTTTCTTAATTCTAAATACTGGACTTCCGCATATAATTGTATCAGTGGAAAAAAAAAAAAAGGGTTCTGAACTCTAAAGTCATTTGAGCACCACTGACCTAGTCTAGTCCTGTTTCCAAGCCAAGGAGCAAGGCCTAGAGAGGAGGGGTCTTGACACAGTCAGACCCCTTCCTCTTCTCCCCCTTTCCAGTCGTCCTAGCTCTCCCTGAAATGGGTTACCCACATTTGCAACAAGCAAGTATCAGCTCTTCCTAAACACTGGAGCTGCACAGAGCCTCTTCCATTGGTGGGTTATCTGAGAATGCTGGCTAGAGAGCAGGACTCTCAGTTTGCATGACTGTCTGTTCACTTGCCAGACTGCATGCAGCCCTCGGGGGAAATATGGTGATCCCGCCTCAGCCTGGCAATGAGGTTTCTTGGAATGCTACAGCTCTGCCATTTTCCTTGAGGTACGCGCTCCACGGCAGCTGCGTGGGGCCCTGCAGCCACACACCTCTCAGCTCCAGCCTGCCCAGCGGAGTGTGGCCACCTTCTGCAGCAGACATCTCACGCTGCTGGCAAAAGAGCCTGGGAAGAACCATCATTTGATACTCTTGATGGCTCATAGGTAGCACTTGCTATCTGAGAAAGCTAGTGTGCCAGGAGTGGGTTCCAAGGACGGCAGCCCAAAGCTGGCCACTCCTTGTACCCGAAGCCTGATGCAGTGGCTCAGAGCCTTGAGCCTGGCACGGCCTGGAGGGCTTTTCTCAAGGGCACTCTGGCCTGACAGAGCAGAGGCACAGCCGCTCAGATGATGAGTCTCAGAAGACACACAGAGCTACTTAGCTGAACTCATCTGAAGCCAAACTGAAACAGATGAGATGAGAGAAAACAGCCTGCTTCCAGCCTTTTCACCATCATAGTTTAGCCAGCAGAAGCGCTTTCTTTGCAGAGGGTCTCACGGTATTAGAGTCACAACATAAAGAATGTGCACTCCTGTTTCAAATAGGAATGTTAAAGTAATTCACTTTGGAAATAAAAGCCAAGACCTGGACTAACGGCAAGACAGACATTTGCTTTCAATTATTTCCACTGGATGAGTAAATTAAAAGCATGAAAGCTCTGAGCTTGCCCCTTTCCAAAAATGTTAAAGAACTGGAGGAAAGATTCCTTTCAGGGCAGGTTTTATTTTCCTCTAACCTCAAAGAAAAATCTGAAATAATTTTTATTTTGAAACTAGTTGTTAAAAGTTTTAATACACCTCTTTTGGTTTTTTTTGATGGATAAAGAAGTTTCAAGTACTGTCTTTTTGCGAGGTTGCTAAGGAAACCATTGGTACCCCGCGTGATGAGTCAGAGCTGTTAAGTGCTGGCTTATAAAATAGAAATTACAGAAATCAAGAACAGCAAGCCTTTAAAGTGATTTATGATGTTTATGTTAACACATCACTGACTTCTCAGCCAAACTCCAGAATGGTCTCTGGAGTACATTTCATCTCTGTAAACGTTGATCTGTAAGTTTAGAAGGTATATCTGACCTCTCCAGAGGAAGACGCATACAGACGTGTGTGGCACACACACGCACACACAGGCACGTATGTGTGCATACAAACCAGTATGGGGAGGAGAAAGACTGGATGAGACAGGACCACACAGCTCATCCAGCTGGGCACGTCTCTCACCCTCTGATCACAGTCTGAGGATGGTGAGTAGTTAAGGAAATATGTTAGCTTCTATTTTCAATCAATTCTCAAAGGTCTTCTTGAATTAAGCTTTCTAGTCACTTCAGACAGAGTACAAATCATTTAACTAAAAACCTAGAGAACAGAAAACATCAAAGTGTGCAACCATGACCTTCTTGGGGGTGGACTCCCTTCTCCCAGGGCCACCCAGCACACTGCAAAAGCAATGCCTTATGTTTAGGATGATACCTTTGGGTCCAGCTCCACCAACATCAGCTCTGAGTCTAGGAGTGTGAGAAGGCACAAGAAAGCAAGGACAAGAAAGCAGAGAGTTTTTTAAAAAAAAAAAAGTCACATCCACGGCATATGGAAGTTCCCAGGCCAGAAGACTGAATCTGGCAGGTGCAGCAATACCTGATCCTTTAACCACTGTGCTGGGCCTGGGATTGAACCTGCACCTCCCCTGCAACCCGAGATGCTGCAGTTGGAGTTGCATTTTTGTTTTTTTTGTTTTTTGCTTTTTAGGGCTGCACCCACAGCATATGGAGGTTTCCAGGCTAGGGGTCAAATTGGAGCTGCGGCTGCCAGACTGCACCACAGCCACCACAATGCAGGATCCAAGTTGCATCTGAGACCTACACCGAAGTTCACAGCAATGCCAGATCCTTAACCTACTGAGCAAGGCCAGGGATCGAACCTGCATCCTCATGGATACTAGCTGGGTTTGTCACCAGTGAGCTGCAACGGGAATTCGTGCAGTCAGATTCTTAACCCATTGTGCCATGGTGGTAACTCTGAAAGCAGAGAGACTTGAGTGGGCTTTAAGCATCCTCCAAGCTCAAATGAGCAGAACAAACCCTTCCACGTGGTCGTGCAAAGGTCTGGCCACTGACACACCCATGCACTCTGAGCCAATGTTGGGGACTGGGAGGGAGGGAGCCTGGGTTAGGACCCTTCAGACAGAACGCACTAAAGCCCTTTGAGAAAACTTTCTGACGACTTCACAGAGTTCTGAGAAGCAATGCCATCTGAGTAATAATGTCAAGAAAGAGTACAGCTTGGGCACTGTAAACAGGACACATTAGAAGGAACAAAGCTGTGAGGGTAGGGACAGGTTGATCTAAACCCATTCTCCAGAGAAGCAGCTGCAGGGACAGAAGTTTTGGAAAACTCCGTGAATTAATTACTGGGACAACTGGGTGATGGCAGGAAGTGGGGTCCAATCAAGAGGAGCCAGAAACCGCCACTTCCTAGAAGATTTAATTGCTTGCCGAGCCCGGCCTCTCCCTAAGTGCTATTAACCCCCCAAGCTCTGCACTCTACCTTAAAGTTCTTCTGGGATTCAGGAGTTGGACTTTCCAGGTCAATGAGTTTCTTGAGATCCTCCTCAATGGTGGACTTGGAGGTTGGCTTCGGGGATGCCCGGAGATCCCTGGTTGAGGCACGCAGCCTGGTGTGGGCTATTTCATTGCCGTCACTCTGATGACGCCTTGAAAGAAGCGGGAGAGAGAGTAGGAATTAAGTCGACAAGGTTGACTCCAGGGCACGATGGGCTCTGAAGAAGGTTAGTCAGTGGAGACCGATTAGAGGAGAGAAAAGGAGAATTACTTCTGTTCAATTACATTAGACCTAAATGCTTGTTAGAGAAACAAAACCAATCTGAAATACAAAATAAAAAGTCTGATGAATAAATTACTCTTTCACAGGGAACTATTAACTCTCCTGAGCTAAGATTAGCAACAGACTTATTAATAAAAGGCCACAGGGTATGAATCCCAAATGCAATCTTTGTACAAATAAAAACAAAGTCATTGATTGGATCATTTATTTTATTTTTTTTTGGCTGTACTATTTTGTCAAAAGGTTCTTTCTGTTCAGAGGTAGTCACTTACTTTCTCATAGTCCCTGTGGTGCCTCCTGGCCCAGTTAGGAATTACATGGGAAGGCTGTGATTAATAGCATCAAAGAGACAAGTGTGGTCTTAGCATCAGAGGGGCGATTATTCTGAAGTTTGTTCTCCAGACATATTCTTTCCTAGGAGACTTAAGGTTCTCGAATCCAAATGTTTTCCAATACATCTTATTTAAGGAATGTGGCAGAGAAATAACTTAGGACAAGTTTCACTTAGAAAAGAAAAATCTCCCCACCAAACCACCCCCTCCCCCAGCTCCTAGCCTGGCCTCCTCTCTTGTAGGAAACTGCCCCAACCTTTTCTGTTCTCTATCATGTTAAAAGCAAAATACCCAGTGAGAGAAGCAAAAGAATCCTTACTTTCTGGTGTCCATAAATCCCACGGAGTTTATGGTTCCTTCAGGTTTCTTCCAGCCAATCAGGTACTTGCTAGTAGCACCCTGGCGTGGGTAGAAGGTCCGAGGACCTGATGAGGAGGAGGTGGAGGAGAAGGAAGGGGCTAGCTGCGAGGAGGTGGCCGGGTGAAGTTCTTCTTTAGGTGAGCTTCTGGCACTGGTGAAGACGACCGGGCTGGCAGAGTGTCGGGAGCTCATGGTGCTAAGGGAATGCAGGACAGAGACAACATGTCGCGTGTGCACGTGTGCCCTCCCCACTCCCTGGAGTCAGCGCGGCAGCTATCAAAGTGTAGCCCAGAGCAGGATTATGGGCAGGTTAAAGAACACTGAATATTGCATAAAATATTAATGGGGCTGGCCGGCCTCCTTTGCTTTCTTGCTTTAATTTAAACGTCTGCTGTCAAAGAGAAAGATGGGGACTGGGGCTTATTTTGCACTTCAAGTTGAAAAGCTGAAATAGTTTGGACTGTCAGGGACACTCTGAAGTTCACAAGCACCACTGAAGGTTGTTACGGTGAAGTCCAGAAGAGGCACATGACCGAGGTGGGCAGTGAAAGGGCGAGACAGTGTCAACGGCTGTCTGTCTTGTTGGTAGGAAGATAAAATTGGTGCAGCCACTATAGAGAACAGTATGGAAGTTCCTCAAAAGTTAGAAACCAAATTCCTAGATTCGGACAACAAACTGGTAGTTGTCAAAGGAGGAGGATGTGAACTAAGGATCACTGTGACGTTCCCTAGGCCCGAGCTGCAGAGGGAAGAGAGGACTGGATCAGGCACAGAGCTCTCCACACACTCATGTCCAAGGCCAAAGGGGCATCTGCAGGTCTCTTTCCCCCTGGCATCTGGCATTAACCTTGACTATCAGAAAGCTGTTTCTCAGGACAAAACTGGACCACTATTTTATACCATGCACAAAATTAACTCATAATGGATTAAAGACTTGAATGTAAGACCTGAAATCATTAAACTCCTAGAAGAAAATATAGGGTAAACTCATTGATGCTGATCTTGGTAGTGGTTTTTTAGATTTGACACCAAAAGTAAGGGCAATGAAAGCAAAATAAATTAGAGGGACTACAGCAAACCAAAACGGTTTTGTGCAGAAAAGGAAACCATCAACAAAATGAAAAGGCAGCCTACTGAATGGGATAAAATATTTGCAAATCATGTATCTGATAATATCCAAAGTGAATAAAGAACTCGTACAATTCAGGAACAGAAAAAGCAAACAATCCAAAGTTTAAAAAATGGGTCGAAAATTTGAATAAACATTTTTCCAAAGATGACAAACAGGTGGCCAATAGGTATACGAAAAGATGCTCAACGTCACTAATCACACCTGTTAGAAGGGCTATTATTGAAAAGATAAGAGATAAGAGTGAGGGAAGATGTGAAAAAAAAAGGAACCCCTGTGGACTGTTGGTAGGAAGATAAAATTGGTGCAGCCACTATAGAGAACAGTATGGAAGTTCCTCAAAAGTTAGAAACCAAATTCCTAGATTCGGACAACAAACTGGTAGTTGTCAAAGGAGGAGGATGGAGGGTGGGTGAGATGGCCGAAGACGGTTCAAAACATACAAACTTTTAGTTATAAGATAAATAAATCCTGGGGATGTAATATGGGGTATCCCGACTAAAAATAAAAAAAAACTGTTCATGGTCAATGTGTTTTAAACCTTGATTAGAAATTATAAAACTGGAGTTCCTGTCGTGGCTCAGTGGTTAACGAATCCAACTAGGAACCATGAGGTTGTGGGTTCAATCCCTGGCCTCGCTCAGTGGGTTAAGGATCCGGCGTTGCCGTGAGCTGTGGTGTAGGTTGCAGATGTGGCTCGGATCCTGCGTTGCTGTGGCTGTGGCGAAGGCCGGCAGCTATAGCTCCTGTTAGACCCCTAGCCTGGGAAGCTCCATATGCCGCAGGTGCGGCCCTAGTTAAGGCAAAAAGACAAAGCACAGGAAAATCTACTCAATAGTTTGTAATAACCTGTATGGGAAAAATGAATATGTATGACAGATTCACTTTGCAGTATGCCTGAAACCAATACTTACAACAACAATACTTATAACACTGTAAATCAACTATATTCCAATAAAATTTTTACAGTATATATATAAGAAGAAGGAATTATAAAAGTAAAGTCCTGTAGGACTCAAGGATAAGACTACTTATTATATTTCTTAAACTTAGAGTTTTCAAAACTATCAGAGTTTAAGTTGACTGCAAACCTGGAGGGCCTTTAACTGTGGGATTTCCATGTTTCCTTCCCAGGGATCTCACGGACCTACATTCACATCCTGCTGAGTTCTCCAGCTTAGGCTGGGACTAGAGACAGTCACTATAATGGACTTTGTTACTGAAAATTTAGTTCACAGGATGGATCTCAAAGCATTCCTCAACAGCACTTCCATTTGTCAAAAACTAATGGTCCTGATTTAAATAAAGTATGGACTTTAGCTAATAAAAATGAATTGATATTAATTCTTTAGCTATGACAAGTGAATTATAGTAACATAAGATGACGAAGACAGAAAAATGGGTAAATAGTACATGGGAACTCTCTGTATTACCTTTGCAACATTTCTGCAAATCAAAAACTATTCTAAAAAAGTTTATCATAATCTAAGCAAAAAACCCCTAAATACAAGAATAACAACAAAAAACCTCTAATGGTCCAGAGATTTTACACACACACACACACACACACACACACACACACATTCTTGAACTCCACATCAAACCTTACATAAAAATCAATTCCTGCTGGAATTTAAATGTAGATCTAAAAGATTCTGGACTATAACATGGAAGAACATCTTTATGATCGAGCAGAGGTCTCTTTAATAGGATCATAAAGGAAATGACTGAATCTCATTAAAATTAAGAACTTCTACTCACCAAAAGACAAAGACACAACAGAACACCAGGCAGGGGTGGCCGTAAAAAGACAAAAAAAACCCAAAACCAAAAACCAAACACCCCTCCTCCCCGAAAAAATGACTAACATACTCTAAACCCTCTAACAATTTTTTCCACAAAGATTTTCCTCCCTCCCTCCCTCCCGTCCTTCCTTTTTCTAGGGCTGCACCTGCGGCACATGGAAGTTCCCAGGCCAGGGGTAGAATCCGAGCTGCAGCTGCCGGCCTACACCACAGCCACAGCAATGTGGGATCTGAGCCACATCTGCAACCTATGCTGCAGCTTGTGGCAATGCTGAATCCTTAATCCACTGAGTGAAACTGGGAATTGAACTCACATACTCATGGATACTAGTTGGGTTCTTAACTCGCTGGACAAAGGGAACTCCCCAAAGATTTTTCTATCTAGAGAGAAGGGGAAAGAAAAGATGCCTTATAAAACCTCAAAGGGCAACATGACTTCAAAAGCAATGTAATCTCTCATATAGTTTTTACCTCTTGGCAACATATACCCCATTTGCTTTTAAAATTAAGAAAAGAGAATGCAAAACTCTTAATAAATGCAGTACATTAAGTCAATAAGAACAAAATAATAGTAGGTCTCTTATGGAGACTAAAAGTGGAAAGGTGAGCCCAAAGAAAAAATGAAGCAGGGAAAGACGCATAAGGTAGGGGCAGACAACAAGCTCAAAGGCAGTAACACCAGAGACCCAAGTTAACAGCAAATGCATTATTATTTAACATCTGAGCATCAACCAGAGAAGCTTCTGAAATAGGAAGAGTATAGCCTCTGGGATACTTTAAAACAACATGACAGGAAGAGTACTTGTTGTGACTCAGTGGGTTAAGAACCTGACTAGTATCCATGAGGATGTGGGTTCGATCCCTGGCCTTGCAAAGTGGGTTATGGATCTGGCAATGCCATGAGCTGTGGCAAAGCTTGCAGATGAGGCTCAGATCCGGCATTGCTGTGGCTGTGGTGTAGGCTGGCAGCTGCAGCTCCGATTCAAACCTGGCTTGGGAACTTCCACATGCCACAGGTGTGGCCCTAAAAACAAACAAAAAAACATGACAGAACTATCTGTGAGTCACTTAGCAACCAGATCTAATTTTTGGTTTGCAGATTTTTTTCACCCGACTACCTGTCCTCATACAGGTAACCCAAATGTGCAGATGACTTAAGCCTCAATCCGGGTTAGTGTCTGAAGCAGATTCCAATAAAGTGCAAAACCATGAAGTAGGGCCTGACACACTCCTCTCTCATCTTGGATGGTCACATGCTTGCTTCACCTGCCCTGACTGGTATCCACGAATGACTGAAGTGTGTCTGAATGATTCCAGCCATTCTTCCTCAGCATGGTAAGACACAGACTTCGGGGCCTCACCCCAGAGACTCTGGTTTGGGAGCTTGAGTGGGGTGGTGACATGAGAATGTGCACTTCTAACTTGCTTCCAGGTGATGCTGTGGCCCTGACTCAGACCCTGAAAACCATCGTATCAAAGGTACATCTAACTGCCCAAATTTTATGTTTTTCAGCAACAACTATCTCGACATGATAACATCGGTAATCAAAACCCTGGGGCTTTCAAAGACTGTTTGGTCAAAATAGAAATAATTAGCCATGAGAAAAGAAAGTAAATTGCATAGCCTATTAATATACAAATCTTTCTTGCATGTTTTACTAAACAGCTATGCTGCTTTTATCATAGTATGTATACTGCATAAGCGAATTCTATAGAAAAAGCTTGGTAACATCAAAGGAGAGAGTAATATATATAGCATATAGTTTTTGAAGCACTTTCCTTTCTGTACAAATTAAAATTAAATCACTACCATTATTTCCCTGAGAGGCATTTAATAATTTTTCTTCTTTTTCGTTTTTATGGCCGTACCCACGGTTTGGAAGTTCCTGGGCTAGGGGCTGAATCGGAGCTGCAGCTGCCAGTCCACACCACAGCCACAGCAATGCCAGATCCAAGCCACATCTGCAAACTACACTGTAGCTTGGGGCGACACCTGACACTTAACCCACTGAGTGAGACCAGGGATCCAACCCACATTCTTATGGGTACTAGTTGAGTTTTTAACCCGCTGAGCCATAATGGGAACTCTGCATTTAATATGTTTTTGTACTAGATGATAAATACTTTGAAGGCAGAGATTGATCTTTATATATCTAACAATGCCAGCATACAAGCAGAGTTCTGGGAAAGTGTTGCACAGAGGGATTCTCTTTATGTATTTATGTAGCACATTATATAGTTAATCTCTTTATCTTGTTTATAGTCTGTCTCCCTCTGTTTAAATATAAGCTCCATGAGGGCTAAAATTTTGTCTGTTTTGTTCATGACTATATTCTGCTATCACAGGCACTCAATATTTGATGAAAGAAATTGTCAGATAAATGACAAATTTTTAAATGTAAAGAAGAGTTATGCACCGATATTGTATATTTTACTCACATTCTATTTAAAACTGAATACTGATTTTTGCCGGAAATAATGTCATGGATGTTGCCAGAAATAATTAACTCTACAGAATCTGCTTCTGTTTACAAGTGTATTTCAAAGGTATAATTGCTTAATTATCCATTGACCCTAATTATTGGTTTTACCTATGGCCACAGACCCTGATTATTGGTTTTATCCGTGAACATGACAGCTGACACTAGCTCCCAGGTGTGAAATGCCAGCACACTTTTGTTCACTGTTATACTCAAGGACAGCCCCACTTAACAACTGATTAGACTTGGGAACTACAGTAAAAGAAAAAACAAGTGACTAATTCTTTTGATAGTTCTTCCTTCTTTAATGTGTACAACTCACAGCATGAAGAATGGTGAGCAGTTTAGTACACTTGGCTTCTAATTTAATAGTCAAAGGATTACCAAGGAGCTTTAAAAATACACATTCTTAGGCCCTAATTCTAGAAATTTTAATTTGACGGAGTTGGGGTGGTGCCTGGGTTGTGTATTTTGGCAAAATCCCTTCCAAGTGTGAAGGCTTGGAAACGGCTCGAATCCAGTTGAATTATCATATTGCTATGACTTCATCAAAATCCAACTTCACACAGTCCAGATCAAGATGGGGAAGGCAACCGAGCAGAGTTTATTCAGCCATGGACCTTGGCTGCCTGCAGGTGTTGATGTAGATAATGACTCCTCAGCTCACGCCCCATCTCCCGGAGCCCTGGGAATGTGTATTTTAACAAACCCCCAAGGGATTATCACCTTCCCTAGAGCTTAAGAACTACTGCACCAGTCCCTCAACTCTTTCCACTTCATAATAGTGTGTGGCCTCCTTCCTCTGTGGCCCCTCCTGGGACCCAGCTGTGTGTGTGGGAGGGTGGGGTGGTTGGTCCTTGAAGATGACAACTCTGCAGGCCTTGAACCACATGGACGTACCTGTACCCACACACTTCCCCTAAGAATCTCTGAAGTGGCTTTAGTTACAAAACAACTTAAATGAAGTTGTCAGCTTCATATTTTCAAAAAGGAACTGTGTGGCTGTTTCATTATCCTGGAGACTTCATGTTAATTCAATATGCTGCAATTCAGTTTTACCCATGGCAAATTACATCTCTCCCCAGGAACTGTGTAAGAAGGTAATGAGCCAATAATATGTTACAAAAAGAGAAGAGCAATAGATATGTTGGGAAGTGACAAGTGCAGTATATCTGCTACTTTTCTTGCTGTATAAAAAGTGCGTTTAGCCTTGTAAATATGGCTAAACTGGAACCACTTTGGTCAGGGTTTCCAGATTTCAAATGATGAGACACTTGCTTTATTTCTTACATGAAAAGGGCATTTGCCCTTCTTTAAAACTGGACCAAGAGGAGTTCCCATTGTGGCACAGTGGAAATGAATCCAACTAGTATCCATGAGGATGCAGGTTCGATCCCTGGCCTTGTTCAGTAGGTCGGGGATCCAGTGCTGCTGTGAGTTGTGGTGTAGGTCACAGATGAGGCTGGGATCCCATATTGCTGTGGCTGTGGTATAGACCATTAGCTACAGCTCTGACTAGACCCCTAGCCTGTGAACTTCCATATGCTGTGGGTGCGCCCCTAAAAAGATACATAAATAAATTGAAAAAAAAAAAAGGGCCAACCTTTAATTCATTTGGTCATTCCATGACATTAATTTTTTTTCTTTAAAAATTCTTTAAAATTGGGAGTTTCTGTCGTGGCGCATTGGTTAACGAATCCAATTAGGAACCATGAGGTTGTGGGTTCGATCCCTGGCCTTGCTCAGTGGGTTAACGATCTGGCGTTGCCGTGAGCTGTGGTGTACGTCGCAGACGCGGCTCGGATCCCGTGTTGCTGTGGCTGCGGCGTAGGCCAGTGGCTACCACTCTGATTAGACCCCTAGCCTGGGAACCTCCACATGCCACAGGTGCAGCCCTAAAATGACAAAAGGCAAAAAAACAAAACATAAAAAAAAAAAAAACTTTAAAATTGGAGTTGCTGTCGTGGTGCAGCAGAAATAAATCTGACTAGAAACCATGAGGTTGCGGGTTCAATCCCTAGCATCGCTCAGCAGGTTAAGGATCCGGCATTGCTGTGGTGTAGGTTACAGATGTGGCTCGGATCCCGAGTTGCTGTGGCTGTGGTGTAGGCCGGTAACAACAGCTCTGATTAGACCCCTGGCCTGGGAACTTCCATAAGCCGCAGATGAGGCCCTAAAAAAGACAAAAAAAAGTTTTTTTTTTTAAATTGAAGTATAGTTACTTTACAATGTTGTTAGTTCCAAGTGCTGTGGTTCCCTATGTTATACAGTAGGTCCTTGTTATTTATCTAACAATACAAGATATTGAGTATAGTTCTCTGTGTTATACAGTAGATCCTTGTTGTTTATCTAATTTATATACGGTGGTATGTATCTGTTAATCCCAAACTCCCAATTTATCTCCTTCTCCTCTGCCTCCGCTCCCCCACCCCCACTATCCCCTTTGGTAGTTACAAGTTTGTTTTCTATGTTTGTGAGTCTATATGTTTTGTACAGAACTTCATTTGTATCATTTGTCTGTTTTTGGTATCAGGGTGATGGTGGCTTCATAGAATGCACCTCAAAATATAAGATAACTGTTAATAGGCATAAAAGGAGAAATTGACAATAACACAGTAATAGTAGGGGGTCTTTAACACCCCACTTACATCAACGGACATATCATCGAGACAGAATATCAATAAGCAAACATAGGTTTTAAATAACACATTAGACCAAACTTAATTTAGAGCATTCCACCCAAAAGCAGCAGAATATACGTTCTTTTCAAGTACACATGAAACATTCTCCAGGACAGATCACATGCTGGGACACAAAGCAAGCCTCACAAGCCCTGGAGAACTTATGAAAACTGAAATCATCTCAAGCATCTTTTCTGACCACAACAATATGAAGCTAGAAATTAATTACAAGAAGAAAACTGCAAAAAACCACAAACGCGGAGGCTAAATACTATGCTACAAAACAACCAATGAAAGTACTTAGAGACAAATGAAAATGAAAACATGATGATCCAAAACCTATGGGAAACAGCAGAAGCAGTTCTAAGAGGGAAGTTCATAGCAACACAATCTTACTTCAGAGAACAAGAAAAAAATTTCAAACAACCCAATGTTACAACTAAAGCAACTAGAGAAATAAGAACAAACAAATCCCAAAGTTAGTAGGAGGAAAGAAATCAGAAGATCAAAGAAGACAAATGAAACAGAGATGATGAAAACAATACAAAATATCAATGAAACCAAAAGCTGGTTCTTTGAGAAGGTAAACGAAACTGATATACCTTTAGCCAGACTCTTCAAGGAAAAAAAGGAGAGGGCTCAAGTCAATAAAATTAGAAATGAAAAAGAAATCACAACCAACACAGAGAAATACAAAGGATCATGAGAGACTACTACAAGCAACTATGTGCCAATAAAATGGACAACCAAGAAGAAATGGTCAAATTCTTAGAAAGGTACATTCTCCCAAGACTGAGTCAGTAAGAAATAGAAAATATTAACAAACCAATTACCAGTACTGAAATTGAATCCGTAATTTAACACCCTCCCATGCGCCAAGCAAAAGTCCAGAACCACAGTCCTGGCTTCGCAGATGAATTCTACCAAATATTTAAAGACTTAACATCTATTCTTCTAAAACTATTTCATAGAATTGCAGAGGAAGAGACCCTTCCAAACTCATTCTATATATTCTTTTCATATTCTTTTCCACTATAGTTATTATAAAATAATGAATATAGTTCATTGTGCTATACAGTAGGTCATTTTTAAAATCTGTTTTATATATAGTAATGTATATGTGTTAATCCCAAATTCCAAACTTACTCGACCCCTTCCTTTTCCTTCGGTAACCATAAGATTGTTTTCTGAGTCTGTTTCTGTTTTGTACATAAGTTCACTTGTATCTTTCAGATTCCACAAGTAAGTGATTATCATATGATATTTGTTTCTGTCTGACTTACTTCCCTTAGTATGATAATCTCTAGGTCCATCCATGTTGCTGCAAATGCCATTATTTCACTTTTTTATGGCTGAGTACTATTCCATTGTGTATATATACCATACCACATCTTCTTTATCCATTCCTGTCAGTGAACACTTGGGTTGCTTCCATGTCTTGACTACTGTAAATAGTGCTGCAGTGACCACTGCAGTACATAGGACATGAATTTTAAAAAGGAAGACAGGACACACACACATATATGCATGACTCATCTTATAAAAAGAGAAGATGGGAGTTGCCCATCGTGGCTCAGAGGTAATGAATCCGACTAATATCCATGAGGATGAGGATAATCCCTGGCCTTGCTCACAGGGCTAAGGAACTGGCATTGTTGTGAGCTGTGGTGCAGGTTGCAGATGTGGCTGAGATCTGGCACTGCTGTGGCTGTGGTGCAGGCCAGCAGCTGCAGCTCTGATTCCACCCTTAGCCTGGGAACCTCTATATGCCGCACGAGCAATCCTAAAAAAAAAAAAAAAAAGAGAGAGAGAGAAGAGGCAACGGGGCATCTGAGAATCTGGGATGGTCTGAATCTGTCCAAATAACTCATCCTGACCTGTTGCTCAAACGAAACCATGAACCAAATGTGCTGCTAACATATTTACATTTTACATTCCTGAGCATGGTAAAACTTTATAGGAGAAGATTCTAGATAACCAGTCTCCAAAAAGGGCAGTAGTCACAACGGGTGCGACATTGTAGAAGAGGAACTAAATCTGCTTGTCAAACTTGCAAAGGGATAACCCCACAGGACAGGGAAGCTGAATGTTAGGAGTCAAAGCCCCAGTTGCCAGAGCTATGAGGGCCTGGGAAACTGTTCTGCAACCCATGAGGTCACCACCTTTTACGGAAAACATCTGCCAGCCACGTTCTGGGCTGCTAAGATCTGCTGGAGGAAATACTCAGTCACCTGCTAGGTATGACACAGAAGGACGGATTTTAGATAGACTGGGATGGTACTTTCACGAGGGGGAGAGCAGCAGTTAGTCACCTGTCAAATGGCTGTGCCAAAATCTGTGCAAAGGCTGAATGCTGGCTTGACACCAAGTGGGGAGGGGGAGCTGATTGGGTTTCCTGTGATTACTTGTACAGATAACAAACGAGCCTCTGGGTGACAGATATTGTGGAGGATAACGTTCAGCATTAGTCAATTCTGCCCAATACTGGCTCTACAGTTTAGGAGGGCTTCAGAAGATACTAATTCTAAAGGACCCAGTGGGGGGGGGGGTAGAAGTGAGGTAGGAATGATGAAGCTGGCAAAGAGGCTATCAAAGTGACTGCATTAAACAGAACTATTCACTTATAAAGAGATATTTAATAAGTACAAGGGCACACCAATACGTAAAGCACTGGGAAATGAACGGCTAGGCCTCCTAGCAGAAGGGACCTCAGAGGTCACTGTGAACCTCAAGCTGAATAAGTCTGAAAGGTTGATCTTGTTAACAGGGAGCTACCAAGATAACAATGAATGTTATCATCCTATTAGGCACAGCTAAAAGAGTGTCATGTCTAGATGTGGCATTTAAAAAGGATAAAAAAAAACAAAGCAGGAAACTTGAGAAGCCAAGTTTCCTGGAAGATACATGTTTGTTGAAGGAAAAGTAACTAAATAACTACACTAAGTGACAGAGAACTTAAAAAAGGAAATAACAGAAACCTTTTAGTCCTAAAAGGACATTTACAGTTTGTAATACATTTGATAACTTTTTTATTCTCAACAAATATATAAAAACAACTATTTAGTAAGTACTCTAGGTATTCTTAGATCACAGATAAGGGACAAGCTTGGTGAAATGACGGGACTGGCCAAAGGCCACATGTCAATAGTAGAACTGACACTTGAACTTGGATCTTAGGATCCAAATCTTTTTTCCCTATACTTCTCTCTTTGACGTGCCTGGAAGTGGAGGGCTGTTACTATATAATTATTTTCAGACTGCCTCTTGTTGGTATCTACAGATTCCATAACCTTAGAATTCAAAAACTTCAGTCTTTAGAAAAGATTTAGCTCAGAAAAAACATTTACTCTCTCTTAAATAGAGATGCGAGCTGCAGTTAGAAGAATTTCAGATAGGCAGATATGGGACAAAATTTTAAAGACGGTGGGGACTTAGGTACTGAGGTTACTCAGAAAGACTGGAATCTCTCTTCTTGAGGATATTCTTTCTTTTCTTTCAGCAACTGTATAAGTTTTCATCCTAGTAGCATAATAGGATGGTTTAAATACGACATGGAAGAGACACTCTGTCCTTGCAGAATTCCTGCTGGTCTCCTGATGTAATGGCATTTGGAGAATTTGGGCTTTCCTGTCGACTGGATGAATGCATTAGTTGCTTCACAGAACCAAGTAATGATAGACTTTTTGTTAGTGAGCTCTGCATTGAGCAATCTGACATTTTTAGCCCGACAGAGCTCTTATTTTCTCAGTGTTGAAGCCTCAACCACAGCGGTTCTGTTTTTCAGTCTTTGAGGTTAGCTGAACATCACCAAAGTTCTGGGTAAAATAGTCACCTACTTTCACAAGGTGGAAGATATGGATATGGGGCCAAGATAGCTTCAGCCAGATGAGCTGGAGTTTTGCAGTATAAAAAGCAAAATAAAATAGAACCCTGGATGTTCATGGCGTCCAGGACCACCAAGCAAAATTACCCATGAAAATGATTCATAGACACATGACAAGCAGAGCCGAGCACAGGCTGGTGAGAAGTCCAGGGAATGTTAGAAGCTTCACTGTAAAGTCTGAATTAGTTCATAAAACTGAGAAACTTAAGTTTCGCCCTAAGGAAAAAAATGTGGAAGAACGCAATTAATTGTTAGTAATTTAAAAAGATTCCAGGCAGAAGAAATTAAGAGAGAAACAGAAAAAGACCACGGAATACTTTCTAAACAAAGAAGGAAGGTACATTTTTCACCCAGGGTGCCAGAGGGCTGAGAACAAAATTTAAACTCACAAGCTTTAACCCACACACGGAGGCGCTCAAGCGTAGACAGTCCAGCATGCCAGAGGCATTCCTTTATGTTCCATGTAAACGGAATATAAGAAGTCCTTCTTTACTCCTGGCTCTCAAGAAACATACAGCTTTCTTGGCATCAAAAGTTCACTTATTAGGTCAACTAGAACAAGCACATTCATGAGATGGAACTGTGGGCAGGCATTTTCCTGGCCTTTAATCACCCCCTCTAGTGAATGTCAGACACTGACCAACGTACATCCAGATGCTGACTGATGTTTATATATAAGCCCTTAGAAAGTCTTTCCCTGCTATATTTTGCAGATTTATAAACCTCACATGGAAGAGACTTTACTGAAAACTCACGTCATTCAAGGATTTTCTGTACACTCTTATACATACACTTAGATACAAAAGCACTGAGCTCTGTGTAGTGAATATGGACACATGTATGCAATAAACTTTGAAATGTAGTTTTCTTTCTTTTTTTTTTTTCTTTTTGGTCTTTTTAGGGCCACACCCAGGATATATGGGAGTTCCCAGGCTAGGGGCCTACCCACAGCAACACCAGATCTGAGCTGTGTCTGCAAACTACACCGCAGCTCATGGCAATGCCGGATCCTTAACCCACTGAGTGAGGCCAGGGATTGAACCTGCATCTTCATGGATACTATTTGGGTTCGTTACTGCTGAGCCACGATGGGAAGTCCTGAAATGTAGTTTTCTAGAGGAGTCAGGAGTTGAGGATTTATGCAATTTTCAAACTGTTTTATTAGGAGGGGGTAAGTCATTAGACAAAAAGCAGGAACATGAAGGAAGAAGTTATTCCTATTTGTTCTCTGCAATGTACTGAGCACCCGGAGCTCTGTTATGCCCGCGGTGGCACACACTAAGCACTGGTGCTTAGGATGAACACTCTGGGTGAGAAATCCTCTTGTACTGGAGGGCAGTAAAAGTGTGAATGTGCTCACAGAAGTGGGCACTAATTGGCACCAGGCTCTGAGGAGGCCTCCAGGAAGCAACAAGCAGCAGCAGAAGGGCTGGTAACGACAGTGGGTGCAGAAGTCTGGACGCTCGAACAGGTCAGGTCAGGATGCTGCAGAAGTGATATGGGAGAGTAAGTGGGGCTTTTAGCTTTATGCTACGCAGTCTGAATCTGGTTCTGCCACCAGCAATGCCACTGGTCAGCAGGACTAGAGTTCTGTATACTAAGAAAGTCTTTGGTCACCACACAAACTGGCATCACCTACTTCCCAGGCTAGAACTCTAAGGAAAAAAAAATGAACCCAACTGGTAAGAGTATGTTAAAATTGGATATGTGTACATGTATAACTGAATCACTTTTTTGTACAGAAGAAATGATCACAACATCGTCAATCAACTATACTTCAACAAAGCTTTAAAAAAATGAAGAAACACTGGAACTATCTTCACCTCTCCCATGCTCACCACAAATCAATTTTTTGAGTGGTTTAAGACCTGAAAGTGAAACAGCTATCACCAAATAAATAAGTAAATTAAATATAAATAAAATCTCTCCCTGAACTTCCAAGCTTCATAGGAAAATACATATATATATATTCTGGGGAGTAACACTTTAGAGCAATTAATAGACTTTTTAATTGTAGAAAAGCATTTAGTGTATATGGCTCCTCAATGACATCGGAATATAAAAACCCTATGTAATTACCAACCTACATGAAGGCAGCTCTCATGGGGGGGTGGGGGGAAGAAAACCTGCACAATCATCAACAGGAGACTGGAGGACAGAGGGAGTAGGAACACAGCCCAGGCAGAAATACGCAGTGGAACTTAATCACTGTAATTTAGATTTTGTCACCAAGTCCCAGGTACAAGCTCTTTTATTCACTGTCAAGAGATCTCCACATTAATTGCTGTTCCTGTCTTCTGAGGACACAAACACTCTAATTTGCAGTGATTTTAGCTTCTCTAGCAATGTGTATTTGGTGGCTAAGTCCCCCTTTCCTCCAGGAAAGGAAGTCTGCTAAAGCTCTGATTATCCAGCTCTCTCTGCCAAGATCAACAGACTGAAGTCACAAAGCCTCCCTATTTACCAGAGTCGCGAACGAATGTGACTCAACCTATCAGTGGGTGGGAAGCCCTGCCATCCTCCCTAAACGGCCACATTCTTCCCTGGCAACTTTGGTTTTCAACAGAAGGGCTGTTTCTAAATGATGATTTAAATGATTTCTGCATGGTCAGTCGGAAGCAGAAAATGTGGACAATCCTCTGAGGCTCTCAGGCAGCCCCAGTCAGCACATTCAGATGATTCAAGGCCAGGTGGTGTCTTTTCAGAGGGACTTCGTAGATCCCTTGGGATTTGCTAAGATTTGTCAGATGGCCGAGCCCATGTTTGTGCTTTGGCTTCAGAGGCCCTTTTCAACTTGACTCCGTGGTGATGACATTCTAGACAAGATCTCTGTAACTTTCCTCTGCCATCAAATCAGACCAGAAATGTATTCCCAGGTGGGGTATCATTTCAAAAAAAGACATCCTCCTTTCAAAATGAAGAACTGAAAACCAAGATCGAAGAGTCAAGGTAAACCTAAAAACCCCAGAGGAACTATTCTGACCTGAAAACTGTTCTGAGTCAATGCACAGGCTACGCTTAATGAAGTAGTGGATAGGCCAGGAACACCAAGCCAGTGGCGTAACTCTGCATCAAGTGATTTCACGTCTATATTATATTATTACGGTATCTGAGACCCAGCTTTCCGTTCTACTTTTCCAAACATCTCCTTAATCCACTTGAATCAAACATTCTATTTTCTGAATCGTGGAAAGGAAACTGGATGCCTGGCACTTAAGAATCCTGAGATGACTTTCCTGGTTGCCCTTCTGCTTGGGGATCATGCAGTTTCCAGACCTGTTGCAATCACTTTTTATCATTGCAATGTGGTCGTGGTAAACAAAAGATAAAACTCAGGAAATGCTTCATATCGTCTGGCCAACCTGAAGCTGTAAAGGATGGGAAGCTTGAGAATCCTATCAGCACTGATACAGACAGCAGAAGGAGTGAATACCTAACTCATCAAATTAAACACATCCATATTAAGTCAAGGATGTCTTCTCTCATTATGATTATCTGGGGTTTACTGACAGATTATGTGATTATGTGCCTGGATTCCCATCTGAAAAGTAAAACTAAATTCAACTTTGGGAGCGAGGTTGGATGTCATCATGCAAGCCAATCAATGACTGACAACAGTAAAAGGTAAAAGGAGAAACCACCGTGGAGATCGACAGGCCCCAAAAGATGGTGATGGAATGCTTTTTCCCTAAAAGGAAGAATCTTGTCACAGGTTGGGCTGTAGGCTCAAATCTAAAAGAGGAAATGAAAAATAGTATTTATTTTGCTATCAGCATGATCTCCAAGGATACGAGAGAATGTGTACTTTTCTATTCTGAAAGGTAGATGGGCTGTGTCTAATTTTAGCCACACTTTCCTGTTGGACACCCCTCCACCTCACCCCCTAAAGCACTTCACTGTCAGGAGCCAATTACTGAAAACAAATGACTGTGCAAACACTGGATAAGTGATGTTTTCTGCTAGAGAGGCAGCTCAGAGGATGTGTTCAGTATCATACACGAAGCCATGTTAGTCTTGGAAAAGACCCCCTTTTCTTTAAAAATATGATCAGGATTTTCTTTTAATGTCTTCAAGAGACTGTCCCATTCTACATTCTCTGTCACTAGCTGGAAGCCATATTGCAAAATTCTTCTCTCATTCTGGTATGCAGTTAGGAATCTTTCCATAAAATCAAAGACAGCTACAAAGCACAAATCTGCAAACTTCTCTCACAGTTTAAAATGATGCATTAGGATCAGGAATAAAGGATTTGGGTGGTAAATAAAAGGCATTAAATATGTAAAAGCAACTGTCACCGCATGAAAATCCCCCTTCTTCATATACTCTTGAGCAAAGGGAGGTGGGATGAGGCTGGAAGCGCCACAGGCAAGGGCTAGTACCTTGTGTGGGAAGCAGCATCACTGATACTGAAAGTGCTGTTTTCCCTGGTCAGAGGGTTCGAGCCAGCCTGGCTCTTGGTGTGGAGGTCCAGGCTCAGGGAGGACTCCGTTTTCCGGTCCATGCCGTGGCTCTCTGACTCTAAAGTCCGATCTGCCAGGGAGATGACTTCACTGGAGCTGTGCCACAGGGGGGCCACCTTCTCCTTGCCTGGCCCCGAGCGTGGCGACGATGTGGCCGCCCCTAGGGAGGCCGTGCTGCCGTGGCTGGGGCCATAGGAGGTGGTGTCGATGCCACTGTCCGCGGAGGTGCCCTGCAGGTAGTTGTAGCCATTGAGCTCGGATTCGGCGCGGTCCCCGTCATACCACTTCTCATCGCTGTGGGCACTCGATGCGTTGCTGGAGAGGGTATTGCTGCTGGAGTGGCTCGAGTAGTGGCTGTCAGACTGCAAGGGAAGCAGGGTAAGCGCTTAAGTGCAGGCTCTGCCTCTTGAACCGGGAGAAAATCATGGGGAGTGACCCTGTGACATGCATCTAGTTTCAGGGTCCCCAAGGCACAAAAATACCCATGATGCCAAGACAAAGTTGGGCAGGAGGGACCTGGAAAAACCTATTCAGAAGATTCCCTGGCAGAGTGTGCTGGGAAATGTTTTTTTAGAATCCATTTTACATTACTTGGCTTATGTTCAAGTATCAATAGTACTGAAGTGATTTTAATCTGAAAAATAACCTAAACTGTCATTAAAGTCTTGAATATCCTAATCTTAAAACAGAATGTGATACTGCTAAAGGGCTTATAAATAGAAAAACCCTACTGATCAGAGTAAATAGAAGGCAGAATATAAGACTTTTTTCCTAAAGATATTTTTCTTTCCCCAATTAGCTTCTATTTAGGAAACAGTTTCATAAGGAGTGCTTAGAGGTAAAAATTTACACAGAAAAGTCAAGACAGTTCAATGGGGGAAAATAGTCTTTTTAACAAATGGTGTTGGAATAACTAGATATCCAAATGCAAAAAAGAATGAAGTTGGGTCCTTACCACATAAAAAAGAAATAAAAAGATCCAAGACCCAAGTGTTAGAGCTAAAACTATAAAACTCTTAGAATAAAAGAGGGTTACACCTTCATGATCGTGGATTATGAAATTGTCCCTGAGATATGACACCAAAGGCACAAAAATGAAAAGAAAAAAAATAAACTGGACTTCATCAAAGTTTAAAACTTCTGTGCTTCAAATAACCCAATAAAAAATGGGCATGAGACTTGAACAGTCATTTATCCAAAGAAGATGCACAAATGGCCAATAAACACATGAAAAGATGCTCAATATCATTAGTCGTTAGGGATATGCAAATCAAAACCACAAGGAAATAACATTTCACGCACAATAGGATGGCTATAATTAAAAAGACAGACAGGAGTTCTTTGGTGGCCTAGTAGGTTAAGGATCTAGCATTGTCACTGCTGTGGCTTGAATTCAATCCCTGGCTCAGGAATTTCTGCATGCCATGGGAGCAGCCAAAAAGAAGCAAAAAAAAGGAAAAAAGAAAAAAACGCATGAGTTCCTGCTGTGGCTCAGCAGGTTAAGGACCTGATGTTGTGTCTGTGAGAATGTGGGCTCAATCCCTGGCCTCACTCAGTGGGTTCAGGATCTGGCGTTGCCGCAAGTTGTGGTGCAGGTCACTGATGTGGCTCAGATCCCGTGTTGCTGTGGCTGTGGTATAGGGCAGTAGCTGCAGCTCTGATCTGACCCCCAGCCTGAGAACTTCCACATGCCTCAAGTGTAGCTGTTAAAAAAAAAAAAGGGGTGGAGGGTAGACAATAAGGATGGTGGGCATTGTTGGTAAGAATGTTAAACAGGGCAGCCACTGTGGGAACACAGCTGCAATTCAACTCAAGAGAAATGGAAACCTAGATTCACACAAAAACATGTATATGTATTTTATAGTAGCATTATTCACAACAGCCAAAACGTAGAGGACAACTCATGTGTCCATCAACTGATCAATGGATAAAAAAATGTTTATTCCACAGAATGCCTTATTATTCAGTCATAGAAAGACATGAAGTACGCATCCATGCTACCTCATGGATGAACCTTGAAAACATGCTAAGGCAAGGAAGCCAGACACAAAAGGTCACGTATTCCACGACTCTGTTCATCCACAGAGACAGGAAGTAGATTCGTGGTTATAGAGGACTTGGGGTATGATGAAAGAGTTGGGGTGATTCCCTAAGGATACGGAGTTCCTTTTCAGGGTGATGGAAGTGTTCTGGAATTAGGTGGTGGTGCTGGCTGCACAACTTCATGAATATACTAAACACCACCATATTATGATATGTGAATACATGGTATGTGAATCACATCTCAAAAAACTGTGGACAGAACCTTTGCTGCATGGTGGTTTAGTTGCTCAGAAAGAACATTTTATAGCTTACCCAAAAGATACAATTTCAAAAGATACCTGAATAAAATAATAAGTTAGAGGGAGGCTGGAAGTCCAGATGCTTGGTGGAGATGGAGAGTCAGGAGGAGAAGAGACGTGTTTCTTGTGGCTGAGGAAGGAGCATGCTCTTTTCCGGCTGCGGGGAGAGGCAGGAGGAGGGCAGTCCTGCCTCACTTCAAAGTAAGAGCTCTCCTTCCCCTGAAAAAGGGTCAGTCCCCACTACTTTGCAGGTGCTTCTCCAGTGTTTCTCAATAACAACTTTTGAGTAAGGCCATCATTTATTTTTGGGAGGGCAGAGCCTTTTCAGGGCTGGACCTGGGCTGTGGAATTTGCTAGCCCCGGGCCGCGTGTGGCTAGTCAGCATTCAGATGTGCTAAGAGTGTAAGGTTTGTGACAAATTTACATGGAACTATAACCCGAACCACGTCAGGAAGTTTGTGTTCTTGCCACATTTTTAAAAAGGAAGAAACAGGTGAAATTAGGATGTATTTTCTCTAATCCAGTCAATCCGAAATATTATTTGACCATGTAATCAATTTAAACATGTTAATGAAGGAGGGGATGACCCAGCACTGGCAAGTGCAGTTGTGACAGCATCACATTCTGTCAGCAAATCGCTCCCACAGCCTAGTGAGGGAGGCTTGCTCATGAGCGTGTGTGCTCTCTCTCTTTTTAAGCTTCCATATTTAATTTACCAAAGGAAAACTTGTATAAGCCCTCTCATTAAAGTTCTAAGTATCTTATAAATTGATGAATATTCAATAATTTCCTCATTCTATAGAATGACACAAATATAAATACACATTCTCATGAACAGACAGATCAAGGAAATCAACTGCATTTAAAAAGGGAGGAAACGATAGCCTCTTATTCCCAGTTCCACCTGTAAGGGATAAGGACTCGTGGAGAACTATGGTGAAAGGACAAAAATGTGTGCAGCCCTGGAAGAGATCAGAGAAGCAGGAGGGGAAGCTGTCAGGAACCTGTCTCCTTGACTGATGCTCCAACCATACATATATCATGCCTGTGCCTGTGTAAGGAAATAGAATCTATATCTAGCACATTTCTATTCCAAACATTAGGATTGTTTGTGATGGGATCAGATGGCCTTCCATCTGAGTCTGTGTGGACAGCAGGTGCATATCAATGAGGAATGCCATTTTATCTCAAAGCAAGCTTAAGGACACGGGCAGTAGAAATTCCAGGGCCATGGCAGTCATGCCCACCTTCTGTCAGGACGACTGCCTCTCTGAGCATGTGCAGGAAAGAGAGAGCAGATGCGTACCATTTTCACATTGCAAGGAAGGTACATCATTAGGTGTCTGACATTTTTATTATTTTAAAGTTAACTTACATGCCCTTGTTTGTTTGGAGACAAATGAACCACTGGATCCTGACGTATTAATCTCCCACTGGGGCTCTCTCGGAAAGCTGGCAGTACCTTTGATACTGCTGGGAGGTGGCACGTTGGCTCTGGAATACAGCACAGAACATTATGGTGCAGGCACTAGACAGATCCCAGCACATGTTGACAAATGAAGACGGCTTGCCACTGCACCTCTCAGTTCATTGGGCAGCAAACTCTGAGTTTCAGCAAGAAGCTTGTTGAGAGTTTACACAAGAGACAGCATGTCAAAAACTAAGTGGCTGATGGATAAAGCTTGCAGCTGGTGACAGTGTGTCACATCATACACATTAGCATAGCCAGGTATCACCAAACCAAAGGCCATGAACAATGCGGCAAAGTTAGGAATCAACTTCTGGCTTGGGGGGAAAAGTCTCGCATATATGGATTAAATTTATGAAATTCATTCATTGCAAAGTGTAGCTAACCTCGCTTGGTCTACATTACCTAGACAGGCATGGATGCAATCACGTGTTACTTACCATGACACTTTGGAAATATTTTACCTGTATATTCATGCTGCTCGAGGACAAAAGAATTGAAATCCTGAGGTCCTCTATAACTGTAAGCTAAGCACAACAGAAAAGACACACAGCAACTAGTTTACTTAAAACAATTGCTTCCTTTTGGACTCCGCTGGCGTTCAAGATGGGGTTCCAAAGGTGAAAGGTAAGTGATTTGGCTTCTTTAACATACCTAAAAGCTAACGGCAACGATTCTGCACTTCTGCAACATCCTTCCTAACACGTACATACAAGACTGGGTGGCATCCTCTTTGCCCCCGACTCTCAATCATGTCCAAAAGCAGAGAGGCAGAAAAACAAACCCCACTGAGATGAGTGAGCCAATTAAGCAAGCTAGGCTCTGCGTCTCCACTGGGCATCAGTTTATCACATGCTGATGGACAGAGACAGGTGGGCCTGGCTAACGAACACGAATCTGCTCAACATTTTCAATCAGTGACCAGAAGGTCATTGGAGAATTGCGTTCTTACAAATTGAGTGTAGGAAGGTCAGCCTTTTGTACACTCAATATAGTGTACTGAGGAATGAGAATATAGCAATTATTTTTCTTGATTTCTCCCCAGCGTGGCTTCTAACAGTGAAGCCCCAGATCTCTTCTGAAGTGTCAGTTAGAAAAAGGCTGGGTTATTCCCCTGGAATCCTGGAATACTAAAAATTATAAAAATTTATTTGAACATTTTATTTAAAGTCTTAGGTTTTGGATGAAGAAAGGCCACCATTTGGTTTCAAAAAAAAAAAAAACCTTCTCTGGAAGGTTCTAGGGGTTATCTTATTTTTTAAAGAAAAGGTATACTTCACTAAAGGATGAACCAATGTGTTAAAAAGATTGACCGGTATTAATTTCAGAGTCTTATCTATGAAATGTGGGATGCCACTAAGCTAAAGTGGATGCACAGGGAAAAAGACCAGAGGAAGGTTTATGTGAAAGAATGACTCTAGGTCTAGGATGAACCTTGTAATTACCCTTTCTAGTCCCAAGATGCCACTGCATTCCCCATATGACTTCACATGAGTGGGAAGTGTGACACTGAGAGTGCACAAAGGACTCGCTGGCAGCTTTGTTCAAAGCCTGCACCAGAAGCCAAAAAAAGCTGCTAAAGTCATGGTGAAGAAGGGATCCTTTTCACATGTGTCGTTACCATCTCAACAGGATCAAAACATATGGGATTAAAACATTCTGTCAAGAGGAGAACAGTGGATAGGAATATGCCCAGGTTTTCAGGGGGGTGGGGTGGGAATGACAGATGGCTTCAATAACAGTGATGGGACAAAGCCTATCTTCAGAAGCTAAGAATTATGTTTCTCTTTCTCAACTCCTGTCTCACCTAAATGCATCCCCACTCCCTTCTATGACCATAGGCTTTTTTTTTCTCTTTTCTGTTGACCTTCTCCCCTCCTTGAGCAGCTTGGAGCCCCAGCTTGGCCCCAGGCACAGAAACATGGGCACAGTTATTCAAACAGAACGAAACGATGCATTTGCAGAGAAGATAAAACGATGGGGTCTTTTTTCAGCCCTGAAATTTACTTCTCTTAATCCCACTTTGATGGGAAAGCTACTAGAGATAAGATAAAGGTAAAAATCCCTAACAGTTCAGATTCAAGTCCCTGATGTATCAACTGTGTATATACTAAATCCCTGGTGCTACCATGTTGAAACTTAATCTTGTTTCATGGCAAATGTTTATTCTATCAACTACTGTTTTGGTGGCACTGTACAAACGCACAGAGAGAAAGAGAAAGAAAGGACTAAATGCCAGAAGCCCAAATGAAGGCTCACTCAGGCAAATCTTTCCCTTCCAGCTGTTCCATCCTAAGACATTTCCTTAGCTGACAGCCTAATAGCAGAGTAGGGGGAAAAAGCATATAAAGGGAGGGAAAGATCCTAACCGAGCTACAGATGTGACTAAACAACAACTGTATCTCTTTCCCATTTTGTACATAGTTTTTAATTTTTAAAAACTCAACATTAAGAATACCAACTAATCTCCCAAGGCACTCACATTAGGCAAAAACAAACAAACAAGGCAGGAAGGAGATATTTCCAGCACACGTGACTTGGTACTCTGGTATTCTAACCTGAGGGCTGAAAATAATCCCCAAGTTCCTCTGTTTCTAAAGTCGGGGTCACTTAGAATTCCTTGACTTCTCTCAGGTCTTACTGCTGCTTTCAGTTACACATAAGCTAACTGAGACTTAATGCTCATTCCCATGTATGACCCAGGGCTGTACTGCAGGACAGGATGCTCTGAAGATGCCATCCAGAGGTAGCCAAAGTCACTTGGTATAAAAGCAACTTGATTTTTGTAGAAATTAGTTACTTACCCATCTGGTCGGCAATGCTATCCTCACTTCTTTGCCAGCTGGGTGTGGATTTCCCGCTGCCACCGATATCTGACTGGGTGTTCTGCCTGTCGATGGAGGCTGGGGACCTGCGGCTTATTCCAAACCTGTGGTGATTTCCCCAAACAAAGGCAGAGACAACATCAGGGACTTCACCCATAAGGGAAGGCAGTCCTGGGTGCAGTAAACTATAAACTCTGATGACAGGTACTCTGAGTTCGCCTTACATGTCTGCACTTGCGTACTCATCCTCATGCCTGTGGACACGGAGGCTGGAACTGTGTCTAAGTTATGGTCAGTATACGTCCCTCTGTTCAGAAAGGTATGTATGCTAGGTATATAAACTGGAAACAAGGGCAGGAGCCATCAGAACGAAGCTAAACTAAGACAGATACAGTAAGAAACCAAAATCTTCTGGCCCTCGTGAAGCTCAGACTGCCATTCACAGCCAAACGGAAAACGCCACCATCCTACAGTTCCATATGTGTCATCCAACTTGCTTATCCCAGGGGTTTCTCTTAACTCGGTAATCTGGTAAATCACTAAGCCACTCATTCTTGAAACATATATTATCTAAGCACTTATTCTAAGGCCTAAAAGACAAAGACTGCTATCATTTACATCACACAGGGACCATTTTCAAAATGTATACATTTTAAATCTCCTTTGGGAGAGCAATCTGAAAGGTAAACTGGTAAATGTAAAGGCAAATGTCTATTTCCAGAAAGAACATTTAGCTATTTAATGAGCTCATTTTAATTTTTCCTGTATAGAATAACAGTATAATACAATATAATCTTAACTAAAGCATATGCCTTGATTAGTAATATCAGCAAAGTAAATACTCACCAAGCCCACGAAAAAGGGCCAGAGTGTAAAATTCAAAGATTCATGTGGAAATTTACAGATTTGGTTACTAATGAACTTATGAGTAATCTATAGAACAAAACAGGGCCTGAATTGACAAACGCATATACAGGTGTCTTAATTAGTACAAACTGATAAATGAATGGGAGAAACTACCAAGTGCTGTGTTGGAAGATCTAGAGCCAAGTTCACTCCTCTTCCAAAATCACTCAAGTGCTGTCTTCATGCCTTTATTTGTAAAATGGCAACTCTATTATATGGATCCGGGGAGAAAAATCTACGTAAAAGCAATTGCAACGTAGTAAAAGCTATAAAATATTTTAGAAAAACTCCTATTAGAAAAATTCCCTTGTCACTTTCTGCACAGAAGACAGTTGTTTACAAACTCAAAAGTGTCACTAAACAAAGTTACCTCCATTATTAAAAACAAAAACCTTGATTTATGAAAAGTTCAGTGAAAATGCTCATTTAAAAAATATAGGATTCACTAAGTATGATCTTTGCCATTTTCTCCCTAAGTGGGGGCCCTTGTTTAGGTGAGAAGAGTGAATATATTCAAACTGGCCCTATGAGCCTATTCTTTATATTTTTAAGTTAATTACTGAGATACAGTTAATTTATAATGTGTTTATGATCCTATTCTTTTTTTTTTTTTTTTTTAAGGGGCGCACCTGTGGCATATGGCAATTCCCAGGCTAGGGGTTGAATTGGAACTGCAGCTGCTGGCCTATGCCATAGCCACAGCAACTGGGAATTCAAGCCACATCTGTTACCTACGCCTCAGCTTGCGGCAACACTGGATCCTTAACCCACTGGGCAAGGCCAGGGATTGAACCCACATCCTCATGGATACTAGTCGGGTTCTTAACCCCCTCTGAGCCACAATGAGAACTATTCTAAATGTGCACTAAATTAAGACCTTTTCAAAAAGGCACAGAGATAAAAGTAAGAAGTGGATTAGATTCTTGCTTTTACTTTTTGGTAGCAGTGGAAACTAAAGACAACTCTTTAAACCTCTAAATTTAAAGCCTAATGCCTTTTGGGCTGGCTCGTTTTAAATTACTAAATGAACACCATTCTTGTCCAATGAACTTTCAGTTTCAGTTCTTGCACACACACCCTCCTTTACTGTGTGCCCAGGCACCGAGGCTGTGAAGAACTCATCCTTGAGGAATCCGGACCAAACCTGTTCTAGGGTGTTCACTGCTAGCTTGTCAGGCTAAGGATCCGGTGTTGTCACTGCAGCAGTTCAGGTCAGTGCTGCGGTGTGGTTTGATTTCTGGCTCAGGAAATTCTGCATGTTGTGGGTGGGGCCAAATTTTAAAAAAGAAAAATCTAATTTTACATTGAGGCTCTCTCTGAAGGGCACTTATACTTCAGGAGCCAGGGTTCAGAGTTGAAGGTATTCTTAAGTAATCGCTTGGCTGACACATGAAACACATTCAGGGACCTATCTCGTGAGCCAGTCCACTGCTCTCCAGAGCAGGCTGACAGCTTGGAGATATCTTCCTCCTCAAGGGCTGGAAACTTCTCTCTAATTTTCATTTACTGATTTCAGTTGACTCACAATTTAACCCCTTGCCTAGGAGTGCTGGTAGAAAGCCACCGTGGCCTCCTTGCCTCCATGATGTTCACCTTCAAGCTGTATATCCTTGCTTACGTTTCTCATACCATGACCTCCAACTCCTCTTCTGCTCAGTCTGTCCCTGCCTCTGGACATGCCTTGCCTAGTCTGTGGCCCCAGTCTGGCAGGACAGATCCTGTCTTTTCAACAGTGTTGAGTTTTTGTTTTTAGGGCCACAGGTAGGGCATATGGAGGTTCCCCTGGTTAGGGGTTGAATTGGAGCTGCAACTGCCAATCTACACAGCAATGCCAGATCCTTAACCCACTGAGTGAGGCCAGGGAGCGAACCTGCGTCCTCATGGATACCAGTCGGGTTCGTTACCACTGAGCCACAACAGGAACTCCATCAGTGTTGCTTTTTAACTCTGTCATCCACACCTAAACTTGTGCAGGCGCCTTTTTCCCTAAACTCAAATAGAGCAGGCTGCATTAACCAGCCTGAGAAATGACGCCTCAAAGCTGACCTGGATGGTCTCACCATCCTGACGCCAGGGAGTGGGTGGCACCTGACACACATGAGCAGACACTGAGCCCACTGGCACACGGGGAGGGCAACAAGGAGGCAGATCACATGCAGGTGCTGTCTGTGTGTATGGACCTAGGGTTACTACCTCATGCTGTGGAGCTTTTTCAAGTTTAACATTCATGGGTTTGCAAGTGACTCTATATACTCCTGCTTCACTGTCACCATCACCTACTTATTTTCACTGGGCTAAGTTGTAGGCTAGATGTCACAGTTGTTCCCTTGGTAAGTGTTAAGTTTAGTACCAAACCTGGCCAATGAGCAACACATATGAACCAGACAGTAAACACCAATGCCTCTTGAATTGCAGATACAGACAAAAATTGCTCGGGATCTAAAGGAAAACACGTATCAACATCTTCTTGTAAAGGCTCACTGCAGATAAAAACCGTGTTATCCACTATAGTAAATAATCATCGGGTAACCTTAAAAGCAATGGGGGAAACCCCTGATACCACCTGTGGCAGGTTTAGTATTACACACCAAGTCAAATAACTACCACCTCATTAAACAAAATAACGTGGGAGGAACACTGGAGCCAACATTGGAACCATGTTTCTAATGTTAATATTCATCAAAAATTTACATTTAGAATTGCATTTGGTATACATTGAGAGTACATACCAAAATGTTGTTTTTAGCCCATTTATATTTTATTGCTATACTAATACTGAAGTTGCAGTTAATTCTTATATTTGAAGTCAAATCAGGCCATATAAAATCTATGAATTAAAATAATAGGGAGTTCCCACTGTGGCGCAGTGGAAACTAACCTGACCAGTATCCACGAGGATGCGGGTTTGATCCCTGGCCTAGCTCAGTGAGTCGGGGATCTGGCATTGCATGAGCTATGGTCGCAGATGCGGCTCGGATCCCGTGTTGCTCTGGCTGTGGTGTAGGCCGGCAGCTGCAGCCCCGATTTGACCCTTAGCCAGGGAACCTCCATATGCTGCAGGTGTGGCCCTAAAAAAGGGCTAAATAAATAAATTGGTTGGGCTTGTGGTGTGGGATAGTAATAACACTTACCTCATAAATCCTTTTGCAGGAGCTCATAAATAAGAGCTAAATATTTTTTCTAATTGTCACTGAAGTGATTAAAATAAGAAATGTGTATTTTGGATAGGCTACCAAGGGGGTCCCGGGGGAGATGGGGAGGTAGGGACGGAAGTGTATCTTACAGTGGATTTTACTACTTCTTTTCTGCTAACATGAACACTCAGCAAAAACATCAACAAAGTTATACTTAATAGCTGTAAAAACCAGCAAAATACTATAGGACTACAAAAATATCCATTTGAGGTGTTCTCATAAGCATAATTATTTTGTAACGTGGTAAAATCTCAAGAAGGTAAACAAATAGTGTATGTTTATTAAAAATAATTTGGGGAGTTCCCGTCGTGGTGCAGTGGTTAACGAATCCGACAAGGAACCATGAGGTTGCGGGTTCGATCCCTGCCCTTGCTCAGTGGGTTAACGATCTGGCGTTGCCGTGAGCTGTGGTGTAGGTTGCAGACGTGGCTCGGATCCTGCGTTGCTGTGGCTGCGGCGCAGGCCAGTGGCCACAGCTCCGATTAGACCCCTAGCCTGGGAACCTCCACATGCCGCGGGTGCGGCCATAAACCCGCGGCCATAAAATGACAAAAGGAAAAAAAAAAAAAAAAAATAATAATTTGGGAAAAACTTGGAATAGAAACATTAATTTTTTGGATTTCCCAGTGTGGCTCAGTGGTAATGAACCCGACTAGTATTCATGAGGACACAGATTCAATTCTCTGGCCTTGCTGAGTGGGTTAAGGATCCAGCATTGCTGCGAGCTGTGGTGTAGGCCAGCAGCTGCAGCTCTGATTCGACCCCTAGCCTGAGAACATCCACATGCTGCATGTGTGGCCCCAATAAGCAAAAAAAAAAGAAAGATCAATTTTTTTAAACACCCCATTGAATTTCAAATGGTTTCAAGTTTTTCATCAAGTTCGCCAGAGGTGCCCCTGCAGGAAGTCTGTGATGGTTTTTTTATTCTTCCACTGAGCAAAGCCGGCTTCTATGTGTCCTGTGATGTGTTGCTGCTAATTACTTTCCAGCCTCAGACATTCCAATTCTTTTCCCTCTCAGTAGCCTCCAAAATCATGTACAATGTAAGCTTTTCACTTTGTAAGTCTTGTCAGAAGCAGATAGTTATTTTTGGGTATTTAGTGTTTTCAAAAAGATGGGATTTAGAAACCCTCCCCCCCAAAAAAACAAACCCACAGGCTGAAATCACAGAAGATTCCTAAAGTGTGAGAAAAATCTTGTTAATGAGCTTTGGGTATGACAAGCACTTCCCTTGCATTCCAACCAGTGCAAGCAGTTTACGAGCGAGTTCACTCGGAGGAAATTTTAAGAAGTGGCAAAACCTGTTAACTAGACAATACCTATAAGTGGAGGAACGATGTCATTTGATTTCTTTGCCATAGAGTCCGCGAGAGACTAAGAATGATAAATTTCCTAAGAAGTGGTCTGAACTAGCCATGGAAACATTTCTTAATCTGGAGTATTAACCCTCTTTTCCCTTTCGCTCTTTTGTGAGCTGATCCAGGCTGGTGGGAGGGAAGTTACTTTACGTGTATGAACTAGAGGAGAGACAGCGATGCCGACCCAGCACACCTACCCTTCGGGCATGGACTTTTGCCTGTAAGTGCCCCCACCAGAGCCGGTCTCGCTGGATGAAGACAGATTGCTCGGGGAGTTGCGACACGGCTGGGATCTTGCTAAAGCCATGGAAGAGACCGTCACATAGATGTCCGAACCAGGAGACAGCCTAGGCGGGCAAACCAAAAACATAAAGTCAGTAATTCAAAGGCAAAATTTTTAAGGCAAAATCTCAAGGCAGCACAGGATGGATAATACCATGTAAATGCGACAAATGCAGCAACTTCATGGAGCTAGTGAAAACAAAGCCAGCTGGAAGACCACAAAAGAAACTTCCTCATAAAACTACTCCCTAAGGGGACAGCTGGAAAACGGCCTTGAAGGGGGTGGGGCGTCAAAATAGCAAGGGGAAAAAAAAAAAAAAAAAATGCATGTTTCCAAAAGCTGCCAGGATTCCAGGGCTGAACTGCTTATGCAATTTCATAGCGTGGCAGCTCAGAGCTAAACGAGCCCCAGTGACATTAACATGGCAATGAATTCCAATTTTCCCACTGGTTCTCCTAAAGTATATGGCCACAGTGAGACCAGGACATTCTTCGTATGCTTCCTCATCTTCCGATTTTATTACCCAAAGCCTGGGATGAATATTAAGATATTGCTACTTAGTATGCATAAATTTGGTTGACAGGAGCATCACCATATTAAAAACCTCCATGGAAACATGCCTACAGCTGCAGCTGCTGGATTTCCCTGGAATGTGAGTCTATGTCCTAACGCGGCAGAGGTGTACTCCACACAGCCCCCGATACATCTCTTTCTCAAATTATGGATCCTTCACCCTGGGGACTGGCTCTCGAGACAGTAATCAGAGCTCTGTAGTCAGAGCAGACATGATTCTTGCCCTCCGCCTCCTCTACTTTAACGGGCAATGGGGCAATTGCTGGGGTTTTAGTAAGTAGAGCTGAAGCCTAAGGCATCAACTAGTCTTGATAACAATGATATTTTATTCTGAAAGCAAATGGGGCACAGATCATTTGACTCTTAGAGCAGGGCATGTCACTGTCATTTCACAGCTTGAGGGAGTGGAACTGAGGTCATTTTTTCTAGAAGCCAGGCCTCCGGATTCTGAGTCTGTGCTAAAGCTGCTGCTGTGCTCTAGAGGAGGCTGGGATTTCTACGCAATGGGACAGTTTTCAAGGGGTCTGCAGGATCAGATGATTTTGCACATAAAGATCTCCTACACTGAGGCCAATGTTTTGAAGTCCTGGGACTGAACCTGATTCAGTGAAACACGGCAGTTTTCTACAGGGAACCTACATACCTTTTGAAGCAGGGCAGGGAGGGGTTTCAGGTACAGGAAGTTGACAAAAAGCATAACAGCAGCACACAGAGAAGCTTTTCCAACAGAAAAAGATAAGGACAGATAACAAAAAAGTGACCCTCTAAATCCATCTATGCCCAGGAGGCAGATCTGACCTGGGGGCTCCATCCCTCTCCTCAGTGACAAACCTGTCACCCTAGCTGCCTCCTAGACGTTACTCTTGAACATCTTCATGGGAAAGTCAAATCAAAACTCTTAAAAACAGCAATTTTCTTATTGTGGCTCAGCGGTAACGAACCTGACTAGTAACCATGAGGTCAAGAGTTCGATCCCTGGTCCCACTCAGTGAGTTAAGGATCAGGTGTTGCCATGAGCTGTGGTATAGGTGACACATGTGGCTCTGATCTGGCGTGGCTGTGGTGTAGGCCAGCAGCTGCAGCTCCAATTTGACCGCTAGCCTGGGAACTTTCATATGCCGTGCGTGCGGCCCTAAAAAGATTAAAAAAACCAAAAATACTCTTAAAAAAGAACAGGTTTTTCCCATTCTCCCACCTCACAATACCCCAAACTTGTCCCTCCCATATTTGTTATCTCAAGCTAAGCAGCTTAAAGCCATTTTCCCCCTTCCCTTTCTTCATCTTCCAAAGTCCAATTCTAATCGCGATCAACTATTTAGTGGTGTGTCAGGCATCCTGTGTTTTGAAAATACAAAGATAAAAAAGAAACTGATCTCCAACCTGCTGACTGTCCCTCAAGTTCCCCCATCTCCAGCCTGGATTAGTTTAATGGTGCTCTCAGCGGCCTTGCAGGCCCTGTCTACCCGCTGGCTCCAATACCCCTACCATCCCGTCATCTGGTGCTCACAGTCTGACCACAGCTTCCCTTTGCCTACAGGATTGAGGGCCAAGTCCTGTGTACCCTCTTCCAGGCCTTGGACCATTTCACCCAAGCCCATGCTCACCTCCATGCCCTGTGCCTGCCTCCACAGACCCTACACTCGTAGCGCACCCTGGGTCTCAGACTCTTCACTTACACCTTTACGCAGCATGCCCTCTCAGCCTGTCAGCCTGGGACATCTCCGTCCTTTCTTACTCACATAAAAGCCTCCCCCCCACCCTAGGTCTATTTCCAATTTCACATTTCCAAATTCATGGATTAATCAGAATCTTCTGGATTCCCACAAAAGCCACTTCTTTGCACCATTCCAATACATGCTATCAAATGTATTTATATTCTGTTTTACATGTGTCTGTCTCTCCAACTAGATGCTGCCCTTGAGGGGCAGCACTGGGTCTCATTTATCATTACATCTCTGGTTGCTCAACACACTTACTGAAGGAAGAAGGGCCCCGGTCAGTAGTGTAGAGAATGAAGAATAGTAGGTGGGCTCAGGGGTTCTTAGCCAGGGTGGGTTGAAATCTGCTGAAAATCAGTCACTAATAATAAAGTGGCAAAGTTTAAGAATAATTTACTAAAGACAATTCCAACAAAGTTAATACACTTTCTTTTTCTTTCTTTCCTTTTTTTTTTTGCTTTTTAGGGCTGTACCCACAACATATAGAGGTTCCCAGGCTAGGGGTCCAATCATAGCTACAGCTGCTGGCCTACACCACAGCCACTGCAACTCTGGATCCGAGCCGTGTCTGCGACCTACACCACATCTCATAGCAATGCTGGCTCCTTAACCCACTGAGCAAGGCCAGGGATCGAACCCGCAACCTCATGGTTCCTAGTCAGATTCGTTTCCGCTGTGCCACGAAGGGAACTCCAATATACTTTTTTAAAAGTGCAAAATAGGGATGATGGGGTATTTCACATGCCCCCTGTGAATATCGTCAATCCTCCATATAATGCTGAAAGAGCCTGCTGACCAGGCACTTTCTAGGCAGTGTGAAATGGGGCATATGAGGAGACTGTGGATGCTAGGGCCTTGGGCAGTGTGATAAGAGGCTAGGGAAAGAGGAAAAGTTCAGATTGCTGTTACCATCAGCAATCTTGTTATTGCTGCAGACTCAGAGAATCGTGGGCTAACTACAGAGGAGAAGGGTGGGGGGGGCAGCTTTGTCAGAGTCAGAAATTAGTTTGGTCTTGGAACACTAGTCCAAGCCTCCTTTGGGCAATGCGCTGTTTATCTGCCTTGGCTGAACCTTCAGGATCCTTAATCCACCACATCCAGACCAGGGATCAAACCCATGCCACAGCAACAACCAGAGTCACAACAGTAATCACACTGGATTCTTAACCCACTATTCCACAAGGGAAATCCGGGTAACGTGTTTTGATATAAGAAAGATCAAGACAATTATCTGCGTACCATAAAATGGATATCCCTTAATTCTTTTCCATTCCAACATTTCCCAAATGTCTCACCGTTTATTCAGGGTTAATGGGAAGGGGACCGGAGTGTGGGGAAGAACGGGAGGAGAGGGTTACAAAGAAGAAAGCTAGGTAAGGAGTAAGGAACAGCATGAATCCAAATGTAGCCAGACCACACTCCTTTTTGCCTTAAGAGTTTGGCTTTTAGACGCACCTTATATAGCTTCATTTTGCAGCTGCTTTTCTTTTCTTACTATGAAGAAGAGGCGGTGTTAGAGAAAGATGGAAAGAAAGGAGAAGGCAGCAGAATATGAACATGGTTGGGGCCAACGCAACATCTGGGGGCCTGATGATTTTTTTTAACCCTCTTTGGAGTAAACAAGTAATGCCAATGAATGCGATTCATGGTGAATGTTAAAATGTTTTTGCTTCTACGAGGAAGTGACAACATGATTCCATGGCAAGAGTCAAGACGTAACTTTGGTATTTATATTTAGAGCTGGCTTTTCTTATCCTGCTTTCCAAAACGTACGTTAAGCTAAAATATCTCATGCTAGTTCTCAACCTCAGCTCTTTTATTTGGCAAATGAATCAGAAAATTCTGCTTGGTTACTGGAGTTATCCCAAAGTGAAAAAATAGCATTTCCAGAAGGCCGGTATTCATTCTCAGGCCTTTCCTGCATTTATATAACTCAATAGTGGCTTTGTTTTCAGACTGTCCACGCACACAGAACACACATACAGCAACTGATGGAATGCCACCCAGATGTTTTTATGACTCTAGATGTATGTATGGTGGGCAAAAACATTTTCAGAATTACTTCTCATTCTGAGGACTTTATCTTTACAAATACTCTGAATCTGATATCACCTCACAAATATTATTTGAAAACAGACCTGGTTCAGGGAGTGAGAAGTACCCG
Source organism: Catagonus wagneri (assembly GCA_004024745.2). Lineage (NCBI taxonomy): Eukaryota > Metazoa > Chordata > Mammalia > Artiodactyla > Tayassuidae > Catagonus > Catagonus wagneri. The sequence continues at coordinate 4,705,528 of PVHT021183631.1, read as the reverse complement.
CCTGCTGGGCACTGGCAGTCCCCTACTGCCAGAGGCAGCCTGTGGCTGCTCACTGCCAAAAGCTGGGCTGATTGTTGTCCTGACACTTTGAAAAAAAAAAAAAAGCAATTCCCAAATGGGCTCAAGTGGGAAGCCGGCATGCTAGCCTCTTGAAGCTCTGACCCTCCCACCCATGCTACCTTAAGGGATCTCTCTCTTGAGGTCTCTATTTTCTCTCCGTCTTAAGGAGCCCGGGGCATCTGGATATTAGTGCCCAAGCAGTTTTAAGAGGACTAAGATTAATACATCTTTCACTTGCTGTGAGATCGTTCATCCTTTCTGCAGAATATTAGAAATAATCTTCTTTAGGAGTGCTATGGTCATGTCACAAAGGAAATGTCTAAAAACCTTTTGGCATTAATTTCAGTCAGTTCAATTCCCCACATTTTTTATCAATTTAGCTGAGAAATAACTAAACGTTTTTATAGTAACTGATATCAAATGTTCTCTAGGCCTGTTACTTCCTTCTGCAGAAATAAAACACCAGGGCTTTTGGACTGTACAAAGAATGCAGCAACTGAAAAAGTCATGTCCATCAGCCATACAGACAATACACCCATAGTCTGCAGGACGACACTCAAGGCCAGCCTACTATTTATATGCAGTGCACTTCATGGCAATGAAAACAAAGAGCTGAATGGGATGGCCACTTAGGAACAGACATGGTCCAAGATCAATAGCAGACCTTCATTCTTTCAGAGGCCTTCTCATGTTAGGATAAGAGAAAGAAGAGAACCGCAAAAAAAAAAAAAAAAAAAAATCCCAGATTTTTCTAATAAAATAACCCCTGCCCCCACCATACCCTTCCCATGAATTAACTCAGAGGACTACATCTACGCTGTTAACATTAATATACTCTTACTAAATCAATCTCTTGAGATGGTGACATCAATTTATGGACAAGCGACTCTCAGGATCAGAGTAACTGATGCAAATTTTTTTTTTTTCTGAGGAGTTATGTAAGGGTTTAATTATGCCTCTGTTTCCTGCTTTTTATTCAAAGTGACAGCATAGCTTGGAAGTGCCCAAGGAGATAAGGCCTTTGGTAACTCAAGTGCAGACAGTGGAATGATGGTAAGATCAGCTGAGAGGGTTTCAAATAGCAGCAATGACTGACAAATTAGATCTCTGAGTCCATAATTAAGCACAGCATTTTACCACAACTTGGCGATTAAAACGCTATTCACCCAGGGAAAGGATCCAGTTAGTCTGTCTTTAGCAATGCATATCAAGCAGTATTCTTCTAGAATTCTGCTAAAAAAAATTCTCTAAAATGATTCAAGGTAATGTCACTTGGGTGAAATATCCGAACTAGAGTTTGCACAAGTTGTGTTCAAAATCAAGTAGTCTACCACTCTGTCTTTTCATCTCTTTCTACTCTGTGAACCAGAGCCTCCCCTGACTTTCTAAGCATCCAGTTCCTAACAGCTCTTCACACTGGATCATGGGAAACCTGTTCTGATGAGCCTCCCGTGACAAGAGTAATTTACAGCAAGGAATAACTCTCTTCTTCAGTTAGGAAAATACAGCAATTCCTCACACTGAGATAATGAATCATCAACACCCAGCTGCTGGTTAGAGGTTCACCGTCTGATGCACATCATGGGTGCATCCCACCTAAGAAGAATTTTACACCTAAGGGTGACTCTATAGAACAGAACATAAAAATGGACTGCAGACAGGACCAGCTACATAAATTTGTGGGACTCAGTACAAAAGGAAAATTTGGGTCTCTTTGTTCAAACATTTTACAGATTTCAAGACAGTGACAATAGAGCCTTAAATGCAGTATGGACCCTTCTAAGCCTGGGGCCCTGTGCAGCTGCACAGGCTGCACACCTGGAGCTGGCCCTCACTGCAGTCCATGTGGCGGGGCCCTCTCAGTGTACAACACACATGCATTCGTCTGGCAAGTATTTCCTGAGCACCAATCCATGTATGGTGGTAGATTTCATTCTTGCAGCATGGTGGCTAAGATAGGGGCTCTGGAGTTTGATGGCCTTGATGCTAATCTCAGCTCCACCACTAGCACACCAACTATTTCATCTCTCAATCCCTGGGCATCCTTATCTGTAAAACGGGGTAACAGCAACCAACTGACCAGGCTGTTGGCTAGATTAACTGAGAAAACTCACACAAAGGACTGTGAACAGAGCTTGGCACGGAACACAAGCTCAAAACAGCTGCCTATAGCTTTTAAGTTAAAATGCAAGTAGAATGTAAGTGTCACAAGGGCAGTTCAAATTAAGTGTAAAGGGCTCAGGCAGGTTAGAAGTCAAATCTTACGGGAAAAATCAGGGGAAAGGAAGCTTTATAAAGACATGCATTTGAAATGGGTCTTGTAGGAAACCAAGGATTTTCACAGGAGTCAGGAGTTAGGACATAGGAACCTAAAGGTATGTGTGGCCACCATGATGAATGGCATTTTAGGCTGGAATGCTGGACATGTGTGGGAAACTGGGGGAGGCTGTGACAGGAAGGATGCATCTAGCAGGTAAGCTGAGGAGGTACAAACTTCACCTGTGAGGAAACAGGGATGCACAGAAGGTTCTGCAGCAAAGCAGTGGTGGCGTCAGAGCTGACCCTGCAATCCCCAGGACAGGAGGCAACGCCCAAATACTCTCCATTTTTTCTTTTCTTTTCCTTTTTTTTCCCCAAAGTGCAAGAGAACTAATGAAATGAATCTAAAATTAATGAAATTTCCATATAGATAAGAATTCATTAGCTCACACACAAACATTAGCTTCTTTGATTTTGACTGGTTCTACCTTCCACCAACATTCACAAAGACTTCATGAAAAGAACTCACAACCAAATTCTTTGGTGAGAAGCTAAGTGGTGTGGGAGATAAGCTAGGATTTTAAAGACTGAACAATACTAAACAAAATAAATTCATTCCATTCATTCATTCATTCCATTACACAAACAAAAATCAAGGGACATTGAAGCCAAAAAGAGGTGTGCCATGTTCTGCTTGGGCACGTGGCTGCTGTCATGCACCTTCCTCAAGAGGTCTCCAAGACAACTTCCCTAAAGTCAGAGAAAACACTGCACAACCCAAACTATTTCCCTTTCCCATGCAATTCTACCAGTATTCGTGCTCCTGGATTTCAGAGTCTGAGTTCTACAAGTCCAAATCATCTGCAAACCAGCTCTATCATTATTTACAGACACAGACTGCTGACCATGGCTCAGGGCTGCTCCACACCCTCATCTCTACAGCCTAACTTTTATTTCGTGCCATTGCCATTTGTTATTTTAAAAACGTAATGGGAAACTAGAAGAGTCAAACAGAAAACCACAGATTGGAAGACTCAAAGGCTATTTAATTAGGCTGGATTCTGATTCCCTCCAGGAGTGGGGACTGGTGGGGAGATAGTGAACTTGCTAGCAGAGCCGCAGAATATGAGTCAGCCATCTGCCCTGCCACCCCTCCTTGTGTATTTGTGCTTATCCCTTAAGATGAGCCTTAAAGAGGTGGGTCCAGAGAAAATGGTCAAGGGCCATCTTCATGCGGCCTGAAGCAGTGTCTAGCAAGCCCGCTGGTGTCCAGCTGAGAGCCCACTGGTCAGAGAACAAACACATCTTTCTGCTCACAGACACACACAAAGTTGGGTGAAGAGATGTATTCAACTCTGCTGACCACCTCTAAGGACACTCTGTCCATTTCATTATTTCACAGCAATTGTTCCTGCAGGTGAAAAGGAAACTAAACCTACTTTTCTCAGCAAGCATCTTTTCTTTCTTTTTTGGCTGCACCTATAGCATATGGAAATTCCTAAGCCAGGGACTAAATCTGAGTCAGAGTTACAACCTACGCCACAGCTGCAACAATGCTAGATCCTTAACCTGCTGTGTCACAGTAGGAACTCCACTGGCAAGCACTTTAACGACAGGCAGATCCCATACTACCACTCGGTCACCATACCGAAGGATTTCTGTGAGTGGAAGTAGATCTTAGATCAGACATTGTCCTGGGCTTGGAACAAAAGGCTTATGGGAAAATTTCACACTGGCGATGTGGGGGTGGGTCTAGGTAGCTGCTCTGTCTTCATTACCATTAATTCCCACATGTTTATAACATGTTGAGCAATCAACAAATCTTAAAGAAAAATGCCAGTGGTTTCGAATATAAGGCAGCAGGTTACACCTGAGAGTTATTTAAATTCCTGATGATACATGTGTCCATATAGCTGACGTGCCCTCATCAGGCAAAGGGACTAAGATCCCGGTTCCCTTCCCCATGAAGGGGGCCGCAGCAGGATACGTGTGAGATTTGGCTTCTGGGAAGGCCTTCCCCATGTGTGCTGTTTAAAGAAGCCCTAGGTCCCCGTGGCCCCTTGCAGATCCCTCCCGTAAGGTGTGACCGGGCCATAACCCTCTGGTGGTCTCCCAATGCTGAGCACCTTTGAAATGGGTAAGAAGGCCTGGTCCTGCCATTGGACACATACGGGAGAGCAGCTCTTAGTGGTGACATGCAGAACAACTTACCCACCTGCCACCTCACCGCTCTTCCCTGAACACAACTGCCTTTTAGGAGATCATCTTGCAGGTTTACTCTAATTCAGTGGATGGGTTTGCACTACTTCCTCTGACTTCCATAATGCACAGCGGGCCTCCTGAATTCCTCCTGTCTGTCTCACTGGAGTTAACCAGCACACTGTCACTGAAGACAGCAGATCCTGTAACTGTTAACACACTGCCCCCCCACAGGCATAGCCTAAACCAGGGTGAAGACGGATTCATCAGCCCAGGCTGGCCAGCTCTACCTGTATCCTTAAGTTCCCAATTGGAACTAGCTCCCTTTTACCCCCATGGAGTGTGGTTGGAGAGCAGCTGCAAAGTGACACCAAGGACAGACATCAACCACCTCTGTCTAAGCCACACTATGTGCCAGGCCTAAGAGCTCAGACTGAATACAGAGTAATTACAGTACATTAATCTTCACTGTGGATCTGAGAGGTCGGGCTAGTGGCTCACTGAATTCTTGGGGACAGTGAAGTGTAGAGGGATAAGGAACTTCCCATGGTCACATCATTTCCAAGGGGTAGGGCTAGGATGCAAATCAGGGTCCCTGGGCAGCAGAGCCTGCACTCCTGGCACCTCTCAGAGTTTCCCTGTTACACTAAAACAGAGGTGGTTCTGCAAGGAGGAAGCCCCTGGAACATTTCCCAGCACGAGTGCTGAGCAGCTGGTTTGAGGCCCAAGGAATGATTTAGCGATTCAAGAGCCTGAGCTGGCACCACGTGGGAGCACCCTGGTCTCATTCCCTGGGTCACTCTGGAGTTTGTAAAAGAAAGGGGACCGGGAGGTGTGCCAAGCTCAAGCCACTGTGCCCATTTCCTGAATGCTTAAACAGGAAAACATTTTTGTACCGTAATCTGAAAACAGGCACTTGCAAGTCATCTGAACTCTACTCCCAATAGGGATGTGGGAGCACGCTCGCCCCTTCGAAGAGCTGGGCGAAGGGGCTCTAAGAGGCTGGTGAGTTTAAGTCAAGTACAGCCCTATGCTTTTTCTACCTTATCTTGGCTGACAAATAAAATGTCATAATCCAGTTTCAACATAATTGAAACCAACTATAGGAAATCCAGTCAAGAAAACTCCTATTTCACTTGAGCTTTACCTACAATATACTTTTAAAATAGAAGTATTCTAAATTTAGCTAACAAAAATGAAAGAATTCCACTTAAATCTACGTTTCTATTCTACAGCTGTATCAGATTACAGAGTGTTTCGCTTTTACCTCTCATTTACTTATTTATTTCTTGAGGGCCACACCCACAGCACGCGAAGTTCCCAGGCTTTCATATCAGAGCTGCAGCTGCAGGCCTACACCACAGCCACAGCAACACCAGATCCAAGCTGCATGCACGACCTATGTCACAGCCTGCGGCAACACCAGATCCTTAACCCACTGAATGAGGCCAGGGATGGAACGCGTAGCCTCATGAATACTAGTCAGGTTCTTACCCCTCTGAGCCACGACAGGAACTCTACCTATCTTTTAATTTTATAAAAATAAGCTGATTTACTACCCAAGTGTCCATTGATGGATGAATGGATAAACACTATGTGGTATATACATACAATGGAATATCTTTCAGTCTTTTTAAAAAAGGAGGAAGGTTATAGACTTAATGGGTCCCCTCACCAAATTCATGTTGAAGCCCTAACCCCCAGTGACATGACATTGGGAAGAGGGAGGGCCTCTGGCAACTAAGTAGGTTAAGGTGAGGTTATGGGGGTGGAGCCCCCATGATGCGACTAGAGCCCTTAGAAGAAAGGGAGAAGACATCAGAGCTTCCTCTCTGCCACGTGCAGACACGGCAAGGTGCTTCCCACAGGCAGGAAGAGGTCCTCACCAAGACCCACACCTCTTGGAACCTTGATCTTGGAATTCCAGACTCCAGAACTATGAGAAGTAAATCCCCAGTGTTTAAGTTGCGGAGTCTATGGTGTTTTGTGACAGCAGCCTGAGCTAAGCAAGAAGGAAAACTGGACATATGCTACAACATGAATTAACCTTGAATACATTATGCCAAAGCGAAATAAACCAGTCACAAAAGGACAAATGGAGGATGATTCCACTTACATAAATTTCTCCTTATGTGAGATACTAAGAATAGTCAAAGCCATAGAGACAGAGAGGAGAAGGGTAAGAGGTAGAGGCTGGGGCTGGGGGGAGAGGGAGTTTTGTTTAATGGACACAGAGTTTCAGTTCTGGAGATGGGTGATGGTGATGGCTGCACAACAATGGAAATGTACATAATGTCACAGAACTGTGGTCCAAATGGTAAGTTTTAGGTCTTATGCTATCTTAATATAAGAATTTTTATGTTTATGTATATTTTACCACAACTTTAAAAAGTAAGAAAAAAATCTGATTTATTTTCTCCCAGATTGATCTACTTCTGTTCCCAGTGAAGTAAATTTTTTTGCTTACTGGTTTAATTACTAAATAAAGTTTTAAAAAATTCGCTGGGAGCCTATAAAAATGCCAGAATCAATGGGTGGTCCTTGAGATACGATGATGACTACCTTAAACTGGAAAAATGGAGACATAAGATGAAAATGAAGGGTAACAGATTCTGTGAAGGAAGCAGACAGTGATAAGAACACTCCCAGGAGGGGCAATGAAGGCAGAGATGGGAGGAGACATCCCAGGGCAGGTGAGGCTGGGCTTGGTGTTAAAATCCCAGCAGTTGGCAAGCGGCTGAAAGGAGGAGTAGAAGGCAGATCCAGCTGCAGAAGTAAAGGCATCAAGGAGACAGAAATCCTGGCAACAGAGTCACGCACAAGCCTAGAGCCTGGGAAAGACAAAGCCAAGTCTGCAAACCCACAGCAGGAGGCGGACTTGATACCAGAGGCTGTGGGAAGGCTACGGAAGAAGGCGTGGTCCCTGGAGCAGTTCCCATTAGGCTGTCCCATGCAGGATGCGGCAAGGAGGGGAGCCAGGGCCAGGCTGTTCTGGCCCGAAGAAACATTAGTGTGAAACGGAGAGAACCACAGGCAATGACGAGGAGGACACTTACAAATAAGGGACTACACAGAAATGTGGAGCTTGATAACCAAGTGGGTATGGAGATGGGGATGGGGGGGTGGGCAGAAGGTGAGTGTAAATCCTAGTTCTGCTCTGGCTACTCCCTCTGAATGCAGCGCCAAGGTGGGTAACTTGGGAGAGGGAGGAGGTGAAGGAGGGGCAGGAGTGTAGCTGAGGTCAGTGTGACTGGTGAGTCTGGGACACTCATGTGACATTCAGGTGCAGCTGTTCAGCAGGGAGATGGGCATACGAACAAGAAAAGTAAAAAAGAGATCAAGATAAAATGTGTACCATTCAGGAACTGTTCAAATACAGATGATAGCTGAGGTTACTAAAATAAAATATTCAGAGATATTGCACAGCAGGGGATTAAAAGAAAAAATGAGGAAGGAATCCTCATGGGACAGACAATATTTGGGGGTGATGAGATAAATGAGCTGACAAAAAAAAAAATCAGGGGAAAAGTTTCAGAAAATAAGGAACAGTAATTTGAAGGAGGAGGGAATGGCAAATGGTATCAGATACGCTGAAGACCACAACACCCAGTGGCTTTGGAAATACAGAGGTCAATCGGGATGTAGTGTGAGTGAGTTCCACGATTCAAGGCTTCTCAGGTCAAGTCAAACACTATGACCCAGGTAGGCATTATTGTCCCAATACTGCACAAGTCCCGAAACTCATAACCACAGCTAATATGCCAAAGGAAGAGCAAAGAGTAAACAGGTGATAGCTTTGCTTGAAAATAGAACATGACGCAGTGAAGATTGCTAACACAGAACCTGCTGGAAACAAATTTAGAAAACATCTCCTTAAAAATAAAGATTGAATAGGCACATGTCTACTATGCTCCCCGAGAGGAGAGAACCCTTTGCATTTGGTTCAACATTAGCCTCCAGGCAAAATCGTCATGCCCTGTATGGTGCAGGTGAGTCTGCAAAGAAGGGGGATTAGGGAGGCTGCAAGTGTAGCCGTAACGCTGCAAATGAAGCAACACTCTGCATTCAGCTGCTGAGAGCCAAGTGCAGCAGGGCATGGGGAATGGTGTGGCTTCCAGATAAAACGCAAAGTATCAACGGTTCAATAAATATTGACATTAAATATTTATATAAAGGCTGGCCATACTTCATTTACAATAGAGAGAAAAATTCTTTTATGTGACAATACGCTTATTATTTATGCAAAGCCCCTGAAATAATTAAACTCTTCTGAGCATATTAACCCAGATCAGGGTTTCATTACTGACACCACGTTATGACTAAACACAGTAACGTGTTAAGTTCAATGTACTATTGCAAGCTTTTTAAAATTTCAGTTCTACCTTGACATCCTAGATAAATTTGAAGCCAGAATAGCGACTGCACCATGTTGCCTATTTCTGTTAAATATTAATTCTGTTAATAAGAACTACCCCCACAAATACCATAAAATTCTATACTTAGAAGACCATCTAGAGTGCATAAAGTTCCTATATTTAAACCTAAGGGAATCAGACTTTATTCTATTTAGATGACAAATGGTTCATCAGTTTCTTTTAGCAATGTAGAGAAAACACAATTCTGCGAAATAATTCCTTTTAGAAATGTCATATACCAACACCTTTTATTATGTCATAAAAATTCTGACCTTGGTATTAAAGGATAAAGGATACTCTCTCTGTTCCATAAGTATTTTTAAAAATTGTTTCTAATGACCTTTAAGTCTGGGATCTGGTACACAATTCAAGAAAACCTATGCTTCTACAAGCAGTAAATTAGGTTTCTACCAGCAGTTTGTTTAGTTTTCCTCTAAAATGAACCATGCAGGATCCAGCCATGGTGAATGAAGTAGGCAGATCTGTGCAGCACAGGCAGAGTAGACTTGAGATGGCTTCTAACTTAAAGCTTAAATGCAGCTGCTTTCTCTAGGGTTAAACTCAACTTGCATAACCCAGGGGAGAAAAATAAAAGAATGAACCGACCATGTAGAGGCAATGCCACCGACACCTGAACAGCACGCATCCACTGCCATGGGGATTTTCTGAGTACATATACCGCTATGTTTACGATCTGTGGTTGGTTGAATCTGTGGATGTGGAGAGCCAACTCCACTTGGGCAATCACAGGGTTTGATATCTGTGGTGGGTTCTGGAACCAATCCTCTTTAGGTCTCACTATCAGGCCATGCCACTATTGGCTAGGCAAGATTCGAGGTATGGCAGACCCTGGCGTTTGTTTTGTCTATTTGCGATTCATCTGAAAGGTCCACATCGCACTCTCTGAATGGCCCAGCTACAGATGGAAATGGCACCCAGGGCAGGGCTGGTATGAAGCGGGCATCGAGAGGACAAGGTGTGCCAGCCAGGGGCCTCACTTCCACACCTGAGTAAGGTGGTGCGTTCTCAGTAAGACAATGCAGGTAATGCCTACATTTTTGTTTTCCTTTTCCAATTATATATTTTTTAATGATTTTTATTTTTTTCCATTATAGTTGGTTTACAGTGTTCTGTACAATTTTCTATTGTACAACAAAGTGACTTGTCACACATACATAATGCCTACTGTATGAATCCTGGTATTCATGGGGGATTCAGGAAGGACTCCTGATGTATGTCATGAATCTATTCCACATGCCCATATTCCGCAAACAGGACAATACAAGGTTTCTCAGATAGCACTTTCTATTTAAGACTCAAAGGTAAAACTTAAGTGAGACATACTGTTTTACTAAAAATTAGGAATGATGGGAGAAGACATCAAATTCTTAAATTTTCACAAAAGAAGAGTATCCATCTAATTACCACCACCTTCAAAAGGAGAGGAGCCAAATAACCTAGATATCCTGAAAATGCAGAGCTTAGATTTCATAAGCCCTCCATCCTAAGATCTGAAGTCCTAGCTCAGTGTCCTAAAGAATCCCTCAAAGTAAGAAGCTGTAGAGGGAAGTGAACAGAAGTTAAGTTTTTGGAAAATCACGGGCAGTTTCACTTCTGCCACCTTCATCACAGCCTGGAGAGCCACAGGGCCATCCTGACAGTCTTACCAGGAGAGAAGGCAGAGTCCCCTTCCCCTGGTGGAGTTACGATGAAGGGCAGCCCCAGGTACCCACAGAAAGAACCTCTAGATCTCAAAGATATTCATCTGGGAGCTCCCTTCATGGCTCGGTGGTAAACGAACCCGACTAGGACCCATGAGGATGTGGGTTTGATCCCTGGCCTCTCTCAGTGGGTTAAGGATCTGGCATTTCCATGAGCTGTGGTGTAGGTCACAGACACAGCTGGGATCCTGCACTGCTATGCTTGTGGCGTAGGCCAGTAGCTGTAGCTCCAGTTCAGCCTCTAGCCTGGGAACCTCCATATGCCACAGGTGTGGCCATGAAAAGAAAAAAAAAGCACACACACACACACACACAAAAGAAGCTCTAGATCTCAAAGATGTCCATCTGGAAAAAATGGAGTTGATGCATTCTCTAGCACTGAAAGTTGTCTGCATCATAACAGGATACTTAGCTATAAAAATATTTTCACTTTTGGAGGTCAGTATGTTCAGCAATAAGCTTTAGTTTCTGTTGTAGGGATTAAAATTTAATACGAAATCAGAATATATTCCGTTACTTTATTATATGGAATAGTGTATAGAGAAAATAACACAACAATTTCACTTGTAAAAGCCTGATGACTATCCTGGAGAGAAAGAAAACAGCATTGAGAGGAACAAAAGGTCCTTCTCTAAACAACGGTTTCCTAGGTTGATCTTTCAAAATGTGCGCCAAATCATGAATTCCAGTTAACACACACCTCAGAGAGAGCCAAGTTTGGAATGTGCAGAACAAAGAATTTATTCAGAGATCTCCTGGATGTTTTTCCTCCTCAAATATAATGAAAGCAAGAGGAGTCCAGATGGGAATGTAGCTACTTTGGGAGAGGAATCTTTTACTGAGATAAATAGCAAGGCTCTGTAAATAAATCTCCAGGATTACATGAGGAATTTTAGAAAGACAACTAGGCTTTTTTTTTTTGGGGGGGGGGGGTGTCTGTCTGTTTTTACTAAATTATTTCTCCACGTATCCTACTATTTCTGAAATAGTTAAGTGACAACATTTTATGTCTTTTAAGATATAAGGCATCAGAGTGTGGTTTTTAAAAGCTCCAGCTATCTGCTCCCAATTTGAACAAGTGACTCCTTAAGTATAGCTGGGACCCGCTTTCTTGGCGCCCTGTTCCTGCTGCTCAGATGAGTCAGGCTCACATTCTGGCTCCACAGAGACCTTCCTTCCCCGCACCGCAGCCCCTGGAACAGACACTTCTCCCTGCCAGCTCTGAAGGCTCCTGATTGCTCAAAGTGAGGGTGGGGCTGGGGGCACAAACCACGGGGGCAGAGTGACAGGGCCTGGACAGAAAGAAGTCAGCTTCTTCTAGCAGGTGACTAGCAGGTTACTGAGTTAAACCGTCTCCTTTGTTAGCCTAGGTGAAGCAGGGTAACAACATTTACAGTGCAACGATTCAAAATTACATAACAACTTGTAATCACATTTTAAAAGTATTTAATCTAGCTTAATTTCTGGCCTAGATTCTTAGTTCACAGTGGTGCACTTTAGAGTGGATTGAGACAACAGCTCTAGGGCACCCCTGTTAAGGAAGAGCTCACCAGTTATCACTTGAAAGGAATTCCACTCTTTCAATTTAACAACAAACTCTGTTACTTTCTGGGATCCCTCAACCCCTCTCCTTCTGCTTATTTTACTCAGGGCTGAGTGTATTGACATAGCCCATATTTTCTTCTACATTCAGAGTAGTGGAAGATATGTTTGTTTTCCTTTCTCACAATTCTTTATTAACAAAGTGACACAAACACAGACACTTAGCCAAAAACCTGCATTCTGTTGCTACAGTCATATCGTACATCCTCAAAAGACAAAGGTTGTCAAAGACGATGATATGGTCAATGTCACCTCAAAAAGTCTGTCAAGTTTTAGCTCTTCTGGCTACTAGGTGTGCACTGATGGTTTCTGTTGATCAAATCACATGGAAATGAAAGAGCAAAGCCCAAATGCCACTAAACAGAGCAGAATACTTTGCTGGACTACACCTTCATTTATCCTTATGGCTCTGCAACGCTACCATGCTTTGAAATCCACTAGTGCAGGCATCTCAGTTTTAACTTTTCATTTCTGGTAAAATACGGGGAGACCTAAAGCCAGTGCTTATGGGGCCTGGTGCTACTTAAATCCGGGGCAGAGATGGGGCAAACCTTGGAAGGCACACTCACCGCCTCTCCAGGGGGCGCCCGTCGCTGGAGATGCTTCGAGGAATGTTGGCAGCTCTTTCTGGAGGAGGCATCTTTCCGTCTCCTTTCCCGGCGTTCAGCCTCGAGGTCATGGGACTCTGCACCTGGGATGGGACTTGAGGTGAATGAGGCCCCTTGTTGGCATTCCTCTGCCATTTGTTATTGTTTCGAAAGGGAAACTTGAATTCGTAGGAAACCCCTTCGTTCATTTTGTACTCCATCACCGGCATGCGGTAGGTTTCAGAGCAACTCCTAGGGGGAGGGCACAGGGAGAAGAATCAATACTGCTTCTTCCTATTGCTGCAACCACACTGATTCAACAGTTACCATGGATCAAATACCTCAACCTTGGTTTCAAACCATCTTTTTATTTTCTTTTATTTTTTTGATTTTGTCATTTTAGGGCCGCATCTTCGGCATATGGAAGTTCCCAGGCCAGGGGTCAAATCAGCCTGTCCACGCCACAGCCACAGCCACAGCCACGCGAGATCTGAGCTGTGTCTGTGACCTACACCACAGCTCATGGCAATGCTGAATCCTCTAACCCACCAAGCGAGGCCGGGGATCGAACCTGTGTCCTCATGGATCCTAGTTGAGTTCAATGTCACTGAGCCACAACAGGAACTCCCAAACCATCTTTTAATCATTAAGTCCTGCAATTATTTTCCTTTCGAAAACCAAAATCTCAGGAAGTATCATACCAGCATTTCTTTTACTCAATCCCAAATACGGACTCTGAGATATGGAGTCTTGAAAAAAAACGAGACCCATGATTATGATGGGGCCTTGGAGAAAACAGTCAGCGTTAAATACACCCTTCCCTTATGATTAGGGAGCTAAAAAGGTGTACAGTTTTGGATTTGTTGGGATCCCGACAGTCAAAAATAAGTGGGGAGAAATCTTGAAATTCAAACTGAGAGCCAAATTTAGCTCAGGAGAGAAAAAAAAGCTAGTTATTGAAATTCTGCAATTATCAAATCACCAGGGAACAAAGCACAATCTGAAATCACGTCTTTTTTTCCCCTGAAAGCCAGAAAACTTCCAAAGCACAGCTGTTCCCAGGTAGGCCTGAGTGAAATTAATGGCAGGTACTAATGTCTTCCATCACTTTATCCTCTTTTTGTGCCAACCCCCAATCCCAAGGAAACGCAGAACCTCCCTTCCATTCCCTTTACCCAAACAACCAAGGAAGGTTCAATCAATTACTGACTTGATTGATAGGCAAATTACTGAAAAGAACCTATTCCCACTAAAGCATTAACTCAGACTGTGCATTTGAATTTCATCACTAAGTGAAAAAAATGACATTCTTTCTTAAAGGAATTTCAGATTGAGGAGGAGGTGGGAAGATCGGGAAAGGCGAGGTGAAGGGTGATCATGAAAACAGCGCTTTAAGTCCAGACGAGCGCTGTCCAACAGAAATGCAAGAGCCACAGACAGGAGTCATGCTTGTAATTCTTTTTTTTCTTTTTAGGGCCACACCTGCGGCATACGAAGTTCCTGGGCTAGGGGTCAAATTGGAGCTACCGCACCAGACTGAGCTGCATCTGCTACCTGAGCTGCAGCTTGTGGCAATGCCAGATCCTTAACCCACTAAGCGAGGCCAGGGATCCAACCCACATCCTCACAGACACTATGTGGGGCTCTTAACCCGCTGAGCCACAGCGGGAACTCCCATATATTTAATTTTTAAATGCAGCAACATTACGAAAGGAAGATGAAATATGTGACACTAACTTAATAATACATTTTACTTAATATATCCAAAATGCTTTCAACAGACCATCAACAAATAAATAAAAAATTAAGGAGACGTTTGACATTCTTGTAAATTTGCTGGGTTTTTTATCCTTAGAGCACATCTCATTTTGGACAAGCCATGTTACAATGGCTATGTAGCCACAAGTGACTAGCGGCTTCTGTACTGCAGAGTGTGAGTCCACGGGGCAACCAGCCGAAGGCCTGGTCTTGATTTGGGGAAGGGGCTTATGTTAATGGGAGAATGACCACAATGGAAAGGGCCACCCTTTCATGACCTCTGTCCGTGTACCTCAGGGTATGATTCCTGATACTGCAAATGGACCCCACCATGCGTCCTCTCCTATATCTCCAAGACAGTCACAGATTTTGAAAAGTGCTGCTTTCGGTGCATGTGCATTTGTTGGGGTCCTTGCTCTCCTCAGTCCTAGCCCAGGTCTCCAATGGGCACCTTCAACTGTAGTCTCCTTACCACTCCCTCTGACTCCCCAAAAGCCTAGGTCACCCTGACCCCATGCCCAAGACTCTGCTGTGCCCCTTTCATGCTTTGATGACAATGGCTTTCAAGTTTTTAAACCATAATCCTTCTGAAAGTATATTTTACACTGTGATACAGCCCACACACACACACACACACACACACACACACACACAACCCCTTCCTCTGACAGCTTGTCTTGCTATACTCTGTGTTAATCCATTTTACTAAAAAAAAAAAAAAAAAAAAAAATATGCATTGGGTACTACCTCCTAAACCGATTTCATGATCTACTTAAGAGTTATGATCTGCAGTCTGCAAAACACTGGATAGCCCACTGGATATTACTTTCAGCAGTTACTGACTTCTTATAAAATAAGAAGCTCTTTTCGCTGAAATGAGGGATTATCACCGAGGCTTTGAGAGAATTTCAAGCTTTGACTCAATATTTCTGACAAAAATATGTCATTGCCATACATTTTGGTTGTTAACACAGGTGTTCATGCAGTGTATCTGAAGTCTTTCATTTCTGATCAGACAATACCTAGACCTCTGGATCTAGAAATACAATGCAAGAATGTTGTAGCTTGCCAAAGGAATAGTGATAAAAATTTATGGAATTCCCGTCGTGGTGCAGCAGAAACAAAACCGACTAGGAAATGAGGTTGCAGGTTCAATCCCTGGCCTCGCTCAGTGGGTTAAGGATCTGGCGTTGCCATGAGCTGTGGTATAGGTTGCAGATGCGGCTCAGATCCTGCTTTGCTGTGGCTGTGGCGTAGGCCAGTAGTTGTAGCTCTGATTTGACCCCTAGCCTGGGAACCTCCATGTGCCGTGAGTGCGGCCCCAAGAAGCAAAAAAAGAAAAAAAACTTACAGTAAAGCATGAAAAATGTCTTTCCACCTCAGAATCAGGACTAGTTTTGTTTCCCCTCAGCAATGGTCTGTTTTAACTTGTAAACTCAAAGGATCACAGAATCTATGCCCCTTTCTCTTGGCTGCTAGGAACCAACACAGGTGCAGAACATGTACAGAACTTTATCCTACATTCTGGCATGAATCTAGCTGAGCCACAACAACTCTCTCAAACCTGGACATCATTATCCCTGTTTATTAGGACGGGAAATGGAGGCCTGGAGACATTAATTTGCTCAAGCCAAGAAGAACTGGCAAAGCTAGGATGTTGAACCCACAGGATAAGCCAACTTGTAGGTTAGTCTTATTTCAGTCACTAACTAAAGAATTCTACTCCCAATCCCCAAACTTCACTCTCAGTGACTATTACATTTCACTCGGGGCATAGCCTATGACAAAATGTGAAACGCAACAATTTCTAAAGAGCTATGGTCAACACGCATTACAACTTGGGCACTAAAAATGGCACCAGCAACAAGAAACCATAAGTTAATTGAAAAGCCACTCCATCTCTCTTTTTCAGCTTTTTTACTCTTTCTCCTTTAATATCTTATTACCCAATACCCTCCCCTCTTCCCTTAAGACACTGAGAAATGCAGACAGAAAACCAGCTAAATGATATGTTGAGCAGAACATTACAACACTGGATTCTTGAATCAGAAAATCTAGATATCTGAACAGCTATGTCCCTAATAAGCCATGTGACTCTAGCTTGGAAAAAAAAGTAACCTTTCTAAACCAAAGTTCTTCATCTAAAAAAATTAGAGACTAAAAAAATGATCTCTAATGGTCCTTCCAGCGCTAAAGCAGGATGCGCTTGACTCTGAAATACCTGTTTTTCAAAATAAGGAGGAAATTTTGCAAGTTGGTCCTTTTCGGTAACTTGTTTTTAGCTCTCCCTCTTGAACGGCCCTCGATCGCTTTCTTTAAAAATCACAGGCGGGTGACCCTCAACAGAATGAAAGCCTGCCACTCCCTTGCTATCTGGGTATCTCTCAACTTACCAAGAGAATGACAGCCCAGGAGTCAGAGGTCATAGGCTTTCACGCCTGGGGAAAGCCTTCTGGGGAAGTCCGCAAGTATGTCCAAACCTGCTTCTGCCAGGATTGCTTCCATCATGCTGTCATCTAGTTGGCCCTGTTCACTCTTTGGGCAGCTAGTAAACCTCTTTAACCCTCTTGCTCTCCATTGTTTCAGTGGAAATGAGGCTCTCATGAAGATTTTAAGCCCAGTACATAGTAGGGGCTCAGGGATTTTGCTTTACTTTCCCTGCCCCCTCTTCTCTTTAAAACACTTGACTTTGGGAGTTCCTACTGTGGAGCAGCAGAAACGAATCCGACTAGTAACCATGAGGTTGCGGGTTCGATCCCTGGCCTCGCTCAGTGGGTTAAGGATCTGGCATTGCTGTAGCTGTGGCATGGGCCGACAACTGTAGCTCCGATTCTACCCCTAGCCTGGGAACCTCCATATGCCCATGAGTGTGGCCGTAAAAAAAGGCAAAAAATAAAATAAAATAAAAAATAAAACATCGACTTTGGAAGCAACTCAGAGAGGGTCTGCTTATTTCCTGAGAACAGGGAAAAGAGCTCTTATTTCATACATGTTATTGAAGCCCCACTTTGTTGTTAAACTGGCCTTTTCATTTAAAAAAAAAAAGAAAAGCAAAACCACGCCTTTTCAAAACTGGTGACTCTTCTGTGTGAACATACGTGGGTGTTTAGAATTACACACGGTCCTCAAGCCAGTGCCTGTGACCTGTGACTGCTTGGATCCTGGTGACCCTGAGAAGCACGTGGCTGGGGGAGGAGGGCGGTGTGTTTCCAGGAGGCCTGCTCTTCCTGCTCTGGAGCTGCAGTCTCGGCTGACGGGGAGGAGAGTACTAGTCAAAGATCAGAGTAATTAGCTGCTAGGCAAACAGCCGTGGGAGTGCGAAGTGCAGAGGAGAGGAAGCAAGTGACAGAAGAGCATTATCTTATTTTGTTGAAAACTGTAGCAAGGTGTTAATGCTTCAACTGTTCCTTTGAAGTTGTTTCTAGAGGGAAGGGGAAAGAGGGCTTTGCATCCTCAAGAGGCATCAAGGACATCCTCTCAGACCTGTTGAGAGGTCACCGTGGCTTTCTGGGTGGAAACTCCAGTGAAAGGGGTAGAGTGTGCCTCCATAGGGTTGTGCAGGGCACCGATCCTTCAGCCTAGCCAACCATCCCAGGCCCTGCTGGGAGCAGGTTCCTAACGCCCCCCCATCCAGTCACTGCCAGCTCTGTGGCTAGGACAGCATGACAATGATGCCCGAAGCCGAGCTGGGAGATGAAGACAAAGACAGCCCATCCATGCAGGGCCGTGGGGGAGCTGGCCTGCCGCGATGTACAAGCATGGACCTTGGGCATCTACCCCAGCTCTGCACTCAGCATGGGATGATGCTGAGGCTTGAAATTGGCCAATGGGAAGATTTACACCATAGGAATCGGCAAATACTACAAATCAAGGTTCTTTCCCCAACAGAAAGCCAGGTTATCAGCATCTCCCTGCTTATGCTGGTCCATAAGGAAAGAATTTGTGTCCTAAGCATATGAAGTTAAGAGTTTGGATTCTGAAGTTATACCTAAATTTGTCAGAGGTTGGGAAGTTAACTAACTTTTTTCTGAGTCTCAGTTTGTTTTAATTAGGGACAATATTAATACTATGACCTCATAGGGTTGTTTTAAGGATTAAATGTGCTAATCCACGTAAAAGTGCTTTTTCTAGGGTTTGACACATGGTGGTAATCCTCAGAAAATATTAAGTTGTTTTGATCAATATACTACAGAAAACATATGTAGTCTAGCACTTTGCAACAGCAAACCATCTCCTATTACAGACCTACCAGGCCAGGGTGAGGCCTTTGGACCCATCATTTCTAGTAACTACTGTTAGGCCGGCAGGAACGGGTAGCGGCCCCCCAAATGGCAAACAGACCCCATGAGGAACAGACAAGCCTGCGCGGGAAGATAGGCCGCCAGCCCCACCTGCGCCAACGGACGATCGAAGCCACACCTACCCGGAAAGCCCCCAAACGCCTACCCCTGACCAATCACCTAGGGACACGGTGGTCCCTTGCTTAATTTGGCAAAGGCACTACCGGGATCCAGACCCGGAACCAACAAGGCTTAAAAACCCCCGCGCTCCCCAACCCGGGCGCGACTTCCCTGACTCCATGCCCGAGAGCCACGGAACCTCGCCCGGGAGCCAATTTCTCCAATAAATCCTGATCGCCGCCTTTTGCATGTATCCCCTGCTCGTTTCTTTCTCCCCTCTTTCCGTGCTAAACCAATTTCTTACAACTACCATTCAATTCGGTGTCAGTAATGTCGCCCATTCCATCCTATTCCCTCACATACTCACACACATTTGTTTCCCTCTTGCCCACATGAACTGGGGAGCCCAGAAACAAGGGCAAAGACCCCTGACAGACAGGATAGCATCACAAGATCCACAGGCTTCCCCTTGTGTGGATCAGTCCTTAGACCAGCACATGTAACTGTACTGTGTGTAAGTAAGTTTGGTCATCTTCTCCAGTGTCCAGCTGCCTGTGTAGAAGCAATTAAGTAGACAACATGTAGGAGAGGCCAAGGGATGGAAGCGAGACAGCAGGAGGATCACGGACCATTTGGAGGATATTATAAGGACCCAACTGCCTCTCTGATCACCCTAAGAGTCGTTCTTGAGGATTTCCTGTCGTGGCTAAGCAAAAACGAATCTGACTAGCATCCAGGAGGACACAGGCTTGATCCCTGGCCTTGCTCTGTGGGTTAAAGATCTAGCATGGCTGTGGCGTAGGCCAGAGGTTACAGCTCCGATTCAACCCCTAGCCTGGGAACCTCCATATGCCGCAGGTGTGGCCTTAAAATAGACAAAAATAAATAAGTAAATAAGAGTCATTCTTGAACTGGTGTTCAGCAAAATACTTAACATTAACACAGTGTGTTTGAAGAAACCAGAAAAGACCTGGTTAACTATGGCAGGCTATGTGTGTAAGGTAGTTTCAGAATATAACCTCCTTGTTCTCTAAATAACTAAAAAGTTCTGGATGTATATTTTGGTATTTTGTCTCCAGAAAATCCAGTCATCCAAAAGGGACCATTTCTTAAAACTATCAGACAAAGGGATGTCAACCCATTTTGAAATTGGCATTTGCCACATAATCTCTGGGCCATCTGGGAGGTGAGCAGTATGAAATGTGACCCCGAGCACAGTCTGGTCTGCAACACTTGGTTTGAAGTACATTGATATTGTCACGGCTGCCTACTTTTTAAAGGACACAACTAACCCATCAAAACTGTTTACACATTCCACCATCTGATGTTCATGGATCTGTGAGAGCTCAGGTGCAGGAATGGTCATGTTTTGGGGAAAAAAAATAGCATAAAGAATATTGTTTTGGCTTTAGAAAGCCTAAGAATTAATTGCCAAAGCTTAAGAGAAACTCTGGAAAAACAATGGGTTCAAAGCAAATTAACAGACTGACGAGAACTATCAAAAAATAGCATGTGCATGCCCAAAGGAGAAATGAAACAGTTGATTAAATTTGTTCCATCAAGAAACCTCCCCAGAGACAGAGAAATTAGATTTTCAACAGTGCTGCTGGCTTGGCAAGAGCTGGGAGGGGCGCGGAGCTCCTGGGCTTCCCTTTGGGAAAGTCCAGGAACCAAACTGCCCGAGCATCACAAGCAGGACCAGCTCATTTAAAGCCAACTTCTGACACATGCAGATGCAGTTAAGAAAAAGCTTGGTAAGTCACATTCAGCCCTTCAGGCCAAGATGCAGGGTCAAAACACGTCCTTTTGAGTTTTGGACAGCAATTGGATACACACGGGAGATTCAGAAGAGTAAGAACAGAACATAAAAAAGTGTGACAGTTTATCATGCTGAGTGTCTTTTTAACGTTAAATGTTCACTGCTTCTCAGCTACCAGCGCAAGATGTTTTAAGTGGATATTACCAGACATCTCTATTTGTCATGGCGATTTTCTATATCCGGAGATGTAAATCCTGGGAATGGTCCAAGTGAGTGATTCTTTCCAGCTGCTGCTGCCACTGGATAAAAGGGAGCTGTGTGCTGCGTCAGACTTTCCATGGAGGGAACTTGCAGCATCACATGTAATCTGGTGCTCTTCACAACCCCCTGCCCTGCGACCCAGTGAGAGACGCTCTCCACGGTCCACAAAGGGCCCTGGACTCTCACACCTACCTCCGCGGGGTGCAGTCATCATGTGGGGGGATAATGACCACCTTCACGGTGACGGATGTTCTCAGGAGATCGATCATCTGCTCGTGGCTCAGAGTGGCCACCGCCACCTTGCAGATCTCCACCAGCCGGCTGCCCTGCCTCAGTCCTGCCTGCCAGGCATAGCCGTAGGGCTCCACGTCTGCCACAATGCCTTCATAGTTGACATGGAAGCCAAGCTGTCCCAGCCCATTCCTTCGTAGAGTCATCTCCACCGATTCACAGCCTTTTGACACAAACTAGACAACGAAACAAAAGGGATCACAACTTAATGAACACAATAGGGTCTTAAGTGGTATACACGGAACTGGAAAAACATGGCAAGCAGGGTTCTTTCTGAATATCCTGCCGCCAGCTGAAGAGCACTCTGCTTATTTCCCCTTCACTAATCGCCATTCATTAGGCCAAAAAGAACGTACTTGTTGCACGCAAAGAACTCAATGGCTTCTCTGAAGTTATAAGGAAACCTCTAACAGAGACCTACAGGGAGCTGGCAGCAAAGAACCACTGTATTCTGCCACTCACTTGCCTTTAAAACATTCATTGCAGCAGATACTCAATCCAACAATTCTATTCAACAACTAAAGCAGATTGGCTGGGCAACATCATCCATCACCAAGGCAATGGGATCAGGTCACATGCAAATGAGTTTTTGATAAAAACACACAATAAATGTGTTTTCCCCCACTTGTTCTACTACTTTTCCTGCTGAAAAGTGATGGGAAACGAGCGTGACATAAACTCTGTGCTCCTTCCCATTGTTAAAGGAGTTTTCAGAGGAGCTAGTAAAAACAAGCCGGGCTTCTGTGACTTGGCTCCAGCCTGTATTAAAAGCTTTACGAAAGGGACATGCCCACAGGTAAGTGAAAGAAAAACACTGACCTGAAGCCTTTTGACAATTTCTTTGATCTCCTCATTGCTAAGGAAACTCTCCACTGAAACGCACTCGCCTCGCTCATAGAAGATTTTGAGGCTGGCGTCAGTTGAGGTCCACCCTATCACATCTCTGCAGGAACAGTTGAAAACCACGCTCTTGGTTTCCTGTTCAATGAGGACGATGAACTCATTGGAGACCCCAAGGAGGCAGTCTATCTCCATAGCCTTGTTGTAGTCTTTGGCCCGGACGGCCCACACAATGGCCCCCATGCTGCTGAGCTCAGCTCCAGGGTACGGCTTAGACTTTTCCTTCTTCTTGGAGGCCAGAGAGATGAACGGAAACTTGCCAGACGGGTCAATAGGGGTGTTGGTGACATTCTTTTCGGCCAGATCCTTCAGGTATTCCTGGCGGGTCCGGGTGGCCATGGCCCGGAACTTTTCCGACTTATGAGCAGCATTTTCTGCATTAATCACTTTGGCCAAAAGGAAGTCCCTGAACACGTTCGACTTAGGGAAAGTGACTCCTTTGGGGATGGGAGGGCCAAAGGAAGGCACATCTCTGGACCTGGTGACGGCCACACTAAGAGACAAAGATCATTGAGAGAAAGGTGTGTCAATACTTCTCACAGTGTCACAGCATGAGAATAACATACACTTTTCTCATAGACAAAGATGTCCTTCAGAAGGAAAATAACTGTCATTGTTATACAAGAAACAATACACATTTCTGCTTAACACGAACATGAACTTTTCCACTCAATCATACTTAGGATTTATAGAACAAAAGTTTTCCAAGTCAAAAACCCCATAAAGCTTAAAATAAAAACTTTCTTTTCATTAGCAGATAGTAAACCAACCATAACTTCATGGGGGGGAAAAAAAGATTTACTGTAACATTCTTCATGGAAGATAAAATTTTAAAAACCTAGTGATTATTTCCAAAGGTTGGGTGGGGGTGGGGGCAGGAGAACTGGTTACTATAACCACATAACCTTTCAGGACAAGCAGAGATTCTGCAAGTAACCAGATTTAAAAAGCATAATTTTAAAAACTGAAATTTGAGTAAGTAATAGAAAAAGATTACCATTTGGGGGGGGGTTATAGCAATAGCATTTTTAAAAATCACATTTTAGGAACTGTGGCTCAGCTGTAACGAATCCAGTCAGTATCCATAAGCATGTGGGTTGATGTGGGTTGGATCTCTGGCCTCGCTCACTGGTTAAGGATCTGGCGTTGCTGTGAGCTGTGGTGTAGGTCACAGACATGGCTCAGATCTGGTGCTGCTGTGGCTGGCAGCTGCAGCTCCAATTCAACTCTTAGCCTGGGAACTTCCATATGCCATGGGTGAGGCCTCCCCCACCAATCACATTTTAAAGCTGAGCTATTCTCTGGTCCAAATTCTCTACTTTTGGTACTGGATTCTGACAAATTTATTTGTAAGGAAAATATGTTCCTTTTCCCATTCCTTTAAGCAAGATTAGGAAAGCCTGTTCCAGTCATTTCTTCTGCATGTATACTGCTAAAATTGGGCCTAAGAAAAGGACCATAAAAGCATCTGTAAGAACTCATTACTTTTAATCTCCAAAGGAAAAAGATTAAGTTTTTCCTAAAACAGTAACAACAACAGCAACAGAAATTACACAGAAAAGGGGAGGTTGTGTGTTCTATGCCATGTTCCAAGATCTCACTCTAGGACCTCAGCAAAGTTTAAGGGGGCTGGAAATGATGATTTTAATAGATCAAACATCCCCTTTCAAATTATCTAATTATTTAAAAGTCAGTCAATTCCGCAACTGTACTAAGTATTAGTGGAACAATACAAAATCTGTTTCTCCTGAATTCTCGGAATGGAAAGAACATAATCAGAGTGTGTGCATCTTTCGAATTAAACTGAAGAGCTCTGTTACACTATTTTTTCTTTATTTCAAGGATTTGCTTGAAGATATTCAGTTTTGCTTTTCAAAAAATGATTGTTTCTTGTGAAAACATAATAAATAAATAAAAATCAGCTACCTCAGGATAAAAATTATATATTTTGTCAGAAGATGCCATCAGACAGCCTGTTTGTAAAAATGGCTTTTCACAGATTAAAAAAAAAAAAAAAAAAGACTGCCTAGTTCACTTCGTGACAAAGAAAGGTGGCAAGCAACATTCCGTTCTCTAACTGGAGATGAGAATTCACAGAAACCTTCATATTCATGATGGCCTAATTATATCAGTATTAGAAAGGCAATTTTTCTCATCTAATGTGAACTGTCTGGCTTGAATGCTGACAGCTGTATAATTTTAATGTGATCATGTTATTTTTTCTTCAGGTCAAATAGATGACGCTAAAACCCAGATTTGCTAGCTTTTCTAAAAGGAATCCCATAAGCATCCAAAAATATTTAATATCTTTCATTGCTAAATTGGCAATTTCTTCTGCTAATTTCACTTCCAATCATGTTTCTTTCTCAAGAAGCAGCTGCGATTTGATTTTAACTAAGGAGTGAAACATGCTAGCAGGAGGTGTCACTAGGAGCACCACCCAGCCACATGCCCCTTAACCACACTAGTTTTCCCCAGATCTATTTATTAACTAACAGAACTTGAGACGAACATATACTGAAAACCCACCAATAATTAGAAGCCTCTAGAATGAACTGTGAGGGAAAAAAGTGAATCCTGAACATACAATTATCAGTGATTCATCACGGTAGGGAGGCAAAAGATACGGACACTAAAATCAGCTTTGCACCATTAGAAATAGAATCCTTAACCGAAGATGATGAGGAAGATGATACCCTAGGAGCGCTCTTTTGAAATAAAGGGTTTTGTTTTGGGTAAATCTAACTTTCAAGGTTTTCTACAAGGTTAAAAGCTCATTAATTTAGATGCCACCAATGCTGAACTCTTGATAATAAGGCCTGCTGGAAGCTAAGTAGAAAGAGTATTTTCGCCTTCATAAGAAAAAAAGCCTTTCTAGAATTTCAGTGTGCTATATATAGATGCTTGAGATGTATTAATTATAAGAGGTTCTTGCTGTTTTAAAAAGCATATTCCCAAAGGCTTCTTGGCCACACTTATGTTCACCTTGTGTGCAATACTGTATCTCCTTAGAAAGAATACCCTCTTTAAAATTAGAGCCGTGACTTATTTACCTAACCTTGTTAAGGACTAGGATGTTCTACTCAAGAGGGTTATCTAGATGACAGACAGACAGAAGATCAGAGGCTCAAAGAGTTAAGGAACGTTAGCCCTGGAGAAGAACTTGAAGAACTCAGTGTTCCTCAAATTCTGCCAACAAAATCTTGAGTTTCATCTTAAAATTCCTCTTGATTTTGCATTCCACTGAAGAAAGCGTGCATTCATTTTAACACAAAAATGTGTTCTGTCCCCTAAGTGTTGGAGTACAACTGAGGGACCAGGAGGTGTTCTTTTTTACTCTTGTCACTTGACACATCCCTGGACCTCCATTTCTACAGCTGGTAAAAATTCTTCACTTCTCCAGGAAACAGAGAAGTAAAATGAGTTGCCCAGAGCTTGTTAAAGACAGCCAGGATCATAATCTGGTCTTCTGGAAGGCCAACAGTGTACTCTGTGACAAGACCACGCTTATTCCCTGAGGAAACATTTTTAAATCTCCCACTGGAGGTTCTTACAAAAGGGAACACCCACAGGAATCCCTCAGCCAAAGAGACCACCCTTAGGCTGTTTCTAGTAGATCTGGGCCTTGTGCCATCTGCTGGCACCAAAGACCTGGGATGAAGCAGCAAGTTGATACATGGAAATACTCCATTTTCAAGCTGATACATAGGAATGTTCCAGAAACATTTGAACAGAGGTCTCAATGAAAAACAGTAAGACAACTCGCATTTCTGAAGCACCATGGAAATAGCAATGAACAACTAAATCGAAAAGGAAGGGAACTTTGCATCAAAACAGTGTTAGTTCCCTCTTGAAGGTTAGATCAGACTGCCAGCTTGCGGAGCCTTCCAAGAAAGCAGACCTTGGCAGAGGACAGGAAAGATGAGTGTCAGAACAAATGTTTGCCCATCGGTCCCTCCCTGGGGGCTCTACTCACAGTCCCCATTCACCAGCACCTCCCATATGCCAGGCATTGTGCTGATTTGAAGACCTGGGGGGAGACATCACGGGCTCCAAGCCTGGTGGGGCTGCACCCAGTGGTTTGTGAACTTTCCAGGGAGGTGCAGGGTGCTCTTGGAAATCCCCAGGGAAGGTGCTTTATCCAGTCCTGGGAGGTCAGGAGGGCCTCCCAGAGAAAAGAGGAACAGGAGTTCATCAGATAATGGAGGGGCAGAGGTGTGTGTGTGAGAAGAGAAGAGGCATTCTTGCCTGGAGGGCAGCATGTGCAGAGGGGAAGGGCTGTAAGTAGCTCCACACAGCAGTGGGGTGGGGCTGGGGGTTGGGAGAGTTGCCAGGACACTAAGAGACAAGAGAGGCCTGATCTGAAGAACTCCAGGCCAAAGGCTATGCTGGGAAGTCTCAACTTTTCCCTAAATGGTTTTCGGCACAGAGTGACATATTCAGATTGCTGTCTTAGAAAGGTCAGCCACACTGGACAACAGGGATGCTGATTAATGATGACCTGGAATAGACTTTCCAAAAGAAGTTTTCACTACTTGACCCACTTTGATTTTTTTTCCCCTGAAACTTGTATATTTATTCCTTTTTATTCAAGAGAAGAAAAAACGGTCATGGACCTGTAGTATGCACGCACCATACCCCCTGCCTACACCAGATTCTTTACGTATAGGATTTTAAGTAGATGCCAAGCAACCTCCCACTGTGCAGTCGGGGAAATTTCAGATCTGAGAGGTTTCAATCTGGTCAGATTCCAAGTGCTTTTTGCACTACATCATACAAGCTCCTCTCAGCATTTATTACACTGTTACTGCTGAATATGGAAATCTTTCTGAGGGGAGTAATATTTATTTCTCTACCTTCCTAAACATGGTGACCAATCACAATTTAACACCTGTTTCGAAGACGGGTCATCCTTATAACCACTTATTATTACACTAGTTTTAAAATTAAGAATAACTTAAAATTTTATTATAGTTCCATCAATTTCTGCTGTACAAAGTGAGTCAAAGTTCTAATTTTCAATTGTTTGAGATACCCTAAGATTTTATAAGAGTCTGTCTGAACTGGATCGATAAGGCCCACCCATTACAATTAATCAATTTTACCTTAAATTTTTAAATTCTGTTAATGCCTCTCTACTTCTCTCACTTCACTCCTCTTTTATTTCCTGCAATTTATTTGTTGGAGAAACTGGGCTATTTGGTACATGGAGTTGTCCAGAGCCTGAATTTTGCTGAATACAGACATTTTCTCTGGACTCTTTTATTTCCTGCAAATTGGCCTCTCAAGAGGTTTGATCAGATTCACATTCAATTTTGGGGAGAGAGGATAAGGCTAATTCACAGACAGGTTTGTAGTCTTCCGTTATGAGACATGTGTATGTCTCTTTTTATATCTGCAGCCTTTGCTGATCAATGCCTAGATCCATTCGTTCATTAGTTTGCTTTTTTTTTCTCATTCGCTAGCTTAAAAAAAAACGGGGACAAAAATTTCTGCAGTGTATTTTTACAAAGTGAGGCCCTCAGGAGTGAGTGAAGTATATTTGGCTGTTTGCTCCCAAACCAGGCTACGCTTATTGAATTTGTACCTTTAACATGAACAGTCTTCCTGCATCCCCTTTATTCGTAAGCACTTATTGTTGCTTTCAGCGCATCCCTGCCACTAAACCGCTCATCTTTTTGATTTGCTGCTTCTCATCTGCTCTATCAATTGGAAAAATGAAACTCACTGTAATGATACAAATAAAATAATAGAGACCAGAAGGCCCGCTTATCGGGTACACACATAAGCTCTAGTACACAGACTTAGTGATTAATTTCTGAGTTCCTGGCTATGTCTATATTCAAGGCTACCTGGCTTTTCGAATCAGTTTGAATTAGTTAAGTTTTTCCTGTATAAACTTTCAAGTACCCAGGGAGATACAACACAATATTTCAGAGCCTCGTTTCCATATTCTGGATAGGGATTTTTTTTTTTTTTTTTGGTCTTTTGTCCTTTTAGAGTCACACCCGAGGCATATGGAGGTTCCCAGGCTAGGGGTCTAACAGGAGCTGCTGGCCTACGCCACAGCCACAGCAATGTGGGATCCGAGCCGCATCTGCGACCTACACCACAGCTCAGGGCAATGCAGGATCCTTAACCCACTGAGGAGGGCCAGGGATCAAACCTGCAACCTCATGGTTCCTAGTCGGATTCGTTTCTACTGCGCCACGACGGGAACTCCACACAGAGATTTTTTTTTTCTTTGTTCCCCTATTGTATCCTAGAGCCTAGAATAGTACCTAGGACATTCTGATAAAGAACTGGTTAAAAAAAAGAAGAAAATCTAAATTTGTGCTTGTATAAAAACTACCTTGCATGGTGACAATGGGTAAGTTTTCCTAAAACTGTTTTATACCATGTTATGTGATGGTCTAGCCTTCCAACAGCCTCCACTGCCTAGTAATCTTTCTGACAGCACAGCCTTCTTACTGTACTTTCCATCAATACCACTGGCCACCCTCGACTCCTAGAATTATTTCTCATTTTCCCACTGAATTCCACCATCTGTGCTTCAAACCGCACAGTGAATCCTATTTTCTCAGTTAAACATTCCTTGTATCTTTAGCCTGTACTGACCCCACAATT
The DNA here is from genome assembly GCA_004024745.2 of Catagonus wagneri. Lineage (NCBI taxonomy): Eukaryota > Metazoa > Chordata > Mammalia > Artiodactyla > Tayassuidae > Catagonus > Catagonus wagneri. The sequence continues at coordinate 4,676,689 of PVHT021183631.1, read as the reverse complement.
CTCTACACAGCAAGACACTCCTTTGAGGAAACAACTCTACACTCTTTAGGTACCAAGATGATGTCAGTAAGTAACTGTGAGTGTTCACAGAGGAGAAAGTTGGGAAAAGAGATTTTAAATGATGAAAAGCATCTGAATTATTCTAACTACATTACTTAGAGACAAAGTTAGATTTAAATAAACTTGGTTTAAACCAATGCATCTCTAAGCTTTCACACCAGAGTACATCTAGTGAAGGAGGCAGCTAAATTCACACATCTAGTAGTTTGGGGAAGGGCTTGGGTATGAGAAAACATCATAGGTATGAAAGTTGTTTGAAGACCCACATCTTATCTCAAAATTGATACAAATTTTTCACTCTACTTCATAATACTTTATGAGAAAATAAAGCTCTTTACACCCCTTGACTTTCTTGTTCTCTGAACTTGCTGACTTACTCCTGTAATTAAACTGCATTACACCTTGGATTAAAACATTGTACTTCTCACAACAAACCAATTATCAGTCTCTGTTGGCAGCTATATTAATACGCAAACAAATACCCAAAGTTAACAAAACCCAATCTTCCAAGTTTTAGGGATGGAAAGCTATGGCAAACTTCCCTATTTTGAAAAGATGGATTCCTATGAGGACATCTGATTAATGCTGGAATATCCTTGTGTATCTTCTTGGCACTATACCCCTGTCTACCCAGCATCACAGATTCTTATTCTCTTCAACACCAACGCCATCCAGAATTCTTGCAGAGGCCTCTGCAGGCAGATGCTTGAATTCTGATACCCATGAGACTAGGTCAATGAGGGACACTGAAACAATTCCACCAAATGCTTAACGAAGCACAGAAATGCCTCCAGGATCACAGTCAGAAATGGTAGAGTGAATTAAAGTCTGTCCCAAGCAAAGGTTTGGGTTTTTCAAATAATAATTAAAAAAAATTAAACCCCTCTCCCCTACTGATTATGACCATTCTCCTCTGCTTTGGCCAAGCCAAGAGCAAAATATAATTAGCAGTATGAGTAATTAGCTGGTGACCAGATGGCATGGATGAGGGACACCACCTGAGGAGGAGGTGCAAATGGAGACGGCAGGTGTCTAACCAACATGTCTGGGGACTGCCGATGCCATCAGGTTACATCACTGTGTAAATTCAGCTGTCCTTGGGCACAGTTTAGAGATAGATACAAAGAGTAAAAGACTTCGCACTGCCACTTTAGAGAGCAGAGCTAGAGGGGGCCTTCTGTGGGACCACCCGCCTGGACCCATCAAGCCAGTACTGGAAGCAGTACCTGTAACAGACGCTGTCTGTGCAGGGGTTGTGAACCCGGACAATGACGAAAACGTGTTGAAAGTGGGATCGGATGTTTTTCGGGCTGAATGGTTGTGCTCCAGGCTCTTGGAAAACAATTGTTACGATATCATTTCCAATGTGCCGCTTCCGTAGAAGCTAAAAGAAAACATAAGTGAAAGGCATAAGTGACAGTGCTGTTTTCCCTTTCCAACTCCCTTATGTAGCTTTATTTAAAACATTCATTATTAATTGGACATTATTAGAAGAGGTAATCTATAGAGTTATCATTAATATTTCAGCCTGTCTTATCATTTCCTCCAAAAAAGAATGTGGAAATGAAAATTCTGAAATTTGCATAAAATCTATAGCCCATTCAAACAGATCTAACAACCAACATCTAGCATATTACGCCAAGTCCCAGCATCTCCAAATCCTCAGTTTCCATAACAACAGTTTTGTTCCATTTTCATATAAGAAAGAAACTTGCCACTGGGAAGATTTTTTTAGAGATGAGAATGGCTGAAGTAATTACAACGCAATTTATGTTCTGATTTAATTAGCTTCATTTAAAGAGATGTGGCTAAGGTGTTTTCTGATAATACTTTTTTGTGCCTCAAGCTGGGAATGCAGACATTAATAATATTCCAGAATGTCGTAACAGTTTTAAAGCAGGTTAAATTTCAGGTTTAAATAGTTTCTGTAATTACAGTGAAAGCTGCTTAGGACCACCTTCTGTTTCAAATTAGATAGTGTTTTGGAAAGGTGGCTTTCAAATTCAGGCACTTCAAATCATCCTAGGTCACTGCCTCTCCAGAAGGGGGTTATTAGTTTAATTCAATCATGTGAAGAAAAACTGACCAGAATTGGCATTATTCATATTTATTACACAGAGACTCTTACCAGGAGGAAAACAACTAAACACGACATTTATATAAACTATCCATTAGACATAAGCTTGCATAAGTTAAAGTCACTGGAAATATTCTCCAATGACTAACTTTTACAGTTTTCATACCAGTAAAATCAACGATCTGGTATTGGCTGCCGGCTGGGAGAAGCAATAGCCTTTTAGATTAGGGTTGAGAATTGGGAGTTAGAACATTCAGGAAATGTACTTTTGCTTTAGGAATTTGAAAGCATCCAAAATTATTTTCTAATGAGGCTGTTTACTTCATTTCTAAACATGATACATTATCAGATGTTATAGAAATAAAGGCTGCTCTGGATTGACTGCTCTACAGAATACACCCATTATCCAGTATCAGCTCAGGATCTTCAACATACCAAACACAAATACAATCTGTCTGTGTATATGTCAGTCTTGCATAGATGATGTCATTGCCTTTTTGATGCAATGTTATTCTTCTTTAAAAATATGGATTGATGTGTAATGTTAATGTTTTACTAAAGTACCCAAATAGAAATAAATCTATTTATCCATCTCACATTATATACCAGATAGTACTTATAAACAAATTTCTACAGAAAACATTTTAAAAGACATGTTCTGTTTTTTTTTTCTAATCATAAGGCAATCTACATGGAAGAAATAAATTCTTTAGGTAGAGAATTAAAATTTCTTAAAATGGGAGTTCCCGTCGTGGCTCAGTGGTTAGTGAACCCGAATGGCACCCATGAGGACACGGGTTCGATCCCTGGCCTCACTCAGTGGGTTAAGGAAACGGTGTTGCCGTGAGCCGTGGTGTAGGTCACAGACGCGGCTTGGATCCCGCGTTGCTGAGGATGTGGTGTAGGCCAGCGGCTACAGCTCCAATTGTACCCCTAGCCTGGGAACCTACACATGCCGCCCTAAAAAAGAAAAAGAAAAGAAAAAAAAATTTCTTAAAATGTAGCAAAAGCAGCTACTCTTTCATCCCAATGAAGGACCATAATACTTCTGCCTTGACTGGATCCCCAAATTAAATAATTTAGAGAGTTGTCCATCTAAATGGCCAACTTACTCTGCTAAGCACTTCAACTCATTTAGTTGGAAATAAACTACTAAACTTTTTATTCCCCCTTCCCCACATGTTACATTTCTCTGCTGAGTAATTGGATAAAATAAGCCTTTACCTCCCTTTCAAAGATTATCTCTTAATCTAAAATTCTGTCTACTGTCTGGTCAGAGTAAGTTTAGTATATTTTTCCTAGCATGTTTTCTTCTCAGAGAAGTCTAGAACTTAGAAGTTGCATAATTCATAATTGGAATTTCTAATTTCTTAACAAATTGTCAACAAACTCCAGATCAGGGAATTTACCTTAAAATTTTATAGGTTTATTTCAGATTTATAGCCAATTCATTGTTTTGCTTCCTATTTCTTACCACTTTGGAAATCCTAAGAGGCGAAATTTTTGTTACTGAGATTTGTGATATAATCAAACCTAAAGTGATGACGTGTTAGGTTCGATCCATGTTTTGTTAATTCTGTGAAAGAGGATGTGATTCATTCCGCAGCTGGCCTGTGCTCTGTTGGTACAACAATTGACAATAACAAAATCTATGTCCATTTTCAGGTCAGAAGTAACACTGGACTGCTGTGTTTATAATAGCTATTGAAAGGAGAGTCTGTTAGTTCTCTGTTGGCTTTTTTTAAATGTCTGCACTTGCAGCATATGGAAGTTCCCAGGTCAGGGATTAAATCCAAGCCACAGCTGTGACCTGTGCTGCACTGCAGCAATGCCGGATCCTTTAACCCACTGCACCAGGCCAGGGATCAAATCTGTGCCTCCGTAGTGACCAGAGAAGCTACAGTCAGGTTCTTAACTCACTGAGCCATGGCGGGAACTCCCTCTTTGGTCCTTTTACATTTCAGCTTGGTATCATGTGTTTTGAAATATTTTTAAAAACAACTACTACCACATACTCTCTGAAACAATACTGTCAGTTTCCATTTTGCTCTGTACCAATCTGTCACTTCTTAGTTTCTACATTTTACCATCTCATTGACTACATTTTAGTAATTAGCATTGTGCTTTCAGATCTTTTCAAAGAAACTCTGTGCATGAGGTATACAAATGCAATTGTTATTTATGCTGTCTCCTGAAGAACAGAAGAAAAAAAATTTTCTGAGATCTCACTGACATTTATTTCGATTTTTCCCCAAGTCAGTATACGAAATCTCCTTTGAAATCTGAAATGAAACATCAGTACTTTCCTGCTTTGTACACTGGCCTCTTGAGATGAAACTTCACCCACTCATGTGTGTTCTTTGCAACCCTGCAGAGTCATTTAATCACCACGATTTCAACTTGTTCTTTTCAGATTTCGGGAAAATCTCAATCCCCATGGGTGAAAAGCAAATGATTAATTCACAAAGCCATCCAGCTGGCTGTTAACCTAGAATTTGTGTCTCTTCATTTGTTTTCAGCTAATTTGCTATTCCTTACTTCCACAAAGTACAAAGCTTCCTGCTGCTGTGACAGGTGCAACATTAAATTTTGGTTTAAGATTTTACAAACTTGCCACTTAGGCTGCTGGGGGAAATGAAACAAGGGCGAAAAACACAGATGACACAGGGATCTCTTACCTGTTGCTTGTTGTTAGGTGTGTATGGCAGCATGGTAGACACATGGAACATGATCTCATAGTCTTTGTATGTTGTGTACAGAGAATGGGTTCCAGTGGAGTCAGCTACAGTTTAAAAAAAAAAATGAGATTAATGTAAGAATAGGAAAAATAGTGCATTTAAGAGATATATATCAAAAAAACAAAAAAGAGAGAGAGAGAAATGGTTTAGGATGAAAAGATTCTAGACAAAATCTAGTATAGGAGTTCTTACCCACTGTACTCAATGCCTTCCAGCAATCTAGTCACGTCTAGGGATTCCTTTTCAGAATTACACTTGTAAATGCAAAAATATGTAAGATTTCAACAGAAATCAATAGCACTGGAAAATACTGCTATCAAAATAATTTAACAATGACATAATAAGGTTTATGTAACAAGTATTAGCAGTTTGTCTAATAACTATAATAATTTTGAAGCAGTGATATGCCAAGGCAATATCTTGAGATATCTCCAACAACAAACAATACGACATGAAAATGCCTGTGCTTTCTGTTGGCACTGGCGATAAAATCACAGGGAGAGTTTACACTCCTGTGTTGGTGACCTACATTCATAAATAAAAGCAATGCTAAATTTCAGTTAGGGGTCAGTGAAAATAAATGTAAAATGATCTCCCATTCAAGTTCACAGACTCCTGAATTCTGTCCACAGACATTAAGTTCAGAACATCTTTTCCAATACTTCTGACTCAAGCAAGCAAACCATTTTGTTCTTAAAAAATAGATGGAAATTTCACATGATTTTGACACTGAATAACAAAGGTATTATAGCAATGCCCAACAGTTTAAGGCTGAGTATGTCCTGCTTTCACCTTGAGGAAAAAAAAACAACTTCAATCCCCTAAATCATTAAACAAATCAACGTGCCCATAAATACCTGGAAACCAAAGAGAATTATTAACTGTCCAGTTGAAAGGGAATATCTATCTACCTATCTATATTTATTTATTTATTTATTTATGCTTTTTAGAGTCAAACCCATGGCATATGGAGGTTCCCAGGCTAGGGGTCGAATCAGAGCTGTAGCTGTGGCCTATGCTACAGCCATGCCAGATCCGAGCTGTGTCTGCGACCTACACCACAGCTCATGGCAACACCGGATCCTTAACCCAGTGAGCCAGGCGAGGAATCGAACCTGCGTCCTCCTGGATACTAGTCAAGATTCATTTCCACTGAGCCAGGACAGGAACTCCAAAAGGGAATATCTTTAGATTGGAAAGATCTGGACTCACAGGTGGCAAAATAAACAGAAGTGCATTCATTCTAAGTAAACTCAGTCCTCCATCAATGATACAGATGAAGAGCAAACACTTCATTGCATCTTAGAAAAAAATGCAAGACAAAGCCCCTGGCATATACCAAAAGGCAGTAGTTCTCAAACTTGAGTGTCCCTGGTGTGCCAGCTTAAAAGGCAGGCTCCCACCCCCCACCCAGAACTACTGCTCCGTAGGTTTAAGGCGGGGCAGAGGAATCTATTTTAATAAACACCCTCAGGGGACTCTAATGCAGTAGCTGCACTGCCCTTGGGCGCTGCTCCAAGAATAAACCACAAGAGTGGTCTGCAGAGACTTGTTAGGATGTTCTAGAGCCCTGAGTTTCAATCTTGAGCTTTTAGAAGGACCTTAACTTTGAAGAGGACATAAGATGCAAAGAGTTTTAAAAACAAGCTAAATGTAGAATAAAGCAAAGACTACTTTTCAAAAATTGATACCAACAAATACCTCAAGAAAAATGTCTCTTAAACCACACAAAACTAAAAACTACTACAATAAATAACTGACCTACCTAAAACAGGTCTTGAGAATGAAGAAGGTATCTATTGTTAAGGACTCTTGCTATAAAAACCTCTAGAACAGATTCGCACATTTTACAACTTTAAAGTCAATGTATCCGCTGTGACAAGTGCTTATGTGTTTCACGTCAATTTTAAGTAAAATTAATGAACTAGAAGAAAAAATATCATCCAGTGTTCATTGATTACGTTTTGTTTTAGATGTCTAATTCTAAAAGGATTACTGCCAGGAAGTAAGGCAACCCTAAAGATAATTAGTTTCTATTTCTCGTTCTTTCTTCCACATGTCTCACTTCATATAACAGAAGCTGCACGACCACCCTTTTTTCTGGGGCTCTTTGGAAACCCCAGCTTTGCTGATAATTTTAAACAGTTTGGAAATAGTTTCAAAAGTTGTAGAGATAAAACTAGGGCTAAGACGACAAAATTTTCTTTTCTGAGAAGAATTCCCAAATCCTGAAATTACTGGGGTACATAATAGAATTACTAAACTTTACCAGAGAGAATGGAAAATGAATGTTTATTATACCTCTAAAGAATAAAGCAGCTAACATGATTATTCTATTTTTAGTGACCCCAAAGCCCTGAAACCATGAAAGATTTAACAGAATGAAAATCAGCAAGATGCCATTAGGAAAATGACAAAAATCCTTTGTCTCTGGTTGAAAAGAATATATAGTGAGTGATTTCTAAATGGAAAATATACTTATAAAAGAGGGGTGAAAAGAAGATAATGCTCCTTCCTATTTTATGGAACTATAAAAGTTAAAAAATAAATTCAGGCATTTTATGGGTCATCTTGATAATCACGTGATTTGCCTACAAATTATACTCCCAGAGAGTGACACGTATCTACTAATAAGGTCAACCCTCTATACTAAGTCATAGAAATTAAAATTTCTAATATTCAAATGAGATGATAAGAAGACCCTGAGTAATTGAGGAATGATAAGAATATTCTTCTCAGCTACTTTGAAAAGGTATAGATAAGTGATAATATCCTACATTAGGTATTTCTATTTGAAGATGGTATGAGTAGGTTAATAAGTTTGTAGAAGCAGTTTCAGATACAGTCAATGTCAGATTCACCCTTGACTTCCCTTGGCTCAAGTCTTTTGCTTCATGGGAGAATAAAACTTGGATGATAAAGGTGAATGTGTAGGAATCGGAATCAGAGAAAGTAATTAAATTTTTATATAATCACCTCCTGGTCACAAACAGATATGTTTGAGTTTGGGAAAGCTAGATAAAGGAAAACAAGCCTAAGCAATCTGATTTTTTGGAAAGTTCCCAGTTTCTAAATATTTAGGAATACAAGGAGAAAAGGAATCTCATAAACTGAATGCATGTCGATGAATACAAGGAGAAAAACAATCTCATAAACTAAATGCATGTCGACTAACAAAGAATGAAGAGACTGAAGCTCAGTTTATGAATGTCCTCACCGCTACAGAACACATCAAAAAATGCTAGATGAAAGCACAGGGTGTGGATCTGATTCTTAACTGTAGTTTGAAATATAAAAGTCAGCTGCCTGTTGGGGACCATCCATTTAAGACCCCAGATTGCCTCTCTAATGCAAGGTCAGGGTCTGGGGATGCAAAACTCAAAGCTCAAAAGCACAGCTGGTGATAAGTACTTGACCCCAGGAACACTGGCATGTGTTCCAGATGAGCAAGCCTTTGCCCTTGTAGTACTATTTCACCTACTTGGCAGTGAAGCATTTGGGGAAAGTCAAGAATTCCACCTGCTCTGGCCCCTACTCTATTCACTCACATTTTTTCCATGTATCGTAAACCATGTCAGGAAATACGTTACTTAACTTCACAAGGAGAATCTGTAGGACTGCCCTTTGCCACGACAGACGACTTCATACTGTGTCTGTTCAAGTAACGTCCAAGTGTGCACGTGTACGTACCTGGAACTTCAGGCTTTCTTGAAATCATTAATATACGGCAAGAAAAGGACAAGTGATAGTGTGGGATGGATACCTAGGAACTAGTCACCACTATTTTCCACCTACAGAGAATTCTGTGCAGTTGAGGTAAAAAATGTAGTTAGAGCCTTTTACGTATTTTAATTTCTTTGTCAAGTGTATCTCAGTAACACTCAAAGGAAAAGCCTTACACTATAACACAGTTCAAAGTTAAGGAGGTGAAAAAAAGAAATTCATATTTCATTCATTAGTTTCTAGAACTCCAAAGAATTCTTTGCATGTGCAAAGCATTTAAATAATGCTAGTTTTATCCCTTTCCTTACCAAAGGTTAAATACTCAAAATAAAGAAGGATTTATTTTCTTTAAGAAAAGTCTTACATCTCTTCTAAGACCTTGAACCTCAATGGTCTTACAACGCTGCTGAAAAATAGGGGAAGCAACAAGCATGTGCTAATATTGCAGCAAATCAATGACGGCAAAGCTTTGAAGGAATGCTTTTCAAAGG
>PVHT021183631.1:4523860-4666600 GCA_004024745.2 Catagonus wagneri | reverse complement strand
AAAATGAGGGTGGTCTCCAGCTTTCAAATAACAAACTTGCTTGGTGGGAAGCTTATTTTTGTATTTACTGTACTGTGAGGGGATAGTCATTATCTAGAGGTTATGCCATTCAAATAAGGAAACAGAAAGAAGGAGGAGAAAAAAATTCACTCCCCAAAATTTCTTCACTGCAGAACTGGTCCATCTCTTGATACATCTGCGGCATGTTTGCTAGATTCCTTATTTCTGAGATAGGAAATTGGGATTGGAATGGAAAACCTGGGAAAAAGAAGAAATGGTTCAACAGTTCCACCAATCCCTTCTCCCCTGAGCCTCTCTTCTCCTTTACCAAAGTCCTAAAATTTGAATATAATTATAATACATGACACGTGGAGCGGATTCATGACACCATGGGTATTTTTAGCCCAAGGGCTTGAGAGAGGGGAAGACACAGCCACAAGGCAGAGCTCTCGGCCTCTATGTTTATGGTTTCTCTGAATACTTTGTTAACTGTAACACTGGGATCTGTTCTACCTCTTTAAGGCTTACTAGCATGTGAGTTAATAGAAAGAAGTCGATTCTGCAAAATGGGGATAACTGGTATCAGAATTTGTGGGGATTAAGTGAGATAACACATAAAAAGTATCTGGAACTTTTGCTTCTAGCAATCACAGTACCTGGTGCAGGACTTGCTCTTCCATTATAAAAAGAAAATATTGACAAAACAGAAAAATTGACAAAATATCTAAAACCACTTTTTCCACCCAGACATTTTACAATAGACAGCATTGGACAGTGATCCTAGAGAAAAAAGTATCAAAGAAGGTGGGCCCTTCTTTGATACTGATCCCACCCAGCTTTCTATCTGATGTTACTTTCAAATAATGGTACAGAGCAGGGATCTGAAGAGGGAGCCAAAACATACTGGAGGTCTGGAAGGCTGATATTTGCAGGGCAGGACACCAAGGAGGTGGCAATTACACAGTGAAAGTGGCTCAGAAATCTGCACAGAGGGGTTCCCTTGAGCCTTGGGCTGAATATTAAGCATAGAGTGAAATTCCAAAAGCCAGGGAAAGAAAAACCATTAGGGTAATGTAAAAACATGGCGACTACTGTTTAATAACATTGTATTGCATATCTGAAAGTTGTTAAGAGATCTTAAAAGTTTTCATTCCAAGAAAAAAACACTGTAACTAGGTATGATGACAGATGTTAACTAGACTTATTGTGATGATCCTTTTGGGATATATACAAATATTGAATCATTAGGTTGTACACCCAAAACTAATATAGTGCTATATGTCAATTATATCTCAATAAAAAAAGAAAGAAAAGAAAAACTGTTGGGGAAATAACAACTACCAGAGAACTGTCAGTCAAACAATTCTCAGAGGTCACACATGGCTGGAAGACACTCAGGTTCTGACCAGCCATGATAGAGATACCTCGCTGAACACGCTGGCATTCAGGTGCAAGAAAAGTCATGCCTTAGTAGGAGGGATGGTTAAATTAGCCAGAGAGTAAAGGCTACTCTAGCTATGCTTTTTAAAAGCTTAAGAACAAGATTCACAAAGGTCAAGCTGTTCTGTAACTAACTTTAATTGTTTACCCAAATAAAACAATACTCTTTAAAGAACACACCAAAATCCAGATACTTAACCATGAAACATTCACACTGTCCACCATCCAAACAAAAATAAACAAAACAGTAAAATGTAATTCAAAAACAGAAGAAAATGTGTTAAAAGGAGACCTCAAATGACAAAGATGATGGACTTATTAGCACAGAAAGACTTTAAAACAGCCATTATAAGTATGCTCAAGGCTTTAAAGATGATGTGAGCCTAGTGAGAATATGGAAGATAGAAAAGGGAACCCAAATGCAACTTCTGGATGTGAAAATTACAGTATCTGAAATAAAAATTTCACTAGATTGGATTAATAACAGATTAAGACATGATAAAAAAAAAAAGAAAATCACAAAGAACTTGAAGACATACTAATAGCACTCATCCAAAGAGAAGCATAGAGGTTAAAAAAAAAGTTAAAAAATTAAATCACAGCTATTTAGTGACCAAATATATGTGTAATGGGAGATTCAGAAGGGGAGGTGTGCAGAAAAATAAAGAAATGAGTTTGGTAAATAATATTTTGATTTGATGAAGACTCCAAATCCACAGATCCAAGGGACAACTATACTGTCACATGTAGAGGGAGTGGTCCTTTAGGAACACATGTTCTGGAAAGCATTTTCTCTTTTTAAAGATTATGCTGAAAGAGTCTCTTTCTTTCTTGGCCATGCCCATGGCGTGTAGAAGTTCCCAGGCCAGGTACTGAACCTGTGCTACGGCAGCAGTTGGATCCGTAACTTGCTGGGCCAGCAGGGAACTCCACGAAAGGGTTTCTTAACACAACATAAAATTAGGTAAGATGTGGTGAGCTGATCTCACAGCACACTGAGCAAGTCTCCTCTCTGGGTGTGCCATGGCCAGCAGGAGGCAGCTGGGGTGTGCAGAGGCTGGTGATCCCCGTGCCTGTGGTCTGTTATTGTTCAATACCCATCTCAACGATGAGGCAAATGGCCCCTTCTACCTTAGAGTAAGAGAGCTAAATATGCATAATGTCTTCTTCAGGCTTTAGAATGGAAACACTTCGCTACTTTTCATTCACTTAAAGAAACTTGACCCTCTGAAAGGACAGAAAAGAAAACTGTGAACCTTCCATCTCAGGAGCTATGCTTCAAAAGGCTACAAGGAGCCTTAGAGGACAGTAGTTCAGTGAAAAGGAATTTTTCCCTGATGCATGTAACTGTAAAATGTGCCATCAGAGGCAGTTTGCTGATCCAGGCTCATTCCTCTCTAGCTTTTGCAGATATTGGGATAATGGTCCAAAATGTGCAAAGGGTTTATTTTGCTTATTCCACTGCCTTACTGAATGCCACATTGCCTTCCTAAGGGCCTTGCTCTACAGTTCTCACACTGCCTGCCCTTCATCATCAGGACGTAGCTGGAAACATGTAAATACAAATAATAAATTGTCTTACCAACTCCCAATCTGACCATTCATTGATAGAATCAAGGTTCTTATTACATTTTCTTCTTGGACCCTCTTAATTAACTCTTTGTGGTGATTATAATTTACATGACACAACAAATTGGGACAACGTGAATGAATTATACAAGGTAAATGTCAGAATATCTGGATAAAAAGAGTTTAAGGGCATATTGAGATTTAACATTTTATGCAGTCACAAGCAGAGTACGGAACGTTAAAATAATATTTAAGAGTCTAGGCTATTTATGGTTTTTAATAGGCTCTCCTGCATGTCGTTTCCAAGTTGGCAACAGCAAAACCATGGCAACAGGAAATTCTTCCCTGCAGTGGAGTTTATGAATGCTTTTCTGTTTTCATGACTCAACTCCTTATTTAATTTCCTGTACAGAAAATCAGAGCGATTACTACAGACTGCAATACAGATGTGCTAATCCAAAACCCTTCTCAAAGAAAAACAGGTCACAGGTGTCTATGGATGGATTTTGAGATAAAATTTAAAACTGCCTCCACACAGACATACAGCAGAAAACGACACATTCTAGATACAAGAGAACCTAAATATTTTACTAACAACCTGAGGAACGGGGATGGACAAACATGTACATTCCTCAGCTGTAAACAGACTGCTGGGTTATTGTGCTTTTAACCAACAGATTTTAGGAGCTAAACTAAATATCAAAGCTAAGAGGTTTATTTGGTTAGAGATTAGACAATGAACAGTGATAACAAAATAAACAAACAAAAAACCTCTAGATATTAAAATAACAAAAATGATTAAGAAAACCATATGACGGCTGAATGTACAAATATGCACAAGGATTATGAAATGAGTTAGTGAAAGTCAAAAATTCTAGAGCTTATGACCAGATGGTTACATATTGCTGGAGTTTTTAATCACTGTAACATTCAGCTAAATATAGTGACATTTATGCAACATTATCCAGGAGCAATTCTGCATGATCTGCATCCCCAGCTTTCTACCGTCCATATTTTTGATAACACCATTTTTTTTACAGTCCGATTCTAGCTACTTTGATTGTGGCCTTCAGTTGCTGTAGAGCCATATCCTCCCTCCCTGGATTCCTCTCCTCCATCACCAGCAGTTTTCTGCAGTAAGTGGCAATGTTGTTTTATGGGCAACTTAGCAGGGGAACATCAACACAACAGGAGGAAAATAAGCCTGGTAGGAGGGTAAAAGTAATTCTTACTTTTGGTGTCAAGCTGCGCACGATACTTCTCAAATCCTTTCAGCCGAACTCGTTCTCCCAACAGCTGAAGGAATTCCTCAAAGGCTGGGCCGGCTGATTCATTGTTGTACATCTCTTCTTCCGTGCTCTGGCCGGCTTTGCAGTACATGATGCCTACTTTCTGTTGATAGTTCAGCTGTGAAGGCAGGCAATACAGTGCATATAAGCAGAAGCGGATCCACTCTGCCCACTTAAATCCTAAGTCCTGCAGGGCACACGCCCATCAAGTAGCTAAAATCTCCCTTCTCTTGAAATCTTCCTGTTTTCCCTCTTCCCCTTTTAAAAAGAGAGGGCTGGAATTCCTGTCATGGCTCAGCAATTAACGAACCCAACTAGAATCCATGAGGACGAGGGTTCGATCCCTGACCTTACTCAGTGGGTTAAAGATCTGGCATTACAGCTAGCTGTGGTGTAGGTCACAGATATGGCTTGGATCCTGCATTGCTGTGGCTGTGGCATAGGCCTGCAGCTATAGCTCCAACTGGACCCCTAGCCTGGGAACCTCCATATGCTGTGGGTGCGGCCCCAAAAAGACAAGAAAAAAATAACATAAAATAAAATAAAAAGAGAGGCCTTACAAATTTAAAAGTAAGGGTCTACTTTACAAAAGATATTTCAAATTGTTTTGCACATTAAACTTCTTATAAAATTCTCTGGGGGTAAAACTGGAAAAGATGCCATTTTTTCCAATATATTAAATTATAAACTCTGGTTATACCTTTGTTACAGCACTATCATCATCAACATTGTACTTTTCAAATATTTTTTTAAAAGATGAGTATCTGGATAGAAACTTTAAAAGGGGCCTCATGATGGCAAATCAGCTGGTTTTCTTCAGATACAGTTAAAACAAAGCATTTAGGAAATTTAACTAGGAAACAACATTAATCAAAAATTCACTCATTGTTGAAAAAAGTCTAGTCATTCTATAAATAAAATTTAGTATTCATCGTTGAACAAGAAATGAGTTTTCAGTGTTAAAATCCAGACTCAGAATTCTCCAGTGGAATCAGGGCAAGCCCTATCACCTAGGTTTGTTTCTGGAGTACCACACTGCAGCCATGCATCAGTACACTGTTATCACATAAAAGGAAGGGGGGAAGAGAAGAGGCAAAATTTTAATAGCTAACATATACTGAATACCCACTATCTGCCAAACACTGGTTTTAGTGTTTAAAGTACCTTAGCTTTTACCCTCACGAAAGCCTACAAAGCAAACATTACCCCTGTTTGACAGATAGGCAAAGAGAAGTCTGGGAAGTAGAGGAGCCAGTAACTGGCCCAGTAAGGAGACACAAGATCACAAATTGCTGGCCCTGTGATTCGGCTGTATTAAATATTACCAGGACTCAACCAGGCTTGTCTTGCTCTATTTCTGTGCCTGCAACACACAACCACAGCCCCTGATTTGCAATTCTAGAGCTGAAAGGTAAAAACCAAATTTAAGCAAACACATTTGGCAGCAAAACCTGATACGAGCTGACATTAATACTTTTTAATTTATTCCTCCTTCTGTGAATATTCATGTTTTTCCTATGGAAATATGAATGTGTTTGACTGTGAGGTGCTGCCTCAGATCCCACTAGGAATATTACTATACAGTGCATGCCTTTGATTATCCTTCTAAATCTGGACATTTCTAAATGCTGAAACATATCCAGTTCCTCTTGTTTTACACCAGCGACTGTGAACCTGAACAACTCCTTTCAACTTTCTGAACCAAATGGTTTAGAACAGTGATAACTCAGAAAATGTCATTGGGGAACTCCTGCTTGCTCCCTGCCACCCACTCACCCCACCCCAGCCCTGCATGCTACCAGCTGACAACGAAGGCTCAGGAGCTTTTACGTGACCCACAGACATGACAGCTCCCTTAGGAATTCTGCAATGGTGTACAATGGACTCGAACTTCCTCTGCCCACTCCAATGAGTGGAAAGCAAAGTTCCAAGTCTGAAACTTGCAAATAACTGGATTTACAGATGTTGGAATCTTTTAAAAATAGTATACAATCCTGAATTACTGCTATTTCAGTTTAGTTACTAACAGAAATACATTTAGGATTTAGTTCATCTTTTTGTATACCACATGGCAGTAAAAACAAAAACAAAAAAAACAAAGAGTAAAACCTACCACATACCATGGGCAGCTGGCCTCCTTCAAAGGTCTGAATGTGACTAACGCTTAGGGGGAACTCCCACAAGTAGGAAATTTCATCTTGGCTTTAGAATTAAGCCAAGTACTCTATTAGGTCTCAACAAATAAAAAAGCAGTGCTAGGCTCTAAATCAATTACAAAAGAAGTCCTTAATACAGCCAGATTTTTACTTTCTTCCTGTGGGGAGAGCTATCAAAGAAGGGATGTAATGTGGAGAAAGAAAGGGGTTTGGAGTTACTTGCTGTTTGGCTCTGTGCCTCGCAGATCAGCCTTCTCATGCAACAAGGTAAAACAAAAGTCACCCTGTTCAATGGAAAGCATCGCAGTGACACTGGGTTTGTAGATGGCTTTTGAAAGTTCTTAGATTAAGGCCTAAGATTTCACCGTGCAACATTCAAAAGGATTCACTTGTATATTTTAAAAATGGGTTCACTTTGGAGAGAAGATAAGGTATCGTCCCCACACCACTGGAGAAGCAGAATGCAAGGACAATGAGACAGTGTGCTGCTACCTTCTTTTGATGAGTTTCTCATACTCCAGTGAACTCCACCTCCAGACAAGAGAACAGACTGATATTTGCTGGTGGTGAAAGCCAGGCTCCTTTAAGAGGATTAGGGAATTTGTTAGTATATCCCATTTCCTCTGGTTTGAAACTCTGCCAAATGTCAGTGCTCTATCCTCGAAGGTGACACTATGACTGTATCCTTGGTTTCTGCTGTAATGAAATCAGGGTAGGTGGCAACCTCTGAACTCAAGCTCCTAGAATCCTTAGTTGGTAACATGTTCCCTGCCCAGAGTATGAGAAGTTGTTAAGGAGAAATTATATAAATATACTAAGGAACATTTCAAGAGAAAGAACAAATATAAACGGAATTAGAACTATGGTTTGGGTTTTTTATTTTGTTATCAGGTTATATAAAACAGTATATTTTTTTTTTTTAGAGACACACAAACACAACTGTATGGGTTTGTGTATATAATATATAATACTTCATGTAAAGTAGTGTTATGATGACGCCAGAAGCCATCTTGGAAACAAGATGGGCTTATCCACAGTTTAGGATTTTGCTTTTGGATGATCACAGTCATGCCATACAATTCCATGCTTGCAAATCAACTCTTCATAAGAGCACCGATGGAAGTGTGTGGTTTTTTTTTTTTGCTCTTTAGGGCCACACTGGAGGCATTTAGAAGTTTCCAGGCTAGGGGCTGAATTGGAGCTGCAGCTGCCAGCCTACCCCATGACCACAGCAATGCAGGATAGGAGGCGCATCTGTGACCTATACCACAGCTCATGGCAACACTGGATCACTGACCCACCAGAAACTTAGACCAGGGATCAAACACACATCCTCATGCATACTAGTCAGGTTCGTCACCGCTGAGCCACAGCAGAAACTCCCTGATGTAAGTGTTTGGATACTCAAAGAAATAGGAACTACAATCTGACTTACGCAGCCCTGAGTTCCCAGAAAGCTGGATGATAAAGTCAGAGCCCTCCACCAGCAGAAAGCGGTTTGAAAAACCAAGTTCTCAGAGACCTCTTAAGAAGTTTTGTATTTCCTTCTTCCCCCACATCACAACCAGACAAAGGCCACCGGGGCAGCACAGACCATGAGAACTCAGGTCTTCCTTTCTTATAAAACCATTTATATTGTCTGCTTTAACCCAGGGATTTAGAAACAGTCACTATAAGGTATTTCACTGTATCGCAGTTCTCAAGAGTGTGGGCTGTGCACCCCCGAGGGGTGCTTGAGCTCTGTTCCGGGACAGAGTTTTCTGGAAATAGTCTGATTCTTTCAGTTCTTGCTTTTTTAAACTCTGATAGATCTTATCAGAGCAGTGTTTAATTTGAGGATAATTTTGCCCTATTACTGAGGCAAAATCATTCTGAGACTTTACCCAATGCCACGTGAACTGTGAGGTTTTCCAGTCTTTCTGGTGGGAACCAAAGCTGTTTTCAGGCAGAGGTCTAAGGATTTGCCCTCCTCAAACTTAGGGTGGTTCTTACCCTGGCCTCAAATAGTTTCCTCAAATACCTGTACTTATCAGTTCTACAAATCCTTTTCCTCCCTGGATCCACTTCTCAGTCTCCACTCAGGGAGACCCCTGGGCTTCAAACGGGTGCCTCTCCCTGCACCACAGCCTGGAAACTCTCTTTGGGCAGAAAGTTGGTGTGATCTTACTGTTCCTTTATTTCCTACCTCCCGGAGATCCCAGTCCTTTATTGCCTGATGCTTGTCATAAAACCCAATGTTTTGCTGCTCTGCCTAATTTTTGTTTTTGCTTTTTGGAGCCTCAGGTGCAGCATATGGAGGTTCCCAGGCTAGGGGCTGAATCAGAGCAACTGCTGCAGGCCTACGTCACGCCATAGCAACGCCATATCCAAGCCTCTCTGTGATCCATACCGCAGCTTGCAGCAACGCTGGATCACTAACCCGTGGAGGCCAGGGACTGAACCCGCAGCCTCATGGACAATAGCTGGGGTTGGGTTTGTTTCCACTGAGCCACAACGAGAACTCCCTTTTTTTTTTTTTAAATCAAGTTGAGGAAGTTCCTTTCTATTCCAGTTTTTATCGTGAGGGGCGGCTGTCTCGTTCCTCATCTCAAGGTCATTCCCCTCTTTCTTTTTACCTTCAGATTCATGTCTGCTTTATACACAACAGACTAGGGTTTTTTTTTGTTTGTTTGTTTTTGTTTTTTTTTAGCTGTACTTAGCAGGAAGAATAGGGAAAAATACATCTACTTGATACTTCCAGAAGCAAAAGTCCAATTAAAAAAAACATTCTGTCCAGTGTTTCTGGTTATTTTCAGTGGGTAGGCTGGTCTGAGACGAGCTACACTGCCATGACTGGACATGAAGGCCTTGCTCATTTTTTCAAATTGTCATGATTCACACTGATAGCATTTGCTTTGGCTTGTTCTTAATAAAAAGGGCAAGTCTTTTAACTACTTCATAAAGACTTTTCACTATACTAACCTCCAAAAAGAATGACAAGAGTCCAGAAAAAATTCAGTGTTTGCAGAAAAAAAAAGTGCTAGTTAGAAAATGTATCCTTATTGGAAATTAATAACAAAAAACAAGCTGCTTTAAAAAATGGCATATGGATACTGGGTAGGAAAATTATTTCAAAAACCTGACAGAGATGCTGTCAAAATTATAGACATGTGCACAGACATATTCTATTTTCATCTCTGGCATAATGTAAAGGGAATACACACACACTAATCTTATCTAATAATATATTTGTACACAAGTTCTCACAAATCTAGAAAGCTTCCTATTGGGTATTAAATTGATGCTTCACACACTTGTATTGATTTGATATTAAGATGAATTTCAACAAAGGCTCTTTGAAAAGGCTTTTCATTGCAACATTGTTCGTAATAGGAAAAGACTGGAATCCATCTAATGTCGCTTAACAGAGAAACAGATGAAATGAACCACGGTACAGCAACCTCACAGAATATTATGCAGCAGTAAGAACAATGGGAAAGCTTTCTGTGTACTGGCATAGCAAGATCTCCAAAATATACTACTAAGTGAAAAAGCAAACACCTACAGCATGCCATATTTCACATAGGAAAAGGAAAATAAGACTATATATGCATATTTGGTATATGTGTATAAAGAAACACAGGAACAGAGGAAACTAATAAAAGTAATGACCGTAGGGAAGAAGAGAGGTGAGAAAAAGAAACAGAGTGGAAACAGGATCCCTCAGTGGAGATACTGTGATTTTTTGGGCCATTTGAATATATTGGCTAGATAAGTCCTGTGGGAAGAAAACTAATTCAACTTTTTATTTTAAAGCTGAATTTAAAGCACAACCCATAATTTAGTATCAGAAAGACTGAAATATCTGCAATCAGTTCCTCTGTGTTTCTGAACTGGGAATCAGAGAAACCCCATGCAAGGTTTGGCTACACTGAGCTCCATCACTACAAATTGCAGTCCTACCACAGTCAAATGTCTTCCAAATGCAGCTGCTATCCATCGTATTAATCATAAATCTTATTACAGGAAAGGACTCCATCCAGTCACGCACCCCAGGCTGAGCCAGGCAGAAGAGCCTGGAGAGGTCAGTGCAGAGTCATCATTACTTGTGAACAGACAAGACCAAGTGACCAATGCCACTGCCTTCTTTCCCTGACCTGATGACTATTGTATATATTTCTTCCTGATAATATACCTATGGAACCAAGCTGGTGGCCATCTGAACTTTAAACATATATTAGCTGTTATCATAATCTAGAAGAAGATGGAAATTTCAGGAATGGCAACTGTTCTGCCAAAGGGTTCATAGAAAAAGGGTTTGAGGAGTTCCTGCTGTGGCTCTGTGGATTAAGAACCTGACATAGTGTCTGTGAGGATGTGGACTGGATCCCTGGCCTCACTCAGTGGGTTAAGAATATGGTGTTGCTGCAAGCTGTGGCACGTCACAGATATGGCATGGATCTGGTGTTGCTACGGATGTGGTGTAGGCCAGCAGCTGCAGCTCTGATTCTACCCCTAGCCCAGAAACTTCCATATGCCATAGGTGTGGCTGTAAAAAGAAAAAATAATTTTAAAAAAGAAAATGGGTTTGGGGAAAAGTGTTTTCCTTACGGTTTATTCTTTATTTATTTATTTTTTCTCTTAATGGATTTTATTTCAATTATGGTGTGCATAAATCATCACAAGTCAATTTTTACAGATTTTGTATCCCAAACCCCCAGTGCATCCCCCCACCCCCCCAGACTGTCTTATTTGAAAAACCAAGGTTTTCCAAAGTCTGTGAGTCATTGTCTGTTCTGTAAGAAGGTTCATTGTGTCTTTTAGTTTCCACATGTAAGCGGTATCATTGGGTGTTGCTGTCTAATTGTCTGAGTGGTTTCACTTTGCATGATAATTTCTAAGTCCATCCATGTTGCTATAAATGTTGGTAATTCGTTCCTTTTAATGGCTGAGTAACATTCCATTGTGTGTATGTACCATATCTTCCCTATCCATTCTTCTGTGGACTTACGGTTTATTCTTTAAATCTAACTACCTGAATCAAAAAGAAAAATGGCTGTCCAAACTCATTTATAAAATAATGCACCAGTGCTACAAGCAGGCCAAGTAGGCAGGAAATTTCATCCACGCCCTTAATCAAAGAAATAGCACTATTCATTATCAAATAAACATTGTTTCTTTGCTTACATCTATACTTGAGAAAATATATTGCAGACCTAATTAGATATGATTACTTTTCCCCTTCAACTTCAATAACTTAAAGGGTAACATTTTAAATAATAGAGGATCCAATAAATATTTTCATTTCTCCATATTTTTAATAAGTATCTAGAAAAACAGTAGAGATACTCACTTAGGTAAAATCACTACTGTGTACATGAAACTTGACATTTCCTAATGAAATCAGGACTTTCAATTTTCTCTACTGCAAACTGGCAGTTATACTTTATTTTTATGCTCTATTCTGATCTTATTTGGGTTGAACACGTTAAGCTTAATATTGAGCACTGAAGCCTGCAGCAATAAAACTTGAAGCCATCTTTCCAGTTTCTTCTGCCATTCAAGGGGAATGACGGGGAGGCTGGGGTGCACAGTGTACTGGGAAAGAATGTGGACTCTGGAGTCCGAATGCCTAGATTCAAGACCTGCCCCCAACAGATCCTAATTGTGATCTAGGGGGTCCTTCAGCCTCTGTGTGCCTCAGTGCTCTTGTCGGCAAAACAAGAACAATAACCTACATCAAAGGATTCTAGGGACTAATTAAAATAATTCATGTACACTGCTTCACACAGTTCTAGCTTAGACGCTGCTCAATAAAAAAAAAAATATCTATTTTTACGACTGCTTTCCACTCCTGTTCAGTGGGATTGCTTGCTGTCCCACAACCACATTCTGTGCTTCTGTCCTGCTGTGTCTGTTCTCATTGTTGAGTCTAGACCACTGTACCACTTATTCTCCCGCCTGATGAAAGGTCCATTCCATCCTGATCTAGCTAACCAATCAGGACTTGGCTCCACTGACTTGTTTGCTTGCAGTTCTCTTAAATATTCATTAAATTAAATCTACCTTTCATTACAGCAATTTATAACCTTGTCTCCTTCATAGGTGAGGACTGTGTCTTACTAGCCTATTTATTCTCTATAATAATTAACAATCTGCGAAGAGTGGTTTACTCAATAAGCATTTATTGGATTTGAAAATACATAAAGTATTATACTATCAGTAATAGCAGCTTTCTCACAGGATGCTTATAAAGATTAAATGAGATAACGCATGTAAAGGGCCACAAGTGAGTAATTATTTTATCATTATCAACCACAGCTAATAGTTCTTCAATGTCCACCACGTGCCTGGCATTGCACTAAGTGCTTTATGTGAGTGAACTGCCTGAACCAGGGCCTGGTATAAATGACCTTTCGTTTCCCTGCAATTAAGATATTTTAAAAAAATGACTGAAGAAGAAAAACGGTTCTGACATGGAAAATTTTAAAGTAATTAAATTAGTCATATTATTAAAAAGTTGGCTGGAATAGATCATGAAATTCCTGACATTTCACAGTGTAGTTTTGAGGATCAAAATAATTCAAGATACACAAAAATATATGAAACCTTGTACACCTTAAAAACAAAAGGTAGTGTCTACACAAATGCACATCCAGTGTTCAAGACTCCTAAGGGAAAAATGGCACCGACAGCTTCTGAGAGCCTCAGTCCTCCTAACTGTATAACAGGCCAATAACTGGAACCTATTGGCCAGGGGTGCCGTGAGCATTAAATCAGATGATGACGGTAACGAGCTCAGAACAGTCTAATAAGTAAACATATATATTTTATCTAATGTGCTTTCCTTATAAGAGATGTTCTCAATTATCTAACAGGATAATTATGACCTATTAGGATCTAATAGGAAGATCTAGGACCGTGATGGATAAACTAAATCCAGAGCCGATCCAAATTTGCTGAGTCACAAACTGTTCTAAGTTCTTTTTTTTTTTTTTTTGGTCTTTTTCGGTCCACACTCATGGCAGCAACACAGGATCAGAGCTACATCTGTGACATACACCACAGCTCACGACAACGCCAGATCCTTAACCTACTGAACAAGGCCAGGGACTGAAACCACGTCCTCACAGATACTAGTTGGGTTCATTAATCACTGAGCCACAAAGGGAACTCCCTCTAAATTCTTAACAATGTGAAATCACTTGCAGGTTATTTCACATTCTTATTACCCTTTAGATGATAATGGAATGGACGTCAATCAGTAGCGAAACTCCAAGGAAGGCATCAGGCAGGTGAATGTGAAAGCTTGGATAAGGTATAAAGCATAAAATCATTTCCTAAAACCTAAGGAATTTAAGTGGCTACTTCAGTTCCCACATAAATACCAAAGTCTAGTCAAATGAAATTCAAATTTTTACATTTTTGTGAAATGCAATCTTTTGTATTATATAGCTATAACTAAGATTTGTTCTTCTGTTCATTTCAGATTTAAAAAATGGTAAAATAAAAAAAAAAGCACCAAAAATCTGAAAGGCTAAATGCTCCAATATGGCAATCAAATAGCATTTCCTTTTTCCAAGCATAATTATATGAGCTCTTTAAAATGTAAAAGATTTTAAAGGAATCCTTTAAATAAAATTTAAAGGGTGATGCAGAAGCTCTTTTTTCTATGAATACTGAGAGTCCAGTTTCTCAGTATACATACCACCTCTTCAAATATAAGGATGTACAAAGCATGAAATTTTAAAAAAATGATGTCATAGATGGAAACTAAAAATGCTTTGCAATGATTCAAATGTGTAATCTACTGCTCTCATAAGCATTTCTTTTTCAAAATCTGTACTTGCAAAGGAACCAAAATCATTAGTTTTTCAAAAGAATTCTAAGACATTAATAAAATTTCCTTACCAGAAGATGACTTTCCAGACTAAACACCTGTGTGTACATTATCCATTTTTTTTTATCAGATATAAAAGAAAAGAGAGGCCAAGTGGAGGTGTACCTTGGTTTAGATATAGAGCAGGTTTTAAACTTCTAGGTTCTACTGCCTAGTAAAATTCCTAAAATAAAACTGGGGAGACTCACCTAGATGGCCAAATTTTAATTTAACTGAGATGGCATTAAAGAAAACAATACATGTTATCATCAATAATTTATGAAGGAAAGGATATTTTAATATCCTTCACGAAAAAGAAGTCTATCATTTCAGAAGAATTGGTCAGGCAGTTTTGTGAATTAAATAAATGTACCTTTAAGTTAAATTCATTATAGTGCTCTTATTTAGCACAGAGCAGCCCCATCTGCAGCCCAACATTCTGTAATCACTAAGAGGGGGCACAAAATGTGCCAGAGATCCCACAAAATGTCTATAATTTGGTACCCACTTTCAAATTTAATATGCATAAAACAAAGGGAAAAAGGAAATAAATGTCTTCTTTATGCAAAATAATCTGTTGAATTTAGAACATTCAGTAGACGATTAAATTGTCAATGTCTAAATGTTGTTATTCTCTTTGAAAAACATAGTAAATAACTAAAAAGACTGAATCCACAAAGTTGAAGCTAATCATTTTTCTACTCTTCCTTTGTTAGAATAAATGCTCAAAATATTACAGAACAGTACCAAAAATAGTTAAGTTTATGTATCACCAGTCTCCAGAAGCATTCAAAATATTCAAACTGACATTACAGACATAGATATTCAATATCTACTTGAAATATACATTTGGAATAGACATTAGCTATGCTTTACGCTAAGTGAGATTAATGGACAAAGAGAGCAATGATCAGAAAAGTAATGTTCAACTACTGGTTTCTAATATATTCTTATTGACTGAATTAAAAGAATACATAGAACTTGAAACTGATTTTTGAACTCCCATTCACTTTAATATAATTGGAAATTTTGCTTAAGAAAATACCATTAAAATTTGTTAATAAAATAGCATTCAATAACTGGAACAATTTTACTTTTGGAATAATTTTTTTTTCAAATGCAAAGATACAGCTACTAACATTCACTGCCAGGATGCAATCTGGCTGAAATGTCCAGAGAAAGAGTTAAAATAAGAGTATATAAATACAATATCTAACAAAACTGCCCATATGCTCAAATGATGCCAAGCAGAATGTGGATACACACTCTCTGGTTAGTAGATTTTCCAGATAACAATTCTGCATTCTCTGCTCTTCTGTTGCCTCTCCATGGCGTATCCTATCATTTACATCTTGACCAATGGCTCACACATTCAGGTAAAGGAATTATGGAGGTGAGAAAATCTTAAGCATTTTCATTTTGTTATAAATTAAGACTCTCATTTTTTTTTTGTCTTTTTGCCTTATCTAGGGCCGCACCCGCGGCATATGGAGGTTCCCAGACTAGGGGTCTAACAGGAACTGTAGCTGCCGGCATTCACCACAGCCACAGCAATGCGGGATCCAAGCCGCGTATGCGACCTACACCACAGCTCATGGCAATGCCGGATCCTTAACCCACTGAGCAAGGCCAGGGATCGAACCCACAACCTCATGGTTCCTAGTCAGATTCGTTGACCACTGAGCCACGACGGGAACTCCCAAGACTCCCATTTTTAAAATCTTGAATTTTGTATTTAGAAATCTTGGCTAACATACATCTTTGGTGGTATTAATAGACTAAACATTAAAGCTTTTAACAGTGTAGTACAGTGGCTCCTAGAACAGGTTTTGAACTTATGAACTGTGTGAACTTGGACTTAATACTTAACTTCTCTGTGCCTCAGATTCCTAGTCCCTAAAATGAGGATAATAATGGTACCATTAACCTGGGGCTATGACATTAGTTGGGATAACATATTAAGGTACTTAAAACAGAGCCTGGTGAATATGTTCATTAGTATTAGCTATTATTGTTGTTGTTGTTGCTGCTGCTTATTCCTAGAATACTCGAAAAATTCATGGCATTTATGGAAGATTACCAAAAGAGCTGAAGGTTGTTTAAGGACCATTTCGGTCAATTCTGACGTAGAGAATTTTATCAGATAAGAAGTGCTCAGAGTTCAGAGCGTTAAGAAAAAAAGACAAGGAGTAACTGCAAAAAGAAGATTCTTCACAATAAATGGTATCCATTTTCCCTGTTCAAAAAGAAAAACTCAGGTCCATATTCTGGTAGCCTAGTGGTAAACCTGAGCAGCAAGAATGTTCTCCCCTGGAAGCCACACTTACCCCCTGTTCATCCAGTTTCATGAGTTGCTCAGTGACTTTGGGAGTGTTGAAGGCCAGCCGCAGGCATTGGACGTTGAGCTCGGGAATCACGTGCTCCAGCACTTCCTTCAGGGGCAGCCCCCGGGCTGTCGAGTGCTTTGCCGTTGAGGGAATGGCGTCCTCTAGCACTGAACCTCTCAGTGTCATGAGCTGAAAGAGACACATGCCCCAGTGAGATGAGCAAATACATCAAACGTGCTGAAAGCCCAGACTGCGGTACCTCTTAGGGAGCTGAGAATGATGTCTGATTGGTTAAGCCACTAAGGAAAAAGGATGAAAGAAGTGACATAAGATATTTTATATATGAATAACGAGGCCAAAACTCACGGGAAGACTCAGGCAGGTCCAACGGAACTCATAATCAAGCGTTCTGAGGACATTTCCTTAAATGCCAAACAGAGTACATATTTCCTTAAAGAGCTAAGTAAGATCAAGATCTCCATATGGCTATATAATGCCACTGACACACTACACACACTAGCCAGGAAATGAAGAAGGAAATATCCCAGGGAATATCTGAAGACTAAATGCTTGGAATTCAGATGTTATTCCTTTTTGAACTATTTTTAAAAGGTAAGGGTGGGGGAAGATAAAGTTTCAATTTCAAAATGTACTGCTGACAAGCTTAAACTACTCCTATTCCCAAATGCTGCCCTACTAGGACAATGATTATAGTTAGTACAGCAGCAGTACTGTCAATAGCATTTAAAATTACCTTCACTTTCCCTTATTTCTTGAGATCTATTATTATGAGATATAAATATAAGCCAAAAAATTCCTTAAGTTATGATGATTTGTTGAAGCAAAGTTAAGCAGACATAAAGCCTAAAGTAGTCTTAATTTTCAGAAATTTTCACGTGGCAAAGTTGTTAGTGTAATTTAGGCACCATATGGTGACCCAAAGAAAAACCTATTAAGTTGAACAAGTTTCCCTGTAGCATGTAGGTTATAAAGCATTGTACGACAACAGTAGTAAATGTGGAGGACTGAGGAGTTCCCGTCGTGGTGCAGCGGAAACGAATCCAACTAGGAACCATGAGGTTGCGGGTTTGACCCTGGCCTCACTCAGTGGGTTAAGGACCTGGCATTGCCGTGAGCTGTGATGTAGGTCGCAGACGCGGCTCAGATACCGCGTTGCTGTGGCTGTGGTGTAGTCCGGCAGCTATAGTTCCAATTAGACCTCTAGTCTAGGAACCTGCATATGCTGCAGGCACAGCCCTAAAAAAAAAGCAAAAAAAAAGAAAAGAAAAATTTGTGGAGGGCTGAGTGTGATGTGCAAGAGGGTGAGAGGTAAGAAATACACCATTAGGGAAGATATATTTACTAGGAGAAATTTACAAGATCAGGCTCCACTAGAATTCAAAGGTAGAAAATGGATTGCCATGGCTCAGGGTCTAAGGAAAGGCTCTCATGGAGGTGGCACTAAAAAGGGGCCTTGAAATCTAGGAAAAATTGTACAAAAAGACAATGTCACAGAGCAAAAGTATGGAGATGAGAAAGAGTGGGGTGTGAGTGAGTAAGAGTGACAGCTGTAGCTTAGCTGGACTTCAGAGAGCCCAAGGGGGCAGGGGGTGAGTGCCCTGAGCTGAGTGACCTGAAGGATGTGGGCCTCACCGGCTTCAATCAGCCGTCTCTCAGAACTTGTCTGCGTGGGGACGATGATGTAAGGAAACTCAGCTGGCAAATGAGATGAACTGTACGGGGAAGAAACTGCAGTCAGAGAATATAATCAGAAGGAAGCTAATTGCAAGTCTTCAAGTTAACGAGCAAAGAGGGCAAGATAGAGGGCTAGCCGGGATCACGGAAACCAAAGAAAGAATCACAGGTGAAGTAATATCTATAACACATGCCAGCTGATGGAGAAAAGGGATGGGGGTAGGAAAAGCCAAGGTTACCAATCTCTGACTCTCAATACAAGAAAAAGTTGCTGGGGGTATGTGCAGTCTATTCATACACTGGAAGCTATTCTTTCTTCCTTCCTTTTTTTTTTGTTTTTTTTTGTTTTTCTTTCAAGTCCACACCTGTGGCATATGGAAGTTCCCAGGCCAGAGGTTGAACTGGAGCTGCAGCTGCTGACCTACATCACAGCCACAGAAACACCAGATCTGAGCCACCTCTTCAACCTACTGTGAAGCTTATGGCAACACCCAATCCTTAAGCCACTGAGCGAAGTCAGGGATCGAACCTGCATACTTATGGACACTATGTCGGCTTCTTAATCTGCTGAGCCACAATGGGAATTCCAGGAGCTTTTCTTTCATTTACAGTTTGTTTTCAAATAACACATGTACAAAACATCATTTACCTGTGACTTAATACCTAATTTGACAGAAATACTTTTTGTTTTGTTTTTTAAGTTGTGGAAAGGTGTGAACAACTCTTGTGTTCCTCCTTCTAGAGAGAACTTGTGTCAGGGGACAGCGAGCTACAGAAGGCTGGAGAAGCCGAGACCAGGAATGCATTAACCATTGCTAACCCTGCACCACAGAAAGACAGCAGCCAGAGCAAATGAGAAAAAGAATGACTCATTTTTACACCTAATCACTAATATTACTGATACTTTTGTTAATGACTTCCAGAAACAATAAGAGAATCCTCCTAAGTCCCTATGCACCTACACTTAAAAGCACACACATGCCATAGATTTTTATAAACTGTCATGTTTCCAAATATATAAAGGTTCCATTTTTGTTTGGGTTGTACAATGATAATTTCTGTTGAAGTCTGAGAGATCTGTGTGTATTTTTGTTATCTTGATGCCATTTACTGAAGCAACTAGAGTGTCACTGTGGTGACTATGTTTTCCTTCTTCTCAATGTATTTATTAGGAGTTCCCATCGTGGCTCAGTGGTTAAGGAATCCGACTAGGAACCATGAGGTTGTGGGTACGATCCCTGGCCTTGCTCAGTAGGTTAAGGATCCGGCTTTGCCGTGAGCTGTGGTGTAGGTTGCAGACGCAGCTCGGATCGCATGTTGCTGTGGCTCTGATGAAGGCTGGCAGCTACAGCTCTGATTCGACCCCTAGCCTGGGAAGCGCCATATGCTGCGAGTGCGGCCCTAGAAAAGGTAAAAAGACCCCCCCCCAAAAAAAAACCAAAAAACAAAACCTCAATGGATTTATTAACAGGAGTCCCTACAGAGGCATAAGAATTACGTCTTACTTTATTATGTACTCAGTGAACTGCTATCAGTGGAAAAGAGTAAATTGCCCATTCTTCAAAGTGCAGGAGCTCTGGACCAGGACCAACATCTAGAGATCTTCCTCCCTTCCTTCCTCCCTCCCACCCCTACTCCCTTCCCTCTTTTTCTCTCTCCCTTTCTTTTTTGCTTTTTAGGGCTGAACCTGTGGCATATGGAGGTTCCCAGGCTAGGGGTCGAATCAGAGCCTCAGCTGCCGGTCTACGCCACAGCCATAGCAAAGTGGGATCTGAGCCATATCTGTGACTCACACCACAGCTCACAGTAATGCAGGATCCCCAGCCTACCAAGCAAGGTCAGGGGTCAAAGCCGCATCCCATGGATACTAGTTGGGTTCGTTACCTCTGAGCCACATCAGGAATTCCATTATTTCTATCCCAGGACTTTCATTAGTTTATCTCTATGAAAAGTCTCATAAAGATATTACAATTAAACCACATTTAAGGATTATTTCTATCAGAAAGAAAAACACACACACACACACACACACAAAGGCTAGTGGCAATGAATGGAGGTGACCATTTTAGGCATTAGGCATGTAGTCATGAAAAACTCAAGAGTCCTCATCTTCCCTGAGCTTATATTCTAGTAGGAGAGACACAAAATAAACAAAACAAGTAAGTACAATATGTGAGACAGTGACTTACGGGTAAAAGCTAGAAGGAAAAGAGAGAGCTGTGGGCATAAGGATGCCTGTGGAAGAAGACTGACTACAAAGAACAGGAATTCTCTGAGCCCTGAGGCAGAGGTGTCCTCAGGCCGCCCAAGGGGAAGGAGGCCAGTGTGGTTGTAAAAGACTTATAAACAAGGGGAGATACTGGAGACAGGTAAAGGGCGGATGCAGATGTGCACTGTCTCCTAGGCTATCAAGGAGAAAGGCTTTTACCTGGAAGATGGGAAACCATGAAAGGATTTTGAATAGAGGAATGACAGGCTCTGAACCGCATTTCTAAAGGATCCCTGCTGGGCTGAAAGAATTCAAGACTTTAAGGGCAGAAGCAGGAAGAATGATTCTTGGAGAAAGACAATGGTGGCTTGGCCCAGGCAGAGGCCATGGGGTGGGAGATGTGGTTGAATTCTGGATTCATTTTGAAGACAAAGTCAACCAGTTTTGCAGACAGACTAGATGGGGGAGGGGGGCAAGGAGGGAGAAGGAGAGAGGAGTCAGGCTTGACCTCAAGGTCTCTGGCCCAGACGACTGTCACAACAGAGTTGTCATCAGCTAAAAGTTAACTTGAACATGGAAACAAGCGGTAATGGTGTCTGGAACCACAAAAAACATTTGACTTGGGGTGTTTCAATTCAAGGGTAAGGGAAATGGCTCCCAGAGATGGCTGAATGGGCTGGCAGGGAAAGGAATGAACTGCGGGATCAGAGAATCACGGGGAGGTGCGGGTAGAGCACCTGCAGCCCAGGGAGTGAGCGAAGAGGGAACAGAGGTGGGACAGGCAGGCGTGACTCACCAACCATCCCAGAGAGACCGTGTTCATTTGGGACAGGTGTTAAACCTGGAGAGAGAGGCTGTGACGTGCCTGCAAGGCAAGCCAGAAGAGACAATCCTAGACACCAGAGACAGGATGTGAGAAAGAAAGTGCCAACTTGGAAAACTTCAACCTCTGGCACGAAGAATGACAGGCAAGAAGAGGAACTGACATGCATAAAAAGGAAAAAGCAGGATGAGGACTTAAACCAGAGTGGCCTTGGGAAGGGGGGCAAAAAGATAAGGACAAGAAGGACAAAAACAGGTGGGGAGGAGGTAACTGAGGTTCTCAGAAATCTGGTGGGGTCTGAGATGCCAGAGATACCAACGACTTACATCTGACTTCAGAAACACAGTGTGTTCCCTGTGCTTTCATGTACAACAAAAGAACTGCCCCAGCTTAATGAGCAGTTTGGTGTGGAGAGAAAGAACCCCAGAGCATGTGAGTTCTTCGTTTCTCTCTGGCCACTACACAACACATTAGATATTAGAGCTGTGCCTTTAAAAATCCTATTTTTAATTTCCCCAGAGTGCAAGCTAAGGAACAATTACTAAGTGAAGCCAAACTCTGCAACCTGCCTTGTATTCAATAGGGGAAATGACGCCAAATGCCCTATTTAAACTAGTTTCAAAACCATTATTTTCTAGACATCTCAAGGTGGCATTAGGCACTAATCCATAACAACAATCCTAAAGTGATTTGGCTCAGAGAGGCAATAAACTGAGAGCTGGCACAACTACACATTGTTTAGAAAGAAAACAAAGGAAAATAAACTCCTCGTAGTCCCAAACTTATGAGCTAAAAAAAAAAAAAAAAGCTTTGTTGGCTATTTTATTTTTCATTTTCTTCTTTTGACCTGAATTTCATTTGAAAATAAATACTCACGTATGATGTGTACTTAGATTCCCAAAGAGCTTCAAGAACCTGTTTCACCCACAATTCAATAGCCTCTGATCAAACAGTCTGCATTTCAGGCCTCAGAGAATAGGCCCAAGATAGCAACATGAACATACAGGAAGAAGAGAGTCCACTTCCTTGGGTCAAGAAATGTCCTAAGCCATAGTCTGGAAAAATGAGTTAAGTCTCGGGTAACCCTCTCTGGCTCCTCAAGCTGGCTCAGTGCCTTCCGGCTGCCCGAGCAGGATGTACAATATCCAATTTGGGATTCTGAGGACTCTAATTTCCTAGGGTCAGACTTAATGTGCATATCTTTCTGTGGATCAAAACTCCCATTCATTTATTGCATCTATCCAGAGCTAGATGGGAAAAAACGGTCCAGATCTAACCATTACGTCCACCGCCGTCACCACTGAAGTGAATGAAAAGGGTCTTTTGTTTATTCTAAAGACATGTGTAACCATGTGCTATTAAATTTAATTGCTTTGCTACTGATATCACTCTATTTTTTTCTCAGTTAAATTAAGCCTCAAGTCTTTCCCATTTGCCACTTACCTCACTAGTTCTAAAAATTATCCGGTAGTTGTATGGAGATCCATTTTCTTTTGTTTCTTCTGGTTTTTCCCTTCGAATGCTCACAGCCACTGGACCAAGATTCTCATCAGCCCCAAAGTAGTTCCAGTGTTCTTAGGCAAAATAAGACAAAACAAAATCAGAACATTTACAGACACTTAAAAATGTGATACGCTGCTTGATAGGTAGATCCCTCAGAAATTACTTTATCCCAGGAAAATGTAAATATTTTCAACAAACATTAATATTCTTCAATGAGTTATAAAAATACTTAGCAATGAGAGTTTAGTCTCAGAGGAAGTAAGACAACTGAGTTTTTTTTCCTACTTGTGCAACTACTAAAGTTGTTATTAATAGTAAGTTACTACTTACTAAAAAAAAAGTAATAAAAAAAATTTTGTGTTTTCTCCCTATATCCTACCATTTTAAATAGGCTACATCGTATGAGGGCTTCCTAGCTTTTGTAAAATCAACAACAACCCCCTAAACCTATTGAGGAAAAGACTCTGAGGGGAGAGGGATTTCCCTCAGGTTAAACAAGATTTCCAGGAGTTTCCTGGTGGCTCAGCAGGTTAGGGATCTGCTGTGGCGTGGGTTCAATCCCTGGCCCAGGAACTTCCGCGTGCCATGGTTAAAAAAAAAAAAAGGAAAAATCCCTGGACCAAAGAGAAGAAAGAGGTAAGTTACACAGCAGTACTCGGCTCCCATGCTGCTTGAGTAAGACAGAGTCTGAGCTCAGAGAAAGAGCTTCAAAGTGCCCAGCCTCACCAGTGGCTCCCACATCATAAGTACAAGGCATCCTGCAGAGCCACTGAACCTGCATGGATGTGAGGGCTGGGTTAACAGCCTTCTCCTTGGCAACCAGTGTGGCCTGGTGACTGATGACAATTCAGGGGCCTCTCCCCCAGGTCTGCATTGCTCCAGAGCCCCAACCTCAGCATAACCTTGGGGGTTTGGGGAAAGTATCCAAATGACTGGTGTTGAATTTACCTTCCTCCTGACAGGAAGGAAGATCAGGATCAAAATCAAGTTAATTTACAGAAAATTTAAAAATGGTATTTATTCTACACACCTACGTATATACTTTAAAAAAATTAAAATCTTGGATACACATATATGTTCACAGATGAGAAAGCCAATGAAACAAATATATGAAAAGCTAGAGAACTTATTTTTTAAACCTCCAAAACACTTTACTTTACACTGTCCTATTTGATTTACATGTGACATGGTTAAATGACTGAGTTGTGACATGATAGATTATTCACATACAAAATGCATAACTTACTTGAAAATCATGTTATTCCCACATAAAATATATAAGTATTTGAAAAATCCATGAGTATAATAATAACAGCAAAATGTCTAACTATGTAGTTTTAAAACTTAGTTAACGCATATGAAAATACTTTGCAAATACTAAAGAACAATTATGAAAGATATAATCATAAATATCATGGTCTAAGGATATTATCATAATCCATGGAAATTCAAAGTAAGAAAAACACAATAGGGGAGTTCCTATTGTGGCGCAGCGGAAACAATCCGACTAGGAAACAGGCTGCGGGTTGGATCCCTAGCCTCGCTCAGTGGGTAAGGATCCGGCATTGCCGTGAGCTGTGGTGTAGGTTGCAGACAGGGCTCAGATCCCGCGTTGCTGTGGCTGTGGCGTAGGCCGGCAGTTATAGCTCCGATTAGACCCCTAGCCTGGGAACCTCCATATGCCGCCGGTACGGCTCTAAAAAAGGACAAAAAGACAAAAAAGAAGAAACAAAAACACCCCAAAAAACCACAATGGGAACACCAGCAACAAACATCCCATAAATAGACAACTGAGAAATAATCCAATAAATGTCACAAAACTCATGTACAAACACTCATTTACACCCTCAAAGCACAGCACGTGAGAATCACACTCAGAGGTGATTTACTCTTACTTTGCACGTAATTTTAATAAGTGTGGCTGTCTGGCCTTCAAGAGCACAACTTGATTTCAGAAGTGTGATAATTCCAGAGGCTGATAAAGTCCTGAGTTAGGGCTGACAGAGGCTTGCATGCAGACAGAAATGTGACAGAACTGACGACCAGGGAGAAAACAGAAAGGGTGGAGACAAAGTGTATAAAAAAATGCACAAGAGCTCAAAAAGAAACAAGATAGCAGTCTGGGGCCATTTACTGAAAGAGCAAAGAGTTTAACTGACACCTTTCAGCTACTTCAGGGAATATTTCAATCCCACAACAGAGAATAGCAGTGGACATGTTAGACACAAGCACTGCACCCACTACGTCCTGGTTCTTGCGCTTCCTGCACGCTACTGAAACTTGACTCTCCAGAAACTCCTCAAGCACCACTCCGCAAACCTCAGGAAGGGCAGGTGAGACTGCTGTTCTCTGCTAGTGGAGAACTTCACAGCAGACTCGAGGCCACCATCCATAATCGCCAATAACCTCAACTCATCCTCAAGCTGTCCCTGGTCAGCTCCCCTTCTCCAAAGCAGGTATTTCAAATATTCTCTCTTCGCCTTCAAACTCCACCCCCCCCAATCTTCTCTCTCAATCTCAGCAGATAATGCTGTCTATATCACAAAGAAAATAAAAAGCCATTTTGGAAGCAACTGTCCTCATTTTTCACCATCACATACACACACTTACCTGGACCCAGGCTTTTGCTTCCTTTCCTTTATAATCTGAAACCAATATCCCCTGAAATTCTGGCCTCCTCTCACTCTTTCCACCTTCCCAGGGATGCTGTTGCCGGATTACCCTCCCTGTACCTTCAACCTTCAGGTCTCCTTATCAGCCTTCAGGTTAGCTCCCTTTTCTTTTCTTCCACTGGAAACCTCCTGAAAAAGATGCCCAAGTCTTCACTTTAGGATTCCTATAATCTGACTACCAGTGCACAGCCGCCAAGGTCAGTTTTCAAGTTAAAACAAATAGAAACTTTGGGTCCTTATCTTGCTCAAGCTCACCATAACACAGCTGGTCACTTGATTTTTTGTTTGTTTTTCCCTAGAAACACTCTTCCTGGCTCCTCTGGCACCAGCCTCTCCTGATGTTTCTCCCACCACTCTGGCTCTTCTTATTCAGTTTCCCCTCCTCTTCACATCTTGACTCTTCCATCCACTCTTAGAACTTCCCCTGCCATCTCAATGTTGAGGACTCTCAAGAGTTCACCTGTCCACTCCAGACATCTGTGAGCCCTAGATCTTTACATCTAATGGAACTCACTGTTTGTTTGTCCCATGACATCTATAAAAGTGAACCTATCACCTTCCATACCAAACTATACAGCTCTTCCTGAAACCCTGCTTTCAGAAACTGCTACCACATTCCCCAACGTGCTCATGCCATACGCTCTGTCCTGCCTCATAAATTCTAGTCCCTAAACAGCTCTCAAGTCCACCTACTTCTTCTCTATCCCACTGCCCTGACTTATCCTCATCATCATTTGCATGGATGTTTTTGTCTCTTCTTACTGACTGGCTTTTACCCAATCTGTTTACACAGCAGCCAGATGATCCTTCTAAGATGCAAGCCTGACCATCATCAAGTTTAAACCCCTTCTGTGGTTTCCCATGGGTCTCTGGATGCTTCTCGTGGCTTCCCAAAGGTACTTAGGGCCTGTCACCAGCCTATCACTCCAGTTTCAGCTTGGACCTTTCCATCATCCTTCTGAACTTTGAGAGCCAACCACATTGGACTTTTCAACTCACTATGCACTTTCTTACCTGAAACACTCTATTTAGAACATTCTTCCCACAACTCTTTATTTGCCCAACTCTCCTCTTTCAGGTCTCCTCTGAAACATCAGTTAGACATCCTTTAAAAGAGTGATGGAATACTGGAGCAAAATGCAAGTGCGTACTTTGTGTATTAATGGTAACACTTTATTTTAAAAGTGTTAAGAATTCATAAAAATATAAATTAGGGAAACCAAATATTTAATATATTCAACAACAAAAATTTTAAAAGGTTACAACAGAAAATGTAAATTTATAAAAAATATAAATACTAAACACAATCATTTTAGTATAAATTGGCAGATAAAATGTAGTATTACTTTAATTTTTTTGGCCATGCCCAAGGCATGTCATGTAGAAATTCGTGGGCCAGGGACTGAACCTGAGTGACCCAGGTCACAGCAGCGGCAATGCCAGGTCCTTAGCTGCTAGGCCACAAGGGAACTACACTACAGTGTAATTTTAAAAAGAAATTAAACCCTACATAAAAATGAAGACTGCTGATTTTTTTAAAAAAGGAAAAAAAATAAAGATCATTTAAACTTTTTGTATGTGTCATCATCAACACCTGGCTATATTTTTTTGTGATTTTATTCCAAGCTGTTGAAGAACTATAATTCTGAGTTGGGGGAATGCTGATGAGATAATTATAAACTCACTTCTAACGCTTTCTTCAAACAAATCTATCTCTGGTTTGATAACTCCAAGAAGATCTCTGAAAAATTGTATGTGTGTTTGTGCAGAAACATCAATCTTTTTTTCTAACTGAAAAAGAGATCTAGCCATTATTTCCAAGAAAGTATTTCCATTTGGCTTTCGTCTATTTCAGTTTTGTCAGTATAAATGGAGATTCTGGTCTGGTTTCCTGTGTTAAATTTAGTACTATCATAGTGAGACTCTGTTAAAAAAGTCTTTCAATTTGAGTAAGAACTATTCTTACAATAAAAGCTGGTTTTGGTCCACCATCCATTATTTCTGCTTCTGAGAAAATTACAGAAGTGTAGAAAAAGTCCTTTCTACATGACCACAACTTTATTATTCACTTCAAAATCCAAATGCAGTGTATAACTCTCCCATAGAGAAATATGGTTCAGTTATGTTGAATCTTTGAGTCTTTAAACTGTGATCTGAAGATAAATGACTTAAAAAAACTAAAATACCAGCCTTTTAGGACTATCCTGAGTCTGGTCCTTCTAGCCTGTCCTTCAAGTTCACTTGACTGCAGTACTTTCCTCTTAAGATAGCCTTGGGACAGCACTTCAGCACTGGGTCTATGCTGCAGCATGTTTTTATGTCCTCCTACCGGCCATCTTCCTCCACGCTTTGCTGGCAGAGTTATCCATCAATTGCAAAGAGCTCTTTCAGCCAGACTCACAATCAACTTTGTCTTTGGGGGGAGCAGAGGAGCGGAAGTGGAGGAAAGAACCCAAGGACGTGGGAGATGCAGATGATAAGTATTAAAGAAAGGCCAGGAAGCCTTTGATGATGAGAGTCAAGGAAGGAAAGGGGATGGAAAGAGGAGCTGGAGACTCAAGCAGGGTGGATAAATCTGCTGATGGATGAATTGAAATACAGGTTTTATATCACCAAAAATCATAGTATTTTCATGCCAGCATACTAGAATGCCAAAAACCAGTACTGCAATCAGTCCATTATAAGGATATAATGCAGCGAAGTGAGGTGCCTTTTTGGCCAAGCTCTCTAACAGTCTCATCAACCATGAAAACATAGGCATTGCCTTCTTTATCACTGATGGGGAAACTACGATTTAGAGAGCCTAGGTCACTTCCCAGGTACAACTAAGAAACAGCAATACCAGAACTCAAACATATTATCTTAAGTACTGATTCCAAAGTTCATCTTGTTAGCAGTTATATATAATGTTATCTTCCCAAGTGTTTCAAAAATTCTGTTATCAATAAAAGACAGTTCAAAAAATTTTGATGCCTAAAGGGGTTAACCAGCCAGATCACACATAAAGCGTTCGTCCTTGATGTGCAACACTGCCAAGGTTTCACTGTGTTTCAAGGGAGAAAGTCATGTTTTATCCGTATATTGTTGATTCCCTCTACCTTCATTTTTCACCTTTAACACCTAAACAACTTGTTAGCCTGGCATTTTCTTATTAGTTCTAGTTCTTGGGTTTTAATGAGGATGGTACAAAAGGGTACCAATGAATAGTTCTGCTGTCTCTAGAACATTCCAGATAAAGAGCCATATTTTTGGTTGACACAGTCACAATAATAAATAATAAAATTTTCACATTCTTGGAGAGGGGACATAGGAAATAGCTCAAAGCTCTAAGTATTTAGATCAAGCACAGTAATATCATCCAGTTATGAGCTGCAGATAAGCATGTAAGCACAAGGCAAACAAAGTTAAAAACCTGCCATTTTAATTGTAAAGAAGGAAAGGGAAATAAAATCACAAGAGTCAGAGGGTTTCAACCACCAATTTTTGGGTTGCTCGTATTGGGTTTTATGATATTTGCAGGTTTCATATTAATATTTCAGATGTACATTTCCCTGGAGACAAGCATAATCTGGACTGTGTATAATTACGAAGAAAAAATAACATTTTCCTTTTTTACAAACAAACTCTAAATTTATAATTCATGGCTTATAAGATTTCTTTAGAATTGTTTAAATTCTAAAGGGAAATTTAAATTTAAACAGGGAAATTTAAATTTAAATAGGGAAAAGAGGCTGACAAAACACAAATCAAGGAAACAGAAGGCAAATAAAACAGCTACTATCTCAAGCCTCACAAAAACAGCAACAACATTTCTGAAGTGAAAAATGGTCCTTGGTAGGGCTAGAATACATTCATACACTGCCGGTGGCTCTGTGAACTGGTACCAACCATTTTGGAAACATTACAGCAACATATGTTAAAATCACAAAAATGTGGACATGCTAAATTTTTTTTTTTTTAGGGCCGCACTCGTGGCATATGGAGATTCCCAAGCTAGGGGTTGCATTGGAACTATAGCTGCCGGCCTATGCCACAACCACAGCCACAGTCATAGCCACCCCAGATCTGAGTTGCGTCTTCAACCTACACATCTCACGACAACGCTGGATCCTTAACCCACTAAGCGAGGCCAGGAATGGAACCTGCATTCTCGTGGATACCAGTCGGGTTTGTTAACTGCTGACCCACGATGGGAACTCCTTGACATGCTAATCTTAATTACTCTAATTGACTACAGAGAAGGAGAAATGAAAACTTTTCCATTTCCTCTAGAAAAAGCATCTTAAGTCACTGTACAACAGGTTTACTAAGACACCACTAACCAGATGACACAGGCCTTGAATATCAGCAGGCTGGAGAATGGAATGATG
The DNA here is from genome assembly GCA_004024745.2 of Catagonus wagneri. Lineage (NCBI taxonomy): Eukaryota > Metazoa > Chordata > Mammalia > Artiodactyla > Tayassuidae > Catagonus > Catagonus wagneri. The sequence continues at coordinate 4,636,689 of PVHT021183631.1, read as the reverse complement.
ACAACATAACTTTACTAGCTGGAATTAAAATTATTTCACCATTATCAATATTTTAAACTATTTTTTCTTAAAATAGTCTACTTGGTAGGCTACAAGTGTGCCAGCATCAGTGCAGTCAAAAAGATGAACTCTGACCCTCAGTATTTTCACTAGACAGAGAATCTGGATGAAATAAAAGAGGAAAACCACTCACAACAGAACATGCTTCTATACAGTTGTTTATCTCTGCCTACTGAGTCTAATTTGTTCAGATACCTTATTTTCATGCAATTTATTACCTCTAAATATGACTAATAGCTAGGTTAGATAGAAAGGATAGAACTAAAGGGGGAATTCCCATCGTGACTCAGCAAAAACGAATTTGATTAGCATCCATGAGGACGTAGGTTCCATCCCTGGCCTCGCTCAGTAGGTTAAGGATCTGGTGCTGCCATGAGCTGTGGTGTAGGTCACAGACATGGCTAGGATCCTGTGTGGCTGTGGCTGTGGTGTAGGCCGGCAGCTACAGCTCCGATTCGATTCCCAGGCCTGGGAACCTCAATACGCCACAGATGCGGCCCTAAAAAGAAAAAAAAGAAAAAGAAAAGTTAGAATTAAATGAAAAAGAAAAAAACAAAGCAACAACAGCATATTCTGCTTTCAAAATGAAAATACAGGTTTGCCAAAGTGGAGGTAAAAAGGATGGTTCTTAAATGTGACTAGTGCAAATTGAGATGTGTTATAAGTGTAAATTACACACCAGATTTTTAAAATACACTTACTACAAAAGGTATAAAATATCTTAATTTTTATATTTACTGCATATTAAAATGATAACATTTTGTATATATTGGGTTAAATAAAATACAATAAGCTTAAAAAATAAATAAATAAAGGATGGCTCTTTCTGAGAAGAGCACTACTCAGAGGTTCTGTCCCTGGTCCCCAAAGGGCTCATCATCATTATAAGGGTGGAGGTTCCATGAGAATTAAACAGCCCACGACTCTGCATCATAATCAAAAACAGGTCAGAGTAATGGATGGGGACATTTACACAGGATTGGCCACAGGCCAGAGTTCTGTCCCAAAGCACTCCACTAAGCTTATAATTACTGTTGCGTAAGAGTAATTACCCACATTTACAAAGTACTCTAAAGTTCCAGTTCTTCTTTCCATAGGTAACTCTTACAAAGTAGGGTGGTCTCTTTGCCAAAATTACATGAAGTTGTTAGGCTTAAAACCTCATGTAGTCCCCTAACTGGCCAATAAAAAATAGCTTTTAATATGAAGTAAGGTTGCCATGAATAAGCTGCATCCAAATGACTAAAGAAAGGAGTTCCCAGTGCAGCGGTTAACAAATCCAACTAGGAACCATGAAGTTGCGGGTTCGATCCCTGGCCTTGCTCAGTGTGTTAACGATCCAGCGTTGCTGTGGCTGTGGTGTAGGCTGGCGGCTGCAGCTCCAATTTGACCCCTAGCCTGGGAATCTCCATATGCTGCGGATGCAGCCCTAAAAAGCAAAAAAAAAAAAAAGCAAACAATTAGAGAAAAAGTACAAAGAAAACTCTATGTGAAACAAAGGGAAAATAAAGAGTATCAAAGTCAAAATGCGAGATTTTTAATTGGCCATTATCTATGACAATTAGTAATAATATTTTTAAAAAATTCAATCTCACTAGTGATCAAAGAAATGAAAAATTTTCGAACTGTAATAGATGTTCTAAAATAAGCACTGTAAATATTCAAAGTAGGTGAGAAAATGTTAAATTTACACAGGCTTAAAATATATAGCTGGACCTTTGTGGCCTAAGTTTTCCTAAGAACAATCTGGCAATAAAAATCAAGGTTCCTATAAATTTCACACCATTTCATTTATAGGACTCTACCTTATATAAATATTTGGACACGTGAGGAAAAAGTTACAAAACTTTTTATGTAAGGCCAAAGGTTTTTAAACTTGTCTGTGGATAGAACTTAGGGGGTCCATGAACTTGAATGAAAAAAATTATACCTTTATTTTCACTAACTTCTAAATGAAACATAGCATTTCCGTTGATTATAACTGAAGCCAACCAACTGAAGTAATATTAGCTTGTACATGTGATTTTGACACCAACAGAAATCATGGATATTTTCAAATCACATTACAGTTATTGCAGACATATCAAAGTATCAATTATGCACACCATAACTTTGAAACTATGGTAGTTATCAGACCTGACACTAGATCTTTTATTAATACATTAAAAAGCACCTATATTAATATGTCACAAAATATTAAACACTTGCAATTATATTTTAATCTGCTTGGTTTGCTTTGTACTTTTATGTATTTAAAAACATTATTCTAAGGAGAGTCTATAGATTTCGCCTAACTGCCAAAGGGGTCAATGGGGGAAAAACAAACAAAAAGCATTTAGGAAGACCTGATGTAAGAATTACTTATAATAAGAAACTGGAAAGCCTGAATTTACAACAGCTAGAAAACTTTAAATAAATGGAACCACAAAAAACATGTAAAACTATATTTAATGATCCTTATCTTACTTAAAAAATGAATACGTATGTATAAAAAAGATGAGAAACATAATCACTAGTAATTACACATGATTAATTTCCCTAGTTTCTATAGGTTGCGAATTTTTCCATAATGAATATATACAACTTTTATATCAGAAAGAGTTTAAAAAGTATAAAAAAAATGCATTTGGTTTGCAAATGGTCAGGGAGTATAAAGAATACTTTAAAAGATTGCATATTAATGTAACTCTTTTTTTTTTTTTTTTTGGTCTTTTTAGGGCTGCAGCCACAGCATATTTAAGTTTCCAGGCTAGGGGTCGAACCTGAGCTGCAGCTGCCAGCCTACACCACAGCTACAGCAACCCCAGATCTGAGCCGCATCTGTGACCTACACCCCAGCTCACGGCAATACTGGATCCTTAACCCACTGAGCGAGGCTAGAGATCGAACCTGTGTTCTCATGGATAATAGTTGGGATTGTTACTGCTGAGCCACAACAGGAATTCCCATGTAACTTTTTACTTTTAATGTTAGTTAATACCAATTCAAATACCAGCCCACCAGCCCGGGGAGAGGGGGTGGGATTTAACATCCAAATGAGAAAAAATTACAATGAAATACTTGTCTCTAACTTAATATCTTTATATTTTTAAAAAAACTTTTAAAAGTTTTTTTGTCTGTTTTTACTTTTTCAGGGCTGCACCCTCAGCATAAGGAGGTTCCCAGGCTAGAGGTCAAATCAGACCTGTAGCTGCTGGCCTACGCCACAGCCACAGCAACGCAGGATCTGAGCCACATCTTCGACCCTGCACCGCAACTCACGGCAACACTGGATCCTTAATCCACTGAGCAGCAGGGATTGAATCTGAGTCCTCATGGATACCAGTCGGGTTCGCTTCTGCTGAGCCACAATGGGAACTCCCAAAAGTTTTTTTTTTTTTTTTTAGGGCTGCACCCGCGGCATATGGAGGTTCCCAGGCTAGAGGTCGAATCAGAGCTGTAGCTGCCGGCCTACACCACAGCCACAGCAACGCCGGATCGTTAACTCACTAAGCAAGGCCAGGGATCGAACCTGCAACCTCATGGTTCCTAGTCAAAGATTCATTAACCACTGTGCCACGAAGGGAACTCCAAGTTTTTGTTTTTGTTTTTTTTTTTAAAATATAATCCTTACCAGGAATATTGCAACAAGATGTCTGTGTAAAATGTTACTGAAGAATCTGAAAGGAAGTCTCTCAGGAGCAAAAGAAGTCACCTGCTTGTGAGGGTGGGGACCCTATAATGTATCTCAGCACAGCCCACGTACTTGCTCACTAACTGTCTATAAGAGTTGTTGAAAAAAAAGAGTCGTTGAGATTACTTCTGCTGATGCTTCTACATCACTGAATGCTTCTATCTGACTCAAAGGCAGTTAGGAAGGCCCCCTCCTCTTGTTGCCCAGAAGTTCAGAAGCATGGCCTCCCTGTACAGAGGAGGGGGCCCCATGAGAAGATGAGCACAAGAACTGGTACGATAAAGCAAGTATTTTTTGAGCACCTAATTTGGAGGTTCACTGGTGTCTGAAGTTAATAATAAAGCAAGCATTTGAAAAATAGGTGACAGCTTTATTATATGTTATCAACGTGTGCTGAAATAACAGAGCTAAATGGCCCTTATGATCTTGAGACTGCAAAACAAAGAGCACAGAAATTCTTTGGGATGTAGGAATCAATAAGCACAGCATTCACTCTGATGCATCTTGACAGAAAGTTGAGGAAGCATTCCCATTTTCATGTGGATGGCACCTATGTTAGCTGCTATTATTGACTGTACCTGAAGGTTTGTGTTTTTTACATTTTATCTTGCCTGCTCTTGGGCTTACAGAAAAGTTGAAAATACAGTACAAGGAGTTTCCATACATATATCCCTAATCCAGTCTCCCTCCCCCCACATATAAGTACAGTCATCATTAATCAGAATCAGGAAATTAACCTTTACTAAAAATCTTACTCAAATTTTACTAGTTTTCCCACTATGTCCTTTTTCTGTTCTGCAATCTCACTCATTATCCTACCCTGCAATTAACTGTTATTATTTCTCCTTAGTCCCCTGCAATCTGCTATAGTTCCTCAGTCTATAACAATCTTTCACGACACTGACACCTTTGAACGGTATTTACCACCCAATTCGTTTTTGTTACCTAGTTTCACATGACCGGACAAAGGTTATGCATTTTGGGCAAGAGAATCACAGAAATGTTGTAACCTTAGTCAGTGCATTGTTCCATGGAGTTCGTGATAGGGACCTTGATTCAGTCCATTAAGGTGGTATTGTGGCAGGTTTCTGCACTGTGAAGTTACTATCTTTCACCTTGTGGTTTACAAATATCTTCTGAAAGATATTTTGTGATTATGCAAATCCTGCTTCTACTCCTCCAACTATCATCTACTAATTTTAGCATCCATCATTTGTGTCTAATAAGGCTTACAATAGCAAAAATGTCTCCATAGTGATGTTTTGGGTCTATGGGGATCAATTGGTGGTCTTGGTTAATTCCCACAAAGCCACCATGACCACACACAGACTTGTCTGTGGTCTCATTTCCTGAAAAGAGAGGAAAAGGAACTGCAACATATTATCTGGTGTCTGGTGTACAACACAAGGTCATACATACAGAGGTCCCTCCCTGCCACTACCTGATGCTATAAATACAAGACACACTTGCTGCTCAACTCAATAACTTTTATACTTGCATCCGTACCAAACATTCATTCAGTTGTGAAACATTTTCTGAGTCTGCCTAATCTGTGGTCCTTGCCTTCAAGGGGTCAAAAAAAGTGTGCAGCAGAAACCAGGGCACAAGGTGACTCTGAAGGCTAGGAGAGGCAGGGAGAATAACCCACTGTGATGCATGCGCTGGGATGGGAACACATATAGGCCTCCCAAGTCCAGAATGCATGTGGGTTTCCAAGCAGCACGGGGTTCAATGCCCTCTCACTTGCCAGGGACACCTCCCTGGTAGGGAGTCTCACTACTTTTCCAGGGTATCCCTCAGTCCCCTGCCCCATAAGGAGAGGTCAGCTAGGGAAAGAAACCCACAGTGCACCAGAGGAAGCCTGCTGCCTACACCAATCCTCCGTGGTCTTCATTCAGAAACGTGGCAAAGATCACTGGACAGCTAAGGAAAGCCAACAGCATGGAAGAGAAAAAACAAGACAAACAGAAAATGCAACTCAGAAGCTACAGATCGTTCAAGGGAAAGAACTTAGAAAAAAAATTTTTTTTTAATTAATACCACTGGAGACATGTGGGGCATATAAAATAAGGATAAGTTATTATGAAAACCACAGGAAGACAAAAATAATGAGTTCCTGGGGAAGAAAACTACAATTGTTAAACTAAGAAAAGTAAGAGGACTAGACAAAAGAGCATAAAGAGCTACATACCAATCCCCTATCCAGAAGATAAAACTGATATAGAACAAAAATAAAAAGAAATTGAAATTACAAAAGCAAAAAATGGAGGATAAAACCATAGGTTCCATCATCCACTGATATGGAGTTCCAGATAGAACAAAGAAATTGTAAAAGATTTTATAGAATATTTTTTAAAAATCAGAAACAAATTAATGTTCAGGAGCTCCTTATTTGTCTCAAGAGCACTGATAACAGACTGCAAACACTACGACAGCAGGCTTATCTGCTTTTGTTCTCCTCCAAGCATTGTAGCCAGCACAAAGTAGATGCTTAATAAACATTATGTAATGAATGAATAAATAAACATATTAATGTGAACCCACAATATGAAGGGTTCTCAGCAGTAGCTTGTGTGTAAGAAAAGACGTAAAAGACTACAAGTCAAATTACTGGGATGAGGAGAAGGATTACCTTCTCCAATTCTGCGTTCTTAAATTTTTAAGTGAGTGTGCATATACTTTTGTTTGATTTGTTCGTCTGTTTCCTTCCATTCGAATGAAGCTCCATGAGGGAGCTCCATTTTATTTCTCACTCCAGGTGCACAAAACTGTGCCGAACCTGACCCAGGCTCTCAGGCATACGTGGCAGCCAGAGAGGTATAACACTTACTATCTCCCTTCCTGAGGGGCTTGCAACTCATTCAGCCACAAGATACACAACTGGCTGAAAGTCTCTGGCAGTAGTGCCTTAGGATCCTTTCTTGTTTTCCAGCCTACCCACACTCATCCCTGGGCAGCCCCTGTCCAGGGACCAAGCATGCCGGGGGTGACAGGGCCTGGCTGCCACTGCCCACAAGGGACCTCTCTAATGCTCATTTTTGCTCCATGGCATTGGCTGAGACTTTGTCAGATGTGCACCGTGGGCTGAGTCTCCTGCCTTGCCCACTTCGGCTTCTTCTCACTTTCACGTTTACGGTGCCAGAGTTGTACTATGCACTGAAGCCCTTCCCTGCTAAATTCTGCTTCCTCTCCCATCTTCTTTCACAGGCATTAACCCCAAGTCCCTAACAAACCAGCTGCATGCCTATACTGGCTCAACACTTGCTTCTCAGAGTACTCAACTGACAGTGCATTTGTTACATGATTCAATCATAAATACAATCAAGGAAAAGGTAAGTTGCTAGGTGATTAGCTTGTATTCCGCAAAGACAAGAGGTGAGACTTCGAGTAGGGCAGACCTGAGATGGAGCCACTAAAACATCAATTGCTTAGTACCAGACAAGAGGCAATAAGGGCCCAAAGTGACAGAACGGGGATGGGGACACAGAGGACAGGAATTTAGCAGCAATTTGAAGGTAGACTCAAGAGGCCTTCCCAATTGATTGGAGGTTGAGAACAAGGAAGAGAAAGGCATCAAAGAGGCTTCGGTGCTTCAAATCCAAGGGACTGATAATAATGGTGGTATTTATAGCAGGAGGGCAATGATGAGGGAGGCTTGTTTAGGGAGAAAAACGAATTAGTCAAAATTTCTGTCCCAGATTTTGAGTTGCCAACTAGAAACCATCCAAGGTGGAAGAAGGTAATATAATAGGTGGTGAGAAACACAGTTAAAACTGAAGAGAAAGCCTGGGAATAGAGGTCATTTGGACATAAATGTATACTAATTACATTTTCCAAAAAGAATGTTTTCTTTTTTTTTGCTGCACCCATGACAAGCATAAGTTCCCAAGCCAGGGATTGAAAAATCAATCTTTTGAGGTCATTTATTAGAAAGGAATTATATAAATCATGCTACTGAAAAAGAAATAGCAACATAAAAGACAAAAGTAGAAGCAAATGTGTTATAAATGAAGGTTGTATAGTTTTGAGCATCAGATTTGCTTCTAGGAGTGGAGGTAAAACTGGAGATACAGTAAAATAAATAAATAAAACAAGCAAATAAATAAAACACACCTATCATTAGAATGGCAGGCAGAATAAGTTTCTCACATAGAACTTTTTTTTTTTTTTTGTCTATTTAAGGCAGCACCATGACATAGGGAAGTTCCCAGTTTAGGGGTTGAATTGGAGCTGCAGCTGCTGACCTACACCACAGCTCAGAGCAACGCTAGATCCTTAAACCACTGAGCAAGGCCAGGGATTGACCCCTCATCCTCATGGATACTAGTTCCATTCATTACCGCTGAGTCACAATAGGAATTCCTACACGTAAACCTTTCTAAAGGACTAAAGAATTAGCACAGAGAAATCTATTCAATATCCTGTGACAAACAATAATGGAAAAGAATATATATATTTGAATCACTTTGCTGTACAGCAGAAATTAACACATTGTAAATCAATTACACATCAATAAAATTAAAAAATAATGGGCTAAAGAATGATAAAATGGGCATTGTCTTCATTACCAGCTTTATTGCAAAAGAACATTCTGTTTTTATATGATTGGATCTTTACAAGATGACCCTGAATAAAGTCAAGTGTTTGAGCAAATGTGCCTTCTGGCAGTCTAGCTTGATTTAAAAACAAAACATAAAGAGGAGGAGTTAAGGCACATGCCCTTTTCACCAACTTTCACAAACCTCTGAACTGAGATGGCTCAGGAAATGTGGAATCCTGAATGCCTCACGGATCAGAGCTTAATCAGTGACGCACTGAAGATCAGGCCAAGAAAGGAGAGAATGCTTGTTTTCAAAAAAGCAAATGTGCAAACCTTCCTGATAGCTCGTTGCTACTGGAAGCTCTGAGCAGCAATACATTCCTAGGTGAGTCTCTCAAGAAGTTATTTAGTGCCCAACTCTACCTGAAAAGGGTTAAATAACTAGAGAGCTACCTTTCAACAATTTCAGTACAGTTTATGTGCTCTCAATAAAAAGCAAGAGACAAGGGCATTGAAGCAGTAAGTTATCATATACGTATAAACTCTTCTTGTATTACTTTTGGCAGAAATAAACTGTTAAGTTCAAGAGCACAGAGTATAACATGGTTCTGCAGAGCAGACTTGTTGACTTGAGTTTATCACCTGAAATATGACTATCCACAAAAAACTAAGCATGGAATAATTATCCTTAAAGAACCCTGAGTTAAAATGCATCCCATAGCACTTTCCTCAAGCTTAACGTTGCTGTACTTGCAGAAGAATTAAACAAAATGAACACAGATTTTTTACAAGTAAGTTTAGCTGTATGCAGTTTGTTCTGATATTCTATGTGTACCACACAATAATCCACTAAAACTTAAAACAGGTACTTAACGATGCTCATTTAACAAACTGGAACTTGAAGAATAGCTCCTGATAACAAAAATCGAGAATATATCAGAGCACTAAAGCTGTCACTTCCAAGTAGAAATGAAGTTCAGTGCATATATTCTAAAAACACTTATGTGTGGTGAGGTGGGGAGGTGGAAGTGTGGGAGGAGGAAGATGAACAGTAAAAAAAAAAACAATCAAATCTGGTGGTTTAAAGTTTCAGAAGAATAATCAGGTGCACAACATTAGTTTTCTTCTTTGCAGGAGTGGGAAAATAGTCTTACATGATGAACTTAGTCTTAGACCAGATAAGGGCAGTTGCTCCCGGCCACTAGGCACCAGGGAAAGGCCCTTCCTTATCACAGGGTTTTCAAAAGTGACACCCTGCCTGGCAGCAGATAAGCCTATCAACACTTTTGATCAATGGAGCAACAAACACCACCAGAAGACAACTTATGGGTCCTGCCTTTTCCATTAGTGCATCCTTCCAAATGGATTTCAGGGAAGACAAAGCCACAGACGCTTGCTCACTCAGTGCAAAACCGAAAAAGTGCAGTCCTGGAACTTTAATCCTGGTGACTAAGTGAAAACTAAACAAACAAACAAAAAAATCTATGTACTCAAAGGGAGATGACCAAATTAATCTTAATGCTATCCTACTGCTAGTTTGTGCCTCTCTAGGAAAGATGTAGTTGTATCCCTTGCATTTATCACGACGACAACTTTGCCTCAGGGTCCTATGAGCATTATGTGAGGAGGTCTGCATAAAGCACATAGCAATAACACAATAAACGTTAGCTATGTTATTAATGCATTTAATCCTCGGTGAGTCTCAATAGAAACATCACACACACAAGCAAAACAGTGAAGAGAAGTGGGCAGGGCAGGAGAAAGGACCGGAAAGAAGAACACTGATGGTGTCTCATTTCAATAAATAATAAATAAATAATAAACAGTGAGATTCTTCTACTGGACCAGCATCATTCTAGCAATACACTGGGCTTACATGATAGAGCCAAATATCCTCTAAAATCTAAATCTGCAAAATAAGGATGTTCATAAAAACAATGTAGTATTAAAAAGTGATTGTAGCTTCACCAAATACAATCGAATTTTACATATGGGTCAACTGCACAGTATACACCTCAGTAAAGTGAATTCCCCCCCGCCAGAGACTTAGAGGCAATTAAGTCAGAAATTCATTAAGTGGCAGAATGAAAAATATCTGGTGATGAAGAGGCTGGTGTGATAAACTGGTCAGTTAGCCCTTTGCCCTGTTGCTGAAAGATAAATTATATCTGACACTGATGTACTCCCTTAATAAGATGACCCGCTTCCAAATTCTGATAAAGAAAAAGGAGTTAGTGCACTTATTTCAGTGAATCAAGTTATATACTAAAAATCATGACAGCCAAAAGAAAAAAAAAAAAGAAAAAGCAGTTCCTTTATGGCACATCAGGTTAAGGATCCAACAAAGCCACTGCAGCGGCTCTGGTTGTTGCAGTGACAAGGGTTCAGTCCCTGGTCTGGGAAATCTACATGCCACGAGTGGCCAAAAAGAAAAAAAATCGTAAGACAGAATTACTTGTCTAACCATATATGATGAAAAGCATAGATATCATATAAATTTCTGAATACACAGTTGTACTTTAAGAGGGTTAATTTTAGTTAATTTCAAATTATGTTATTCAGAGCCATAATTTGTTGTTATCTTATCTTATTGTGACAAATGACCTGCCTGATTTGAAAATTCTAAGGTGTATGGCCTAAGAAAACATAGCAGATGCTCTCTGTAGCTGGCTTTTACTGGACCAGCTTCCTGGATTAAATACTGCTCTGGGTTAACTCTGTAAACCACAAGGATAAATGCCCAATGCAACTAGCAAGCACTCTCTAGGGCCACACACACTTTCTGCTCCCACTGGCTGGACTCTCCATGCTGACAGAGTTGGCTGTGTCTTTCCAAACCTGTTTATGCCAGCTGACTTGTTATTGTAATTATGAAATTTAATTAAATATTATGAAAGCTGATGGAATATGAGCACAAGAGATAAATATTGTTTCTATTAAAAACTAAATTGAAGGCTTTGGAAACACTTCATAAAAGCAAGTCATTAAAAGGGAAAGCTGTTGGATTAGAGGTGGGCGAGACCTATAAAAAAACGAGAAAAAGTTCTGAAACCTAAGATTCTGTAAGGTTCAGGTGTCTTTGCTAGTGTCTATGTTTTTGCTCTCACGGTTTATACTATGAATACAATGTAAAATGCAAAAGAGTAGAATCACTGTCAAAGAAATGCCCTTAGCCTCACAAGGGTTTAGCAAATACATTTTTATTATTATATACTTTGATGACAGTAAAATGTTTTGAGTATGTATGTTTTAAAGATTGCCTGTTTTAATGATTTTTCAATTGATTAGTTCCAATTATGTTAGATAAGAGGGTATTTTCTAAGGTTTAAATTAGAAACTACTTTGGATTACTTGCTCTTAAATTTATGAAGTGTTATTACCTAAACTGGAAGACTCTGCAATATGGGTGTTCACACTTCTATTCCTTCTGAAAGACAAAATACCTTAAACAAATTGTTAAAGATAAAAATATATTCTTTCTTTTTAGTCTAATATAGTAAGAGCAGAGCACAGAAGTCAAGAACATGACTCTGGTCAGACATCCCAGAAGTGGAATTCTGGCTCCAACGTTACTTGCTGCAATAGTGTAACCACTTAAATCAGCCACCAACACCCCAGTTTTCTCACCTGGCCGATGCCATCAGTAATGATACCTACACCACGGTGGGCATGGAGAGGTTGAAAAGAGAAATGCACGTGTCATATCAAATGCTAAGTTCCTGGTACACAATACGTGCTCAAAATGTTCATCACTATGATTTTACTGCCTGATAGGAAAACAGCCTACTGCTACATAAATAATATAACTAACATGTTCTCTCTTTTGTCGAAGTGTCAGTTCTTTAGAAAGATGGCCTCATCGACTGACAGCTCAGAAACACCTGTGGAAAAATGCCACACATATAGCAAAGCAGGGGTTTTCAGCTAAGAGCAATCTGATCTCCTAGGGAACATTTGGGAATGTGTGGAGACATTTCACATCATCACAATTGGGGGCACCCACTGGCATCTACATCTATGGTCTCATGGATGCTGCCCAACGTCCTATATCCTACAGTTCCTGCAATACGCAGGACACCTCTCATCCTCAAACAAAGAATTATCTGGCCCAAATGCCAAGATGGCAAGGTCAAGAAACGCGGAGCCTCAAGGACAGAATAAGAAAGAAGCAATTTCTCAAATCTAACTCTAGAAGTTACTCTGAGACAATAAAGACCGCTTACAAGTGAAACTGGAATTTTCACTATCATATTGATTCCAGGACCTATGCTATAAGATAGTTAAGACACATGAATACTTAGCAACAAGGTTCTCTGATCAGTACATCCTCTTGGGAGTTCCCATCGTGGCTCAGTGGTTAACGAATCCGACTAGGAACCATGAGGTTGCGGGTTCGATCCCTGGCCTTGCTCAGTGTAAGGATCCAGGGTTGCCGTGAGCTGAGGTGTAGGTTGCAGACGCAGCTCGGATCCTGCGTTGCTGTGGCGAAGGCCAGCAGCTACAGCTCCTGTTAGACCCCTAGCCTGGGAACCTCCATATGCCACGTGTGCGGCCCTAGATAAGGCAAAAAAAAAGCAAAAAAAATTAAAATAAAATAAATCCTCTTGAACGGGGTCTATCATGTAATAACCTTATCAACAGTTTTTTTTTCTAAAGTGCACTGTCATAAAGCTGGAGTACTAGAATGAAGTAAAAGAAACGAAACTTCATTTGGAAGAGAATAAACTCATTGAGATTCAAAAGCCCCAAAGATTAGGTGGGAAATCAAAACACTGCTCTGGTAGTTTGTATCCAGGGGCCTCTCAATGGGCTGGATGCAGAGAGGACTGGGCTAGCTAATGGGCCACAGGTGTGTGGTCCTTCCTCCCAAGCATCCTGTTTCCTAGCTCAGGTACCTGCATCACTTAAACTCATTCTTCTATTAACGCTGGTGCTCAAAAACACTATTAGAAAGCTCTTACGAGTTCATTTATATTGCTTTTCAATGAATTAGTCTTCTTTAATCATAAAAGTGTAGATAAAGCAAAATCCAACAATACAGGCATGTGTTTCCTCCCACAAAAAAGATCAGAAAGGAAATCATCAACATGCTAAGGGTTCTTCTCAGTCAAGTGTTTTTTACACTCAAATCTAGAAAACCTAGGTTTGATTCCTGGCTCTGAGACTTGTCAACTTATATAGTTAATTCTCACTTAAATTCCTGTGAAATGAATAGGAATATATTATAATTTTCATTTACTGATGAGACCACTAAAGCAGAAAAGAAGTGGTCCCATACTAACTGTAAAAGTGCTAAATAAGTGAAAGGCAGCATTAAGATTGCTTTTGTAACCCTTCAAAAAGCTATATGTAAAGTATTTTCAACTTTATATGACATGTATCCTTAAAGATGACACAGAAAGTCTTCTACCCAAATATGACAACTTCCACTACTAAAATCAAAGTTGTTTTTTATTAAACCATTACTATTTCATGTACAAGACATTTAATATATATGAAAGGAGGAAGAAACTAAAAAAAAAAAGCAAAAGGAAATACGCTGCAGCAAATAACTATTTTGCCACCAAAAAGGCATTCGTATAAGTCTTAAGTCACACTGCCTAAAACCCTAACAAACAATATTCCTTTTCAGAAAGCATGGCAAAAGAAAATTAAAATAATAAAAGAACTCTACTCACCCTTCTGATAGAAAAACTTCCTGTAATAGTATGCGCCGAGATCCACGTGCTCCACGATGTATCTCTTCACCCGATCCAGATGCAACACCAAGTTCTCCTTGGGCACTTCCAGGACTGCCACGCCTGCATTTGTGCAATGGGAGCTGAGTGTAGACTCAAAGGAGGCACTTTCACATCCACTAAACGACCCAGAATTTGATTTGGACAGGCTGATTTTCCTTTCCCCTTCGTCACCTATCTCGTTCCGAAAATACGGACAGCTCATTACAAGTTCATTGCTCTTATCATCTCCCTGGTCCATGCTGAGGCTCCCTTTGGAATTCAGGTCCTCTGTGCTGCCCATCGGGGAGCTAAAACTGGCTGAGTGGGACAGAGGCCCCGAGACCAAGGACGCCACGGCAGCTGCTGAAGCCCCCGTGGTTGTGTTTCTCCTCTTAATGACATTGTGCCTGTTCATAATCGCCTCGTTCAAGTCAAATAATATACTCTGGACATCGTAGTGGGCAAAGCACTTTGGACACGTCCAGGGCCTGACAGAGTCTTCCGACCGGTTATCTTCAAGATCCGACGACTTCCCAAGTTCTTCACCTTTGGCATTGCGTAATTTACGAAAAATGGACGAGTCCCCGGTTTCAGACTTGGAACGTCGCTTGAGTGGTTTTTCCCTTTCTTTAAACAGCCTGAGATTCTCCCTCTGTGAGATGGGCCCGTCTATAACATCCAAGGAGAAACCAGAACCCTTGCCCCCACCCGCGATGAGAAAGTCACTGAGCTTGGTCGGAGTGGGACCTCGATCAGACTTGTCGTCTTTGTAGCCCTTTAATAAGTCAAAGAAGCTTTCTCCGGATGTTCCCTGCTTATCGATTGAAGATGTGCTACCATATTCCCTGTGCAGTGACGGCCCAGTCTTGTAGGTGGGCGAGATACATTCGTCGAAGCTGTCCACGTCAAGTTCACTTATGGTGATGTCGCTGTTGCTCCGCTGCCGGATCCTGCGCAGAGCTTTCCTGGGGGAGCTGGGGTAGGCTTCCGGCATGAGAAATCTGGAGTCCATGTTCTCCGACGGTCTCGTCTTGCTTTTCAGCGTGTTCTGTATGCTTTTCAACATGGCTGAGTCACTGGAATTGAGGCTTACAGAACTTCCCTGACTCACAGGACTGCTTTTGGAGGACATGCTCTCAAGGCAACTTGAGGTTTCTATTTCCTGGCTTGAACGACTAGATTCTTTGACGTTTTCCTTTCTTGGGGGCCAATCCGCAATCCTTGCCCGAACCCCCATCTTTGGGACTCCCGGGGTCGAAGTTATATGGTGAGAACCTTCGCTTCGGGGGGGCCCTACGGGAGCCATGACCGATGACCCTAAGCTGCCATTTTGGGACCTGAAGCGTCGCATGTAGAAGTCATCCGTGTGGACTTTGGGGGTGCCATCTGTGCCCACAACGGATGCCCTTTCAGTGGCAACCGGTCTCTCCGTCTGTGACCGTTTCAAGCTGGTCATGATGCAGAAGCAATCAGACTTAAATCCCTGCAGAAAGGACCATCATATTTAAGTTTTAAATGTGCACTTCCCTTTTGGAGAATGGCTTCCAGAAAATACAGCAGTTGCATGAGCTCTTAATCTTTTTCATTTAAAAAAGTTAAACGATGCCTTATTTTCCAAACCTCCAGAAATCCAAATCTTCAAAACATTATAATCCACAAGAATTCCTTTGCTTCACTTTGATGGATAGACTTATTTCAGAAAAAACTGAATGGAACTTGTATCACAGTGATTCTGTGATTGTCATAATCCCATGCATTCTCTAAAAGAGAGAAGGACAACTGGAATTAGCATTTGATGAATACATCTAAAAATAAACACGCAATTGCCAAAACCAGACAAAAGACTCACTAATGGATTGTGGCTCATGGTTCACAACCCAGATTTTTAGTAAAGCAGGTTTAAAAGAAAGGAAGAAAGTGCTTTAATAATATCTATCATTTAAATTATATATTTTAAAAGGCTATTAATACTTCAGCTTAATTGAACTGTTTCATATCACTAGGAGGGGGGGTGAGAGATCTTGCTCCAGCTCCACAACGTTAAAGCTCTGAGCCCAAGTGCAGCCCATGTACAGACTCCAGTGACCTCTAATAACATGGAATATCATCAACCACTGTGCTGACCAGAAGTTCAAGGCATAACCACCAGAGTTCGATAATTAGAGCAACGTACTGTTTTTAAACAAGACTAAAAAAAAAATGAAAAATTATGTTACTATGTTGCAACACTCGCTTTTTAACCTCTTCTGTATTTCAAAAATCCAAACTTGTTTTTTGTTCCTTTATAAAGGCTTCACAGAGTTGGCAAGAGCAAATACAACAGAGAGAAAATAAACAGGGTCTTCCCGGAGCCATTCTACCCATTAGCATGCCTCTGTATTTCCTTCTATTTTATTACTGACCCCAAAGAGCAATATTTCAGAAAGCATCCAGCATTTTCTACCACCTCTTCCCAAGCTCTCTTTAGTTCCATCTACCCTTAAAGCTAGAAACATTTCACTAATTAGCAAAATGCACGCATTTCCTTTTGCATTGCAACCCACTCCACCCTTCGGCATTAGTTTATGAAGACAGCAGAAACCAAACGCTGCTGTGGACAGACCTCTCCATAGTCCCCAACAGATGACAGAAAACTGCTAACATCCAGGTGATGGGCGAAGAAAACCAACTTCCTTGTGAGCACATCAATCAGGAGGCAAGAGGCACAAATTCTGAGCACAAAATCCTGCAAGGTTGCGTACATCCTGAAAATAAAGGCAGAGGACCCTTTTCCAAGGCTCCACAAATTACACAAGAGGTGGCCTTTAAATTCCTGCCAAACGCATGTTTGGAAAGATGCTGCTGAACCAGCACTGCGCTGCCAGGGCTGCATTGTCTACAAATCACAGCTGACACCCAGGCCGACCCGCGAGCGCTGCTCTGCGCTCCCCCGGCAACAAGCACTTACTTCCAGGATAATTAAACATCTCGCTAGTCGGCTTCCTGCCTCCCAGGCAGCCGCTTTAATTTCTCCTGCGGTACGCAGCGTCATTTTAGAAGACTCGCTGCTATTTAAAGGCTGGAACATTTAGGGGTGTTTCAAAAATGCTCACTGCTTGCAGAACGCGGGGCCAGTCGAGCTCCAGCTGGCCTCCCGCGGGCCGTACTGGGCAGCTGGGCACAGAAACGCCAATTGTTTTCCCTCTCTCCTCTTCACCATCTTTTGTGAAGGGGGTAAGGGATTTGCACCACTATCCCATTAAACCTGGCTTTTGAGCTTTCCAGATACTTCCACCATCAGATGGCTAGGATTTCCTTTACATTTGGGAACTGCTTGTGCTCCTCCTGAACTGTAAACCTTCAAGTGGAATAACGTGCTAACTGTTGCATCTGAAGGCAGCCAATGTGGCCACAGCCACAGAGCAAGAAGTGCTCCTTATAAAATGGAAGGAAAACGGGGCAACTGAACCAAAATGCAAAGTAAACACCAGTCCATTTAAAAAAAAAAAAAACCTTCTGACAACCCAAAACCATAATTTATGAGCTATTTTGTAACTAGGGAGGAAAGAAGCTGTTTATTTCAATGAAATATCTTTTAAAGAAAGAATACACTTACCTAAAAAATAATTCTAAATAGATTTCTATGAAAATCAGATGTTTTCAATGTTTCTCACAGGTTCACAGAAATCCAAATAAATCACCCACCATTCCCAGAACTGACATTCTCTAAAAGGCCAAGGCGCCAAGCCCACCAGGGTAAAAATTCATCCTTGTCACATTCTGTTTCCCTTAGAAGATATTTTACTGTAGGATTGTCTTTTTTAGGATATGTGAAGTTACATCCATTGTGGGAGGAAACTGAAAGCCAGCACTAAAATACAGTAAAATAGCACTGACTTGGAAATGCCCACTCTTGGTCGTCACTATGACAGAACTGCTTTTCAGAATCATCTCATATGCTTCCTATGTTTTTTTTTAATGGATTTTTAAAACTCGTATACAGAGATAATTATATTTCTTGGTAGGTACTGTAAGAAATGCCAAGACTCCTATTACATCTTATTTATAGTAACAATGCAGTGTTTTCTTTTAATTTCACAATATAGATGGGCACATAGGGGACAGAGTGCCCATAGTTTAATGACCTATAAACACTGAGGAGGTTCAAGACGAATATCTAAGTTAAATAACAGATTTTTTTTTCTTTCTTGTCATGACCTTTTTTCCCCTTTTCTCTCTCTTTCCATTTTTCCCATTCTTATTTATAGCATCAAACCCCTTTAGGTGCAATATGAACTTTGGACAAGGACTAGCATCTATAGAAATATATATGCTTTGCAAGTATTAATTAATAAAATACCATCCATGTGTATAATATGACACATCAATAGCACCTAAAATCTATTCCTTGTATTGACAGAAATAGTAAACATATGCTTACAATTATTAGCTATTCTCTTAATTATCAGCAAAGCTGCCTAAGCATTATTTAATATGGTGAAAAGACTAGAATTAAATAGAAGAGCAATACTAATTTACAGAATGTTACCTCCATCTGTTGAAAGAGTAAACTATTTAAGAAATGTCTTTGTTATATGTTTAATTTTACAGCTGTAGGTACTTACTATTTGAGTCCATGGTAGACTCATTTAGCTAGTTAACAATCCCACTGTTAAGTCCAGTGAGCTCCTAGAGACGGGATCAGAAAACGAAAAGATGGGCTCAAAGTCTACTAGCTGAAAGTCTTTCCATCATTTGAGGTCTATCACCACTTAATAAACTACCACCCTCTTCCACTAACATCATTCTTTCAGAAGTGCTTCCTTCTCTCCTCTAAATCACCCCCAGCCTTTCCACATTCTCTTCTGATATCGACCACACACTTGGTGAAGGGATGTTTGGAGAAACAGTCCCTGCCTCCAAGGGAAGCTACAGGTGTAAGAACAGGCCCAGTCATTCTGGCTCATTGACACATTCAACAACCTTGACCCCTTCCTCCCTCTGGAAATTCCATTTTCTATAGACATCTGTGATAAACACATTCTTCGTCAATTTCTGGTGCCTTCCTTTTGGCTCACTCCTCAGGATCAATGGCGGGCTCCATGTAATAGCCAGTGATCCCAGGGTGGCATCCATGGCTTAGTTCTCTTACCAGTCTTCACTGTTTTGGAAAGGGCTGGAAAGGGTGCTGGCACTAGAAGGCATCTGAGTACTGAATGCATCAGGATGAGATGGTAGGCATGGGTGCACTGGAGTAAAAGCACTACTCTGGATAGCTGGATGTTGATTTGGTTGGATCACAGTTGCCCGCGTGACTGAATGAAGACAGGATAGTGAGATCACTTGGGGATGGCATCTCCATGGAAGCCAGTACTGTCTGATGATATCGTTGGTACCTGCAGCTTTAACTATCACCTTTGTGCAGTTACCTCCAAATTTCTTCTCAGGTCCCTCTCCTGTAAACTCCAGATAAAATATACACAGGAGCTCATTTGACATCTTCCTTATTTATCTGTTTTCAACAATGCATTAACTAAAAGAAGAAAATGGAAAAATAAATGTTTTCCAAGACACAAATGTGTGATAAGAAAGTGAGAACAATAAATAATTGAAGGAACCAAATGAAAGGAACAACATGGGAAACTTTTCCTTGTGCCAAGGGCATAAAGAATAGTTTAAAGGTTATACAAGAAGATGTGAGAAGGAAAGAAAACAAACACAACTTACAGTTCCTGCCCTGAAATAATTTACAACACGATATGATATATTCACTTAAAAGATGTGGCATTCCTCAACAAATACTTCCATATCCCAAAATGGAAGGCTGTTAGAGTCCTTACTGGTATAACTTTCAATTCAGGGCCAGCCCTCACTGTTTCTGGGCAAATGCCTCAAGATCCCAGAGATATACAAAAAACTATTTATGAAACTACCCATGTAAGTACTTTATGAAACTGCATACACATATTTAAAATGCCTGTAAATATTCCTGCTTTCAAATGTAATAGGAAACTTTATTTTAAAACAGAAATATCATTTCACAGTGCCTGAACATTAGATTAGCTAAAATAACCAAATAAGGCCAACAATTTTCTTTACACTCCTTCTTGGTTTTCCTGAATTTCACTCATATTACATAAAAGTAACATCTCAGAAGAGATGTCTCATTCTTTCAAGTTAGACTTGAAACACAAACAAACATCTCCTTGCAATGTCCTGGATAATTTAAGCTTTATGAATCAGTGCATAACTTTTTAGACTGGAATTTCCCCCTTCTTTCATTTCCGTTCTGTCCCTTCAACAAAAAGCAGGAAGGACTGGGAAGAGAGGAGTTGATAAATCTAGTTCCTGCTCTTCAAATGTTCACTGTCTAAAAAAAGCACCAATGGTCACCAAGTAGATTCTAGTAATTCGCCCTGGAATTGCCAAAGTGAATAAAGAAGCTATGGACAAAAAACACACATAGCAGGATAAAGTTACATTTGAGTTTCGAGATAAGAAAGGAATTTAAAATGTACTTGCTTGAACAGAGTAAGGACCAAAAGAGAGGATAACATTTGCCTCCCATCCATAGTCAAACTGAAAATTTTTGGTGAAGAGTAACAGTTCAAAGGCCTAGTAAAGTCTGAAGATACTTTGGATAGCTGCAGGTGAAGGAAACAATAAAAAATTTGGCAGCGACAGTGGTTAACGAACCCGACTAGTAATCATGAGGTTGCAGGTTCGATTCCTGGCCTTGCTCAGTGGGTTAAGGATTCCACATTGCCATGAGCTGTGATGTAGGTCGCAGACACAGCTCGGATTTGGCGTTGCTGTGGCTGTGGTGTAGGCCAGAGGCTACAGCTCCAATTTGACCCCTAGCCTGGGAGCCTTCATATGCCTCAGGTACAACCCTGGGCAGGGGGAAGAAAAGACCAAAAAAAAAAAAAAATTGGCATCGAGCTTGATGGCAGAAGGGGTGATAAAATTAAAAAGGTGCGGAACAAGTTACATGGCAGAATTACTGACAGGTAGGGAAATGATTCAAAAGCTGGAAAAACAAAGGAGGAGAGAAATAAATGTCAACATTTATCTCATATTTAAATGTGACAAAACTTAGGCCATAAGCAATTAATATAATGCCAAACAGCTAGGTCTGAGGAGCTAGTAGGGAGTACTGAATAGGGAGGTAAAAGCTTAAAAGTAGGGGGAAAGTAGTAAGTAGAAAGGTATTTGTGAACCAGAATTACTGGAGAAAAAACTATAAATGTTTTTGAGGTGCAGTAAATGAACACTTCCAAGGAAAACAAATTGGAGCTCATCAACCCATCAGGAGTATGGAGTTTCCATGCCGAGCACCCAGGGTATCAAGAGAGTGGGCTAGATCATGAAACCAACAAGTGTTTTAAAAAATACTGATTTGTACATTAATATAGATTAAAATCCATTCAAAAGTTATTCATCAATCCTGCAAACTGGGAGTTCCCGTTGTGGCGCAGAAGAAACAAATCTGACTAGGAACCATGAGGTTATGGGTTCAATCCCTGGACTCGCTCAATGGGTTAAGGATTCGGTGTTGCCATGAGCTGTGGTGTAGGTCTCAGACGTGGCTCATATCTGGTGTTGCAGTGGTTGTGGCTTAGGCCGGCAGCTATAGCTCCAATTAGACCCCTAGCCTGGGAAACTCCATATGCTTCAAGTGCGGCCCTAAAAAGCAAAAAAAAATCCTACAAACTGTGATCTAGTAGTGATCAGCTGATTACCAAAGGGGATAAATGCCTACTATGCAAGAGGAAAGGCTCGCCAACCATCCTCACATCGTGCTTCAAATTCAAGTTATTAATTCATAAGAAAGGGTTCCATAATTAAGGCATACACCTTCATTAGGACATGATAATATCTGTCAGTATATTAAGGCTCCATGAACTCTGCAGTCAAAAAAAAAAAAAAATTTAAAAACCCCAAAAACAAATATCATCAAAACCCAATACTATTAAACTAAGATTTTTTTTTTTTGGTCTTTTTGCCTTTATGTAGAGCCACACCCGCGGCATATGGAGGTTCCCAGGCTAGGGGTCTAACAGGAGCTGTAGCCACTGGCCTTCGCGGCAACCACAGCAACGTGGGATCCGAGCCGCGTCTGCAACCTACACCACAGCTCATGGCAACACCAGATCCTTAACCCACTGAGCAAGGCCAGGGATCGAACCCGCAACCTCATAGTTGTTAGTCGGATTCGTTAACCACTGAGCCACGAAGGGAACTCCTTAAACTAAGATATTTTTTAACTGATATGACCATAGACCTTTAAAAAGAAAAAAAACATTTTATTTGGTCTTTTTGTCTTTTTAGTGTCAAACCTGTGGCATATGGAGGTTCTCAGGCTACGGGTCCAACTGCAGCTGTAGTCACCAGCCTACACCACAGCCACAGCAACTTGGGATTCGAGCAGCATCTGCGACCTACATCACAGCTCACGGCAACACAGGATCCTTAACCCACTGAGTGAGGCCAGGGATCAAACCCACTTCCTCATGGATGCTAGTCGGCTTCACTAACTGCTGAGCCATGACGGGAACTCCTAAAAAACGTTTTTATACTGTGCATCCTACCGAATGTAACTGGGGTCAAATAGACTCAATTTTAGACGAATTCAGGATACAAACAAAATTGTATATATATGATAAATTTAGTATGTTCTTAAAAAAGTCACATATAAGTATGTTAACAAGCCAAAGGATTTATAATGCTTATCTTTAGACAGATTATGAATAATTTTTTTTCTTTTTGGTATTTGCCTATATTATTTACCTTCTAAAATGAGCATGTATAACTTTTATAATCAGAAAAGTAGAAAAAGTTCATCATTCCATTACTAAAAAAATAAAATATAATATGGGAATGCAGTAGGATGAACACACATTTGAATACTAATTATTAAATATGGGACGTTAAACCTCCAACCACTCAAATCACCAGACAAGTCAAAATTCAGCAGATACTAGGTCCTTCCAGCAAGATGATCTTGTACTAAATCCCCTCATTAAAGTGGAATCAAAGACGGCTACATAGAGTATGCAGTACTAAAGATTATAAGATTAGTAGTATTTATAGGATTTGAATAATTACTTTATATAGGTGATTAGCACAACTGCTTGTATTTCCTCATTTATTTATATTTAATATTAACATAAAAGCCCCCTCACAGCCAAGAGATTCTTTTTACCCTTTCACAAGGTTGCAGTGACCCAGGGAAGGTAAGGCTCCCTAAACAAAGCAAAGACTGAATCATCGTCACTCGTGGCCCTTTCCTGGAACACATCTACTTTCCCACGTACATGTACTTCTCACCTTTTGTCCTCACAACGCTCTGCAGAGATTCAGGCTAAATGCGAAGACTGTCCCTGTCTGGCCTGCACACCGACACTGGAGAGCATTACGATAGTGCTGTGAGGTATTCATGGCTGGACTGAAACTGTATATCTAACCTGGAAAGGAAGAACCTCGAAGTATTGACTTTCTCTGAAGGCAGGAGGGAATCTGAACTGTATTGTCAGATTTCAACTAGATAAGCCGTGAAAATTGCCTCTGATCCACACCTGATGAACCGCAGCTGAGAATTTGCATCATTAAGCTTTTCAGGCTACAAACCTGGGCTCTGGGAGCGCTGTTCAGTGCTTTGCACTAAGCTAATCGTTATCAGAGGAGACAAGGAGCAGTTCCACCCTCGAGGCCCTATAATCTAACTGGAAGAGGAAGCGAGGAGTGTAGGAAACCGGAAGGTTCAGTTAGACCATCACAACTGACTTTGTCAGAGATAACCATGACTTTCTCATTTCAATATTTCTATTCCAGTCCTTAACCTGCTGAGCCACAACAGGAATTCCTTAGATTTACAAATACCACCCAAGGACCAAGAGCTTAAAAGGAAAAAATTAAAACATAAAATCACTCTTAGGATTTCCTTAAGTTCAGATGGCAGATGGGTTTTTTGTCCGTTTCATCAGATGCTCATTTCTGAGGATAAACTCTACTGAGGGGTGGCGAGAGCGGGCCTGCATCCCTCCCACTCCCTGCTCTGCCTGCGTTCCCCCAGTCCTCACAGGCACTCTGGGAGGTAAGCATCTCCACCTGCAGAGACATAAGCAGACTGTCTGACAAAGTGCTCGCTGTGGGGCCGGCTCTTCCTCAGTAAGTGCTGGTATGGCAGTTGGAGGATTTATGGCAGAAAAACTACTTTGAAAGTGCATTATAAAAGAAAAAAGGCTTCCACTTACGGCCCGAAGATCACTTCTGAAGCCCAATCCAGGCATTAGCCTCTACATCCAGCCAGAATACACCCACTGGGGGAAAATACTGACAGTGAACTCCCTTAAACGCTGCAGTGGTTGCGACAATGCCTTCCGTGAACCTTCAGAGGCCCCTCCAAGGCAACCACACTACTGTGGGACTTCCGCCTGGAGTTCAGGACGACGTGACACCCACCCCCAAGTGGCTGCCTTCTTCCTGGGGAAATAAATACTGACACCTTTTCATGAAGCTCCAGTGGATCACTGACCCCGAACTGAGGGTATCTCTCTTGACCTTCACAAGTTTAAACTGTGGGTTATTGAACAAATACCTTATCTGAGCCCTTCATTTTCCAAATGGCAGGGGTGGGGGTGGGGAGTGGCTTGGGGCCAGAAACATAAGCCCACCAAAGTGAATCAGCCAGGGGCAGAGCCCACGGGGGAAGCCAGACCTCCTCATTCCCTGCCCCAGAAGGCTGTCCTTCCAGAACCTACTTTTCACCTGCTGCCACCAGCTGTAACTGCAGTCTGAGCATCCGTACGTATGAGCCACGGTGCATGAACCACCTCGTTTACTCCCCACATCAATCCGCTGGCAGGTATCACCCGCTACGGTTTGCGTATGAAGACCCTGCTGCCCAGTCAGTCCGATCCCTAAGCTACATTCCTTGCACCGGAGCACCCAACTCTCTCCAAAGTGCCTCTCCTTCCACTGCTTTCTGAAATTAACTCTAGACGTGGCTGGGTCTTTTCTCATCAAGTGGATTTTTAGGTTCTGGAGGAAAGAGATCCTTCCAATCCTTATCCCCAAAGCACGGAAGCTCAGCATCCTTGAACCGGAACCATTTGCAACAAAAGCCATACGGTCCCAGCTAAGATGAACCAGAAATTAACAGATACATTAATAGAATTTATATTATAATCTAAAATGTAATTATGCTTATCTCATAAATATCCTTGTGGAGACATGCTAAAAAAAAGTCCACATTATTGAAATTTAATACTGATTTCAGTTTCATCTTTCTCTCAAGGAGCCTTCACTACAGTAACAAATGAAAAATAATACAGCCTGACCTTCCTCCTTTCAATCCACTCATCATCTAAGGGCATGAAAAAACATTCATAAAAAACGAGTACATCTCTTAAAAGAGCAAGGAGAAACAAATCGGAAGTAGACAAGGTACCATCACAAAGCAAAAACTACTGCACAACAGAACAAGCTATTAAGACTCCTAGCAAAGTAAACACATTCACGGGAAAGCAGAAGCATTGGTGTGAAAGACAACAGAAACCAGAGATTAAAAATCACTGCCTTTCAATTAATGATGGTCACAATAATTTTTCTCCTCTACAAAAATCTCCCTTTTTCAAAGTTATTTTTAAATTGATGCATGATATACTTGTTTAAAATTAAAAAGCTGAAATAGTGCTGAAAAAGTGAGAAATACGTCTCTTTCAAGACAGCCCAATCCCAAGCCTGTCCACTGATGAGTTCTCCCCGACTCCCTGCATGGGTTGGTGGGTTGGGCGTGCAAACACAGTAAGACAGGCTTTGGATAAGAACAGGAGAAAGGATGCAGCGCAGGGAGTAGCACATGCGAAGAGACTCTGCTCCTTACAGAACCAGAGAAGAAAGGCAGAAGGTGGGTGATGAAGAGTGAAAGAATCCACTTGTGTTCAGAGAGGCAGGGGCCCTCCCCTGGCCAACCTGACAGGAAGTACTTGAGGAAACACTTCACAGCTGAGATATTTTGAGTCTTTTATATACTCCTCCTAGTCCTGAAAATAAGGGCCCTCTACCAATGTTTCCAGCAACTTGTCAACAAAAAGAACAAATAAAATAACTTTAATTCAATGCACACCACAATCTTTCAAGTTTTTTTTACTATGTAAATGTTTTCCTAAGGATGTAAAAATTTATGATTTTAAACTGATTATATATATACAAATATACACATTATACATACCTTCAAATGAAATTATTTTTATCTGTGCCTCCAACTTAAAAATCCCTGATTTCTAAATGAGATTTTACTTACAGATCTATTAACTTTATCACTTAAACATTCATTTATAATCTAAGAAATAAACAAGTAAAATGCAAACTAAGTGCTCAAAGGTAAAACCTTGTGGCATGAAGTTTCTGAGTCACCCTCTTTGTCTTTGTGGCAAAGTGAAATAAATCCCCTAGCTGGACAAGGTAAGTCTGATTTTGAAAAGTAGTCCTGTGTGTTTGCATTACCTCACGCTTTAAAATTTGATCACTTTGCCTATTCGGGACAGAGCATTTATAAAGTGGATGCATGCAGACTCGACATTTAACGCTCACTTCCCTGGAAACCTCACAGTAGCTTCCCTCTGCTCTTAAGGCAAAATAAGAATTTCCCAGATGCACAACTGATCTCCCTGGTTAATAGCACAGCCCATCTGCACTCTGAACCTTTCAACTCAAGTAAAAGGGAAAGGGAACCAGCGCCAAGGCCTTGAATGCGCTCTGAAGCCTTCAGGACAAATTAAATGGCAGCTTCTCCTGAAACACAACCTCATGCAATTCTCTTCCTTCCTTCTCTGGGTTCAGTCCTACCCATCCCTCTTTCTCTTGTTTAATTCTTTCTCCTCCTTCAAGACTGCATTTGGGTACAGTCTCTTCCAGAAAGCTGTCCACATTCCACCCCATCCCCTGACCTGTTACTTTTTTTACAGCATCCCTTGAGAGGACTGTAGGTAACTTATGGTGATTAAAAATCAAGCTAGGGATTCTTCACTTTAAAGAGATTACATTTCACTCTGCATTATTACCTTCTAAACTGGCTCTGCTGGTAATAAAAGTGAAGACTTGCCAGTTTGAAGTTTTCTGACAACTGATTTTGAAGGTTTTTTTTGACAGATCTCTAGTTAAACAAGTTTAAAAGAAAGAATATGTTGAAGTTAAAAAACTTTCAACAGAACACAAGTGCAAGAAAAAGTCTAACTAGTGTTACAACAATCATGGGTATAAGAAGCAACAAAGAGACAAATCACAACACTGCATCATTTTATACCTATTAGGAAAAATTTCTAGGAATATCTTCCGATGGTTAATGGTGCTACAGTTAAAAAAGATATCTTTACATTGTTAGAAGCAATGGAAATTGGTAGAACCGTTTTTGGGGAAAAAATGGAGTGGGGGTGTACACCAGAAAATATTCATTATTGTTGGGTCCTGTCATCTTTCAACATTTGCAAATGGATGGCTGTCCAACAGCAAAAGGGATTTCCCTCGGCAGAGCCCCAGGACTCCTGCACAGGCTCACACCAGCCCTGTCTAATCTTTGTTTCTTCAGCAAGCCCCGGAAGCTCGGCCCAGTTCTTCTTTCATTCCTATGAGCTACAGGCATCCACTCTTTCTCTTAAAGTTCCCAACACTCCCTCCACATCTTTGGTCCCCAAAAGACGATCATATGGGACATCTTGATTTTTCAAGATTTCTTAATGCACCACCCACTAAGCCAGGGATTGCACCCTATTTATCAACTTTATGATCCTTAGCCCTTAGGAGAGGCTTGATGGTAACTATCAACCACATGTGAACAGGAAAACAAGTGGTTCAGTAAATACTGAGAAATGATTTTCATCATTTGTAAGAAGGAATACCTGTGGGACAAAGATACTCACTACTACGCTATTTATAAAGTTTCTCATTTAGGCTTTTATCAAAGTAATGCATTCACTCGCTAAAGGCAAATAATACTACAGGCATTTAAGGAAAAAACTAAAACCAAACAGTAGTGCTTTTCACTTCATCTTCTCCATGCCCGGAGCAATCACTTTCAATTCAGAGTACTGCTTCCTCCAGTATTTCCATGTTCCTAAAGAATGTGCTTATGTATTTTTCTTTTAGGTAACTGGGAAACTTTTTTTTTGTCTTTTTGCCTTTTTTCTAGGGCTGCACTCATGGCATATGGAGGTTCCCAGGCTAGGGGTCTAATCGGAGCTGTAGTCGCCGGCCTACACCACAGCAACGCGGGATCCGAGCCGCGTCTGCAACCTACACCACAGCTCATGGCAACGCCGGATCCTTAACCCACTGAGCGAGGCCAGGGATGGAACCCGCAACCTCATGGTTCCTAGTCGGATTCGTTAACCACTGAGCCACGATGGGAACCCCAACTGAGAAACTTTTTGAACTTCAGTTTCCAACCAGACTATTTAATTTTTCATATTGATTCTTAGACTGAGTTTTTAAGAAATTTTGTGTCCTCTAATTGTTTCTTCCATTAAAAATAAAATCTGTTGTTTCATGACTGTGATATTTTGTCTCATCCCTGCTAATGTTAAACTAATTTTATAGCATTCTTTTCATACTCAGTGTCAGTATTTTCTCAACTTGGCTTTCTTCTATGTGTTGTGAGCACTGCCCATCTCACATGGAAGCTTCTGCTCACATCTGCTATCTCTGGCTATCCTTTCACAGCCAATATCTGTGTGGGGGCAGGGCCTGGTGACTACTAAGTAGACTTTCCTGGAGGGGATTGGCTGGGAACCCAGTTGGTTTACTTGGGGGGAAACTGGACATAGGGGGAGATATAATTATAACTGCCTAGCATCTCTGTAGTCTCTGAACTATCTTCCTAGATAGCCAGGGAAATTCCCTGTCTTATACAGTCTGTCTTCCACAGCAGAAGCTAAAAAATGCCATGTTATTACTTAACCCACCATTCTTACAGAGAGCAGGCAGACATAATTGGCCCCTCAGCCAACAAGATATGTACATCTTGGACTCTGAATAGAAAGGCAGCATCTGCAGAGAACAATGAGGCAGTGAAACCACAAACATGGAAGTCGGTGGCATCAGTAGAGGCGACAGTGCACAGCAGCAGCCTCATTCAAGTGATGGTGCTGACAGTGCAACGCTGGACCTCAGAGCTCAGTGGAGGTACCATGCTGGCTTTCCTGTGTGATCTGAGTGTTGCCGTGGCCACCCCGGACTCCCTTGCTCTTGCCCATTTTCCAAACCTAGTTGTACAGCCTTCCCAGTGACTTAGCGCATCACTAAATACTACTTCCATAAATTCCTTTCCTGCTTAAATTCAGGGGGGCCAAACATGTCAGTACTCACAGGTCATTTTAAAAATACACTTTCATTTCTCTAGAGAAAAACAGTTCCGTTTCCTATCTGGCTTCTGGCATTCTGGGAACCAAGCTCAGCAAAAAGTGTTTCAAATAATTCCTCTCTGTTTCCTGTTACACCAGCTTAGGGAAGGGACCCAACTGTGTACCTACAACCAGCCCCACCTCTCAGGGTGATCTTCCCAGCTACTGGAGGCCTCCAACTCTGGGATTGTACAGAGTCAAAATGCCTAGAATTCCTCTATAAAGGCATTCATATTCACAGCTCTATCTATATCATTAAATTAGTTACAGTACCTTCATCTCTCTCTGCTGACCGAAACATTGTTGGTAATTCTAATGCTGTCCTTTCTTTTCCTATTTGACCTTGAGTATCTGTATCTTTTTATATTCCTTAACCACTGGCATAGGGCCTGGGAGAGGAAGGAAATGACTGTAGCATGTGTTCAGCCTGATGTGTTTAACTGGGGACTGCAATGCTATTAATCTAAACTGAAAACTTTCTATTATGAAATCTGTGAAATTAGCAAAAACTTAAAGAGATATGTCATGCCCTCATCCAGATTTAATAAATGTTAATGTTTGCCAATCAGCTTCAGGTCACAAAGACATAAAATGTTACAGATTAGCTAAAACATCAACTTCCAATCCCATTATTCCCTCAGCCTCTTCAGAGAAACTACTCTCCTTCTAAAGATACTATGCACTCTCCCCGCAAGTATTTGTCTGTTTATGAAATCTAAACAGCCAGTATCATTGGGATCACATCCTTTCACAACTTTTTTTCACACAAAGGTCTTCCAGATTTACTCATGGTGATACAGAAAGATACAGGTCCTTTATAATAACCTCCGTGTGCTTTCCATCCTGTGTGTACGCTAGAGTTTGCTGACTGAATGCTAGGTTAGTTCCAATTTTTTGTATTATGATGACAGAATGGCCATTCCTTCTGCATCTTCTTTGGGGACATGTGTAAGTCTCTCTAGAATGGGAACCGCTGAAACCATGAATTGGAGCATCTTTCAACATTACTGGATACTATCAAACTACTCTCCAAAGTGGTGGTAACAATTTTACAATCCAACAGTAACATGTAAAACATCATTTGCTGCAATATCTTTCTCTTTAAATTATCATCAATATGATATGAAATGTTATCTTGCTGCTTCCACTGGCATTTCCCTGATAACTAGTGAGAATTTAAATTCACTCCTTAGTCTCACCTATTTACATTCTGTCCATTTCTCTGCTGGGTCTCTGTCTTCTCTGTTATTGATTTGTAGGATTTTTATATTCTATGGATTAATCTTTCATTAGACATGTGCATATGAAGTATTTTTATATTCCATAAACTTGTCTTTTACCTTTGCTTAAGGTTTTTTTTCTTTCATTATTTTTCTTTTCACGGTTGCACCTGCAGCATATGAAGTTCCTGGGGCAGGGGTCAAATCAGAGCTGCAGCTGCAGGCCTACGCCACAGCCAAGGCAACAAAGGATCCAAGCCACATCTGTGACCCTGAGGCCAGGGATCGAACCCACATCCTCATGGACACTATGTCTAGTTCTACAGTGAGATGGAGAGCCTGATTCAGGTGATGAGAGGAAATGACAACGAAGGTAGCACTAAGTGAGGAATTAAAGTATGGAAAAGCAGGAGTTCCCTGGTGGCTCAGGAGGTTGACGATCCAGCATTGTCACCACTGTGGCTCTGGTTACAGCTATGGCGCAGGTTCAGTTCCTGGCCTGGGAACTTCACATGCTGCAGACATGGCTCTCCAAAAAAAAAAAAGTACTGATAAAAACCCGTGGAAGTAGCTGGTACTTATTTTAAACAGGTCCATTGAGCAGAGAAAGGGGTGAGGAAGAAGATAGAAAAACCAAGGACAAGAACTGCTGACAAGGAAGAGGAAGAAATAATTGCTCACATTTCTTAGTGGCATACATATTGGAACAAAGTAGCCCTCTGTGTATTTTTTTTTAAACTCATGAAAATTAAATCATTCATCCACATGAAATCAAGGAAAAGCGGTTCTGGAGTACAGAGAACAACAAAGTGCAACTACATTATAAGTTATAAAAGAAAATGGTATTAAGGAAGAAGAGAAGAAACGATATAGATAGCAATATTTATAGAGTGCATACTGTATGTCAGGGACTGTGAAAAGCATGATGTATTATGAGAGAAAATGACTAGAAATATGCACACAGTGCAGTAAGAGCACACAGAACAAGTACCTAAGAGCCGCTGGGACGTTAAGTAAGGTGTCACAGAGATAGGAGTTGGGCTGAACCTGGAAGGTGAAATAGGACAGAAGTAGGAGGCAGACCCTAGAGAGAGCAGTTGAGTAAAAAGGAACAAGAGCTATGGCAGAGAGGAATGTGTCAAAACAGTGCACAGTGAGGCATACAGAATAATAACAATGGGATTAAGACTGCAGTTGCAACATATAAATGCGTCA
Organism: Catagonus wagneri; assembly: GCA_004024745.2. Lineage (NCBI taxonomy): Eukaryota > Metazoa > Chordata > Mammalia > Artiodactyla > Tayassuidae > Catagonus > Catagonus wagneri. The sequence goes on along the minus strand of PVHT021183631.1, from coordinate 4,604,881 downwards.
TGAGAAATGGTGTAGTCCACCAGTTATACTCCAAATCATATGAAGTTATAAAAGGAAACAAATCACGATCGACGTGTCAGAAAGAACTGATTATCATTCTTAAGGACTCACAGCTTTAAAACCATCACACAGGTTCTGAGATGTGGGGAAAAACAAACAAAACCAAACCTTAGTAAAACAGTAACATGAGAACAAAAGCAAACGGCCAACTTATTGAAAGAACCATTTGTATACAACAAAAAATAAAATTCAACATGCTACTCTGAAGATGTATACACCAAAAGAAGACAAGAAAACTGTTTAAGGCAATGTTATCAAAACCGTATTTAAGAAAACCAGAGGAAATGATATTACTGGGTGTCAAGATTAAAAGAAAAATACCAAGTTAGGTGTTATGATAAAAGAGATTTGTTAAGAAAATATGACATTTTATGTCAAGTACTAAACAAATGAATTCAGGGCAAAAACTGAGACATAAAAGGAGAAATCAGCTAAAATAATCACATTTAGTTATTAATGGGATACGTATTTACAACACGTCTACTCTACACCAGGTATTATTCTTGGCAGCCAAGCACTCAATAAAAGTGACAAAATTTTCTGACTTAAAGTTATGTTCTAGGAGAAAGATTAACAATCAACCAACCAACCAATCAATCAATGTACATTTAATAGATAATTCTACTTTATTAAATTTTATTTATTTATTTATTTATTTATTTATTTATTTATTTATTTATGGTGTGCTGAAACATGCCGTAGAGAATAAAGCAGGAAAGGGAAAAACAACTGCTGGAAATCTCAGTTCTAAGACAATTAGGGAAGACATGGACGGAAAAGTAGACATTTCTGCAAGAGCAGGAAGAGGAAAGGGAGCAAAGCAATTAACAGCATCATTCAGACCCGGTGCACACAGTAATGACAGAAGAAAACAAAGAACAAAACTAATGAAACAAATTAAAGTTATACTAATTTCTATGCCATAAAAATGTGATCAACTTTCTAGTTAATTCTATGGTATATATATAAAAACATTAAGCATTAAAAAAAACAAAAATGTATTTTTAACAGTCTAGATTTTTGTATCAAAGTTTAATTCTTAGGAGTGTTCAATAAAAACAAACTAAATGTAAGAGTAAACTGGACCACAAGAAGAGATTATTTAGAATCCTGAAAAATCAACGGCAATATTCCTAACCTATCGGATTAAGCCAAAACCATATACAACAGTAAGGGTACAGCTTTTAATATAAACTAGAGACTGAGAATTCAACCCAAAACCTCAGAAAAGTACAGGAAAACATTAATAAAATAAAAAAGGAAAATTTGCTAAGCTATAAATATACTAATAAATAAATACATCTCAAACATGATTCTTTGATAAAAACAGTAAGATCTTTATATCTCTAGAAATCACACTAGTAGAAATGAGAAGAAAAGTGGAGATTAAAATAGATATATAAACCAGTGAATATTTTTAAAAATCTGAGAAATGAATGTAAACAAGGACTAGATGATTTCCTGTTAAAAACACAATTTAAGTAGAATATTTGAAGAGACCAATAAAGCTAAAGAAAGGAAAAAAATTATCAATAAAACACTTATTAAATATAGGAGATGCAGAGATTGCTGGTAATTCTTTCCAACTTGAAGAAATTTCAGTTTTTTAATTAAACTAAGAAATCACACATGTTCCATATGTATATGAAAAAATACACATAATAATAAGTATATGAAGTAAAAAGTAGCAGATTATCTAGTCAATTCTAAATTACACTTTCAATTCCAACACTCAAGCTATTAAAGAAAACTAAACTTTTTTTTTGGTCTTTTTGTCTTTTTGGGGGGACACACCTGTGGATATGGAGGTTCCCAGGCCAGGGGTCGAATTAGAGCTGTTGCTGCAGGCTTACGCCAGACCCTAGCTGTGTCTGAGGCCTACACCACAGCACACGGCAACGCCGAATCCTTAACCCACTGAGCGAGTCCAGGGATCGAACCCACAACCTCATGGTTCCTAGTCGGACTGGTTTCCACTGCACCACGACAGGAACTCCAAGAAAACCAAACTATTTAACATTTTGAGAAATTACTATTTGCCAAGTAATAAAAACTTTATACTATCAACATACATAAATGAAATTTTAGGCAGTATAATTAATCTGTTAATATTCTACATAAACTGAAAATAAGTACAAAAGCATAAGATCACTTAATAGATACAAAGCAGGCATTTAAAATTTTATACAAATTTCTGTAAGAATGGTTTCTATCTGTGGTAATGGCACTTATTTTAAACAGCCAAAAAGAAAAACCATTGATTATATCTGAAGACAGATAATTCTCTATGATCTAAAATGAAATGACATGAATATTAGAAAAAAATGAGACAAAGTACCATTATTTTTCTGGTATCATGGACATGATAGCTACTATTACTAACGATACTAATACATTATCAGGCACAAAGATTGAGACAAATGAACAGTATATATATTAGGAATAAAATATATAATTACTTACATAAAGAATTTATACAAATTGTTCAGAAAAAATATTAATACCTGTTCTTTGTGAAGTGACAACTATGGCTAACAAATATTCTAGAGTGAGAATGTATCAGTTTAAAATGTGAAAAGTGCATTTTGCTATTTAGAAAAGCAACAAACTGAAAAAGAACTGGAAGCTGGTTCACAAGATAAAGAAAATATGAAAGAAAATGTTTCACCTTACTACTATGAAGAAAAGTCACAGTAATACTAGAAACACAATGATACTGGGATGCAATTAGCTAAATGCTTCAAAGCTATTAAAATATGAAGGTTCTAAAGAAAATAATACACAACACTAAAAATTAATCCACACAAGATGTAGATTGCAGCATTTTCAATAGAACACAAAATGGAATTTTTTTTAAATAACAGTACTACATGGGAAGCATTTTATAATACAATATTAAGCTTAAACTGTAGAATATTAATATATGCATATGTATACATATATTAAGCTCCCTGTTGATGCATTCTGATAATTAATCACCTTCAGGTTATTTTACTCATAAATAAAACAAAATTAATCTAGATGGCTATTAAAAAGAAAGCCAAAAAGTACAAATTCTTCAAATAAATTCCCAAATCCAATCTTAGAGTATTATGACTGAAATCCCCCTTTTCTCATCATAGTATTAAGAAAGACTCTAAAACACAGAATTTACTGTCCTAATGTCTGAGTCATTCATGAAAATGATGGGCTATGACTAAATAAGAATATCTGAAATAAAAATTTTGAAAAAAAATCTAATTTATTCCAGGAAATTCTAGCAGATGAGGGAACTGAGAGTGCCCAGGGCTTCTAAGCTTATCCGGTACATACTGTACTCATTCCAGCAGGTGTGGCAGACACTATCCATTACCTACCCCATATTTATTCCTCCCAATTCTTCCCAAACAACAGATTCTCAGTTTGTTCAGGTAGCCATGGAGCACCTTGGCAGGTATCTATCCTACTCCTGGCAAGAAATCAGGAATTCTCCACATCAGTCATGGACAATCATGCCCCTTGGCCAGTGACTGGTTTGGGGGGTAACTACCTAATCTAATCTAGGTCTGACCAATGAGAAGGTAGCAGATGTCTATAGCATGAAACTTCCTGGGTAAATTTAGCTCTCCTGATAAAAAGTAGATTGGGCTAGCAAGCCCTTGGCTTGCCACCTTCTGCCTCCCCCTTTTTCCTCCTGGAATACAGGAAGCCTGGAAAAGCAATGCCTGTTTATATTGCCAAGGCCAGCCTGAGGAAAGATATCATGGGGATGAAGGACAAAGATTCAGGATCCCTCATAGCATCCCTGAGCTTGTGCACCAGCCCTGACGATGCTTCTTTCTATTTGCTTAAATCACTAGAGTGGTTTTCTCATCTCTGTAGCTGATCACATTCCTAACATACACAGCAAATAAATCTAAATAAGTAAATGTGATTTTTTTTTATTCACGAATACTTGCTATTAAATTTTTACCAGAAGTAGATAATATTTCGATCAAAGATATTTTAAAAAGTTGTAGGTTGAGAAAAGGGATGAAGAAACAAATGAACATATAAATGACAGATGACAATAGGATCTTCAAGATGACGTCCCTAAATTTAGTGCCTACAGAAATCAGAGTCCATTAAAAAATTTAAAATCTTACACATGAAGCATAAATGTGGGATATTAATGAAGAGGCCTCATTCTCTCAGCTCATATTTTAATGACTATTCAAGAAAAAGTTCTCCACATCAAAGTTTGCTCAGGAAAATGAAGTGTGCATCTTCATACAAAAAATAAACTCACACAGTTTTCTTACTTTAAATGGGAGTTGGGTTCTTATTTTTTCAACAGTTAGAAAACTTGTTTTTGAAAATTTCAAATTTAAATTCTACATTTGGTAGGGGAAAACGCAAAGAACTATTTATTCTGTTTGCAAATATGAATCAGATTAAAGGATTCCAGTGATGAATCAGCAACTAGGTACAAATCCTTTGGTTTTAAAAAAAGTTCTCTTTATTACTCTAAGTTTATTTGTCAAGTAAATTAAAATGTTGCGAAATTCCACATGATATTTCTATAAGATCATTACTGCACTAAATGATAAAACCTTGAATCTCTTATAATGTCTCAGACAACCTTGGTATAAAATTTTTCTCAAGGGAGTCCACTGCCACTGGGGGAAAAAACTGACAGTGTATATTATTAAGAAAAATTATAAATCCTATTTGCCTTTACTATATCTTTCTCTACAAAGTAAAGTTGCAGTTAAGTTTGAACAGAAAATGAAAATGTTGATATCTGCTGCTAGTCTGCATGCTTTCCAAATGCTTCAGAAAATTCTGAATTCACAAACTAAACATTCACAAGCAAATCACCTACACGTGTGTGCACGCCAGTTCCACGGCACCTAGTTTTCACCAGCCATCCACACTGTTCTAATTACAGTTGCTTAAATGAAGGCATGGGGAGCGGTTCATGAAGGATCCTGACACACCAGCTGTCAGAACAGAAATCTACCTTAAACACGCTGGAGCTCCCCACACATCCAGTTTTCTTCTGTCTCCTAATAACCCATTGTTCAGAATGTTCCCAGAAAATTAACAGGAAAAGAAAACACCAGGTTCATCTTAGGAAAAGCAAGGTTATCTCTACATGGTCATAAGAACAGTGAGTATGTAGTACAATGCCTGGTACATTCTGGGCACCCAAGCAAAAGTACTGCTTTTCCCTTTAATTTTCAGTCTATGCCCTGACATTCACTCAACAAATATCTCAGGCACTGTTCTACATGCTGAAGTTGCATGTTTACACTTAGTGGGAGAGAAAATGAACAAATAAATATGACGTCAGAGCAACATGGCGTACTAAGGCTTTGAATTTAATAAAATATTGTTTAACCTGTTCCACCTGGAATGCCAACAAGAATGTTGATTTTAAAAGCATGTGTTTGTTTTAAAAAACTTACACATGACAAACCAATACTTTTAAGAACTACCTACAATATACTTTACCAATGTTCATTTTCTAGCAAGTTGGAAGTATTTTCACTATAACTGGGTTACATAGTTTTTAAAAACTGAACTTGTACAAATTAGAAAATTAGCAGTTATCACCATAAAATAAGCCAGAAATAATATTTTACATTCTTTTTGGCAGTCAATTCTAGCCTAGTATTACAATCTATAAAATTCCTACCATGGAAAAGTGAGGTAGTTTTCTTTATATCAGTTACAAGCTGCCAAGAGTGGACTTTCACTTCTGGGTCTCTTAAAACACAGTCTGAACTCAAGTAGGAGTCAATCATGACTTTGGTTTAATTTAACTTCACTTTGTTCATTCCAGTCCTTTATATTCAATAAAGTACTTTCACAAGGACCGAAGTTTAACAGAACCTTAGTTATATGAGCTACACAGGCACTCCAATATGGAATGCCAGAGCAAAGTCAGAACAAATAGCCTAAATAGCCCCTCTGCGCAAAAAAGTACAAAAACACAACCTGTAGTAGCCATCGGTAGCAGCAAAGTCCTCCTGGTTCACAACAGTAGACTCCCTTCTTATGTAATTAATTTATGCAAAAAAGCTTAGTTAAAAATATAAAATGTCAAATATTCTCTTTTATTTCTTCACTTATATATCATCTATATACAGATATATAAATGGAGAAAGATTTTCCGTGTATAAAAGTAATGAAAGAGGAATTCCTGTTGTGGCGCAGCGGAAACAAATTCGACTAGGAACCATGAGGTTGCAGGTTCGATTCCTGGCCTCGCTCGGTGGGTTAAGGATCCGGAGTTGCCGTGAGCTGTGGTGTAGGTCGCAGATGCAGCTCAGATCCTGCATTGCTGTGGCTATGGTGTAGGCCAGCAGCTGTAGTTCCCATTAGACCCCTAGCCTGGGAACCTCCACATGCCACAGGTATAGCCTAAAATGACAAAAAAAAAAGACAAAGAAAAAGGAAATGAAAGAAATCGCAAAAGAAAAGGTTGATGAATTTGGCTACATGAAACTTTAAAACATCTATATATTAAAAGGCAAACCAAAAACTAGTAAGCAAACTACACTGTAATACAGGTTTAATGCACTGAATATACATAACTATTACCTACATAATACTTTGTAAAATACTGAATTTACAGAGTCACTGTAAAACAAGATAAAATACTAACTCCAAAAGAAAAAGGGAAAAGAAATATTAACAGGCAATTCACAAGGGAAAACAATAAATAATTAGCTAAACATTTGGAAAATATTTCTATTCAACAAATACATACAAATAAAAGAGGTTGTTTTGAGGGGGTGTTTTTGTTTTCCACTATATGGGCTCACAGGCTACTGGGAAGAGTGAAAATTAGTTTTAAAAAAACTTCAAGGAATATGTATCAAGAGCCTCTAAAATGTTTACATGTTTTTACTCAGTCATTTTATTTCTGAAATTTAAGAAAACCACCCAAAAGACAAAATTTTACACAGATGATATTTATCACAGCATTATTTACAACAAAAAAGAACTGTAAGCTACCTAAATGTTCCCAAACTATGTAAACTATAGAATGCTCACAAGTGCCATATTAACTCATAAAAATTAGTTTTTCTGAATTACATGAGAGAACAATACTAAGTTTAAAATTTAAAAAACAATGTGTGCACCATGATGTCAAGAGAGTAAAGAGAGAAAAACCTAATAACCACAGTGCATATGTGTATGGGGAGAGTTACCACCAGCAAGTCATATTTTAGGGTTGGTAATGCTGAGGATGATAGTTATCTTTCTCTTTGCACACTACTATAAATTCCAGGTTCTCTACAGGTTCTAAAAAGACAGGGTCTCCACTTGGTCATCACTGTGCTCCTAGCACTGTGCCTGGTACATAGAAGGTACTTAGAATTATCAGTTGCCTAAACTGAAAACCAAAGAGGGCCCAGGAGGTTAAGGAACCAGTGTTGTCACTACGGTGGCTCGGGTCACTGCTTATGATGCGGGTTTGATCCCTGGCCCAAGAACATCTACATGTGGCCAAAACAATAATAATAATAATAACAACAACAACAACAAATGGAAAGCCAAAGGAATAAACATTTTATAAATTAATAAGCATGCATTCATATATATATATATATATATGTATGTATGTGTGTGGACGTGTATATACATACATATACATCCAGAGTAGCAATATTAAAAATTAGAGAGGGAGGGAATAATTAACTTTTCTGCACTTGTGTTTATATTCATAATAGTGTAAAAAGAAGAGCAAGCTGGGTACAGCAGGTAAGGGGAACAAAAAAGGAAACATCCAAAAAGTTGACTCCAAATTTTTACTAGAATAAAATCAGAGGATGTGAACTGTTCAATATACAAGTGAACAGAGAACAAGTGTATAGCTCCTTATACAGAGGGTCAGCTGTGAGGAATGCAAAGTGTCTCTTTACGTTATAAACTGAGGGTAACTAAGAAGGAGCTAAAGACTTAAGGCAATAGAAAAAGACCATTTTGGGATTCCCATCGTGGCTCAGCGAAAACAAACCTGACTAGTATCTATGAGGATGTGGGTTCGATCCCTGGCTTCGGTCAGGGGGTTAAGGATCTGGTGTTGCCATGAACTGTGGTGTGGGTCGCAGCCATGGCTCAGATTTAGTGTTGCTGTAGCTGTGGCCTAGGCTGACAGCTGCAGCTCTGATTTGATCCCTAGCCTGGGAACTTCCATATGCTACAGTGCAGCCCTAAAAAGCAAAAAAAAAAAAAAAAGAAATTTCACTAGCCCATAACACAAAGGCAGATATGTTCTTAAACTTTCTGGTTTTTAATCTGATATTTAAATTCCATAGTTTACTTTAAGGTCATCCACTTTTAAATTCAGTATCATCATTTCATTCATGCAAAAAGAAGCATTAATACTGTTACCATATGCCGCGAATGTGGCACTAAAAGGCAAAAAAAAAAAAAAAAAAGAATAAGATTTCAGCAGTGAAACTACAACTGGATTAATAAATAATATTAAAAGATACTAATTTGTTGAGGAAAATGCAGCATTTTAAACAGAAGGACTCTCCAAACCACCCTTGCTGAACAGAAATAACAAATTAGTACATGTTCCTACAAACTAACAGAAGATGCTACCGTTAATAAATATTAGGGTTAAAAAACTTTTCTCATCAATTTGATATTAATCCTTGGTACATTTGAAAGTACTGAGCAGAATGTTCCATTCAGACAGGTCAAGGCTCAAAGTCTATATCTGGGTGAGGCTGTGAATTTCAAATAAAAACCCCAATCTGAAAAATATAAAGGACAACCAGAGCCATTTTGTGTATTCCTTATGAATATTAAATGATTGCTTCAAGTACACTACATCCAGCAACCTCCAACATCACTACTAACTAAGGAGATTAGAAACCCAGATCCTGGAGTTCCCATTGTGGAGCAGCAGTTAATGAATCCGACTAAGAACCATGAGGTTGCGGGTTCGATCCCTGGCATCACTCAGTGGGTTAATGATCCAGCATTGCCTTGAGCTGTGGTTTAGGTTGTAGACACGGCTCAGATCTGGCGTTGCTGTGGCTCTGGCATAAGCCGGCAGCAACAGCTCCAATTAGGCCCCTAGCCTGGGAACCTCCATATCCCACGGGTGCGGCCCTAGAAAAGCAAAAAAAAAAAAAAGAAACTCAAATGCCTCAATTAAGAGACCATCTCTGCTTGCTTAATATCATACATAATACTGTGCTAAGGTCCACAGTTTAAAATAGCTGGTAAGAACTGCATTTATTCAGAGAATCAATCAATTCTACACTAAAAACTACACATACACATTTTAATATTTGTTTTTCACATGAAAAAAAATTTTCTATATGAGGTAGAGGAGCCCTAAGTACATAAATCTATAAAATGGGTAAAGGCCGCAGAAAAAGTCTTGCTCCCTACACAGTTCTGGTACATTTTCCCTCATATCTTACAATATCAATTCACAGGTCAAATGACGTTATTAGCATTTTCCAAGGGAAAAAAATGCTCTGGAAAACATGCCTTTCCTACCTTGATGCCCAATTTAAAAACATTCAAACTGAACATCCCACTCTGTTGACGGAGGGGTAAGGAAGAAATGAAGAGAAGGAAAAAAAAAAGGGAAGCAGAAGAAAAATATTTTTTCCTCTTTTGTCATTACTGTTTTTAACCTAACATGTCTCTCAAAGTGTTCAGCTCCATGGTGATAGAAGCATGCGAAAAATATAGAAACACTGAAAGAACAAATTCCCTCAGAATATTTTAGGGTTTCTAAAGCAAAGCTTAACGTGGAATTACAGAGGCAAACAAGTTGAAAATAGATTCTTATAACTTGGTAATGATGTAAGATGAACAATCTTTCTTTATAACAGTTTTTTAAAAAATCTGCTACCAAAACACACCAGCCGTCTACTTGATTTTTTTCAAATTAGTAATTTCACAGTGTAAAGAATAAAGAAGAAAACATAATTATTATTTAGAACAATGGGTTCCAATTTTGCCCCCTCAATCCCCACCCCTGCCAAGGGGACCCTTGGCGGTATCTGGCTGTCATAACTTGGTGAGGATGCTACTGGTATCTCGTCAAGGCCACAGATACTGCTAAATGTCCTACAATGAGATAGCCTCCATAGCAAAGAATTTTCTGGCCTCAGATAACAGAATTCTACAGTTGTGACCCTGGTTTAAAAGTATCTTTACCACTGAAATGCAAAGATTTATAATCACCCAAGCTCCAAAACTAGTCTCTTAGGTCAAAGAAAGTGGAAGGCTCCCAGACTCCCTGCACTCCCCACAGGCTGACATTTGCAAAGGTTCTACTTTCACACAGAATATAGTCCCAAAAGCTGTTACAGGAGGAGATTTTACTGTTGAATAACTTATGAACTTAAATTAAATGTAGGGTATGGGAAAATATATTTGCAAATAAACCTGAAAAGTTCCTTTTTTGTTTGTTTTATTTTGTTTTGTTTTTTAGGGCTGCACCCCCAGCATATGGAGTTTCCCAGGCTAGGGGTCAAATCAGAGCTGTAGCCGCCAGCCTTTGCCACAGCCACAGCAACATCAGATCCAGCTGTATTTGCGACCTACACCACAGCTCACAGCAACGCCAGATCCTTAACCTACTGAGCGAAGCCAGGGATCAAACCCGCAACCTGATGGTTCTTAGTCGGATTTGTTTCTGCTGCACCATGACGGGAACTCCTGAAAAGTTCTTTTTTTAATTAATATAAAATTAGGATGACAACTTATTAAATGAAGATAATATCAATGATAATCTAAACATTTGGTGGTAGCAACACTGATACTGTACAATTCATTGCTACGTATTAATCCTTGCTTGCTAAAAATCTTTCAAAATCTTCTTTCCCTAACTATTAAAGAGCTTATATTCTAGTAGGTAGCACAAAAATAAGCAAATCAATAAATAATGTGAAGAACAGTGAAAAGTACTATCCAAAAAAATAAAATTAGCAGTTCCCACCGTGGCTCAGCAGTAATGAACCCAACTACTATCCATGCAGACGCAGGTTCAATCCCTGGTCCTACTCAGCAGGTTGAAGAAATTATTTAAGAGAAGACCTAAATATACAGAAGGAACCGGCTACACTGAGGAAGGATATTCCAGGCAGCAGAACAAGCAAGTAGAAAGACCCTAAAACGTGAACAATCTGAGCAGGTCCAAGGTAAAGAGAGCCAGTGTAGCTGGAAGGGGGCAGGGGGATGATCCGGAGGTTGGAGAAACAGAAGGCATCAGACTGTAAGGAAGCTTGGACTTGTGCAGGACCCAGCATGAGATGCACATGGCTTGTTCTTGGGTGGAATCAGCAAAGATGGAGAGAAATGGATGGAATTGGGCACGTGGGGAGGTAGAGACAACAAGGCATGCTGACCAACTACATATGGTTAAGAAATATGACATAAGATGGATATGAAAAGAGATGCATCAAGGATAACTCTTGCATACAAACTATTGCCTTTGGAATGGATAAGCAATGAGATCCTGCAGTACAGCACTGGGAACTATTTCTGGTCATTTGTGATGGAGCATGATAATGTGAGAAAAAAGAATATGTATGTGTGACTGGGTCACCTTTGCTGTGCAGTAGAGAGTTGACAGAACACTATAAACCAGCTATAATGGAAAAAAATAAAAATCATTAAAAAAGAAAAAAAAAAGACAGCTCATTCATGTCTAGTTTGAGCAACTGGGTAGCTGATTCTCCTGAGGAATTCAGAGAGGGAGAGAAGCAGGTTTACGAATTACAAAGAGGAAGACTAACTATTCTGGTTTGCCTGGGGCTGAGAGGTTTCCTAGGATGTGGGAATTTCACTGTTAAAACCAGGAAAGTCCTGGGAGACCAGAATTAATTGATCACCCTCAACATAAATCCAGAGTTCTGTGTTGGGCTTGTCTACTGGCATCTATGTAGAGATATCAGGAAGGCAGTTGGAAATAAAAATCTGAAGCAACTCTGAGCTGGAGACATAGAAGTTGGAATCAATGAGGCACACAGGTGGTAGTTAAAGTCAGGGGGCTAGATGACATCACCTAGGGAGAGAAGGAAAGAAGGTCCAGGACGGTGTTTGCATTTCTCTTTTGCACAGATAATATAAAGACGTCTGCCTCAGTGCAGTTCTCCATCTACAAAGCCACTGACAACAGTCTTAAGGCTTTGTTTTTAATTCTTACTTTCCAGATCTTCCCAGAAAATAAGAAACATAAAGTAAAATGCCCATTTCAGATGTTTTGGGTGACTTATTTAAACTACTTAGCTTAAAACCTCAGCTCTGATAACCCCATGTCACATCCTTCCTAAGAGTCACAGAAGACCCCAAATGTACAGAATAAGGTTTGTTTATTGTCCATCCTTTCCCTTCTCTTGCCCAAAGCTTTACTGTAAAGAAATCCCAATATTGCTATTGACAAATGTTTGGTCTGTTTTTTCCTATTCCCAGTCCCACTTCCCTCCATTTCCAGTTATCTTCAAGAACCATGACCCTCAACTACCATAATCAAAACTCACAATTTAGGAAAAGGAACACAGAAGGAAAGAAGTAGACAATAAATCCCCTCCAAGGGCAAGTGTCACTTGAGAGGGGCCCCCAGTTCAGGGTATTAGCCTCCATGAAAAGCCTCCTAACACCCTTCACTGCAACTTAACTTGGGTACATTGGTATTCAAAAAAGGAACAATTACCAGAGTGCCTCAACAGATGGCCCATTTAAACTCTGGGATTAATACATTGTGTCTGGTGACCTAGTTCAAGAAACTAAATAGAACCCTCCCAACTGGCCAGTTGGTGGTTGAAAATGTCTAATGTTTGCAGCTGACCTTGGAAAAATCTAACTCTATCTGGTCAGTCTGGACAGAGGTAATAAGAGAATAAAACATGAGAAATACTCAAAAGAGACCCTAGGGCTCGGAACAGCCATAGCAGAATTATCTGGCTCCCCTGCGGGACAGCTCCACTCCTATGAGGGCAAGCATCCTGGCTAGGGAGAACAAGAAAGACTCAGGGCACTTAAAAAAAAGAACAACAAAACTCTCATTAAAAAAAAAAAAAATGGACTGCCTAAAAATGCTAAGATAATTGAAAAGGCAGAATTTCAGAGAGAAAATTAACAGGAATGAATTAAACCTAGTAAATCCCTATCTACTGATAGGTAAATGGACTCCAGGGTAGGCCCTCTATAGGGCCAAGGGAGCCACGTAGTCAGCCTTCAAAAGGACTTCCCAAATTCTCCTCTGGCACTTAAAACACTCACGGGCTGAATCACTTCCCACTCTTGTTAGGCTTAATAAAAGTGAAGCATTTTTAATATCTAAATTAAAAAAAAACAAACAAACAGAAAAAGCAGGCTTGAATTTAAAAATAAAAATGATAATAAAAACCTCAGAGGAGTAAGGCTCAAAAGACTTATGGTCAAATAGCTTAAGCAATAATGGTCAAATAGCTTAAGCAATAATGACGCCTTTTCATTCCATTTTCATACTGATACCAAGTTTCTTTTTAGCTAAGGATATTAGAAATGTAAACACCTTAATGTAAATCACACTTAAAACACGGATTCTCTTGTTGACTGAATGTTGATAACTACATTTTTAGGGCACTTCAACATATCACCTCTCTGGTCTCTGGTCAGTGATTTATCAGATATATAAATACCTTCTATGATCACTACATTCCACTCTGTAAGGACATAAATTAAAAATTCTATCAATGATCAAAGGTCATTTTTTTAATCTTTAAAGTAATTTAAATGTTGTAAATGACAAAAAGTCAGTGAATAAAGTGCTAACAGCTGACTTTTCATGACATAATTGGGTTTACAGACTTCTGACATGATGCTTAAAAGGACGGTAAATCTATAAAGATACACATTTAATGGCTATTAAGTAGCATACAATTGCCTGAAACAAGAAATATATAATAAAACATATATTTCAATGCATTTAATTGCTTCACCTTATCTCTAGTGCAATCACTAAATGATGCTTCACAAATCCATTTCATTATCATTAAGACAATATTTATAGCTTAAGAATTTAATGAACTAAAAATACATGAATCCTTAGTTGGTACCACTTAAAAAACGTATTCTGTGATGTCATTATGGCTTTACAAGAATAAGCAGAGCTTTTTGATGAGAGGCATTCTAACAAACAAAGAGAGGAAAGCAGACACTGTTTGGGTGAAAAAATGAAATGAAAAACTCCAGGAAGAAATCCTGAAGATGGCAAGCTCAGGAATATATGCTCTCTAAAGAAAGACAGGGTCCACTCTGCCCACAGTCACAAGCCAGAGTGTCACCCTACTGCCCAGCAGCTCGGAAGGAAAGGAGTCTTCCACAGGAATATTTCAACAACAAAAATTATGCTGGAAAATTAATATCCTCTGAAACTATTTTCATAATTAAGTTTATTTTTAAAATGTACCCAGTGGCGTTCCTGCTGTAGTGCAGCAGGTTGGGGATCCAGCACTGTCGCCGCGGCAGTGTGGGTTCAATCCCCGGGCTGGTACAGTGTGTTAAGGATCTGGTGTTGCTGCAGCTATGGCATAGGTCACAGTGGCAGCTCGGAGTCGACCCCTGGCCCAAGAACTTCCATATGCTACAGGTGCAGCCAAAAACATGACACAACAAAACAAAAATCTATCCAGTCATGAAATGTAAGGTACCAATAAACCAAAAAAAAAAAAAAAAAAAAAAAAATTTCAATAAGCTCTTTTTCAAAATCATTTTAAGGTTTCTTATGCATATAAAATTCTACAGAGTCTAAAGATTAAGACAGACAAGTCACTAGCATTCAGTGCTAAAGTGATCTGAGTGGTGCTCTTTACATAAGACCACATACAGCACAGAGCAATAGGCACGACAGTATAAGGAGTTTTGCAGAAAATAAGGTCAATATACAAACAGCAACTGTATGTTTCTATCCTAGCAAGTGATCAGCTGAAAATGAAACTTTAACAGTATTATTATTATTTTTTTGTGTGTGTCTTTTTGCCTTTATCTAGAGCTGCACCCACGACATGTGGAGGTTCCCAGGCTAGGGGTCTAACAGGAGCTGTAGCCGCCGGCCTTCACCACAGCCACAGCAACGCGGGATCCGAGCCGCATCTGCAACCTACACCACAGCTCACGGCAACACCGAATCCTTAACCCACTGAGCAAGGCCAGGGATCGAACCCGCAACCTCATGGTTCTTAGTCGGATTCGTTAACCACTGAGCCACGAAGAGAACTCCTAACAGTATTATTTATTAAAACATCTACAAACAATAATTGCTGGAGAGGGTGCAGAGAAAAGGGAATTCTCTTATACTGTTGGTGGGAATGTAAACTGGAACAATCACTATGGAGAACAATATGGAGGTTCCCCCAAAAAATTAAAATAGAATTACCGTATGAACATACTCCTGGGCACCTATCCAGAGAAAACCATAGTATGAAAAGATACGTGTACCCCAATGTTCTCTGCAGCACTATTTACAACAGCCAAGACATGGAAGCAACCTAAATGTCTGCAGAGGAGGAATGGATAAAGAAGATGTGGTACATATATACAACGGAATATTACTCAGCCATAAGAAAAGAATGAAATAATGCCATTTGTCAACACAGGGATGACCTAGAGATTTATCACACTAGGTTAGACAGTGAAATTAAACATCATACAGTATTACTTACATGTGGAATCAAAAAAAAAAAGATACAAAGGAACTTATTTGCAGAATAGAAACAGACTCATAGACTTTGAAAACAAACTTATGGTTACTAAAGGGGCCAAGTGGGAGAAGGGATGTAATGGGGGTTTGGGATTGACATATGCACACTGTGGTATATGTAATGATTGGGGGTTAATATCCAAAATACATAAACAACTCATTTAAAGTCAATACCAAAAAAAAAAAAAAAATTCAATTAGAAAATAGGTAGAGGACCTAAATAGAAATTTTTCCAAAGAGGAAATGCAGATGGCCAACAGGCACATGAAAAGATGCTAAGCATCATTAATCACCAGAGAAACACAAATTAAAGCCACAATGAGAAATCATCTCATACCTCTCAGAATGGCTGTCATCAAAAAGAACACAACAAATGTTGGTGAGAAGGTAGAGAATCATTCCCACTGCTGGTGGGAATGTAAACCGCTGCAGCCACTGTGGAAAACAGTATGAAGCTTTCTCAAAAAAACTTAAAATAGAACTACCGTAAAATCCAGTAATTCCACTCCTGGGTATATATCCCTCCTTCCCTCAAAAAAAAAAAAAAAAAACCCAAAACACTAACTTGAAAAGGTTACATATCCCCTAAGTTCACATCAGCCTTATTTATAATTGCCAGGACATGGAAACAATCTAAATGTCAACAGATGAATGGAAAAAGAAGATGTAGTGTTTACACATAGACACACAATAGACTATTTCTCATTCATAAAAAAAAAGACCAAAATTTTGCCATTTGCAGAAACACAGATGGACTCGGAGGACACTATGCAAAGTCAGACAGACAAAGACAAATACTGTATGGTATCACTTATACGTGGGATCTAAAAAATATAACAAACTAGTGAATATAACAAAAAAAGAAGCCGACTCAGATACAGAGAATAAACTGGTGGTTATCAGTGGAGAGAAGAAAGTGGGGAGGGGTGAGATGGGGTAGGCTAAGAGGTAGAAACTATTATGTGGAAAATAAATAAGCCACGAGGATATACTGTACAGCACAGGGAATATAGCCAAAACTTTATAATAATTATAAAAGGAGTATAATCTTTAAAAATTATGAATCACTATGTTGTATATCTGAAACTTCTATAATACTGTACATTAACTGTACTTCAATTAAAAAATCAAAAAAGAATATAAATATATGTGTATATACATATATATTCTATATGTGTGTACACTCATGTTACTTATATAGGTAATATATATTTAAAATCTTACAAATCAATAAAGACAATTCAACAATATTTTATAAAAACAATCAAGAGTTGAAGACACCCCCCAAAAAAAGATGGCCAATAAGCACATGAAAAGATGCTCAAAATCATTTATCATCAGGAAAACACAAATTCAAGTCACAATGGGATACTATTTCACACTCACCCCACCAGAACGGTTAAAATTTAAAAAACACACAAACCACATGGTTGGACCACATCGACTCCATTTTGCCAGCTCCATCCTAGGCCCACAGTCCTAGCTGCCATCCTCTTTTCTGTGACTAGGTCTAGTATACTCACAAGGAATGTACCCAAGTCAGACAGATGCCCTGTCAAGGTTACCCTTGCCTTCATCTGATATGAAAACTGGAAGAATGCCTACTGCTGACACAGACGGTTAACGGTCGTGAGACACAACCCCCCACCCCCACCCACCCTATACCCCTTTCAGCAACACCAAGCGCAATGGCAAATGCCTCTGGATCCTGCCTGTATGTATATTACCCACGATAAACTTCAAAATTGCACTTTATGGGACTGCCTGTTTCATTTTTCAGTCTCAAAGTTCCTTCTTAATTTGGAGGATATTACTCAACATCTCCATCTTCCAACACGCATACAAAAAGCTGACAATACCAAACACTGTGAAGAACGTGCAACAACTGGAACCCTCACAAATCCTTACTTGCTTAAGTATAAAATGGCACAATCACTTTGGAAAAACAGCTTGGCAGTTTTTTATACAGTCAAACACACACCTACTCTATCATCCAACAATTCTATTCCTAGGTATTTACCCAAGTGGTATGTAAAATAGTATGTCTACAAAATGACTTCATAAAAATGCTTAGAGCAGGCTTATTCATAACAGCCAATGATAACTAGAAACAACTCATATCTTAGGAACACTTAAGATCTATGCATTTTATTGCAGGGATATTATAAACTAACCCCCAAACTCTAGAAGAATTAAGGTATATAAGAGTGA
Source organism: Catagonus wagneri (assembly GCA_004024745.2). NCBI lineage: Eukaryota > Metazoa > Chordata > Mammalia > Artiodactyla > Tayassuidae > Catagonus > Catagonus wagneri. Next base: position 4,586,916 of record PVHT021183631.1, on the reverse strand, counting down.
TGGGCTAATCCTACCCCTGCCACCACTTTTTTGTTTTTCCCACACTGGAAACAAGAGAGGATGAGAGATCTGAGAGGGGGTGGGAAGATTTGTGCAGGAGAGAGAAAGAGAAGGATGTTTGTGACGGATGTTCACAGGCAAACATAAAAAAAAAAAGGCATGAAGAGATGGAGGAGGAGAGGAGGAATGCCAGGTCTAGAAGATTCGTATCCGGAGAAGGGGAGAGGACCACAGCATAGAGAGAGTGAAGAGGTCAACGGTGGGAAGGAACAGGACTTCGTTAAGCATGGCGCTAAGCATGGAAGACAGAGGGAAAGGAGGCACTGGGGCGCTGGGAATAGGTTTATTCTCTAGCACGAGGAATCATGGGCTTGCCGTAAGCCGTTTGTAACTCCTTCCTAACTTTTGGCCCAACAGGCACTCAATTCCTCTGTGCCATCCAATGGAAAATGTATTTCCATTGGATACTGTGTGGCTGCCATAATACCTGCCTAAAATAAGGAGAGAATATCTGGCAAAAGACTAGAATCTCTTTTTTGAATGATGTCTGCATTGTGTCAACACGGATTAACTTTTATGGAAAGAAGTATGCAAGAGCCCATCTGTTTCCTGCTCTTTAAATGACTTGTTTTGTTATTTTTAATGAATAACTATGCATTTGGGCCTTTGTTTACTTATCCTTAAAATGTACGTCACAGACTAATAAACATTGAGTCCCTGGATTAGCCAATCATTCCAAATATGGAACATGTTCTCTAGATTAAGTTACTTACCAGTAGGTGGAACTTAACATTTAACAAATGGCCCAATAAAGGAACTAATTCACCTCAAATGGAGGAGTAAATTATTCTCACTGGAGGGAGAGATGAGAAATTGCCTTCCACGTGGCATGAACAAGTTCTGGTTGCTGTCTGTGGGAGCTACCAATGAGACTTCCTTTTCTCCATATATCGAAGTGCTCTTGTTGAAAACTACCTGATTTTACTCTAACTTCAAACTATTTAAAATGCCTAAATAACAGCGGAGTTTAAATACCATCTCTCTTTTGAAGGAGGAGAACTATCCTAACAAGAGTTAAAATGTTTTCCTTGGGGCAAATAGTGTGTCCATTGCTACCAGCTCCTTCTTTTTTCTTATTCAACAAAGACATCACTTCCAAGATAACTGACCCAACTGTTTTTTGTCTGCTCTCACATGATACTTTCCAAAACCCAAAATTCCAGAATGCAAATTCTAGGAATCAACTTTATCACAGCCTTTCATGGAACTGAAGTTCAACATACATTAGAAAGAACAGACAGGGTGAGCCGAGGAATGTCACTCTGACCAGGCAGTCTTAGAATACAAGCAATAATCAGCCCATCTCTTCCCCTCAGCGGAGCAAGCTGCTGACAGCAAGCAATTGGTGTTCTGAAACAATTCCAGGAGGCTTGTCAAGGTGAACTACTGGCCGGCGACAAGGAACGTCACATCTCCATGATCCGGTCTTTCTAGAGCTCCCCATTAGAGTGAACACCAGTTAACTATGAAATGCAAGAAGCATTTCTGCTGAGGAGCTGCTGCCAATGCAGCAGCTATTTTACACCACCTTCCAAATACTACCTGGCATCACCCCACAGGTGAGGTGCCCTCTCAGATACTATGTACAGGAGAAGCAGCATCTTTCGCCCACAGGGGGCTGGGGTAGAGTAACAGCTCCTCTCTCTGCTGATGCCATGAGACGAGCAGGAAGTGTCCCCCCAACCCTTAATTCTCCTTAACATTATTTCTGTGTAGCCCAGACCACACACCTCTCTTACATCCATGGGCATAAATCGAAAAGCCCAAGGGCAAAGAGTTAAATATCCCCCCCACCCCCGCCCCCCTCTCTCTCTCTCTCTCTCTCTCTCTCTCTCACACACACACACACACACACACACACACACACACACACACACACACTATTCTACATGAAAGCTCAACGAAGGCTAGAAGTCTTCTGTCAGGGAAACAGTCCTCTCAGTGAATAGGCAGTGAGCCTGAGACCTGAAATAGTAATTCTAAGAGCCAGTTATTTTTCATGAGGCCAGGAACTTCACGGTCATTGCCAATAGAAACTTATTGCTGTACATAAAGGTCAATGGCTCCTCTCTTTGTAAATACTAGGAAATATCAACAACTGGCTTGAATGTAATATATGCTACATTTATTCAATGTGCAAAGCTTTTTCTTTTGCAAAAGGTCCAAGCAGGTAAAAGCTGGCCTAATCAAGAAATAACTATTCCTTGGAAATAGGACTGTCCAAAGCAGCCGGTTCTCAGATGGAGGTCATAAGCTGAACAGAGAATATTTATAGTCAGCCACTCAAGCAGAGAATAACTGTAGCAATACCCTCTCCCATTTACAGCACTTCACAGTTTACTAGAGAGCATTTTTATATTCATTATCTCCTTTGGGAAAATGGGCCAGGTCTACTCAGAACTGTAGGAAGTATCCTAGCACCAAACGGTATGTGGCCCTCTGCCCTTGGAGGGAAAAAACTCACAAACTCAAAATAAATGCATCTTTTCTTGGGCTGTAAAATAGTGAGAAATAGTAACAAAAGCAAAAATAAACCAGTGGGACCTAATCAAACTGACAAGCTTTTACACAGCAAAGGAAACCATAAAAAAAAAACCCAAAAGACAACCTATGGAATGGGAGAAAATAGTTGTAAATGATGCAACCAACAAGGGCTTAATCTCTAAAATATACAAACAAGTTATATAACTCAACACCAAAAAAAGCCAACAACCCAACCGAAAAGTGGGCAAAAGACCTAAATAGACATTTCTCCAAAGAAGATATACAGATGGCCAACAAACACATGAAAAAAATGCTCAACATCACTAATTACTGGAGAAATTCAAATCAAAACTACTATGAGGTACCACCTCACACCTGTCAGAATGACCATCACTAACAAGTCAAGAAATAAATGTTGGAGAGGATGCAGAGAAAAGCGAACCCTCCTACACTCTTGGTGGGAATATAAATTGGTACAACCACTATGGAAAACAGTATGGAGGTACTAAATATAGAACTACCATATGACCCAGCAATCCCAATTCTTGGGCATATATCCAGACAAAATTTTCCTTGAAAAAGATACATGCACCCGTCTGTTCATTGCAAACTATTCGCAATACCCAAGACATGGAAACAACCTAAATGTCCTTCAACAGATGAACAGATTAAGATGTGGTATATATACACAGTGGAATACTACTCAGCCATAAAAAAGAACAAAATAATGCCATCTGCAGCAACATAGATGGAACTAGGGACTCTCAAACTAAGTGAAATAAGTCAGAAAGAGAAAAACAAATACCATAAGATATCACTTATATCTGGAATCTAATATACGGCGCAAATGAACCTTGCCACAGAAAGGAAACTCATGGACTTGGAGAACAGACTTGTGGCTGCCAAGGGGGAGGGGGAGGGAGTGGGACGGACTGGGAGTTTGGGGTTAATAGACGCAAACTATTGCCTTTGGAGTTGATAAGCAACAAGATCCTGCTGTATAGCACTGAGAACTATATCTAGTCACTGATGATGGAAAAAGAATGTATATACATATGGGAGCTACCTTCATGGCTCAGTGGTTAACGAATCCGACTAAGAACCATGAGGTTGTGGGTTCGATCCCTGGTCTTGTTCAGTGGGTTAAGGATCCAGCGTTGCCATGAGCTGTGGTGTAAGCTGCAGACGTGGCTCGGATCCCGCGTTGCTGTGGCTGTGGCGAAGGCCAGCAGCTACAGCTTCTGTTAGACCCCTAGCCTGGGAACCTCCATATGCCACGGGTGCAGCCCTAGATAAGGCAAAAAGACCAAAAAAAAAAAAAAAAGAATGTATATACATATGTGTGACTTGGTCACTTTGCTGTATAGTAGAAATTGACAGAACACTGTAAATCAACTATAATGGAAAAAATAAAAATCGTTAAAAAAATTAAATAAAATATGGTACAGATGAACTTATCTACAGAACAGAAACTGACTCACAGACATGGATCATGGACTTCTGTTTGCCAAGGGGGAGGGGAGGAAGAGGGAAGGACTGGGAGTTTGGGATTAGCAGATACAAACTATTACATTCAGAATGGACAGACAATGAGGTCCTGATATACAGCACAGGGAACTATGTCCAGTCACTTGTGATAGACAGGATGAAAGATAATATGAGAAAGAGAGAGCGTATAGACGTATGACTGGGTTACTTTGCTGTACAGCAGAAATTGACAGAACCATGTAAATCAATTATAATAAAAATTAAAAAAAAAGAAACTATGTTGCAGGAATTCCTATTGTGGCTCATTGGGTTAAGAACCCTACTAGTACCCATGAGGATGCAGGTTTGATTCCTGGCCATGCTCAGTGGGTTAAGGATCTGGCATTGCCATGAGCTGTGGTGTAGGTCACAGACATGGCTTGGATCCTGAGTTGCTGTGGCTGTGGCGAAGGCTGGCGGCTACAGGTCTGATTCGACCCCTAGCCTGGGAACTTCCATATGCCGCAGATGCAGCCCTAAAAAGCAAAGAAAAGAAAAAAGAAAGAAAGAGAGAGAGGAAAGGGAGGGAAGGAGCAAGAAAAAATGGAGGAAGGGAGGGAGGGAGGGAGGAAGGGAGGAAGGAAGGAAGGAAGGAAGGAAGGAAGGAAGGAAGGAAGGAAACTATGTTGCAGACCAGTAACATTCCATGACTGCAGTTAATGGTGGGCTACATGCAATAAACACAACCAAAAAAGGGATAGTCTGGAAAAGAAAGAGCAACTACTTATTAAGAAACCAGATTTTTTTTTTTCATTTTATTTTTTGGTTGTTCTTCAAGCATTGAACTATGTAAGAATGAGTCTGTTTTGCCCTTCTGTATCCAGAAACACTAGAAAACAACTCCAAAAAGCAACATGACCCTGCTCTATCTTAGAACATTGGGGAAAAAATGAACTTGACAATGAAATGTATTTATTTTTTTCTTTTTAAGGCTGCACCTGCAGCATTCGGAAGTTCCCAGGCTGGGGTGGAATTGGAGCTGCAAGCTACAGGTCTTCACCACAGCCGCAACAATGCCAGATCTGAGCCACATCTGTGACCTACACTGCAGCCTGTGGCAACGCGGGATCCTTAACCCACTGAGCGAGGTCAGGGATCAAAGTTGCATCCCCGTGGATACTGTGTCGGGTTCTTAATCCACTGAGCCACATTGGGAACTCCCGACAATGAAATTTAGAGACTTAGTAATGAAGACAGAGATCTGCCATACAAAGGCAGAAGAGAAAGGCTGGAGTCCAGATCCCATCCTGCCATCCATGACAGATGAGCTGCCTTCCTTGGGAAGGAACCAGGTGAAAAGACCTCAGGTGAGGTTTCATACCACCCCTAGGGGACTCCAGGAACCTCAAGGAATACAGCACAATTTCAGGACAAAATTTTAATGCCATCAGTTTACGGAGGACTGACGTACTTACTACAAAAATTGAATGGAAGGATGGCTGGTAATCAGCCCTCTGGGAACCAGACGACAGTATATCCTTTTGCTCTGAGACTTGAGAAAATAACGTATCACACTTCTCACTCCTCTAGAGAAAAAGAGATCCTACTGTATAACATTAGGGAAGAAGTGGGGTTTTCTGGCCGCGCCTTCGGCATGTGGAAGTTCCTGGGCCAGTGATCAAACTGGTGCCACAAGCAGTGACAATGCCAGCACCACCTTTAACCACCAGGCCATCAAGGAACTCCAGGAAGAAGATTTTTTTTTAATTCCTCAGTAAGTTTTATTACATTTATAGTCGCACAACGATCATCACAACCCAATGTAATAGCATTTCCATCCCAAACCTCCAGTCCATCTCCCCTCCCCCAACTTGTCTCCTCTGGAAACGATGTTTTTAAAGATTTTTTAAAAAGGTATTCAATTTATTTCATAGCCTCCTCCCAGAATTAATGAAGGAGGAATCCATCTGAGAGGAACTAGAATGGCTGCTTTCAGGAAAGAGTGAGCCTATTTTTTTCCTGTAGTTAACAGTCAGCAAGCCAGTCAAACTTTCTTTTAACTGAGCATCTGAAAAACGAAACAAAACAAAGCACAGACAAGTTAGCTACTGCTTAAGCTGACCTCAGACCCAGCTCAGAAAATGGCTGGTGCGATGCAGGCCAACAAAGCAGTTCATAACGTGATGGTAGCGTCGGTGATTCTCTGCGGTGGTTTACTTCTTAGACTACAAATTCTTCACCCGAGCTCTTTTCTATCTAATTTTCTTCCCACTTCATTCTTTACCTGACCCTGATTTTACTCCCATCCTCCACTCAGAACTAAGTTAAACTCCCCCCTCACTCCCCTGAGGGTCTCTCATATCAAAAGCAGAAGGAAATGGAGAAAGGGAGGTAAAATGGTAACCCACTTTGATGAAATGAGAATGAGGACTGGGAGATCAATTATAAATGACTATCCAAATCCTTTTCCAAAGATTGCACTGGAATCTTATCTGATATAAGCAAACAAAAACCTATCAAGCCATCTTTGTGGAGGTGTGGGAAACCTAACAGAATCAGGAACCCACTGACAGATAGTGTTATAATTTGTAGAAATGAGCAAAAAGGGAGAGTTCTTTATTTATAGCTTTAGCACTGGGACTGACAACAGTTAACTGAATTAACTCTAACAAGTTAATACAGGAAAATCAAGTGATACACAAGCAGAACACTGAATAAAATGACAACAGTTCAGTATTATTAAACACGATCATGCAAAATCTAAATATCAGAGTTCCTGTTGTGACTCAGAAGGTTAAGAACCTGACATGGTGTCTGTGAGGATGCAAGTTCAATCCCTGGCCTGGCTCAGTGGATTAAGGATCTGGCATTGCCATGGCTGTGGCGTAGGCTGGCAGCTGCAGCTCCAATTTGACCCCTAGCCCGGGAACTTCATATGCTGCAGATGTGGCTCTAAAAAGAAAAAAAAAATCTAAAATCTAAATGTCCCATGAAGCCACCCATAAGTAAAACAGACAGAAAAGACAGGATTAGTATTTGTTAATGATAATATTATGAAAACAAGATAAAATTTGCTTTCACAACCATTTAAAAGATCTTAATTTGATGCTTAAAACTAAAAACACATTATAATATCAATGAATCAAAAGTCTGAGCGTTCTCCAACAATACAAAGTTATAAACTAAAACTTTAAGACATTTGAGACATTCAAATCAGTCTCTCAGTAGAAGGGACTGCCATCACAAAAGTGAAGTCTGGCAAGTTCCTGGTATGTAAGCAAAGAAGAAGCTGCAAAGACAGTGCTGTGTTCTCACTAACATTAACAGCTGCTGAAACACATTCTTTTAAAAATCCTCATTTTCTTCCAGGGGTGGAGTTTCCCAAAGAATTACAGGAGAATATCTAAATAGATCTAAATAGACACAGAGCCAAAACCAAGTGACACCACAAAATGCAGACTTCCTTTATAACAACTTTTACGCACTCTACTTGGAAGAAAGGACAAAGCTCTCATCATTTGCTCTGTTCACACCACAAAGGCTTCAGGACATGAAACTCTGGGGGTCATTACTGGCCAACGGGCTGAAGTGCATCACTGCTCACAGAGAACACTTAGTTATAGACAGACACTTAAAAGAAGCCCACTGGAAGCCAAGAGGGCTGTGGCATACATACCAAGTTATTTTGAGCCTCAGAGAAACAAGCCAGCAAACAAATCCTCAGAAACTATTAAAACACCACAAAGGGCAAATACTTTCAGATCCGGGGGGATGTCTGCTGCTTCTTTGTGGTGTGACGATTTTAAAACCAGACAGTAATCCAACTCATTGTAAACTGAAGCATGAAGTAGGATAATAGAGATCTGAGTCAGTGCAGAGTTCCCTAAGTTGTGCAATGGCGCATTGTTGAAGTTACAGGCTGGGGAGGGGGCAGAGAGAAGGGGCACGTCAGGCAGAATGAGGCAGGGGACAGATGCAGCATATTAACAAGTCCAGGAGGGATCCCGAATCCAATTACCCTTGAAGAATTACTGCATGAAGTCTTTGGTCATTTGCAGTTTCTCTCCTATCTTTCGGTCGGGGGGGGCAGAGGCATTTCTTTTAAAAAACAGGGTATTCTTCTACACTTCCTATAGAGCAACCCTACTTCACAGGACTCCTCCACTTAAAACCAAAACAAAACAAAAACAACAAACCAAAAAAGCCACAGGCCTACATAGAGAAATATGCCCTACACACACACACACACACACGCACGCGCGCGCACACACACACACACCCTCTCCCCTAAAATCACTGGAAACAAAGAGTAACCCAAACAGCCTGGTTAAAAGGTGAGCCTAGCTTTTCTTCAAAAACGTTCTGTCTTTATCCTACGGTGAGATGTCAGCAATTTACTCATATAAATACCTGCAGTTTAGATGACATTATGTTTCACACATACCATATACATTATGTTTTAACACATACCATATACAAGTATTTAAGAACGTCTGTGTACCACCACCCGGATGAGTTCTTCATGAATAACGAAGGTGAATATGAGGTGAATAATGAAGTTCATCATGAGGTGATGTGGTGGAATCCAAAATACGACACAAATCAACATATTTACAAAACAAAAACAGGCCCACAGATACAGAGAACAGACTTGTGTGTGCGGCGGGGAGGGCAGAGGAGGGAAGGATTGGGAGTCTGTGGCCAGAAGAGGCAAATATTATACAGAGGATGGATAAACAGCAAAGTTCTACTGTACAGAGCAAGGAGAACTATCTTTGATATCCTGTGAGAAACCATAATGGAAAAGAATATGAAAATATATTCTTTTTTATATACTCTACATATATTTATGTATAACTGAGTCGTTTTTCTATACAGAAAAACAACACTGTAAATTAAACCAACTGTACTTCAAAAAAGTTTTTTAAAACATCCAGAAATGCCACACACACACACACACACAAAAAAAATGGTGTGGGCCCCAACCCCCATTTTTTCTTTTTCATGGCTGCACCTGTGGCATATGGAAGTTTCCCAGGCTAGGGGTTGAATTAGAGCTGCAGCTGCAGGCCTACACTACAGCCACACCAATGCCAGATCCAAGCCGCATCTTCAGCCCACACTGCAGCCTGTGGCAACGCTGGAGCCCTAACTCACTGAGCGAGGCCAGGGATTGAAACTGCATCCTATGGACACTACGTCAGATTCTTAACCAGCTGAGCCCCAATGGGAACTTCTCTCATCCTTTCTTAGTGGTGTGTGTGTTCAGTGAGAACACATTACTAGCCCATGTTAATCATAATTACTTTTGAGTGGTAAAATTACAGACGGTTTTCATTTTCACTTTTATGTTTATCTGTATCTTCTACATTTCCTAGGTATGCATTATTTTAGGCAAAGTTAGTTTTTAAATTTGCTGGAGAACAAAGAGTTGTTAAATGAGATTTTCCTAATGTTTGAATAATATAAATGAATGGATATTATTCCAAATGATCAGCAAAATGAAGCAGAAGAACAAAATTTTAGCCACAGTGAATGCTGGACCTTGGCTTGAATCTTTATAACCAACAAGCTCTGTACACTTGCCAAGTGGACGGATATACATTGATGCCTCCGTCTTTAAAATGAGGCCACTAGGCAGTCATCAAATTTTCAGGATAGGGTCAAATATCCAGACAGAAGTGGAGACAGCTGGTCTATCTTCACACAGTGTTTAGCAGAGCTTTCCAGAGTACAGAGGGGACACACAACCCTACAGATCAGACTAACTCTATTTAATTGATTTGAGAAGAAAATGTAAAAGAGAGAGACAGAGAGAATAAGAAGCTTTCATCTGGGATTAGCATTCATTCAGTAAATTGAGATTTTGTTTCCACCAAGTTAGAAGGCAACTGCTACTAAGGGGATAAGATATAATCAAGCATCAACCTTCAGATATTTTTACATTCATTAAGAACTTTGGAATTCCTGACTGAGGTCTAATCACTGCACCCACTGACAAGACATGCTGACTGTCACAGAAGAAATAATCCCCATAATGTAATCTAGAAGCAATATAGTGATGTTAAATTTCCACTAGGGGTAAACCTTTCATTCCCCTCTGTTTGGGTATTGGCTAATGACCCAATTATTTACACAATATGCAAACTGAGGACCATAAGGTTGGGCGATTTGTATTTGTATTTGGAACTGAAGCGTGGTCTCTCGGCTCATAACTGCAAAAAGAGATTAAGTAAAAGGTTAATTGGGTTCTAAACAAGTCCTATGACAAAGAGAATGGCAGTTCTTAGTGAACCCTCTATAAAGACAGACTAAATCGCTGATATGAAGGTTCTAGTGATTTACATCAGGACAAAGAGCTTAACTAACCATGTAAGAAGTAATCTTACCAAGGTTATTCACTGACATGAACTACTTTACCAATCAGTTTCTCAGTAACTTACTACAAAATCTGTTAACTCAGCCAACGTGCTAACAATAATTTTATAATTTGAACGTCAGATTTTCTAAAATGAACATGAGTGTCTAACAAACAGCAGCGCCCCAGAAAAAGACAACCCAACTCACATGCTTGTGCACAGACGCCCACAGACATAAAACAGTAGTCACGCCTGCAAAACACAAAATTACACACCAAGCTATGGCTTTTTTCTACTTCTATCAAAAGATGCATTCCTCTGAGAGGCCCACTCACAGATATTCCAATAGGAAAACAAAAATTTATCCACATATTAAAAAGTCAACTTAGATCACAAGTTGAAAATCTGGTCCTTCAGCTACTGATTACATAAATCTGCTTGTCTTTCTCTCTTTAGAGCAGAACAATGAGATAAATGTTGGGTGAGATTCCTAATGCACCAAGAGAGAAAATTCATAAGGAAAAAAAAAAAACACTAATGAAAAAGCTTACTTTCTAAGAAAAGTCTTCATTTTATTTTGTCCCCCCTTAATGACTTATAAATGTCCTCTACTTTAGAATGAATATGATTATTTTAATGTTTTTACACAAAAATAAATTGAAACATAGTCAACAGATTATTTAGTGAAGACAAAACAATGCCTTTAACCCACTTCATTGCCAGGTAACAGACAGGTCTAGTAAGTCTGCTAACCTGCCCTTTTGGGAAAGAGAAGGAAAGGATATCAAATTCTACCCCAAATATAAGAAATACTGATGAGTTGTTCAGGGTAGAAGACACAAAACAGACACAGTATAAACATCTAGGATTTCCTCCTACCTCCATCCTGCTGTGGGAGTTAGGCAGAGGTGGCAACACAGCCTCTGGATTTTTTTTCTAGAAAGACATGGGTGGGAGCACAAACTGGAGCTGGAAGACCAGCAGCAGTTACTATCATCTTCACAAAGGGAAGGATAAACAGCGCAAAGGAATGTTCTAAAGCAGACCCACAAAACCAGAACTACTTACAAAAGTCAAATATTCTCTTGCTTTTTTTTTTTTCTATCTAGGGAAAAAATCTGGTTTCACAAATGTAGACCTACTCTCTAGAATACTTTCAAACTCAAAGAACAAGTCTCCCTTTTGAATTCCCTCAATCAGAATAAAAGAGTAGAAAGTTTCTGGTAGCATTCTGGATAATTTGTGCCAATTTAAATGATTCACATATTGCTGCCCCAGCTTAAGTGGTCTAGGGCCAGTGCTTTCAAGTCAACAAGGGTGCGGAAAGCAGGACCTAATTACACATCTGAGTCACTGTCTAGAAGTTCCCTCAGCCCAGTGGAGCGTCCCCCACAAAGGCATCGTCTCATTTTGAGGCATAAAAACAAGCCAAGTCTACAGATCCTTTTTATATAAGAAACAAAGAAGACAAGAAACAAAAATAACAGATCACTGAACTGATTTTTTCAAAGAAAAATGTCAACAGGGTTTTTCCCTTAAAAACCAACTACACTAAAGTTTTTAAAACAAGAAAATGGATACAAAATATATTACAGGATTATAACTTAAATGTCTTACACATTCCTGTCTATATTTGGCCTGATGTACAAATGGCATTCCATTCTTGAATACTGGTCATCTCTCCATGAAGAGATTTACTAGCTCTTTTCATAAGGACCTGACTGGGTTTTTGCATTTACTGGCTATAATCGTCGAGCACTGATAACATTTTAATTTATGATCCTGGGCCCATAGTGAAGGAAAAAAAGCTAAAGAGAGTTACATTTAAGTAAAGTTAAAGCAAGGATCCATTTTTTTTAGCACAAAAATGCATGCACAAAACACAAAAACCTAAAATTCGATTTTTACAAAAGATGTTAATGTTTCTCTTTCTGTAGTGGCGATACAATCTATATGAATTAAGGGTAAAAACAACCTCAAGTTTACTTTTTTTTTCCATGTATGAAAACATTTAAGTAAAAAATAACACCCTGAAAAAAAAAATGGAAATCCTCTTCTGACTGTCATAAATCTTTCTCTGACATTTTTATCAGCAATTATGCTCCCAAGTTGAAAGGATTAATGATCTCTGAGTAGAAATGGCTATTCAGTCCTGTGGAAACAACATTTTAGACAAGAATAAGGGGTAATACGAATTCTCCAAGGGCAAAGAATGGGTTTTTTGAAGACAGAAGTCAAATGACTTAAGACATGTTTCAGACAAGGAAGATACAAAATCATCTCCAAGACTCATGCTGGGGCACAAAGGGAAATAACGAGATGCTATTTTTCAAAGTACAATGCTTCATAAACTGTTCAAAGGAGTGGATGTCTCGTCCATAACTGATGTCACCAGCACACGGTGCAAGCTGACAAATTTAGAAAGAAGTCCATTTTATCAGTATGATGGCTAATTGTTCAAGTGAAGAAAAATGCAGAGATTTTCCCAAGTTTACCAAAAGCATGCATTCTGACCACAGGATGAACAGAGCTTTTTAAATGAAAAAATAACCAACACACTCTGAAAAGCTCACTGACAACATGGTAAGCACTGAACGTGCTAAAGCTTTCCAGGAGTGAAGGTGTGAACTCAATAAGTAGCAGGGCAAGCACCAGACCCCAGAAGATAAGCATGGTGATAAAACTCATTGGCCATTTAAAATCTAACACATTTTTTTGGCCACATCCACGGCATGTGGAAGCTTGCGCAAGGGATCAAACAGGGACCACACTGGATCCTTAACCCACTAGGCCACCAGGGAACTCCTAAAATCTAACATTTTATTTATTACAGAGCACCACGATATCTAGTAACAGATCTTTGGACAAATGTCCAAGAACACATTTATAGCCTCTTTCTATGATCCTGAATATCTTCTCAACTCCTTTGTGATTTTAAACAACAAATACACATAGTGCCTTCATTTACCTGAAGTGACAAAGCATATAAAAATCACACTACACGTATGTGGTAAAAGCACAAACAAATGCGTAGGAAGAATAAAGACCAAAACTAGGATTGTGGATCCTCAGAGGTAGAGAAAGGGAGGATGACTATAGGTTCTTCCGTTTTGTTTTGTTTTGGCTTTTTAGGCCTGCACTTGTAGCATATGGAAGTTCCAAGGTTAGGGGTCGAACTGGAGCTGCAGCTGCCAGCCTACGCCACAGGAACATAGCAACTCAAGATCTGAGCTGCATCTTCGACCTATACCACAGCTCACGGCAGCACCAGATTCTTAAACCACTGAGCAAAGTCAGGGATCACACCCACATCCTCATGGACACTAGTCAGGTTCATAACCCATGGAGCCACAACAGGAACCCCTGACTGTGGGTTTTAACTGTTCCATGGAATTGGTAAATATTCTGTATCTACAGTGTTGTGGGAGAGTACATATGGATATCGTTTCTTATACATTATATTTGAATATTCATAGCAATTTTTCACGACCAAAAGCAAACAAGGAATTAGAAGTTTGGGTGTAGACTGTTCTAAGAAAACCCATGGGACAGCTCCACACTGTCAAATATAATACACCTATACCAGGGGATGGTTTGTAGGCCATCAGTCCAAGACCCTTTACAATGTTCACAGACCAAAAGGGTTGATTAAAAAGGCAAAACCTCTGTGAAAGGAAAGGGAAAACCAGGAAGCAACGTATTTCATCATCATGTCTCTGAATACAAAATCTACCTGTGAGTTCTTCAGAGTGGAGACGGTGCCAGTCAACACCAACACACCCTGCCAGGTTAACTGAACAGTATTATTCTGCTTCCTTTTGATATTACTCCCACAGACCCCAGGGAAGAAATTAATGGACCACTAAAAATAAAATGGAGATTAAGTAAATCACTTAGGATGTTTTGGCTCCCAACTCAACTGCCTTAAACCAAAAGCAACTGTTACTGGCTCTAACGCTTGGACTTCTAGAGGAACCGGCTTCAGGGCTGATCTCTCTGCCCTCCACCCTGCGTGACTTCTGGCTCAGCCTGGAGTCACACCAGACCTCACACCAGCATGTAACAACATCCAAAAGAAGAGAAAGAGAGGCAGATTCTTCTGGGAGCTCTGTGTTAAATATGAAAAGACTCCTGCCAGAAGCTCTTGGCAAACCTACTTTGGAGTCTAGCTGGTTAGCGCAAGACCGCAGGACCATTCTTAAAACAAGTCCTCTGGCCAGGTAATGCACAACACGGGCCACTGCCTCCTCTGTGATGAGTTAATCATGGACATAGTAGTGATGGGACCGCCCCTAATCAGGACCCATCCTGGAGCTGTGGTCAGTTCCTCAACCCCATATCCTAGGGGTAAGACAAGCTGCATAATATGGATCCAACCCCAGTGTCTACTCACTAGCATTTACAGGGAATAGCCTGAGCAATTCTGTGTCATCAGATTAAATAAATCAAAATCATGATATATTTGTACGTATATAAAGCTAGAGATACAAAAATCAGATGACGCATTTGCGGCTCAGATCTGGTGTTGCTCTTGCTATGGCTGTGGTGTAGGCTGGCAGCTGCTGCTCCAATTCAGCCCCTGGCCAGGGAACTTCCATATGCCACAGGTGCATTAAAAAGAGAGAAAAAAAAGAAAAGAACTTTGTTTCAGAAAGAGACTCACAGACACAGAGAAGAAACTTGTGGTTGTCGAGGAGGAGGGGATATGTGAGGAATGGATTGGGAGTTTGGGATTAGCAGATACAAACTGTTATGTACAGGATGGATAAACAACAAAGTCCTACTGTACAGCACAGGGAACTATATTCAGTATCCTGTGATAAACCATAATGGAAAATTATACGAGAAATGAATATATATATATATATAGATCATCCAGTTGTATAGCAGAAATTAATACAACACTGTAAATAAACTACATGTCAATAAAATACATTTTAAAAAATAAGTACGCAGAATTTTTGTTTTTATATATCCACTGCACCATGAGAACCTTAAAGACAGAAAGTCAACACTTTATATAAATTATAGGAAGTATGGCATAGTACTTACTATATTCTTGTGCCATAGCTACAGAAATTTAGACAACAGCATCCGTATTAACAATGCATAACCTGAAAAAAAAAGAAAGAAAAATAGTTAAGTACATAGGAAGTTTCGTTAGAAACAATTACACCACTTTGACAAAATTCTTATTTTTTTTCTGAAAGAAGTAAATCAGTCTTTTTAAAGTAAGCAACTGCACTTAAATTAGAAACTAGAGGGAGCTTCTATTATGGCTGGGAGTTCCTGCCATGGCTCAGCAGTAACAAACCCGACTAGTATCCATGAGGACATGGGTTCAATCCCTGGCCTCACTCAGTGGGTTATGGATCCGGCATTGCCTTGAGCTGTAGTGTAAGTCGCAGATGTGGCTCGAATCCGGAGTTAATGTGGTATAGGCTGGTGGCTACAGCTCCGATTAGACCCCTAGCCTGGGAACTTCCATATGCCGCAGGTGCAGCCCTAAAAAGACCAAAAACAAACAAACAAAAAAATTAGAAAAAATATCTGTAGTATTAAAATTCCTCTACATATTTCAAAATTCAAAGTGTAATTTATGATGCATTTGTCATTTATATGTGTTACACTTGAATAAGAAAAAAGTGATCCTAATTTTTTTTAATAAATAAAGAATACAGAGCAGTAATCTAAATGAATGTTTTCCCACAGCTCTCACCCTGGACATCAAACACTCCCATGCAGTGGCAAGCCCTGTACCCTCACTAAGTACAGCCCTGAAAATAACCCACCCCCAACCCCTTTGTTTAGTGTGATGTTTGCATTACAACTAAACCTCTGTTCTGAGTCACAGGTAGAACTTTGGAGAATGAACTATAGTTAGAACACCCAGGAGTGGCAGAAAGAGAACTCAGTACAGAGGGCCAGAGGGAAGTAACAGATGGTGGGTGAAGAGACTGATGGAAATAAGCCCCTACATTTGAACATAATCTGCTGAATAATCTACGTGGAATAGAAAGAAAAGTAAGCAGCTTAGAAACACAATTTGCAAGGTTACTGAACTTGTCTTTTGCACAAAAATGATGACATTTTAAAAGCTGACTAGAGCTCTAAAAAGTCTGTTGAAGGGATTTTGTTTCCAGTACAACAATTTTTTCCAATCTAACAGGTTAAATGGGCAGGAAGTTTCAGCTTTTCAAGTAAAGAGGCAAATGTGACAGATAACAATCTTGACTTCCTGGGTTTGCATATTTTAAACAATTTCTATACCTTGATTCCAACTGATTCCTCTATACTGTGTCTGAAAATTTAATTAGATAATTGTAACTTTCAGGGATCATAGGAAGCCACAAATTACCAAGGTTGTGCCCAAGTATATAAGGAGAGGCACAGAATACAAAAATGCGAGGGACAGCAAGATCACGGGCATCACATTTTCCACCTTCACATTCTATTAGTAGGGGCTTTTATCATGAATGAAATCAAGAGAGAAGGAGTAAAGACAAAGTAAATGAAAAGAACTGAAATCCATTCACTATACTGTATTCAGGGCATAGCTGTTATATATAAGAAACTGAGCCAGACGCTAGACATGCAAGGACAAAGTTTCTGTCTTTAAGAAGCTCACGGTTATAAAGAAGATGGAAAGCCTATGCATCAATAATTTAAATCAGGAGTTCCCTTAGTGGCTCAGTGGTTAACGAATCCGACTAAGAACCATGAGATTGCGTGTTCGATCCCTGGCCTTGCTCAGTGGGTTAAGGATCCGGCGTTGCCATGAGCTGTGGTGAAGGTTGCAGACGCGGCTCGGATCCCGCGTTGCTGTGGCTGTGGCGAAGGCCGGCGGCTACAGCTCCTGTTAGACCCCTAGCCTGGGAAGCTCCATATGCTGCGGGTGCGGCTCTACATAAAGGCAAAAAAACAAAAAAAATAATAATAATTTAAATCAAACGTCACAAAAGTTACATAACATTCACAAGTGCTATAAAGCTAGGAAGAGAATTATTACAGGTAGGAAGAATGAAATGCAAGTGGGGAGAGGAGGATGAGGAAAAGAAGTCTCTACATAGTAGGTGAAAACTGAAATGGGCTTTGAATGATTAACGATGGGCAAGGTAAGAAGAGGAACAGAGAGCATTCCAGGCAGAGGGAGAGAAAATGCAAAGGCTTGGAGACATGAATGAGCCAGTCATGCCTGAGAAATAACAAGAAATCTGAGGCAGCCAGAATATGGCATACAAGGACAAGCTTAGACTGAGGCGATGGAGGGACTTATCAATTCCACCAACTTCAAATTTTATCTTACAGGTATTATGGAGATATTAGGGTGGGAACTGGGGGAATGAGAATGGCACACAAAGAACTGGGGGGGTGGCATCTCCGATACATCTTTTCACATAGTTTTGACGTTTATAAACATGGTAATATTTCACAAAATAAAAAGGCAAATAATCTAAATTGAACTGTATGTGAAAGTACTCAAAACGAAACATACTAACAAGTGAGTTGCATCACAAAGGTATAAGTAACTACACTTAAGGGGAGTACAGAAGAAAAGAACTACTAACCTAACCACTTTGGAAATCACTATCTTGACTATATACTCTGAAACTAAAGACAAATAAAGAAAGGGAAAAGGCCAGAATGAATTATACGGTGTTAGACTGGAATCAGAGATATTCGAGCTTTTAATACACATTTCAATAGATAACAGATGTTGATAGAGGTAGCTGTGTGCATAGCTCTGCCCTAGCTCTGTCCTCTGAGAGAGACTAGAAGCAACAATACCCCTGTAGCAATAACCATAGCAGCACCCAAACATTGGCTTCTAAATATCATCTTTCAATAAGAGGAGACAGGAATACTTAGAGAAATGTCTTTCTGCAAAGCTCGGGTGGGGAAAGTACCAGATGAGTCTAGAACATCTTGTGGCACAACAAAGTAAGGAAGTGCTCCAAGAAGATAGGGATTTATCAAAAGGACTCTGGAACTGACCCGAAAGAGCCAAATCTGGGACAATCTGAGCAGTAATATTAAAAAGCATATTAATATAGAAAAATGGCAATTTGACAAAAAGCACAGATTAAGGAAAACAAAGGAAATATAACAGTCAAATGTAACACTGGATCTTAGACTGGACCATGGTCCAGATATAAACATTACTGGGATAGGTAATAAAATACAAGTAAGGTCTGTAGCTCAGTTAACATTACCGTATCCATGTTAACTTCCTGATGTGGATTAAGTGTACCACAGTTATATAAAATATCAGCATCTCGGGAAGGGGGGTGAAGGATATGCAGAAACTGACCTATTTTTTAAAAAAATGCTTTCCCTTTTAAGAAAATTTATTGGAGTATCATTGACTTACAATGTTGCGTTAGTTTCAGGTGCACAGCAAAGTGAATCAATTAAACATACACAAATATCCACTCTTTTTTAGATTCTTTCACCATATAGGTTATTACAGAGTACTGAGTAGATTTCCCCGTGCTATATACAGTAGGAGCTTGTTACTTATCTACTTTATATATAAGTAGTATGTATATATTAATCTCAACTGAAACTGACCTATTTTTTCCACTCTATTTTTAAGTATAAAATTATTTCAAAATAAAAAGTAAAGAAGAAAAAGAAAAGAAAGAAGAGATGAGAGATTGTGAGTTATGATTTTCTTAACCTAATACCTGGCTTCAGGCCTTCTACTCTCTGTGTCAAATATTAGAGCTGACAGTTTGATATTTCTTTTAAAAAAGGGGCTTACTGGAGTTCCCACTGGGGTGCAGTGGGCTAAGGATCTGGTGTAGTCACAACTATGGCTCAGATTCAATCCCTGGCCCAAGAACTTCCATATGCCACAGGTGCAGCCAAAAAAAAAGGGCTTATATATACATGAATGTGTAAATGAGAAGCTTGAAAGTAATGAACAAAAAGAATATTGCAAATAACCAACCAGATGTGAAAAAAAGAACCCAATGGAATTTTCGAATTAAAAACATAACAAAAATGTTTTTAAAAATCATTAGGTGAATAAATTACATTTAGACATAGATGAATAGTGGATCAGGAGCAGAAAACAAATCTATAAATAGTATCCAGAATGCTTTCCAAATAGCTAGAGAGATGCAACCATAAAAGTGACATTAAGAGATACGGATGGTAGAGTGACTAGACTTCACATCCACCTAGAGGAATACAATAAAAGATAATGGAGACTCAATAGTGTAAATGACACCAATCCTTGAATCCAGAGAGGCCAACACACAATAAGAGGGACAAAGCAATACTTAGGGACATCAGAGTAAAACTGCAGAGCACTAAATAAAAAGCAGTCTTAAGATCAGCAAAAAGAAAAGAGAATCCCCTACAAGTGAATATCAATTAAGGTGACTGTTGATTTCCCAACAGCAACAATGGAGGCCAGAAGAGGAATATTATCTTCAATTAACTAACAGAGATAACTATTAACCTGGAAATCTGTAAAGATAATTCCCTCTAGAAAAATTAGTAATTAATAAGTATTTCTTAGGGAGCTACTTTGAAACCATATAAATATACTGTTCCTCATCACGTTTTCAATTAATCAGTCCATTAATCCTCACATTTATATTATTCATTCATGTATTCAGTGAGTTATATTATTGTTATTATGGTTTCTTATAATCCACTATTACCGTTATTTGTTTTAAACCAACCTGTCCCAGATGTGGCCAGTGGAAACTCCTCCAAGATGGCTGCTAGGTCGTTCTGACATGATCTCATCATTCTTTGAGCATTTCCTTACTTTCTAAAACTAGATGTTTCAGTCTCATTTCATACTTGGCAGGATCAAGATGGAAGAGGAGGAAGACCTTGATCTTACCTCCTCCCATGGACACATCAAAGCTACAATTACATAGAGAACAATCTGAAGACCTGCAGAATAGCTCACCTACCGCTAGGAAATGAAGAAAAAAACTACACTGAGATAGGCAGGAGGAGCAGAGACTCAGTTTGGTCAGAACCCACACCTCCTATGTGACAACCCACAAGCAAGAAGGGATATCACCAACGTGGAAGCCCTCCACAAAGCGCAGGGGGCTCAGGCCCCACATCAGGCACCCCAGCCCAGGGGACCTGCACCAGTAAGATGTGCCCCCATAATATCTGGCTTTGAAAACCAGCGGGGTTACTTCAGCAGAGCTGGAAGGCTGTGAGAAACCAAGATTTTTAAAGGGCTCCTACACAACTCACATGCTCGAAGTCCCAGTGCAGACAGCAGTTTGAAAAGCATCTGGCCGTACAAGGAGATTCAATGACTAATGTGACTGCAAGTGCTGAAGGGGCAGGGATTTGTTTGAATTTCCTCCCAGAACAAAGTACTAGCTGGTGCCATTAAAAAAAAAAAGGTTTATCTTCCCTCTACCAAGCTGGTCTGACACCAATGGGAGCCATTTCTGACATCTGCCATGTATCCTGCTAGGACCACTCACCTGGCCCCAATATTCCTCTGTGGACCTGCTCCAGCCAGCACCATCCCAAAAGGGAGCAGGGCCAGGGATCGAACCCACATCCTCATGTATACTAGTTGGGTTCTTAACCTACTGAGCCTCAACAGGAACTCCTGTTATAACTTTAAATGGTGATAGACGGTAACCACACTTACTGTGATCATCTCTTAATACGTATAAGTGTGGGATCACTATGTTGTACACCTGAAATAATAATATAACTATGTTAATTATACCTCAATTTTTTTTTTCTTTTTGTCTTTTTAGGGCTGCACCCATGGCATATGGAGGTTCCCGGGCTAGGGTCAAATTGTACCTGCAGCTGCCAGCCTACGCCACAGCAACACAGGATCCAAGACACATCTATGACCTACACCACAGCTCATGGCAACTCCAGATCCTTAACCAACTGAGTTGCTGTGAGCTGTGGTGTAGGTTGCAGACGTGGCTCAGATACCACATTGCTGTGGCTTTGGCATAGGTCAGCAGCTGCAGCTCCGACTGGACCCCTAGCCTGGGAACCTCCATATGCCGCGGGTGCGGCCCCAAAAAAGCAAACAAAAAAGTATAAGAGAGGATAGGCAAAGGTTATAAGCAAATACTGTGCCATTTTATATAAGGGACTTGGGCATCCTTGTATTTTGTATCTTCAGGGATCTAATCCCCCACAGATACCAAGGGACAACTGTATATATGTTTATATGTATATATGATTATACAAACATACATGCACATATACAAACATTTACATCTACATCCATAGCATTTTTCAAGGAACTCAACGAAGTGATCATATATAAAGTCTACATGAAAAGTCAAGACCTAAGAAGAATCAAGAGACTCCATGAGAAGACGACAGTACTAAGGGACTTACCCAGCCACCTATCAATTACAACACAGATTAATGTAGAAAGGTTGACTTCTTTAACAGTGATACTTGCCTGTATGTTTACCCATATGGGGAAAAAATAAATTGAATCCCTATTCTACTTTCTACATACAATCCATTTCTAATTTAACTGAAGACTTGAATGTAAAAGGCAAGATCATAAAACTTTTAGTAGATAATAAAAGCAGATTTTATGGCCTCGGAAAAGGTTAACAACATAAAAAAAGAAAAAACACAAAGAAAAATAATAAATTTGTTCTGCATTAAAATAAAGAACTTCTGTTCGTTAAGAGACCATAAAGAAAATAAAAGGATAAACCACAAATTGGAAAATAAGGAGTTCCTGTCGTGGCGCAACGGTTAACGAATCTGCCTAGGAACCATGAGGTTGCAAGTTCAATCCTTGGCCTCGCTTGGTGGTTTAACGATCTGGCGTTGCCATGAGCTGTGGTGTAGGTTGCAGACGCGGCTCAGATCTGGTGTTGCTGTGGCTGTGGCGTAGGCCAGCAGCTGTAGCTCCGATCTGACCCCTAGCCTGGGAACCTCCCCATATGCCGCCAGTACAGCCCTAAAAAGCAAAAAAAAAAAAGGAAAGAAAAAAATTAGAAAATATATAACCACAAAATATAAGTATCTAGTAGGATACCTCTCATAAATTTGTAAGAAAGACAGATAAGCCAAAAGAAAAATGGACAAAAATTATGAGACAAGGAAATACAAAAGCTCCTTAAATACATGACATGATGCTTTGTTTCTTTAGCAATTAGAAGAATACAAATAGAAAGCACCCTTACACACCTATCAGCTTGACTAAATTTAAAAAGTCAGACAATGTGAAGTGTGTGGCAAAGGTGAGAAGCAACAGAAATGTACAGACTCCAGTGGGAATCATACACTGGAACAATGACTTTGAAAACAGTCAAACATGGGCACACCCTAGCAGCCAACAATTCCATTCCTAAATTTATGGTCACTAGGAGAACTGTCACCCAGAGACATACAATTATTCACAACCATAGAAAACTGCAAACAATCCAAATTCCACAGCAGAATAAACAGAGAAATAATATTTGGCTTTGTTTGCAGCAATATCAATGAACTGATCCTAAAGGCATCAGTGTGGAAAAATTCGAGGGGATAATATCCCTAAGTCCTTTTTCAGAAAAAAATTAGTGATCAATGAAATTTTTAAAAATTAGATTACAAGGTCACTGAAGGCTGGGTCAATATTCCTAATAGTCATGAAAAGCTTCCCATGGTATTAGGCTCAGAATTGTTGAATATTTCCAAGATACAGACAATTAGGTCCTCCAAGAGATAACAGCATAATTTCCTAAAGCTTTGAAGACAACACTGAGCCCATGGCAAACACAAGATTAAACAAAACAAAACCACAGAACCTGTTTAGTTATTTAAAGAAGAGGGTACTTAAATTCCCAAAGTCTATTGAAAATATCTACAAAGACACCATCTACATTACAGTTTTTCAATTTTTTAAAAAATATTTGAAGAAAAGATCTTGAAAAATGCTATTTTATTAGTAAGCTATGAACAGGTAAGACTGCTTCTAAGAACTTATATACCAGTTAGACTATCAATTCATTTATGTATCTATATATATGAACAGTATAATTTCCTACCGAAACATACCCCTAACTTTTTAAACCAATATAATAGGATTAAAAACAAACAAAACACTCATATGTGTATAGTGCTCCCAATTATATCCACGACTGCCCTGAGAGCAGTTAAGTCAGGTCATTGGTTAAACTTGACCTGGCCAAGGTTAGAATGAAGTGTGCTCTGCGGCCTCTACCAGCAAAGCAAAAGGTTCTTCACACCTCATGAAGTTAACCCATTTTAAGGACTTGGAAAAATCATAAGCGATGTATTTCAATTTGGAATCAAAGATACAATCTATTTTCTTTGATTTTAAATGTTATGTAATGGCATTCAGAATTCAGAATGTTACGGTCCATATCTTATATGGGTGGGTGTATGTACACAATCTTTAAAACAGATGGTAAGTTAGAGAAACATCAAGTGACAGCTGATTCAGCTCTAATTCATTTGGTATGCTTTCTAACAAGGCGATTTTAAAAAGAGCAATTCTGAAGCACATAGAAAAGATTTCTATTTTAAGCAGAGGTGACAATCTTCACTTATGTAAGAAGCAATTACAGAGGACATGAACTGCAATGGAATACACGTGAGATGTGTTCGGGGAAACCGTTAGTTTTCATTCTCAAGGGTATGTACTATACGTATTGGTCTAACAATCGCCAAATTTATTAAGCCGTAATTTTGCTACACAAATTTTCATTATTTCCTTCAGGGCATATTGGAAAATCAGAAGGCAATGTTTGCTTTCCTCTCTATAGTGGCAACTGTGCATTTGGCCTGAATTCTAAATAACCAGGTTCTTTACGAAATTCCTGAAAACCAGCCAATATACAGATCTTTTCATTAAAAATAAGCTCAAAGGAAACAGGCTCCAATACAACTGTCATATTTAACTCCTCGAAATGGGGGAGAACAGCCTTCTCAGACAACCTGGATAAACATGCACAGACCTCACCACCACTAAACAAGCTCATTGTCACGAAAAACAGAATTGTTGTTGAGAACCTGCAGCGTAAATATGCAGTTGGATGTTTGATGACATCAGCATCAATGGCTTAAAATCTACTGCCCCTGAATGAAAACCACACTGATCCTTGGGACTTAGAAAAACAGTCATAGTGATCCTTAGAACTAGAGAGAGTGAACAACATTCTATAATAAACAACTGAATAAATATATCTATAATAAACTATAATAAACAACTGAAGGAATTTATAGAACATTCTACTCCAAAACATGCCAACTTGGTAAACTGACTATTTAGAGCTAAAGGCACTTAAAAACAACAGGTGTAATAAGAAAGGCACTCTGACCTTCCCTTTTCTTCCTGAAAGATAAAAGCTCCTGTGTGAAAGTTGCCCTCCTCGCACCTGGAGGAAAAGAATATTTTGACCACCAGGAACACCGAGTCAAGGCCGAAAAGAATCTCTACAAACAAACCTTTTAAAATAACCCCGTTATCTTCCTTTAGCCTCCCCCTATATTTTAGTTATCTCTTCACAGTCTCTACTCCTCGTTCAACCTGATATATAAAGACTTAGGCCCGATTCTTTGAGTTTTCATTTACCTGTGAAAGCTCCCAGGCACACATTAAAAAAAAAAAAAAAAATGTATATGCTTTTCTCATGTCTTATGTGAACTTAATTCACAGGCCCAGCCAGCAACCCTAAGAGGGAAAAGAAAAGTTTTACCTCCCCTACACAATACATTCCAGGGAAAACAAGTTAACATGGAAAAAGCATCAAATTTGAGAATGCCCCCTCCCCCCCAAAAAAAGAGTTATTAACATGAGAAAACAAAGAACAGGAGTTCCCGTCATGGCTCAGTGGTTAACGAATCGGACTAGGAGCCATGAGGTTGCGGGTTTGATCCCTGGCCTTGCTTAGTGGGTTAAGGATCTGGTGTTGCCGTGAGCTGTGGTGCAGGTTGCAGACGTGGCTTGGATCCCGCATTGCTGTGGCTGTGGCAAAGGCCGGCAGCTACAGCTCCTGTTAGACCCCTAGCCTGGGAACCTCCATATGCCATGGGTGCAGGCCTCAATAAAGCAAAAAGACAAAAAAAATAAATAAATAAATACCAAAGAACACGTTCTCAAAAGCATAATCACTGTCCTCAAGAAATTGAAGGAAACATAGCATCCACAAAGGAAGAAAAGAGAAAATGACTGTTTTGGGTTAAAACAAGATTATTGGGAAATAGAAGTAGGAAAGTAGCATCAGATCATGAAATGAAATCAGATCATGTAATCAGTAGCATCATATTATGGAGCTCTACAGCTGGATGCTGCACCCTGGATCCCGTTCCTGGTGGATCCTGGCTCGGCCATCATCGTCTCCCTTGGGCCTCTTTCCTTCTGCCTAGAAACATGTTCTAATATTCTTTAATAAAAAGCCTGTCCCTTGACAAAAACAGTCCTCCAAAAAAAAAGTAGTGAGGTAAGAAGGTGTGGATGACGATTTGGAAGTTCCTGGCTTAAATAATTAGGAGGGTAGTGCTCCCATTAGATGAACAATGAAACAAATGGGAAGGGTGGGGCATGGGGGGTGGGGCACTTGAGGATGACACACAAATTAAGTGCCTTTACAAAATGAGGTAATAAACTAAGAGCCTGTCTACTGAACTTGGTCCAGGGCATATATTCTTTAGCCCATGCAGTGTTTAATAAAAATTCACCCCATCCTTTAAAATCCAGGGTATTTAACATGCAAATCCTGATTTACAGCTTCTCTTGATAAACAGAGATCTGGTAACTCCAGGCCAATATTCCCAAATAGCAACAATGGCCTGAGCCAAACAGCCTGCATGGGGCCTGCACTCACCCACTTTCCACCATCCTCAATACTCTCTTCCAGGCCCTCAGCCTATGTCAATGGCCACTTATCACTCCACTTACCCTGTCTCTTGGTGCAGAAAAAGATTTTTTTCTTACCCTTTTTACTCATTTACATTGTTGGCCAGGCTCTTAAGCTTAAGAATCTGCTATAGAACAAGAGTTAAGAAAGGAACTGAAAATGTGGGCCTCTGGCTAGTAAAAGATAGGGTTAGGGTTGTGATTAAAGGTGGGTTTGAAATAGGTTAACGTGGAAGAAGGGCATTAGTTACCAGAAGAGAATGTATAAAAGGAGATGGCAACTGCAGATGGAATGTCAGGAAATTCCCGTAATTCGAGTCATTAAAAGATAGGGTAACAGTCAGTAAAGGGTAAATGGAAAAATTGGAAATTCAGAAGAGAAAGAAAGAACAGGATGGAATAGCTCTTGGAGGCTACATGGCACAAGTACTTATACAGAACAGAGTGTGGTTCTGTCCCCAAAAAGCACTCAAATTTGTCTACAGAAGTAATACTTCAATGAAAATTTTGTTGTTTTCTTAAAATAAGAGACACTGTTTAGAACATGTTGCCAACGTTATGAGCATAAAAGCAAGCAACACAATTCAAATAAATGATTCTCACACAGACTTCTAAAAAGGCTAGAGGTCCTAAAAGTTAAACCCCAAATAAAATAATTGTTAAGAGTGACGAATATTTTGCATGGATCTAATATCTACATCTTTCTTCATTTTAACATCACCAAAATCAGGATGCAACTTAAAATTGGTTGCATCTTAGCACTGCGTCATAGTTTAAAAGCTATGGTTCTTTCCTTAATGATACATAGAATAATGACATGTGCTACAATTTTTTTTGACCACACGCACAATGTGTGTAAATTCCCAGGCCAGGGATTGAACCTGAGCCACAGGCAGTTAACACCAGCCAAAGCAGTGACCGAGCCATAGCAGTGCCAATGCCAGATCCTTAACTGTTGGGCCACCAGGGAACTCCCTGCTATGTCTTACAATTGAAAGCATCTTAAATTCAATGAAATGTGGTATCTCTCTCTGTCCTTACAAACTACTTACTTATTATATAACTACAACAGAAAGGAGAAGGGAAGAGAAACTTGCATGTGCAATTTTAAACTATTTTATAAAAATATAAAACTGTGAGCATTTTACCAGGAAGATTTCTGTTTCTACAATTAAATGAACCTCATGGTCTTGATTCAATGAAGTTTATTCATACTCATAAATGTAGAACATAAATCACACATATACACATTTATGTTTCACAGCTCTCCATGTAATCGACAGCCATTTTACAACACAGGGAAAGTGGCATTTAAGGAAAGAGGACAACTAAAATAGCATACTTTCACTTAAACATAATATACACTAAAACAAAATACTTTTCTATTGAACAAAAATCAGAGGCAAGAACACTTCATTAAAAATATTAAATTTTTAATAGAAATGCTAAAGAAACTATTAGGCATTTTTAAATACACAGTCACATCTTTGCAGCTTTTCTGTAACTCTAAAATTATTCTAAAAGACTAAAACATGTATACATACATATTAACAATTATTACTGGCAATTCATTGGCATTTCAATATCAACAAATAGGATGTCTGCAAAGAAAAGTTTAAAGAAAAATACTTACGAGTTCCCGTCGTGACTCAGTGGTTAACGAATTCAACTAGGAACCATGAGGTTGCAGGTTCGATCCCTGGCCTTGCTCAGTGGGTTAAGGATCCAGCGTTGCCATGAGCTATGGTATAGGTTGCAGACATGGCTTGGATCCTGCGTTGCTATGGCTGTGGCGTAGGCCGGCAGCTACAGCTCTGATTAGACCCCTAGCCTGGGAATCTCCATATGCCATGGGTGCAGCCCTAGAAAAGGCAAAAAGACAAAAAAAAAAAAAAAACTTAATGAAACATTTGCAGCATCAAGCTTTTTTGGAAATTACCATAATCACAACAATGAGCCACTCCAAACTAGCATGTACTACTAATTTTTTAATATTT
Source organism: Catagonus wagneri (assembly GCA_004024745.2). NCBI lineage: Eukaryota > Metazoa > Chordata > Mammalia > Artiodactyla > Tayassuidae > Catagonus > Catagonus wagneri. The sequence continues at coordinate 4,558,696 of PVHT021183631.1, read as the reverse complement.
TACAAGGAAGCCAAATTTGGCCTGCTAAGATATTTTATAACCCTACCTATCCTATTGGAAACGCGCAAGATAGTGAAATCAATGAAATCAGCATCTTAAAATGTCTCTTCAGCATAATCAACTGATGATGTTGGCCAGTGATTGACTCACAAAACATTTTAAAGTGATTCTGAATATAAGCACGGTCTCTGCATCAAAGCCAAAACAGGAATCATGCCAGAGAATTCCTTTACAACCTTCTCATTGTAAAACTTTGTAATTTACAAAGCACTTTCACACAGCACTGTTCTCAGGATAAAATCAGCTACACTATCAGACACAGTAACTCAGATTTTCCAGTTTTACAGTTCTATTATTTACACTGTTTGTGGTGAGCAAAGTTCATCACACTGACATATATGAAGCACATCTTTTTCAATGATGGTCAGAGGTTATTTACCATGGCTATAAAATTTCAAGACCATCAATCAGGATAAATGTTACATCACCACCATGTAAGAAATTGCAACTAATTTCATCTGAAATAAGAGAAAAGGGTAACATGCAGTAGAATTCAAGACCTCTAGTATTTTATCACTCTGCTATAAAATATAAAGACAATCAACATAAACACTGTGTTATGCTAGGAGAAATAAAGACACATTTTCCACTCTCAAGAAAGAGTATACAGGGGAAAGAAATATAAAACTGGATTTGCATCACTGCAAGTGAAAAACATTTTCTTTGGACTCACAGAGATGTCTCTGGACTAATAAGACCTTATCAACACTTTATTTTCGTTCTCTGTAAAATTTTCTAAACATTGACACATTTTCATATTTAATAAACTCACTATAGTTTATTCCTAACCTAATAACCAAGAGGTTTTGTTTCTGACCCTTCAAACTATTGAAATTTCACAAAGATCCTTATAGCAGTAAAGCCAAAACTAGCAAATAAAACCATCAGTCCCTGAAGGTAAAAAGATTTTAAAGAACTGTTATGGCTAACGCTAAAGAATTCTAATGCCTCACACCCATTTCAGGATGCAATATGTAGAAGGGGAAAAACAAAGTTCGGTCCAATGGATTTTCCTAAGTAAACTTCTATAAAAATTGAAATACACACATAAGTATGTTATTTTTTTTTTCTTTTTATGGCCACATCTGTGGTATATGGAAGTTCTTAGGCCAGGGGTCTAACTGGAGCCTGTAAAGCTGCAGCTGCAGCTGCAAACTATGCCCTAGCTTATGGCAAAGCCGGATCCTTTGCCCACTGATTGAGGCCCAGGATCGAACCCACACCTTCGCAGAGAAAACACAGGTCCCTAACCTGGGAACTCATAAGTGTGTAAATCTTAAGTATACACCTTTAAGAATTTTCACAAAGTGAAACCACATATGTAAATACTACTCAGTCAAAAAAGAGCATTACCAATACCTCAAACGCCACCTTCATAGGTCCTCAATTAACTTCCAAAGCCAGTGACTATTACAACTTCAAGCCCTAATGGTTGGTTCTGTCTGCTTTTGAGCTGGACATTTTATAGCACAAGAAAAGTATGAGATTGGAAAGCAATTTATTTAAATGAGGTCATAGAGTACACTGTCTTCAACACCGTGAACCTCATCCATGTGGTAACGGGAAGCATCGGTAGTGTTATATGAACATTCCACAATATATTTCTCCATTTACCACTGAAGAACATTTCAATTTTTTCTAGTTTGGCATGAGTACAAATAATGAATATTTGTAAATGAGTATGCTATGAATACTTCTGGACATATTCTTGGGGCACAAATGCTTGAATTTCTCTTGGATCTGTACAAATCTGGGAGCAGACTTGCTGGATCAAAGGTTGTACTAATTTACACTCCCACCAGCAATGTGTATGAGTTCCAGTTGCTCTATACTTAGAATTATCAGTTTTTTTACTTGTCATTCTGATGAGAATATAATACCACTATGGTTTTAATTTTCACTTTTCTTACAGAAGTGATTTAATGTCTTCTTTTGTGACCTGCCTATTCAAGTCTTATGTCTTTGGCCAATGGGAGGAAAAGGGGAAATGGAAGGTCTGGCTTTTACTGACTTATAATTCTTTATATATTCTGCATATGAGTTCTCTGTTCAATATATATACACCGTATATTGTAAATATCTTCCCCTCACTGTGTGACTTGCCTTTTCACTCTCTTAACTACGTTTTTGATGAAGAGAGATTCTTAACTTTAACATAGTTTAATCTATCAATTTCTTCCTTCATGGTTAATCTCAGTGTAATTCAAATACCACTCCCCAAATGAAAAAATAAGAACATTTACAATACTTTCAATTAACATATAGGCTTGTTTATAAAAGAAAGTTAATCACTTTAAATAAATTTACAGGAAGATCTGAATCTGTATCAAATTTAGTATAATTATTCAATAAAAAATTCTAGGGGTCATTTTATTTGAACTGATTAGGAACTGGATCCCTGGTTTCTGGTGGGACACATCTCATATTAATGGCCTCCATACCAGTTAGTCACATTTTAAATTTCTACTCTCAATCAAATAATTTTGAACAATAGTTCTAAAAGACCGGTTTTGCTTAACTATCACAAAGAAATTTTGGAATCAAAGTAAATGTGGTAAAAGGGCCCCCCCCAATAAATTACATCCCTGAATATCTCGTAATTAAAATTACTCTGCTGATAATTTAGTACATTAACAACTTTTTTTTGTATTTTTGCTTACTCTAACACAGAAGCAATTGCTATCTTAACTTCACATCCTGAAATGAGAACCAAAAATAACTGAGGAAAATAAAGCTGTTAAGATTGATAATTTAAGATATAATATATGCATAACAAATTATCATATTATGATATAATTACATATTCTTTGCACAGGAACTTGCTTGACAGTATGAGGCCTGCAAAGCAGCAACATATTTGAGAGACTTAAGTAAGAATCTGATCAAGAATACACAAGCAGACGTCATGTTTATATAAGTTACATAATAGGAACAGTTTTCTTCTCTGTTTTTGTAATCTTCATATTGAACTACCAAGCCACTAATCAAGTTTTATTTATAACGAATGCATCAAAATGACATGATGAATATGGGAAAAGAATCAGCCCTAGAACGCATGATATAAACATCTCATTTATGCAACAATCACTCAGAATATACTTTTTCTTGTCCATTTTTAGTTTAGGTTAGGTTGGTGTTAATAACAATTCATATGGACCCTCTCAACTGAAGAATTCAAAGAACGTGCCAGTTTTCTAACTTTCACATGAAGGCTTTCAACAAAAATATGCCATACTGCATCACCAAAAACTGACATAAGCCTTGTAAAGAGCATTTAGTCAACTACCTAGCTATGGTTACACTGAACAAAGTAAAAATCATACTTCCTCCTGTCCTGGCTAGTCATGAACATCAATACCTAACTTATCAGGAAAGCTCCATCTAACAATCTCTACTAACCCCACCAATAAAAAGAAGCAAAAGAGTTGGTAAAGAAATATACACTGGAGAAAAAGAATTAAAACTAGTCCAGGGTTGCCAGCAGCATCCACGTTATTTCTGAAAACCAGTAGACTAGATACTGCAAGTTATACTGTTTATTCAGCTTATAAACAGAGCTTGGTGCATATACAGAATCATATTCACCAACCCTTAGTCTCAATTTCATGGCCCCAGTTTGAAAAATGTTACTGAGTTTATGTACTTTACTTAGAGAAGAGATCCTGCAGCATTTATGGAGAGGCACTCCACTATTCTTTTTTAAACACAATTCTAACAGGCTTATTCATGATCATTTCATAAAAGCAGTCAACCAGAGAAGGGATGGAAAGTGGGATTGCTGCCAGAACCAGGCACCTCAGCAGCAGAAAAGTAAAGCCTAAAAGAGACATAAGTATGTAACACCACTCAACTATCCCCAAAAGCTTCCCAGTAATTCAAAACCCATCTTGTAATTACAGTTCATAACAATGACCTCCGTTATCAAGGAAAGATTATATTCAGTGTACTTAAAATAATTTTTCTCAGAAACCCTTAACATAGGAAATTTAAAGCTTAAGAGGACACTTCACCAAAGAGGATAGATATAAAGATGGCAAATACAGGAAAGATGTTTAAAATTATTCACCATTAGGGAAATGCAAATTAAAGCCACGAGGTACAGCTACACACCCGTTAGAATAGCTAAAACGAAAAATACTGGCAATAAGCGGTGGTGAGGATGGGAAGCAAGGCGAACTCTCCAACTCTCTGACACAACCACTCTTGAGAACTGCTTTGGTAGTTTCTTTTAAACTTAAACATATACTTAGCCTATGATCCAGAAATCACACACCTGGGATCTACCCAAGAGAAATGAAAATTTATGTTAAGGGAAAAAACTGAATACAAATGTTTATGGCAGCTTTACTCATAATCATCCAAACTGGAAACAACCCAAGTGTCCTTCAGTGGGCAAACGCATAAACACACTGGGGCATCCGCACAACGTACAACTCAGCAGTGCAAAGGAAGGAACCACTGACTGACACAGCAACAACTAAGGTGAACCTCAAAGGTATGCCAGGTGAAGGACACCAGTCTTAGGAAGTTAAATACTATAGGACTCTATTTACATGACATTCTAACTTATTAAGTGAAATGACAGTCTCAACAAAACTCTAAGACTAGAGTACAGATCAGTGGTTGCCAGAGGATTCAGTGGGCAGAGAGGGGACTATATATAGAGGGATAGCATGAGAGGATTTTGGGGCGTTATAAAACTGTTCTGAATCTTGATTGGGGTAAAAGGTACAGGAATCTAAATATGTATTAAAATGTACAGAACTGTGCACGTGTGTGTTTAAAACTGGGTGATAAATTTAAGAGGATCCTCCTCTAACTCACCATCAGGTATACAAATAAAATGCTATGAACATTTGATGAAATGATTACATTTGAAGAAAGGACTACATGGCAACATTCTCATATTGACACAGGACTCATTCTGATAGCCTTCAAAGACAGAAAAATATATACCATAAACAGTAACCATAAGAAAGCTGGAGCAGCTATACTATTATTATCAGACAAAGTGGACTTTAAGACAAACATATTACTGGAGAAAAAGAGTTTAAAATGATAAAAGAGTCAATTTATCAGTGAGATAAAATAACTATCAAGGTATATGAAATCTAACAACAGACCCCCAAAATAAATGTAACAAAAATAAATAGAACTGAAAGGAGAAAGAGACAATAATTAAAGATTCAACATCCCACTCTGAGTGATGGAACAACTAGACAAAAAAATCACAAAGGATATAAACATCTGTGCAGCAGTATTTGTCATACAGAATACATGTTAGATAGAATATAATAATAATAGAATACACATCCTTTTCAAGGCTCAAGATAGACCACTGCAATGTTTTGATATGTCTCAATAAATTTAAAAGGATTGAAATAATACAAAATGTATTTGGGGGCTCCAAATAATAAAGTCACAACCAAAAGTAATTTAGGAAATAGCCAAACACCTGGAAATTAACATTTTCTAACTGACTCATGGGAGAAAGAAAATCTAAAGGAAAATTTTTAAATATTTTGAAATGAATGAAAACAAAAGTGAAAATTTATAGGATGTAGCTAAAGTGGTTGTTAGAATTTTACAGCTTTAAACTTAAGCCTGTTAGAAAAAATTCCAAGTCATTTCCACTTTAAACTAGATAAAGAGTAAACTAAACCCCATAGCAAGAAAAAGTTTAGAGCAAAAATCAAAGAAATTGAAAACAGACAACAGAGAAAAAAACAGTGAAACCAGAACTGATTCCTTTAAAAGGTTCAAAACTGACAAATTTTAGACTGACCAAGAAAAAATACAAATTACCAAAATCTGGAATGCAAGAGGCATCACTACTGACACTACGGAAAAAAATTATAAGAGAATTTTATGAAAAACTGTATACTACCAAATTAAACAATTTAGATGAAATAGACAAACTCTTAGTACGGTGTAAATTAGTAAAACTAATTTAAGAAGAAAGAGAAGATCTGAAAAGACCTGTAACAAAGTTCAATTAGTAATTACAAATCTTCCTACAAAGAAAATCCAGGCCCAGATGGCTTCACTGCTGAATTCTATCACATATTTAAAGAAGAAAGCCATTTCTTCGCAAACTCAGAAAACAGAAAGAAAGAACACTTGGGAGTTCCCATTGTGGCAGAGTGGAAACAAACCCAACTAGTATCCATGAGGATGCAGGTTTGGTCCCTGGCCTAGCTCAGTGGGTCGGGGATCTGGTGTTACCGTGAGCTGTGGTGGTGGTCACAGACACAACTTAGATCCTGCATTGCTGTGGCTGTGGTGTAGGCCGGCAGCTGCAGCTCTGATTCAACCCCTAGCCTGGGAACCTATGCTGCAGGTGTACCCCAACACCCCACCCTCAAAAAAAAGAAGGAAAGAGAGAGCACTTCACAACTCATTCTCTGCATTTAGTATCCTGATACCAAAGCCATAGATATCACAAAAATAGAAAACAACAGATAATATCCTTCATGAATATATACACACAAAACTCAACTAGTAAACCAACCAAATCCAACAACATACAATAAAGAGTAAATGCTATCATCAAACGGGATTCATCTCAGGAATGTAAGATTGATTTACCATTTAAAAATCAATTAACATGTGAAAACGAATTAATTTAATAAAATATATCAATCAGGACAGAAGCCACATAATCGTATCACTATATACAATACCCACTCATGATTAAAAAAAAAAACTCAGCAAACTAAGAACATAAGGGAACATTCTCAACCTGTAAAGGATATTTGTGCAAGATCTACAGCTAACACCATAGGTAACGGTACAAGACTGGAAGTAGTTCCCCAACGTCAGGAACAAGACAAGGATATCCAGTCCTCACCATCTCTATTTAAACTGGAGCTTCTAGCTAGTACAATAAGGCCAAGAAACAACAAACACATTTAAAGGTATCCAAATTAGAAAGGAAGACTTAAAACCAATAGGTTTCAAAGCCCCAATTTTCTAGATTTTCAAAACTCACACACATAGTACCCAAATAGACAACTCATGTTTAAAAACAAGAGCCAATGTGTTTTTGGTGTAGTAAATATTAAACCATATGTTTCTCCTTAGCCTGGCTTGTCAACATTATCTGTAATCAGGAGTATGAAAGTTCATCAATGAAATTAAGAAACACAAACAAGGAACTGAATATATCAATTTTTTCCTATTTTTATTTTTTATGGCCACACTCGTAGCATAGGGAAGTTCTGGGCCAAGGACTGAATCCAAGCCAGAGCTGTGGCAATGCTGGATCCTTTAACCCATTGTGCCTGGCTAGCAATCAAACCCACACCTCTACAGCAACGCAAGCCGCTATAGTCGGATTCTTAACCCTGTGTCACAGTGGAAACTCCCTGAATACGTCAGTTTAAAGAGAGAAGAAAATATTTGCTGAACTAAAATTTATTCATCTCAGAAGGTAAATACATTTTAGTTTTAATCCTTTCAATCAAATTATATAAGCATATCAGCTTCTCTCCTGATATAACATACATAACTTTTTTTCCCCACTGCTTCTTTTAGAAAGGAAGCAATATTCTAAATCTCCAATATGATCTCGAGTTATTTTCTGGTGTGGGCTCCTTTCACGGTGATACTTATGATGAAACACCCCTATTATCTGTCAATAAACTGTCCTTGGACAGATATAATAAAGGTCTCCTCAGTCACCCTGGCCAATCAATTTACTTTTACAAATTCATAGTCACATACACAAAAAATATATGTCATTTTGTATTGTTTAAGGCATAGGACCAGAACAATACCTGGAACTCACACAAGTAAGTTACTTGGTAGCTATTTTTGCAGGGAGGGTTAGTGAGGCAGACATCACAGATGTGCTCCTTTGATGGGAATTAAGTTGGAAGCTGGAGAACAGTACAGAAGTAAAAGGGATTCCAGACTCTGCCTTCTGGGACCACAAATCCAGAGATAAATGTATGAAAATGCCATTTACTTCCAACAGAGAGAAAAGAAACCTACCTCAAGCTTTACAATTAAAGTACAAGTAAAACCATTTTGAGATCGATAGATGGAGGAAAGGACCATCTTGGTGAAGCTTAGTAACCAAAGGCAAAGGAAAAGCATGCCTCAGGATTTACCCACAATTCCCAGCCACTAAGGGCAAAGACAGCATGGGTCCGCAAATGCTTCCCTTGGAAGGTGGGCTTTTACACAGACTTTTAGTTCATGAAAGAGCAAATGCAATAGCCAGGCCCTGTCATACAACCTACAAGTCTGAACCAGAGAACAGAAATCATGTATATTCAGAGTTGGCATTAACATGATCTATACCTGAGAACAAAACTTCTATCTGCTTCAACTGATGTAAACATCATTAAACAGCTTTATCTGTCAAGCTTTTTCAAAGGCAAAGATTTATCCTAAATAAACAGAACTTTTAATTACACATTAAAAATGTAGTCTCAAATCCCACTTCTTGCTGCTGCTGCTGCTGCTGCTGCTGCTGCTGCTGCTGCTGCTGCTGCTGCTGCTGCTGCTGCTTTTTCTTAATAAAACATTAAGTCAATCCTTTATACTCTTGGAAAAACATGGTCATACTGAAATTTAAACCTTCTGAACTGATAAAACCAACACCATGTCCCTATATTCTGGTGTGACCGACCTCCTCTGAAACTTTCAGCAATCCACACTTGCTTCTCACTGCCAAGTTCTTTTTGTAGTTGTGCCATCAGGCCACTAGCACAAAATATTAAGCTAATACACATTTCTTTGCACTTCAGCCCTGGTGGTGGCCAGGATTTCCCAAAGTACCCAAACAAAGGCCTTGTTGTCAAGGACCAGAGTCTGCCTGGACCTGGCTGCAATGGCCTGTGGCCATAAAACAGATTTAAATACAGTCTTACCGCCGGGTGGCAGAGGAGAAGGTGCTGACAGACTTGGACGAGCAGAAAACAGAAGTGCATTTTTCAGGCCGTCAATCGGTCAGTTCAGAAATATTTACTGAGCACTTTCTCTGTGTCAGGCTCTGCTCACGGTTATGCGCACATTGCAGGGAGTAAGACCAAACCACAGGACCTCAAGGAGCCCATGTTCTCCTTGGGAGGAGCACTAAAGGCCATCCCAAATGTGAAAACTAAAAATTCCAGACCTAGTTTGAGAAAGAAAAAAAAAGGTAGTCAACTCCTTTATGTCCCAGGATAATATTAGTAAAAATCTGCATAACTGATCCCCTTCCCCAATCTCTACACTTGCCACCTTCCATTATGCTCTCAACACAGCAACCACGGGGCCTTTGCAACGCACAACACACCCTGACCTAAAGCCCTTCAATGGCTTCTCATTACGCTGGGCGTACAACTAAAAATCCCTGACATGGTCTAAAAGCCCCTGCATGATAATCCAGCAAATCTTTTCAACTCTGAAGGCACCATGTCCCCAATTACTATGTTCCAGCCACACTAATCTTCAAGCCTGTCAAAAAAATTCAGCTTTCTTGTCAGGGGTTGGGGTTTGGCTAAAATATTTTCCTACCTTCTAAGTCCCAGTCTGGATAATCCCCACTCATCTTCTCAGAAGCACTTTCTCCCATGCCCCCCCCTCCTCCTCTCCCATCTTCACCCCATACACACCCTGAACTGAATGAGGATATCAGGTATAATCTCATATTTCCAAATAATCTGCTTTCATGTACAATTTGCTGAAAATGGAGCCTGTAAATCCCAACTCTTGCTTCTTGCCTGTGTGTATTTAAATAAAACATCAGGTTGCTCCTTTATATTATTGGAAACACATGGGTATACTGCTTCCAGAGCACTTATTACAGTATATATACATATATTTACTTGTGTGACCACACTACTTGTTCAGGTCTCTTCCACTAAGTCCCTGAATTCTACGAAGACAGTTATGGTGTTAGTTTGTGGAAATACAATGTCCCCACAGCCTAATAGGATGAAGCCTGACACAAAGAAGACACCCAAGGAAAAAAGCAAATGAGTTATGATCACCACCCACAGGAACACTGTAATTTAAACCTCAGACAACTGCTCCCAAAGACAACTCAGTTTCCAAGAGCCACATTTAGTTTTGCTTGAGTTTCTGTTGTAAAGGAAAACTTAACTAGGAAAACAAAATCCAGTCTGATTAAGAAAGAGACTGATGAAAATCTGCTTGTAGTTGACACTTTCCAATAGGTTAGAAATGTAGCTAATATGTAGATTTGGGGTTTTTTTTATTTTTAAATGTAGATAACCCATTTGAAAGGATGACTCTAAGGATTAAAAAAGAAAAAGTGTTTATTACTGAAGCACTCAGCATTATTAAGAAATAAGATATAAATATTACTAATTTGAATGAACAAACATCTTAGTATTAGGAAAAAGCACCTTGACTGCTCTCAAAACACGAGCTTTGAAAATGTTCTCTATAATGTATATACATCATCAGGTAGCTATTCATCCCTAAGGTTGCCCACTTGAAGGAAATTCTAGTTCTTTTAGATTTAGCTTTTAAGTCACGATGAAAAATCACTATGGCAGTTGTTTTCTTTTGTCCAAACAGATACACAACAAAGAAAAAATTATAAATGCCTCCACAAATGTGTCAAACAATGTCACTATCTGACATTTCCCATCCTAGCTCACATGTCCCAATGTGACTTGTGCAATGCAAAAATATTCACAGTAACCCTCTGTCAGAAACATGTCAATTACTATAATAACATGAATTACACACACATACACACAGAGTATATACAATATACTCTTAGCTGTATAAACAAAAAGCAAAGACTCCATATTTTCTTTTTGAAAAATGTGTTTTGATGTAAAAAAAATAACATTACTGGCACAGGTGTATCACAAAATAATATATAATTTTGTATCGCTAGATTTACCAAAAAGACTCAATGTTTAACATTTCTGTTTAAAGGCAATCAGTCTCAAAGAAACATTTAAATTACCATCTGGTGATCAATGTCCAACTGGACTCTAAGTTGTTTGAGGGAAACCCAAACAAAGTGAATATTATCATACAAAGATGTCAGTAGAGATGTTAGTCATTAAAACTGTATGAAAAGTGGGAATTCCCTTGTGGTGCAGTGGGTTAAGGATCTGTCATTGCTACTAGAGCAGCCTGGCCCAGGTCACTGCTATGTCACAAATTCCATCCTGGCCTGGGAATGCCACAGGCGCGGCCACACACACACACAAAAAACAAAGACTATATGAAAACTGGTATGCAGAAATAAAGGCAAATTTTACTTCACTAAAAAAAATCTTATTTTTACCTTTTTAAATTATAAAGAAAAAAATTGTCCTTAATGGTTATTTTTTTAAATTAACTCTAAATAATTCAAGTATTTAAAACTTTAAACTTACTATTTTGTTTCAGTTTTGGACAAGATTTAGGCAATAACTCAAAGATACCCATGCAAGCTTAATATGTTTGCTTCTCTGATAATTAAAAAACTAGTAATAAACTCCTCCCAATCTCAACTTTACCCTATTAACTTTTCTTGTCTTTTCTATGGCCACACCCGTGGTATATGCAAGTTACCAGGCTAAGGACTGAATCGGATCTGCAGCTGCAACAATGCCGGATCCTTTAACTCACTGCTCTGGGCCAGGGATCAAACCCACGCCTCCATAGCAACCTGAGCTGCTGCAGTCAGATTCTTAACCCACTGAGCCACAGTGGAACTCCCTCTATTAACTTTTCTGCTGGACACATTATGTAAACCTTAGACTTAGGGGTGACAAATGAGACACGAAAAAATGACTCCATATTTTGATAACCAGAAACTCACTGGCATATTATAAACATTACGCTACATCATTTGATAAACTGACTTCCAGGCCCAGGTGAAAGCTGCCAGTGATCTTATCTTTCTCATCGTTAAAGTGATAGATGTTTACTCTGCCCCGAGGGAAATCTCTGACTCATCTAAATAAAACCGAAGAATACATCATGTAATAAGAGTCTTATTACCTTAAAATTAACCTGTTAAGAATTTTCTTCTGTGCTCTTGAGCCCTTTTTAGTCAAACTGGAAAGCCTCCAATAAAATTAATATACAGAAATCAGATTCTATTCTGTGATACATAGTCTTCCCATCTTGCCATGAATTTACTGGGAGTAATGCAAAGAGGCTGAAGAAACTGGGGTGGCAGGAAGACTGGGAAGTCAGAAGGACACGGGCTCCATCTCGCCTACATGTGCACTGCCCTTCAGTCTAAAACAGCTGTGTGAATCACAAGAAATGGCCTAGCAGATCCCCAAGCCCCAAAAGTACCAGAGGTCAGCTTTCTGAAGCAGCATCTATTTTTAAACTAATATAAGTTGGGTTCTAAATTTGACCTGCATTTAAATTATCATCTGGTGAGGAATGTCCAGCTGGACTCTTATGTACTTGAAGCTGCTTGAGGGAGGTCCAAACAAAGTTCATTTTACATGCAACAGACAAAGCCTTGTCTTAGTAACTGGCATCCTCCACAAAGGAAGGGCAGCAGCTGGGAAGAAAGAGCCATCCTGCAGCTGAGGGTCCCTGGAATTTACTTTTTCACATAACTAATAAAAGCAGGCCATTCTTCGCATTGAGATGGTTTGGGAAAGCCAATTTCCGATTGCTCGGCACAATAGAATGAAGGAAGACAGCATATTTTCAATGGAGTGCAGAGTACATGAATATCGTCCCAGAGAAGAAGCCAACAAAAAACTATTTTTAAGGTTCCTCACAGTACCCTTCTCTTCAGCAGTTCACAGGGCAATCCTGATCAAAACAGTCTCAATGTCAACGAAGAAAGAGTTTTCTTTTAAATTTTGGGATCACAATCTGGAAGATAAAAGACAACCATTTCTACTATATAGCACCAGGAACTGTGTCCAATCTCTTGGGACAGAACATGATGAGAGATGATATGAGTAAAAGAATGTGTGTGTGTGTATATATATATAGATATAGATATAGATATAGATATAGATATAGATATAGATATATATAGATATAGATATAGATATAGATATAGATATAGATATGACTGGGTAACTTTGCACAGCAGAAATTGGCACAATCCTGTAAATCAACTATACTGTAAGTTTAAAAAATACAAAAAACAAAAAAAGGAAGTTCCCATTGTGGCTCAGTGGTAATGAACCCAACTAGTATCCATGAGGATGCAGGTTCAATCCCTGGAATCACTCAGGGGGTTGGGGATCTGGCGTTGCCGTGAGCTGTGGTGTAGGTCACAGACGCAGCTCAGATCTAGCATTGCTGTGGCAGTGGTGTAGGCCAGCAGCTATAGCTCCATTCTGACCCCCAGCCTGGGAACTTCCATATGCCACAGGTGTAGCCCTAAAAAAGCAAAAGAAAAGAAGAAGAAAAGAAAACCATGAATAAATATTCTACCAAAATACCAGTTAAATTATGGCACCAATTAATGATAATTTTGAAAACCAGTATTTTCAATTTTAAGAAAACTTCAAAACACTTAGAACGTTTCAAATTTTTAAGAAATTATATTTCAAGAGTATTACAGTGGTAAAGGTTGGCACTAGCATATGTATATGTATCACTTAAGAAATCATGCCCTGTCAGTTTTAGTGTCCACATTAGGAAAATCACCGGGGCAGAACTGAAAGATAAAGCTCTGAAAAAATTGCTATAAGACTACATAAGTTACATATCTATTTCTATAAACCAAAAAATCACAGTAATTCAGTAAAATAAACTATTGCTGATCAAGAATGATAGTGTGTCCATATAGGTATGTCATACCCCAAACCTCTCTCCTCTCATTAGCCTACAATTCTGGCCCAGTCCACCATGCCAAAAGACAAACTAACACTGTGATTTAGAGGGCAAAGCAAACCCAAGCATTTCATGTTCTAGATATGTGGTTGATCAATCTGATTTTATGGTTCAAAAAATACAAACCATGAAAAGTAACTGCACAGTATTTGCACCAAAAGCCTTGAGTCTACCATGTCTCCTGAATTTGCACTCATTTATTCAAAGAACATTGAGCAACGTAGCTGAGGCTGCTTGTTGCTATCAGTGTCCACTCCCTCCATGTTCCTAACAGAACCCGATTTATCTGGGGGAAGCAAGGCAACTAACTAAAAGACTACCTTTCCTCGCCTCTCTTACAACAGGTGAGGCCTTGTGACTCAGTTCAGGTCAATGAGACATAAGCACATGGGTTTGGTTTTGTTTCGTTTTGCTTTTGCTTTTTAGGGCCACACCTGCAGCATATGGAAGGTCCCAGGCTAGTGGTCGAATTGGAGCTTCAGCTGCCAGCCTACATCATAGCCACAGCAACTCAGGACCCGAGCTGCATCTGTGAACTACACCACAGCTCATGGCAATGCCGGATCCTTAACCCACTGAGCAAGGCCAGAGATCGAATCCCCGTTCTCATGGGTACTAGTTGGGTTCATTATCGCTGAGCCACAACGGTAACTCAGCACATGTATTTTGAGAAAGTTAAGCCAAGAAAAGTTACTTAAAGGGAACTGCTTCTGTTTAGGATTCTACCCTTTTTTCTTCCCTTCTTCCAGTAGCCATCCTAGGCCTTAAGGATGAATGCCAAAAATTTAAAGAGAGAGTCTAAATAGGATTTCTCTAGTATCATCTGTCTAGGGAAGTCATGGTCCAAAATACTGATACTGCAGAGACAAGTAATCATCTCTGATCCTGTTTGTGCCCCATTACTGCTACCAGCTGCCTCGTGTCTCATATATATAAATATAAATAAGCTTATAAAGTCTCTGAAAGACCAGGGCTTAAGGAACAGCGCTTACCTTAGTAAAAAGAATTCTCTTAAAGAAGAAACAAAGAATCACAAGCCCCTTCTTTGTTCATGTCTTTAATCTTTCACTTAAGCATCTATATACTGAGGATGGAGTGGGTGTTGTGTTTCTCCGTCTCTCCTACTATCCTGGGAGAACTTAAAGGCAAGAATTACTGCTGTTCACTTATGCAGCTCTAGAACCCAACACAGAGGGGGACAGTCAAACATTAAATGAACAACTTGAAGGGAATGAGTACAGACCTCCTAAGTTAAGAGGCTTCCACGGACAGACAATTGTAAACTCTGAATTACGCCATGGTATCTGCCAGAGGGCCGGCTCATTCAATAAGACAAAGTGCCATGGAAAAGCTGCTCCCCGGCCAGCTCAGGAGCCCTGCTCTTTACCTCCGGGATATGCACAGACCACACTACCTCATGTCTCCAGGGGCTGAATGGGCGAAAGTAGGCACCCGGGGAGCTCCAGTCTTCCTCTCTCCTCTTTCCGCTCATTTATTCACCCTTCCCCAGTCATCACAAGTCTACTGAGCCCCTGCTATGCACCACACACCATGCAGGATGCCAGGAATAACTTTAATGACCGAAACACAGGGACAATCTTCAAGGAGTCTGTCATCCAGAAAAGCGACAGAAAAGCATAGGTGCAATTATAATGCAACATGAAAAAGATGATAAGCATACATAAGGCGTGCTTCCACTGGGGAGGCCGGGCACAGTGTCTTCCACACCATCACCGCTGGATGTTCTCTCTGTGACCGGGCAGCGGAGCCCAAGCCACTACACCAGTCAGGAGGTGACGGAGTAGAGGGATGACCGCCTGGAGGGCTGGAAAGGCTGAGCACTAAGGTGAAAGTTAAACGACCAACAGAATTTTCCCAGGGTGAAAGGTGTAGGCAGAACTTTTCACGCAGAAAATTAACCAGGCAGAAACATCCAGAGGCAAGAAAGACCACAGTTCATCAGAAAAGCATTTCAGAATGTGCCACTACATCAGTGAACACAGTTGCCCAAAGCAGTTTTGAACACCTGTGAGATTAAATTTTCACAACTTATATCTAAAGGAGGGGTTTTGGGAGAAAGGCCTGATGATTTTTCATAAATATTTCTAAATCATGTGCCTTTAGGAAAGGCATGAATCTCTTAATCTGAAGCACATAATATCAATCCTGCTCTATTTTTAAGCCCAGATTATTAATATTTATAATTCTAAAAGATTATTCATTGGAGAATAATACGAAAGCATAGCAGTGGACTGGAAAAAAATTTTTTTCTCCGAACTGAAATATTTCTTTAAAATATCCCTGCATAATACATTTCCCTCTCAACTTTGAAAAGATGGTTAGGCAGGTTCGTGGCTTAAAAAATGAAGTTTGCATTTGGCGGCAGAGATTCAGTTCTTTCAAACCTAATGTCCACTCCCCTTCCCTTCTGCTTTAGTCACAGAAATCTGGCTCTATTTGGGCTGGTAATGTGCCCACTAAAACACCACACTTGAGCCTCCCTGAAGACAGTGGTGGTCAAGGGCTTTCAAGTACAAGTCAGTGGGTGGAGACTACAGAAAGCCCCTCTGCCGTTTTCTTTCCCCTCCTCTTGCAGACATCTTGGCCAGAGCTCCAACAGTGTCCTGAGGTTTTGTGGACAGAAGCCTTATGCTTAGGATGCTAAAGGCAGGAAGGAGCCCAAAACCCTCCCAACGTGGTAGAAGCACATCCCTAAGCAGTTTCCCTACAGACATTTTATGGGAGAGAATCAAACCTTGTTTAATTAGATTCCTGTCCAAGCAGACAAATGCAAATTTCCTTGCAGATGCTAGAGAATATTTAAAGTATGCACAGTAAGATTTGGCAAAAAGTGGTTTCCACTAGATTTACAGTATTAACGATTCACTGACAGTATCATGATTCACTGTCTTTTTTCATTAAGCCACACGTTACATCCTTATTAAACAACCCTTTAAATCAAAGTAAGTCTTTTCCAATATTTTCCTTTGGACCCCGAACATCTGGATCTTGAAAGAGCTGATCTACTCTGGGAGCTGGGGGAGTGGGGAGGTGGTGGCAGTACAATTCCCAAGAGTAACTGTGCGGGGCAGTGTGCAGGGGGCCTGGATTCCACAGGGTTGGGATGGGGTGGGGGAAGGGACTCCTGTCTTTGCGCAGAATCAGAAATTTAGTGACTATGAAAAAGTCAAGATCACGTTCTTCATTTTAACTTGATGTACAGCTTCTGTTTAAAGCTAGAAACAAAATCCAAATGAATACTCTAAACAGAAAACAATTTACTTCCACTTTTATCTCTTTTCACTTCTTTAAAAAAGAGTATCTCTTTCTATTTCAAATATTTTTGCCAAACTAACAACAAGCCTACTGTCAAGTCACCAACATTTGAGAACCATGGAATCGTGGTCTATGTTGAATCATTACACAAACATCGGATTTTTTATGTGCAAAACGTCATAGAGAAATGTACATAATGTCTAGATTCAAACCTGGATTTGAATTCTGACTCTATTAAGTACTCACTGCAGGTAAACCTTTGGGCAGACCAATTTTCCCCTCTCTGACCTCAATTCCTACAACGGTAAAATAAAAATAATGGTATCATTCTCCTGGCCTTGTTGGAAAAATCAGTACTAATGTATACATTAGGCATTTTGTAGCTATTAATATGATGCTAATTACTGGAAAGTTTTATCTATGTAACTGTTAAAAATGAAAAAAATAAATTAAAAAAAGCTAACTAAAAGAATCAAGTAAAAAAAAAAAAAATTAGAGACAGAATAGTTTGTAAGTAGAGTCCCCTCAGTTCCTGACTGGAGTACCTCTAGTAGAGACGGCTCTAGCTCCTGTCTGGAATACCTCAGGGAACTCACTACCTCAAATGGTAACTCGGTCATCCATGCAACGAGGCATTAACACTCACTGAGAATAATACCCACCATGGGTCAGTTTCCATACTGGACTCGAGGAAACAGATAACGAACACCCGGTCGCCTGCTCTCAGTGACAGCAATGAAGGTGGTAAAGCACAGAGTGCTGCTACAGGAGGACAGAGGTGGGGCATGCACCCAACCTGGGGTGTCAGGAGGACGGAATCCCTTGAATAAGACCTCACGGAACAAGGAGGTGGAAAGAGGAGTTCAGAAAGGGGGCAGCCCAGCACCCTGAGGTGAGAGACAGCATGGAGTGTCAGAAGTACCCAGTTCGAGGCAGGGTGTGGTAGGCAATGTGGCTGCCCAGGTTCCGTCAGAGGGCTGGAAGACCCCATGAATCATCCCAGACTTTCTCCAACAGGCTGTGAAGAGTCCTGGAAATGTTTTAAGCAGGAGAGTGATATGGCCAGACATGCTTCTTTGCACAGAAATCATGATGGCAATGTGTAAAATGATCTGTGTGTGGGCAGGGGCCATACAGGATGGTAAACCAGTAGTCCAGGTTAATAAGAATAAGGTTAAAGAGTTAGAATTCATATTTTAAGTTCATTTAAGCTGTTACAAGATTTTCTAAGGAATTACAATTAAACCAGCTCTCCCTTGGTTTCTGGAGATATAACATATCTCCAAAAACATCAAAGCCTCCAGAAGAAGAGCCTCAAGGGAGCTGGTTTTAAACTCTAAGGGTGGTAAGGTGTGAAAGAAATGTGAATGCAGGGACATTTTCATAAAGAGGACGTGCGACTTCACGGCAAGATACCACAGAGCACGCTTCCTACTCTCAGTTCCCCATCCAAGGCTTCTACTTAGATCAACTGTTATTAACAGAAATAAAAGCTGAGTCACAAACATTTATCATCTGCCTATGTGATGTGGATAAATCACTCTCTAAATAAGGTTTAGATTTAAGTAAAGAATAAACTCTGATAGCCCCCAAACTCTGGCCATTCTTAAGGCTTTTCTCCCCAATGACTTTAGCAGGTCCTTGGCCTATGACTATGAAGTCACTCATCAAAAAGAGCAAAACAACTCTGTGAGCACTGAAAAGGGCTCTTATCTGTGCCTAGTTATCAGCTGAAACTCTTCATAAAAAGGAAGAATACCACACAAGTTGTCTGGCTGACTCTGAGCTGGCTGCTGTCTGTACATTCACAAAGAAAAATGTGTATAAACACGAACATTCAGGCACAAATATCCATCTGGACAGGATGTTAACACCATTCCTCAATTCCTTAAGGGTCTCATTCTCTCCTAAAAGTATAAAATCAACCAGTTGGTTTAAGAGCATTTTAATTGGGGTGAGAGGGAGGGAGGACAGAGAGGAGAGGAGTCATCTCTTCTGAACACGATACAGACCCATCTGCATAAGACCATTTGAGAAGATTAGAATATTAAGCATGTTAGGACCCTAAATCATCCATATGAGCAAAGTAGCAAATTCATATTTCCTTGAACCTCAATTTGTCTAAGTCTTCCTCTGGATTCAATCCCCTGGTACTGGATTAATGGTACAACTCTATTGAGGACACGTACTCAAGAAAAGGATGGTAACAAAAAGTGATTACTTACACCAAGCTGATGTGGGGAAAACTAGCGGAAGAAATGTTCTGATGACATAATGAATCATAAAACCAAGACTGTTCAGATTGTTTCTCTGGTTTAAGCTGGAGAGTCACTAAACCCAGCCCATTAATTTTTAACGCTCTTACATACCTAGTCAAAATGCCCTTTACTTTTATCAAATGTACAGTTAACTTTTTGCATTTAATTTGGACTCCTCAATCCTTTCCTTCTGAGAATTTCTGCCCCATTCAACCAGGCAGTTTTACAGCTGAAAGGATAAAAGCAAAGTCAGGCTCTAGAGCTCAATTACGGGGATTCAACCCTATGTACTTATCTCTCCTGCACATGTTTGTTTCCTTTCTGGTCAATCAGGACTAAACCCACAGAGTTTTTAATTGGATGGCGTGGGATATCCCATGCAAGGTGCTCAGCATAGGGTTCAGCACAGAGCTTCATGAATATTGCCAACTGTTAGTCTTAAATAATAAAAACATGGCAAGCACTAGGGAAGGCAATATTCAAGCACTCAAGACTTGACCATTTTGTGGAAAATAGATGCTCCAAGCACAAAAACACCAATAATAATATCCGTTGTGATATATCCATAAAGGGGTATCACTGGAACTTTTCAACTATCTTCCATCTTCATATGCTACTGTCAGTTTCTACAACCTAAATGCCACACGAGTTATTCTTAATCACCATAATCTTGGCCCTTCTGTCTACTCCTATACCTTGCTGTGAACCCATTAACATGGCCTCCTGAGGCTGACTTAAAGAGATTTATAGTTGATTCCTTCCTCAGTAATTTTTAATGAATTTCCACTGATAAATAATTACTTAAAATAAATTACCTAATTTCAAGACCATGTAGCTGTTTCCGCTAGGAATCCACTGAGCTATATTTGTTTTTCACCAGCTGTCTGAATAATTATATTTAGTCCACATTTTTTAAAGTCAGTAGAGAATGAATATATGTTAATAATTAGCCCCTCTTTTTTGGACTTCCTGAAATTCTCTAACTCCTCTTAAACTTTATGCAAGAGGTTCAGAATAAAGATGAGTCAACTCACATCTCAGAGTCAGCTCAGTAACTAGATACTGAGGGCTTAAAATCAGACAATCCTTGATGTAAGAGAAGAGCTGTAAGGAAAACAGAGTGGCAAACGACTATAGCTTTCCCAGGGTGCATCCAGCGCTTTCTGCAATGAAAATCAAATGACACTAAATGTAAATTTGCATCATTTAGTATCTAAACTAAAAGGTTTACCTTATTTGTTAATTTTTCAGTAGGGAAGAGAAGCAAGAGAAAGAGCCCACTGTAATCTTGACACAGAATTTCCACAAAACTGGAAGGTTTCCATTTTGTTCACATGTTTACAAATGTAAATCCATGCAGCCAAGATAATATGACTTTAAAAAAGTCTAGGAAAACTATTTCCCACACAATACTTATTGTTTCAAGATGCATGTGACTCGTCCAAAACACTACTCCAAATTTTGCATTTAAAAACAACATGGAGGAGTTCACGTTGTGGCTCAGCAGTAACAAACCCAACTAATAATATCCATGAGGACCTGGGTTCGATCCCTGGCCTTGCTCAGTGGGTTAAGGATCCAGTGTTGCTGTGAGCTGTGGTGCTGTGAGCATAGGCCAGCAGCTACAGGTCCGATTGCACCCCCAGCCTAGGAACTCCCATATGCCGTGTGTGCTGCCCTAGAAAGCCAGGAAAAAAAAAAAAAAATTGGGGGGTGGTGCTGGTTCCAGGTAAGATGAGGGAAGCACTCTCCACCCAGTCTTTCCCCTGAATTCCACTACAACACCTGGACAGGATATACCAAGTAGCTATTTGAGGGCTCTAAAAAGTAAATGACAGCAGCAGGCTAAATGGGGAAAAGCAAAACTCAAAGTACCACCAGACTAGTGATGAATTTCCCCATATTTCCTTCCAAAATCCCCTAGCCTGGACTAAAAGCAACCAGTCAACTGGAAATGAGTACCAGGACATAGACGGGGGGGGGGGGCACAAATCCTTTGAATTCTATCTTTAAAAGAAGAAAGGGAATTCCTATCCCTGGAAAGAGTAAGGAAAACTTCCCATTTTTCCTTCACCTTTTTTCTCTTTTCTCTCGTTTCTCAGCCCATGGCCATCACCAGGTGGTGAGAGGCAGAGGCGATCAAAGTCACCTAAACCCTAAGGGAAAGGAACCTTCCTTCCTCTCTGGCCAAGATGTAGGGGCAAACTCCTGTTGCTTTTTTGCTCTCTGTCCTTCTGGCTCTTGGTCCAGAATGAAGACAGTCGTGGGAAGTACCCTGCCCCATTAGAAAGCCTCATCTTTGTATCTGGAAGACTTAAAAAAAGGGAGCCTCGGGGAAATACGGAGTACTGGAAAAACTGACTCCCACAAATACAGCCAAGTGACGTTAAGTCAAAATGCACAGGCAATTCAAAGGAGGAAAGATTGTCTTTTCAACCAGTGGTGTTGGAACAATTAGACATCCAAATGCAAAAACAGGAACCTTGACCAAAACCTCATGCCTCATACAACTATTTCAAAATATATGATATAGACCCAAATGTAAAATATGAAACTATAGAATTTTTAGAACATAAAAAGCAATCTTTTAAGACCTAGAAGTAGGCAAAGAGCTCTTAGAAATTACACACAAAGCACAATCCACTAAAAAAAAAAAAAAGATAAATTGTACTTCTTCAAAATTAGAAATTCTTCTTTTGAGAGAGGCACTATTAATAAAGAGTTAAAAAATAAAGTACAGACTGGGGGAAGTGTTTGCCAATCACATATGCAACAAAAGATATGTATCTAGAATATGTCAAAAACAAAAACACTCTGAAAACTAAATCAGAAGAAGCAACCCAATTAAAAAAAAGGCAGAAGACTTGAATAGACACTTCACTAAAAAAAAAAAAAAGCTGCCAATAAGCTTACAGTAAGCACAAAAGTTCAACTTTATCAGTCACTGAAAAGTGCATATGAAAACAAGAAATACCACTATGCATCTACTAAAAAGGCTAAAGTAAAAAATACAGACATTACCAAGTGCTAACAAAGATGGCAAGAACCTGAAACGCTCTCTTATACACTGTTGGTGGGAATGCAAACTGATACAGTTAACTCTGGAAAACTGTTTGAAATTTCCTCAAAAAGTGAAATGTACACCTATTAACATAATTCAGTCATTTGATTCACAGGTATTTTACTGAAGAAGGAAAGCATCTCTCCATGCAAAGACTTTCAAAGGTTCATAATAGCTTCATTCGTAAAACCTAAAAACTAGAGTAACCCAACTGTTTTTTAACAGGTTAACAGGTAAATACATTGCAGTACACCTACATAGTGGAATCCTACTCAGCAATTAAAAGAACATACTATTGATATCTACAACAACCTGAATGAAAATATCAATAGCATGGTATCATACTGAGTGAAAGAACTTATCATCAAAAGATTATAACACTATACACTTCCATTTAAATGACATCTTCGTGGGTGTTCCTGATGTGGTGCACAGGTTACGGATCCGCATTATCTCTGTGGTGGCACAGGTTTGATCCCCGGCCCAGTGCAGGAGGCTGAGGATCCATTGTTGCCATAAATCTGACATAGGTTGCAGCTGTGGCTCACACTGACCCCTGGCCCAGGAGCTTCCATATGCCTCAGGTGCAGCAAAAAAAGGTAAAAGAAAGACATCTTTGCAAAGACAAAACTACAGGGATGGAGAACATCACAGTGGTTGACAGGATTTAGGAGTGGAATGAGATAAGGAAACATACTGGGGGGATGGAACAGTTGTGGAAACAGTGACACAAATTTACATGCATGTGCTAAACCCCATAGAACTGGACACCATTAAAAAGGCAATTTAATTTTTACTTCATTTTAATTTTTCAAACAAAAAAAACCCTCAAATTTACAATAACATCCTGTATAACTAAATTATGTAAATACCGTACTGCATATTGTGAGAGAAATGGCTTTTAAAGACAATGGAGTAATGCAGTATTAAGTATTATCTAAACCAAATTTATTTCTAAGATATTTAAAAAGACACCACAAAATGATCTCTTTCCAAAGTTCTGTGGCTCGGCCACAAAAAATATACTGTTTAATCACAAGAAAGCCAATATTCAATAAAGCCCAACAGTACTAGTCATCTGGCTTTTGAGATGCTGAGGTTACAGAGGCAGGTGAATCAACAGGGAAACGGATGCATGAACTCAGAGTCTTCTGAAGCTTGTCCACTATAATCCGGTCCCATCTCTGTTCCCCACAGGGCTTCACACATCTCCTCCATTTCCTCAACAGGAAGCCCTCAATGCATATAAGTTTGTTTTAAAAGCTGGAGAGCATGTACACAAAAGAAAAAGGTCAAGGAGGCCAGTTTCATTGAGAACATCTGCACTTTGTCACCACGACCACCACAAGTGGTTGACGCCTCCACAATGTGCCCAAAACTGAGTCTAACTCTCCAAGCCTCAAGTCAGAATTGAGGCTGAGGCTGTACTCAACAGAGTGGGTGAGGGTGAGGAACGGCTCTCAACAGCACCGTAAACCAAAACAATCCAGCCCCGGTTCAAAACCCTACAACAAAATCATTTTCTAACACACATCGCTGCTCTCTTTCTGTCAAACTGTATTAGTCTTCCATTTCATCAAAGGCTTTTTTTTTAATGGAGTCTTTTTTGTCTATTTCAAAGAAAAACAGTAACCACCACTAAAAGGGTAATTAATGCAGACGTCACCCCATCCCACTTGCACGGATGCTCCCTTTCAGGTATGCTCTTCGTGATTTTGAGCTGGCTGTTCAACTGCATAAAATAATCACCGATGTTTTACTTTAAAAACTACTCAAAATAAAATTTTTATTTTAATGATGCTATGGATAATTTTTATTTTTTTCTTTCTTTACTTCTGAAAGTTTCCCTATACTAAAACGTGAAAAACAGTGGAATTCCCTTTCTTCTACTCCTAACATTATCTGCTGTAATGATGACTGTAACCATTATATCTTCATTTTTATACTTCCAGGGAAAACTGTACTTTTTAAAGACTCTATCTAATATCCCGCCATTACCAGCAAAAGTGGGGGCAGGGACAGTTAAAATACACTTAACTTTCAAATAACATTTGCTCTCACCAATAATTACAAAAATAATTCCGTTATAAATATAAGGAGAGTCCAATTACTTTTATATTTGTTTATTTATTTTTATTTTTTGCTTTTTAGGCCAAACCCGCAGCATACAGAGGTTCATTCCCAGGCTAGGGGTCAAAATCAGAGCTACAGCTGCCAGCCTATGGCACAGCAACGCAGGATCCAAGCGGCATACGAGACCTACACCACAGTTCATGGCAACACTGGATCCTTAACCCACCGAGCGAGGCCAGGAATCAAACCTGTAACCTCATGGTTACTAGTCGGATTCACTTCCACTGAGCCACGACGAAAATCCCAGGTGAGCCCAATTATTTTTAAATGCGAGAAACTCCTCCTTGATCTGTTTAACTTGCTTAAGAACAGTGCACAGGAACAGGTGAACATTTAATAAGCCTGCTTTGGGAGTTCCCATTGTGGCTCAGTGGTAACAAACATGACTAGTACGCATGAGGATGTGGGTTCAATCCCTGGCCTCACTCAGTGAGTTGGAAATCTGGCTTCTCTTTGCTGGATGTCAAAAGTGAGGGTAATGTCCCCTGATGCCATCACAGCAGTGCTCTCCTTTTCTGTTAACTAGGATGCTACTGTTTCTATTAGTCTCGGTAGCCAGTAAAAATAGTCAGCCTTCAAAATAAAAGGAATATGCAGAATTTCATCCACACTCATAATTTTTTTAAAGAAAACTCATTCATTTTACATGATTTGAAACCTAAAGTATAAGTTTTTTTTCAGGTTGGAATATATTAGCAATGCCCACTGGCAAAAACGTAAGTTAGGAAATCAGGATTGAGACGGTTAACTGTAAAGAAATGAATGAAGAGGAGTTCCCATCGTGGCTCAGTGGTTAACAAATCCGACTAGGAACCATGAGGTTGCGGGTTCAATCTCTGGCCTTGCTCGGTGGGTTAAGGATCCGGCGTTGCTGTGAGCTGTGGTGTAGGTTGCAGACGCGGCTCAGATCCCGTGTTGCTGTGGCTGTGGTGTAGGCCGGCAGCTACAGCTCCTGTTAGACCCCTAGCCTGGGAACCTCCATATGCCACGGGTGCAGCCCTAGATAAGGCAAAAAGACCAAAAAAAAAAAGCATGAAGAAAGGAAAAACTGGATGCCATACATGAAGCCTGGTGACATCAAGGCAGGGGAGGGGTCCCGATGGTTCCTAGGCACTGACAGTGGCATGTGTGGCAGGAGTCCCCACCTAAACAATAACAGGGTTGGAGGATGGGAACTCCAAAAAAATTCTCATTCTTTAATTTAACTACAAGTTTGAGACCTTTATAGACAATGAGCTCCTTAGAGACAATGTCTTCTTCAATGCACTAACATGGTGTCCAGTCCCTAAGAGATACTCCATAAGTGCTTGCTGAATAGAATTTAAAAGAGAAAGGAATATACTATGGTTCCAAAAAGCTCAGTGGTGTGGTGAAAATAAATAAAATAAATTGCTTCCCAACTGCTGAAAAAATTAAAATAATAAAAATAAAAGAGAAAATGAGCGCCATGAAAATGACCATTGCCCACTACCCTCCAAAGGACTCAACACTCCTCGTGCTGGCCATTGGCACCACCTCCTCTGCTTTGGAAGACTTTCGTACCCACATAATGATTCCCCAAAAAGAGAAGTGAATTTTCTTAGACAAAATTTTCAGCTGATTTCATAGTTATAATAGCGTATACAGAGAGAAGTCTCTGCTCTGCCAGTTCTTTACAGCTCTCTTGTATTTGCATTACCAACACCGCCTTAGGACCATGGTTCTTTGTAAGAACCTCTAAAGGCAAGTGTCAATTCCGTAGCGGGTGCTTTAATTAAAACTGTTAACCTAATCTGTCAGCCTACTGAGTAAACACAAACAGGAGAGGGAAGGCAGGTCCCCACCCTCTGGGCAGTGCAGGTCCCACACAACCCCCAGGAGGGCTGTGTTCCAAACAGGTCACAGATCCTCTGACACAGGAACCGAGCAAGAGTCCCAGTTTCAACCCTAATATTTAATATTAGTAAATTCTAGTTTATTTCTTAGAACATCTGTTAGCAGCTCTAATATTTATTTCCTGCACTCTACACATGCACCCATCTGGGAAAACACAGTTTTAGGTTCCTTCCGATGGCCCTTCTGCTCTCAAGCTTTTGTTTCACAAAGAGACTTGCAACTCACCCAGTTCATCTAACCTTCTACCCACAAGCAGTTGCACAACTCAGGGCTCTCAAGCCAGATTCCCACCACTCCTTCTTCCATACCTCACTTAACTGAAGAAAAGGCTAGAAAGCAGCGCCAGGAAGACGAGTAGATTCAGAATCAGAAACCTAGGTTCAAATTCTGCCATTTTCAACTGTGTAACTTGGGGTGAAGGAATCAACCACTTCTGAGACTATTTATTTCTAGAAATGAGGAAAATTCTATCTTGCTCAACTGCCTTGGTTATTATAAAGACTGATAACTATTATAAAGCATTAATATTGATCACGAAGATAAAAGCAATTTAATTTCTATATAAATATCAATATATATTTATTACATATTACAAGGTCATTATACAGATGGATGGTAATTTCATTTATATATGCATGCATTTAATTTTAAAAATAAAGGTAATTGTACTTGTTTATATATTTAAATGTAAATAACAATATTTTAAAAACTGAAAGCAGTTTTTACTGTTTTTGTTCATCTTCTCTCCTAAGAAGTCAATATATGAAGCACCAACTCACAAAGCAACAAATTCAAAAGAACTTTTTTAGTAGTTTCAAGACACCCATTACTATAATAGAGTTATTATATAATTACAAAAATAACACCTCTCTAAGTGGAAAATTACGAAATTCAAAGTAAGTTTAAAATATAAACTTAGAGTCACCCACAATCCTATCACCAAGAGAGAAACTGTGAATTTTGTAGTAGTTTCAAAGATTGAGATCATATTATATAAAGTGCTTTCTATCCCTTGTAATTTAACATCATCCTGTGTGCATTTCTCCATGTCATTTGATGTTCTTCAAAAGTCAGATGCTTAACCACAGTATGATAGTCTTCTATGTGTATATGTCACAATTTAACCACTTTTGCTCTACTAGACATGTAAATTTGGGTGCAAATACTAAAGCAATAAACATCCTTGAAACTTCTATGTGTTTTAAAACAATGTCTTTTTGGAGTTCCCATTGTGGCTCAGCAGTAACAAACCCAACTAGTATCCAGGAGGATGTGGGTTCAATCCCTGGCCTCGCTCAGTGGGTTAAGGATCCAGGGTTGCCGTAAGCTGTGGTGTAGGTCGCAGACGCAGCTCGGATCCCACGTTGCTGTGGCTGTGGAGTAGGCCGGCAGCTGCAGCTCCAATTCAGCCTCTAGCCTGGGAACCTCCATATGCTGTGGGTGGGGCCCTAGAAAGAAAAAAAAAATTTTTAATTAAAAAAAATGTTTTTCATAGAATGAAGTCCTAGAATTGGTAAAGTAGTACATAACCAGTTTGAAGTCCTCTGGTACACACTATAAAACTGTTGTGTAAAGTTCATGCACTAAAATCCCACTTAACCGAGGTAATAAGATGATAATTGGCTTAGAAATTAAAAAGGCTGATTGAAGCAGAGACTCAAGCACACACATATACACAAACACGCCCTCTATCGTAGCCACTTTATTTGAAATTAACATGATATATATTCCTTTACCAATTTCCTGACTTAGGTCAATGCCTTTTTCATGAACAATCAGTCTCCAGACGGACTATTCGGCTAGTCAGTCTTACACAAACCACACCCAAAAAACCATCATCCACAACTTCCGATTTACCTTTTTTATTACAGTACTCCCTCAAAGGCTCTCAAGAAACAAGGCGAGAATCCTTATACAAGTTTAATTATTCCTCTAGTCCTTTATAGTTGCCATGACCATACCTAACTTAACAGCACATATTTTGGAGGCTTGCCTTTGGAGGCTTTCCAAAGTATTCAGCATATTTTTGCAGAAAAATAACGCTCACGTTTAATCTGATTACATAAAATTTTAATTATGTAATTACAATAAGAAGTACCAGAGACAAAAACAGGTTCTTGTTATAAACAAAACTGACTCGTAACCAACATTTAATATGACCAGGCTACCCCGAAGCACATGGGTATCTAGAGAGTGGCTGCCATTTTTAAGACCTGGTTCCTGGGCAACAATGTGCTTGGCAGGAAAAAGGTGGGAGGTGGAGATCACCAGAGAAGGCACTCACCTCTCAGCACCTGCAAGGGCTGCGTATCATGTTTCCAGAGGTGTTTATTAACCCTTATGTATACATGTAGATGCAGTATAAACTCACACGGACATAGGCGGTCCCTGAACCTAAAGGAAGAATAGAAGAAGAGAGACACATATGACCAGGCAAGGTCTGTCTCCTATTCCCTTCCTCCCCCTGAGTCCAAATGTTGAAGCCTGGGCGTGGTCCTGATCCCTCCTCCCTTTTCTATCGTAGTTCAGCCAACAGTTCATCTCATCTAGCCTCAAAGCTTCAAATACCGTGTCTGTAGCAAAGAGGCTCCAAAAAAATTTTTTTTTCCATCATGTGAAGTTCCCAGGCTAAGGATCACCAGAACCACTGTGGTGACACCAGACCCTTAACCTGCTGAGCCACAAGGGAACACCCAAAGACCCTCAAATTTAAAACTCTAGATAACCTGTCTCCCCAGCATGTCAAACTTAGCAGAATAAGGATTCCCCACCACCCCCCTAGATCCACTCCATTCACCAGAACAGTAACCACTGCCACTATCAATTTGGGACAAAAGCCTCAACTGTTCTCCAATTTTCCCATTTGTAAAACTGGATTCCATTTCCACATCTAATGTAACAGTCGCTTCTGTCACCTCTCCTCATGAATTTGTGAATTTAGTCCCTGGATCTGCTCCTTAAAAATCTAAGCATCTAGAAAGCCTGCTTTGTATTCCAAATACAAAGTAAGTCCCTGCTTAACACTGATGAGCGAAAAGAGCTCCTAAAAATTTTCAGATTGTCTAGGAAGTGTTCCATGTATAATAAGAAGACCAAGAGAACATTTTCCAATCCCTTTTCAAATATGCAGTACTTCCAGCCAGGGAGCTGACAACGACAAACCACCACTCTAACATTCATTTTAGAGAGGTGAACCTTAAGGTCCAGAAAGTTCACATAATTTAACCAAGAGCATAAGAACACAGCTCCTAATGTAAATGTCAAATGATGTACAAAATCATTCCGTGTCCTTTCCTCCTTCTGTTTATACACAACACATCTCTTGCAAGCGTTTAGAGAACCCGAGTGAGTTAAAATCAGAGATGTGCACCTTTTCCTTCTTGGTATGCAAGAAAACACTGAGCAAGAGGCTTCCTGCAATGTCCCCAAGCGCACAGCTGCCTGAAAAGCCCATGACTAGTCTGAAAGCTGATCAAGTGCCAGAGAGTGATCGTTAGCAGACAGAAACTAAACGTCTGCTCGTTCATATTCAAAATCCCGAAGTCACTGCAGGAAGCTCTTGCTGCAAACCTGACTTCCTCCTTTTACCAGTCCTTTCCCATCAGAATCTACCGCAAATTTCCATGACAGAGAGAGAAAAAGAGAACAGCTAGGTGTCTATAATTTGGTAACTGTCATCTGGTTACATATTTACCGTTCAAAGGTTCATCATAAAATGCAGTAATGTAAAACCCCAACCAGAAAGCTCCCCAAGGTAAACTTCCCACAGGAGTAAAGTAATGTCACTTCACTGATCTTATTTCCCTGCCCTGATCTGAACACTCTGGTGCTTAAAAAGCTCCTGGAATTAGTTCATTAAGCTCTCTGTGGGACTTCCCATCTTCACTCGGTGGTAACCCGACTAGTATCCATGAGGATTTGGGTTTGATCCCTGGCCTCATTCCGCGGGTTAAGGATCGGCATTGCTGTGGCTCTGGTGTAGGCCAGCAGCTACAGCTCTGAATGGACCCCTAGCCTGGGAACCTCCATATGCCTCGGGTATGGCCCTAAAAAGACAAAAACAAACACAAAAAGCTCCACGGACACACTGTAAGGGGGCTGCCAGGCACCTTGCTGCTGCCACCAGACCCTGAAGCTGTCAAGGTCAGCAGGGTCCCCCCTTAGCTCCTGGGCCCACACCCCTGACCACACCACTCCCCCTGGCCAGGGCTGGGTATGACGCATGAATGTATCCAGTGCGTGATCCGAAGTTCTACCAGACATTTATTTTTACTGGAAACCACAACTAGTAAGTACTATAAGAAAATACCTTTCCACGGACACCTCTTCATCCACTCCTCATAAACAGCACACCATAAAATTATAGAGCAATATCAGCTTCCTCATTTTCCCCATGAGAAAGTGGATGATCAAAGGTGCTCAGAAAGTGCTCGCTTCGGCAGCACATATACCAAAGGTGCTCAGAAAGGCGACCAGTGTGAAGTCCACACCTACACTGAAGTCTTTTGAATCGGAAGCCCTTGCTCTTTTGCCTGCACTAACCACCTGGCCTCTTGCGACAGCTGACCAGCACTCTCATGTTATCCACCCCTGGCAAAGCACCCTGCCATTAACTCACTCACTCATTACAGCTCCCTACCGCCTTGATTTGTTGTTTGCTGTTTTTGTTGGTTGCTTATTTGTTTGTTTTGCAGGCTAGGATGGATTCACATGAAACTTTTCATTTCTGGGAGCTCTCAATAATGTCGAGGGGTGTGTTCAGAGGGAGAACAGGATAAACGCAGCATAGGTTAAAAAAAAATGCAAGAAAAACATAGAAGTAACCACCTGTAGGTGACTTCAGACTCTGAAGTGCACTGAACCCCTATGCATAACACTGTCTCTCAAAGTAACACACTATACTTGAAAACATATGGGTCAGCTTTTGCTTCTTCAGTTTTTCAGCTGCAGCAGTAATCATAATCTTTTTCTGAAAATTTGACACAATACAAACCACATTAATTTTTTAAATCACAAAAAACACAAAGATTTTAATACGCTTCTCAATAATGCATTTAGATTTGGGCTTTGTATGCTGTTTATTCTAGGAAGTGCATCTGCTCTTGGCATCAAATATGACAAAATTAGCTATTTTATATTACACAATAAGAATGTCAGTGCCATCATCTGATCAAACAGTGAATGATTAATGCTTCCCATTAGACTTCTTTTTAAACATATTAATGTTTAAAAGGCTAAGCAAAGATTACCTGATTCAAATAACCTGATACCCTACAGAAACAAGAGCATTCTTTAATTATAAATAATAGTCAACAACCCACTTGGACCGGCAGCATCTGATGGTGTATTTCTAAATAGCTACACACAATGCTGACTTGAAGAATCCCCCACCTATCATAATCAATGCTGACCCTGGAGTTCCCACTGTGGCTCAGTGGATTAAGAACCCAACTAGTCTCTTTAAGGATGCGGTTTGATCCCTAACCTCACTCAGTGAGTTAAGGATCCAATGTTGCCGCAAGATGCAGCATAGCTCACAGATGTGGCTCGGATCCAGTGATGCTGTGGCTGTGATGTGGGCCAGCAGCTGCAGCTCTGATTCAACCTCTAGCCTGGGAACTTCCATGTGCCACAGTTGTGGCCATAAAAAAAAACAAAAACAACATAATCAAGGCTGACATAAATCAGGACACTGAGATGGCAATGATGAGAATGGCTGGTTTCATGTGACAATTAAGTGTTGTTTCAAACAGAATATTTTCCTGTAGAAACATTCTGAAATCTTGCTTACAAGTTATAGTACAAAGGCAGTTTGACTTATATTCCTAAAATCATTAACTACTACAATGTTAATAATTTATTCATAGATCAAAAGCATTCACAGAGCATAACTACATTTCCTTAAAATGGATAGAATAAATATGAAAGAGAAAGTTATCAAAATGTACTGAAAGAGGATTTCCTGTTGTGGCTCAGTGGTTAACAAGCCTGACTAGTATCCATGAGGACGTGGGTTCGATCCCTGGCCTTGCTCGGTGGGTTAAGGATCCGGCGTTGCCATGAGCTGTGGTGTAGGTTGTAGACGTGGCTCAGACCCCGCGTTGCTGTGACTCTGGTGTAGGCTGGCAGCTACAGCTCCGATTAGACCCCTAGCCTGGACACTTCCATATGCCACGGGTGCAGCCCTAAAAAGATAAAAGACAAAAACAAAAAATGAAATTTTTTTTTAAATGTACTGAAAGAATAACTAAGGTTATTTGTTAAATTTGGTTCCTGTGCACAATCTGAAACAGTTCATAAAAACTAACTGGTCAACGTGCTTGAGACTATGAACACCCATTTTAATCCACTTTAATCAGAAAGAGTAGCAAACTGTAGGCAAAACAAATACTTTTTAAGAAAAAACATTTAATTTAGTTCATAATGCATACAAATCTCCACTTCAGGCACAATGTTGCGATTAAAAATTAATATAATCTTGCTATGAGGATACAATTAGAACACGGTGAGTTTTATTACCATGTCTTTCATCACAGTTCTATTAATGCTTGTGGTTTATCTATACAAATAAAGAGCGGCCTGGGAACTGTCCTAGTTTCTCTGAGAGTTATCAGCTGGAGCTAATGTTTCCTTAGTGAGAAGGCCACTCTTAAAGGGTACTGTGAACCTGGCCAGTTTCCTGTGTTATTTACACAGACACAAGCCAACCTGCAGCATAGGAAAAAACACTAGTTTTGCAATGGAATTTGCATATCCCTTTTTTTTCCCCCCAGCTGTACTCAGGGATTGAACCCGAACCACAGCAGTGACAATGCCGAGTCCTTAATGCCTACGCCACCAGGGAACTTCGGAATCTGTGTAACTTTATGTGATGTCTCTCAACAGCCCTCACTGTGTTCATTTGTTCAGCTAAAAATAAAGGGCAGCCTTTCCTCCCCATAAAGAGCAGGTTTTTAATGAGTTTAATCGTACATTCTAATGAATGGCAGCCCAGGATCAGAGTGAGCTCCTTTAGGGTAACATTAGCTTCTTCCTGTCCTGCTCGTCTTCGGACCCACATATATAGTACAGTGTCTTGGACACATAACCAATACCTGAAACTACTCCTTTTCCCCAAAAATACTCCACACGCATCTCAGAACTCACTGAACAACCAGTATACTAACTGTTACCTATTTCTACTCATGACACTTCCAAGGACTTATGAGACGCCTCCATTCAGAGACCGTGAAAATCTTAACTTCCTCTTTGAAGTGAACTTACTGTGAGAAATAAAATGCATGCAGCATGGCTAGACACAGTGAACACCCAAAATATGTACCACCAACAAAACATTTATTGCTGAGATTTCCCTTTAGCCTTAGATGCTGGTGATATGACTGCAATGTCAGGGAGGGTCTTTAAATACTAGGAATAAGGGATGACCCTAGAAGAATTAAAACCCGACAACAACTTTGAGCCCTATACTATGTGTACTAAACACAATGAATTAATCTAGGTTAAAAGTTGAATCAGTTTGATTTAACTTCTGATTGTAATATGATTAAATGTCTTGACTCAACTTGCGAATCCCACCTGGCTAGCTTCTTAGAACATTAGTTCATACACACAACTTCTCTACCTGATAAAATATATGCATACCAAGGTTTCAGTCTTGTTCTACTCCTCAGGCTTCATTAATGGGGATGAAGCCCAGTTGCCAAAAGAACAGTCATTTGTCAATAACAATATTTTTGTGACAACATTGGAGGTAGAGCCCAGAAAAGGTTTTGAAGAAAATGCTATACACAAATACTGCCCAACCAATCTTCACCATGATTATCCCCAAAATGCTATAAAATTCTAAATCAAATTTATTATTGGAGATTGGATTAAGATGGCGGAATAGAAGGACTGGAGCTAAACTTCTCTCCCGAAAAACAGCAAAACTACAAACAAATGCCGAGCAGCCTTCAACCAACTGGACTCTAAACTTCCAAAAAAGATATTCTACTCCAGAAGACAAAGAGGAGACCATATCAAGAGGTAGGAGGGGCAATTACGCGATAGAAACAACCCCATACCTCCCGGGTGGGAAGCCCCACAGACTGGAAAGTAACTGCATCACAGAGACTTACCCACAGGACTGAGAGTTCTGAGCCCCACGTCAAAACCCCACGCCTGGGGATCGGGCACAGGGAGAAAGAGCCCCCGGAGCATCTGGCATTGAAGGCCAGCGGGGCTTGTGTGCAGGAGCTCCACAGGACTGGGGGAAACAGAGACCCCATCCTTGCAAGGCACACACAGACTTTCACGTGCACTGGGTCCCAGGGCAAAACAGTCTCCATAGGAATCCGGGTGGACCTTACTGCAATTCTTGGAGGATCTCCTGGGAAAATAGGGGTGACTGTG
>PVHT021183631.1:4485424-4522860 GCA_004024745.2 Catagonus wagneri | reverse complement strand
AAAATCAGAAATCGTGAGAAGAGAGCACAAATGCAGGTCACTGGAGACGCACGTGCAATTAAGAAACCAACAACTTCAAACAATCTCATTTGTATATAGACTCCTATATCAAAACTTCAGGGTTAAAAAAAAAAAAGCAACAAAAACCCAAAACAGTTAATACAATGGCAATAAGAACATATATACCAGTAATTACCTGAAATGTTAATGGACTGAATGCCCCAACCAAAAGACATAGACTAGCTGAATGGATACAAAAACAAGAAAACACCAATGGATCACTGAAGAAATCAAAGAGGAAATTAAAAAATACCCAGAAGCAAATGACAACAAAGACACGACACTCCAAAACCTCTGGGATGCAGCAAAAGCAGCGCTAAGAGGAAAGTATATAGCAATACAAGCCAACCTCAGGAAACAAGAAAAAGCTCAAATAAACAACCTAATTTTACATCCAAAGCAGCTAGATAGCGAAGAAGCCAGGTCATGGAAACAACCTAAATGCCCATCGACAGAGGAGTGGATAGGGAAGATATGGTACATACACATAATAGAATATTACTCAGCCATTAAAAGGAACGGAATAACATTTATAGCAACATGCATGAACCTAGAAATTATCATTCGAAGTGGAACCAGTCAGACAATTAGACAGCAACACCCAATGCTACCGCTTACATGTGGAAACTAAAGAGACACAATGAACTTCTTTGAAGAACAGACAAAGAATCACAGATTCTGGAAAACCTTGGTTTTTCAAATAAGACAGTCTGGGGGGTGGAGGGATGTACTGTGGGTTTGGGACACAAAATCTATCGTATTGACTTATGATCTTTGTACACCTATAACTGAAATAAAATTCATTGTTAATACGAAAAAATATATATATATTATTATATCCAATATCCAGAGTGCCAAATCCTCAGGGTGTCAAAACCTTCACTTATAGAATGGAGGTAATATCTTTTAAGAATTAAATGTCAATCCTTCACAATATAGCATGTGAAAAAATTAATTCAAGATGGATCACAGATCTAAATATAAAAGCTAACACTGCTAAGCTTTAGGAAAAAAAAAAAAAAAAAACGTGAGAGGGCATTTTCAGGATCAGAAGGTGGGA
Organism: Catagonus wagneri; assembly: GCA_004024745.2. NCBI lineage: Eukaryota > Metazoa > Chordata > Mammalia > Artiodactyla > Tayassuidae > Catagonus > Catagonus wagneri. The sequence goes on along the minus strand of PVHT021183631.1, from coordinate 4,521,740 downwards.
GAGAGGCTTTCCAAGACACTGAAAGTAATAACCATTTTTAAAAATGATAATTAGATTTAATCATAGTAAAAAAAACTTGATTATGAGGTGGCACTGTTAAAAAAAATACTGGGAGAAATCAATGCAAAATATAAATCTAAAACGAAAAGGGCTGGTATCTAAGCTATATAAGGAACTCCTACCAGTCAATAATAAAATGTTTACTGCAGCGTTCATATAATAGCCTGCTTTGGATGGGGGAACTCAACAGAGGAAGAGGAGATGCTGGCAGTTTCTCTCCTGTGAAGAATTAAGGCTTGGTAGCTGGAGGGGAGCAGACTGCAGACTGCCTAGCAGACTACTTGAAGAAGAAGAAGACAGGAAATAAAAATTTGAGATGCCAGAACAATTTGAGCTATTAAAAAATATACCTTTCACAGTGCCGGTACATCTATATTTAAAAGAAATATGAATTTAAAGTGAGTTTTGTTGTCCTATTAAGTTGATTTCAAGAAGCTCCTATCCAAATTTAATGCTGGAAGCAATAGTTCTTATTTGGGTTTATTCAATTCTCCAGAGCAAGAAACACATATGGGCATGGCAAATGTATTTTAGTCAAAAAACTGGATTTGTATCATATCACATTTTAGACATTTTGTTTTATCCAAAAATAAAACTTTTACTCTTCTACAATACACCAAGAAAATAAGGATACAAAGTGATATAAATATCAGTTGCCAATAATTATTCAAGTTTTTTGGCCATAATTCCTGAGCTGTGATTTTATATAATTATATATCTGATTCTGTCTAGACATGTTATTCAGTTGGATTCATAAAGCACACCACCCAACCCCACAAGTGCTGGCAGACCAACATATAATAAACAGTTACCCACTGTAGTGTTACAAGACATGAAATTGATAGTTTTGCTTTTAACATGTAAATGTAACTACTTACAACAATAAGAGTTTTTTGACATTTGTTGCAGTTTTTCAGGTGCAAATCTAAACAAAAGAGGAATGACAGATCAGTTAACATGTATTCAGACTTTCTCATTTATCTCCCCTTCTCTTTGCTATTTGACCTGAAGTGTAAAAGGGCTGCTTTGTTGCTATCCATACCCTATGTGACAACAACGCTGAGATGCTGATTTGCACAAATTAGTAAAAGAAATATCTAAACACCTGGGTTCTGTCTCAGAGGATTGTTAGAACCTGTTTAGACTGAACTGCCAATCAGAAAAAGATACCACACATGAAAACAAAATAATTTACGTTTTTCCTTTTAGCTGTTCAAAACAAAAATGATTTCTAAGTATTATCAACACAACAGTTAAGTGAAAGAGTTTTGGTCATGATAGCTAAGATGTCAAACCAACAAAAACTGCTACATAAAGGACTTGGGACAACCAAAAGTATGTTATTTTAAGCTAAAAGAAGGGTGCATCATATCACCATAATATGTGAGAGGAGAAGCATAAATACTTAGATAAAACAAGGAAGCACAATTCAATAGAGTGGCTCGGGCACCAAAGGCAGAAGATATGGGTCCATTCCAGCTCAGCCATGTTAAGTTACATGGAGAAATGGTGTAGCCTTTTTAGTAACATGAGATATCTGTCAATATCTCACAGGATGAGTATGAAGGTCAAATGAAGCAAGGGAAGAAAAAGTCTTTAGCAAAGTTCCAGTTACAACTTAAATGCTTGACAATGGTTAACTATTGTTATTACAGTTCATTTAAAATTTCTTTAGTAAGGACTGGGAATTACTAAAAAGCCAAAATGTCAAAGAACCAAATGTAATCACAAAAAATTTAAAGATTTATAATTTGGGAATTTTATCTAGTAATCCCAACAACATTATGGGAACCAACAGAATTTTACATTTTAAACTAGCAATATAGGCAGTAGGAATAAGTCCTTCTCCTTCCTTGCTCCTGGTCCAAATAATTTAAGGAAAAGAATGAAGGGTGAAAAAAAAATGTACTCAGAATCAACCATTATGCACAATCATTCACTTGAACAAACAATGACACACACGCAATCATAACTAAAGATAAAACCAAAAGATTTCTGTGTCACAAATCGCAAACTCAGTTCCTCTTAGCTGTAACCCAACTTACTGAGGTTACACTATGGTAATTTTCTGAGACAGGTTTCAACTAACCAAACAAGTACCTGTGCACGATAAAAATATGGTGTATATACATATATATATATATATACACACACACATATATATAGTGAAATGGCACAACATTCTGTTTCATGCAATTCTTCATTTCTGCATTCACTCATGAACAATCTATCCAGTTCTTATTCGGTGCCAAACTTGGTCAGATGTTAATATGTTAACAAGGTTAATCCTTTATAAGAATAGCATCCTTGAAAAGTATGAATATGTCCCACAGGATGCCCTGCCTTACACAGCACATGCTTCCGAACCTCCAGAGTAAAAGAGCAGGTCAAGGGAGTAAAGGAGTGACACCAAGTAGCTGAGGCCAGAGCTAAAAGGGGCTTTGCCTGACCCTCACCCCACACACTGTGGCTTTACAACACATATTTTATTGTTGATAGGTAAGTTTCTGTTTCTATTTTACTTAGAGTACTCATTTGATCAGCATATTTTTTTCAGAGTTGTAATAAGATAAACTGTGTAAGAACCTCAACCCCAACTAGATACCAGTTTCTAAGTATCCATATTTTATCTATCCTTCAAGGACAGTTTCAAGACCATCTTCTCCAGAAAGCATTTCTCAACAGGCTTCAGCAGAAAGTTGTGTCTTGTTGCTATGAATCCCTGCAGCACTTTGCCTGCACCTGTCTCTTAACCAATTTCCCTTTCTGTCTTATATTAAGGTTACCCTCCTATATGTCTTAGATCTCTTTAACAACTCAGGTCCCTTGAGAACAGGTTCATATATGACTTAACTAGGGCAGAACCCTACAGGAGCTGCGGGGTTCAAAATAAACTTTAGGAAATGCATGCTTTTTTTTAAATGTTTAATATTTAAGTTTAGCCATAAATTTCTCTAACTTTATCACTGCTGCTGGTGGTACTACATTTACTGATATCTGCATCTTTAATCAGGATGCTTGCCTGAAAACCTTTACACAATAGTATGAGAGAGGATGAAGCTAGAAGAACAACTCTTTCCATAAAATACCCTACTTGGCCTTCATCTGATATTCAATCACTACCACTCCATTACATATTGCTGGTGCCCCCAGACTTCTAAAGTGTGGACAGAGAGTTGTTGAGTTTAAACCAAAGGTAGTAAATCCTATAATTTTTCATCATAAAATCAGAGTTAAGAGAATTTCAGAGTTCTCATTGTGGCTCAGTGGTAATGAACCTAACTAGTATCCATGAGGATGCAGGTTTGATCCCTGGCCTCGCTCAGTGTGTTAAGGCTTTTCCGTGAGCTGAGGTGTAGGTTGCAGACGCAGTTTGGATCTTGCATGGCTATAACTGTGGTGTAGGTTGGCAGCTGCAGCTCCAATTCGATGCCTAGGCTGGGAACTTTCATATGTCACAGGTGCAACCCTAAAAAAAAACAAACGAGAAAAGCAACAACAACAAAAAAGAGAATTTCCCTCTACCCTTACTCATTATGTAGCCTCCTTTAACCTTTTTCAACCTCAATTCCCTGCATATGAAATGGGTATGACATTACCTACCTGATAATATTGAGGATTAAATGAAAGAATACATATGACAATGCCCGACCCCAAGCCTGGGTACATAGGACTTGCTCGATTTCATGATATTTCAAAATGATACACAGAAGTTCTACATAAAGTCTCCCTACTCTAAGACCAACAGTTTGATAACTCAAAGATCCCTTTGTTTCTTTTCATGATCACAGAAAATTTAATATCAAAATCCAGGAACTGGACTCCAGGATTACAATTCTCCTACAGAGATTCCATGCAGCAATTAGACTCAAGACTTAAGTCTTGAATGTACAACTCCACCTACATTAAATTTACCTGTAATTTTCTATTGTAGAATGAGACTCTTTTCAAAGTTTTAAAGCAGAGGATGAGTCATTCTTGATATACTGGTCTAAAGAAAATCACTGCACTAAAACCAGGAAGTTTTTCCTTTGGATTTCTTAAACTGAATTCTTTGACCAACATTTTAATCAGTCACAATGTAAAACAGATATTTCACAATTTCAAACGTTCACTTAATATAGAGTAGAAGGAGTTCCCTGGTGGACTAGCAGGTTAAGGATCCAGCATTCTCACTGCTATGGTGGGGGTTTGATCCCTGGCCCAGGAGATTCTACATGCAGCAGGTGTAGCTATACATATATATATATCTACATATATATATATATAAAGAGAGTTTTTATATAGATATAGATATAGATATAGATATAGATATAGATATATAGATATAGATATAGATATATCTATATAGATATATATAGATATAGATATAGATATAGATATAGAGAGAGAGTTTTTATTCTTTCTCCATATATGGAGAGAGAAACAGAGAATAAAAACTCATATTAAATTGGATAATTAAGGAGCAAAATTTGGATTCATGACAAGATGTCCCCATTAGTGACTGCCGCACCCAAATGACACAGAAGAATCAGGGTTGGGTCTGGTGATTTGAGAACTTGGAGCATAACACATCCTCAGTGCCAAAGGATAACAGTTTCTGTTAATAGTGAAATAAAGTTGAATCAGTACAAGATCTAAGAGCATAAAATTTCCTCAGAAGAGGTCTTCAGGTCAAAATGCAAATTCCTGCTAGTCATCAGGAAATGCAATAGAAATGACAATGGCTACCACTCCATATCCATTAGAACAGCTAAAATGAAAGTCAAAAAACCAGTGTAGATGAAGATGTGGAGCCACTGGAACTCTCAAGCACTGCTGTTAGTGACAGTGAACTGGTATAACTACTTCAATGAAAGCTTCTGTTTTATCTACCAAAGCTGAACAAAATATATATTCACCTCAGTAACCCCATTCCTGGGTATATACACTCAACAGAAATGTACATATATGTGCCCTCCAACCAAAAATATAAGAATGCTCATAACAGCATTGGTTATAATGGCCAAAAATAAAAATAAAAACCCCAACCACAACCACCCAGATGTTCAACAGTAGAGTAAATAAATTGTGGCATAGTTACATGGTGGAATACCACATGGCTGGGAAGGGACCCATTATACTCACAAATATAATATTAAGCAAAAGAAGCCAGAACAAGGAGTATATACTATAGTATTCCATTTCTATAAAGTTCAAAATCAGACAAAACTAATCCATGGTGTGGCGAAGGGTAGTGAAATGGGAAAAACATGAAGGAGCTTATGGAATGTTGGTAATATTACCATTTTTAACTCAGATGATAGTTGCTCATGTGCATTGTTTACAAAAATGTATCTGAGCTCCTGTTGTGGCACAACAGGATGGGCAGTGACTTGGGAGCACTGGGACTCGGGTTCAGCCCCTGGCCTGGCAGAGAGGATCCAGCGTTGCTGCGGCTTAGTTCATGGCTATGGCTCCGACTGGTAACTCCATATATCTCAGGGCCTCCCACCCCCACCCTCAACAAAAATTATCAAAAGTGAAAACTTAGTATTTGTGTGCTTTTTTATATGCAACTTACATTTTATTTTTCTATTTATAAGAAAAAATATCAAGATTCTCATGAGTGCATATATCTATATATTTTAAGCAAATATCAAAACACATAAATATATTTGGAAGAACAGAGTGGCTGTCCCTCGTAAATTGGCACTGTGTACAATTCCTAACATGCATTTTTCTCTTACTACACCATAACTATTTTCCCTTCTTTCAAACTCTTAGAATGAAAGTTTTTATGGCTGCATTGTTGGATATAGCCATAAATCGCTGCCCATTATTTCCAAATTTCTGCCTTCATAAGCAAAGCTGCAATGAACTAACACAATAGTACAGACATATCCATACATGTCTCTATTTCATTAAGATACATCCCTAGAAATAAATTCCCAGGGCCAAAGCACACACACAAAAACGCTCAAAGTATACAACAAACGCCAGAAACTTTTTCAACATTTCTTAAGAAATCTCCATAATCATTAGTGAAACATTTAACTACATGGACAACTTGGCTACCCAGACTAAATAATGTCTTTATTATGATAAAGTTTTGCTTAGTTAATATACTCCTTTTCTTACAAAGATTTTAGAGTACTTTACATAAATGGGTATAGAGTCTCAGAGAAAATACTCTATAGCTATAAAGAGACATCCTGAGAAATAAAATTTATGACATTAGTGTAGGAGTAATCAAAATATCAATAAAGACTCAAAACAGAAATAAAACAGAATATAAAACCAAATAAATATATATGTGTATGTTTAGATGTGCACAAAAACAAATATAAAGATATTTAACAAAATGTTACATACAATATATTACTGGGTTTAGAGGTTGGGTAGTTTTTATTTTTTTTAATTTTCTGTTATCGGTTGCATTATTTATAGTAAACACATTTATTTTTTAAGATTAAAAAGTTAGCTAGAAGATCTGAAAGAAAAAAGATTACATAATTTAAAATTAAAAAGTTAGCTAGAAGATGCTGTTAAAAAATAACAGATGTTGGAGTTCCCATAGTGGCTCCGTGGTTAACGAATCCGACTAGGAACCATGAGGTTGCGGGTTTGATCCCTGGCCTTGCTCAGTGGGTTAAGGATCCGGTGTTGCCGTGAGCTGTGGTGTAGGTTGCAGACGCAGCTTGGATCCCGCGTTGCTGTGGCTGTGGCATTGACTAGCGGCTACATCTCCGATTAGACCCCTAGCCTGGGAACCTCCATATGCCGCGAGTGCGGTCCTAGAAAAGGCAGGAAAAAAAAAAAAGGAAGATGTTTTCTTCTTGTTCACAAAACAAATTAAATTGGTGAGAATTTTCCCAGTATTAATATTTTTCTCCCATATGTTTTTCATCAGTCTTCCTGCATCTGCCACAGGGTTTCTGTTAGCAAATACCAACAAAGCACATAGAGCAGAACAAATAAGGAAAGAGCAGTAGCAGGAAACTGGCACCCCAACAAAAACATTCATTCTTATTTGAAATACTTCCCCATCCCACCTTCAAGCCTGAATCAGTCAGTGGTTGGGACTTTACACCACATAGGCGGTCATTTTCTGCTAGTAAAGTCATTCTTAGACCTAGGATGGAATTAAGTATATTGATAATTCATGGCTCTCTATTAAAAGTCACCATAACCTCCCGGTACCCTATATCTGAGCAAAAGTAAGGACCTTGACTTCCCACTGCCAGAAGTGTGCCCTCAGGTCTAATGTCAGTTATGTCCTAGAGACCCAGAACAGCTGACTCAGCTCCCAAGGGACAAAGGAGTGAGTTAGTCCCCAGGTGGAACTTAACCCATGATCTCAACCACCCTTCTCAAGAGAATTTCATTTATTCAGAGAGAAAACCAAAAGTCAAGTGGAGTTTATTCTCTCGGCCAATCAAGCCGCCCACACTGAGCTACAGAATTCAAACCAGATTCAGAATCTAAATTTTCTGATCTCAGAGATCCCCTTGTGGCTCAGCGGAAACAAATCTGACTAGTATCCAAGAGGACACAGGTTCAATCCCTGGCCTCGCTCAGTGGGTTAAGGATCCGGCATTGCTTTGAGCTGTGGTGTAGATCGCAGACGCAGCTCGGCTCCCGTGTTGCTGTGGCTGTGGTATAGCTGTAGCTCTTGTTCGACCCCTAGCCTGGGAACCTCCATATGCCCCAGGAGTGGCCCTAAAAAAAAAAGAGAGAAAAAAAAACATAAATTTCCTGATCTCTTCCAATCAGGTAATGTCTTGCTTATTAATGTTAATTTTAAAATAGAGCCTTAGCAAACCAAAGACGATCAAAAACCTAGGAGGTCAAAAATGCAGCAGCATTGGTGTCCCTTTGACCTCAACCACCAGGAAGGTCGCTCACAGCCTTGAATCAACCAGGAACTCTCCTACTTTGAAAGAAAAACGCTGACTCAAAGAGTAAACATTCCACTGATACTAATGGCCTTATTCTCCCTGCCTAACTTCAAATAAGAGAAAAGTAAGAGAGCAAACAGCTACATTTATACTGTTGTCACTTTTTTTTTCTTTTTTTACAATTGGATTTGAAATGCAGTCTATCATCAAGAGTCTCTTAGCTACAGTTCAAGGGAAACATATATCTTAATGTAAAAATATTTTCAACTTTCCCAAATTCCACTTCAGCCAATTTCAAAAAGTTCTCTTTATTTTCACTTGGAAGTTCGTGTTATACTTGTTGTAAATGTCAGGGTCTTCAGAACAAAGAATTCCAGCGGCTAGAGTGGCACAAAGGCCACTTCAAGTGCGTCAAGGCCTCAGAACACAACCAGCCTTATGGGATTCAATGAATTACCAACTTATACAGATGAAGCGTGACTGATTAACCAGGTGTTTAACTGGATGCTGAAAAGTATAACTGACATCAAATCCTGAAACACAGAATACAGCCACATATACATTCAACGGATCGCAGAGCAGTAACAGTTTCATAGTACCAGCAGTGGACCAGGCCCTGGGGCCATGACAACCAACAAGACACAACCACTGTCCTCAGCGAGCTCAAGGGCTAATGAAGACAATGACATATAAATAGAAATTACAACTGGATACAACACTACAATCATCATAACCACTATCATTTACTCAGAGCTTAGTTCTGCTTAGAATTGTACATATTTTCATTTAAATTCCTCAGTCACCCTAGGACATACGTGGTACAAACCTCGGGCAAGTTACTTCTCTCTGTGCTTCAGTTTCTCTATCTCCAAAAAGAAGTTACTACCTAGCCACAATACTGAGATGAGGGTCAAGACATGCAAAGCACTTAGTACACTTCCTGGCATGTGGCGATTTAATAGGTCAGCTCTTATCATTATTATACCATTATTATTATTACTGCTACTATCACAGTCATTGGTGTGGTTGGTGTTATTACCACTGGAAAGACAAGTAAGAAAAACAAAATAAAAAACTAGGAACCATGAGGTTGCGGTTTCGATCCTTGGCCTTGCTCAGTGGTTTAAGGATCTGGCGTTGCCGTGAGCTGTGGTGTAGGCTGCAGACGCGGCTCGGATCCCGCGTTGCTGTGGCTGTGGCGAAGGCCAGCAGCTACAGCTCCTGTTAGACCCCTAACCTGGGAACCTCCATATGTCGCGCGGGTGCGGCCATAGATAAGGCAAAAAAAATAAATAAAGTTAATTAAAAAAAATAAAAAATAAAAAATAAAACAAAGGGAAGAGCAGTAAGAGAAAGAAGAATGGCAGCCGCCAGGTAACGGCCCAAAGTATCAGACAAGCACCTTCACTTTCCTCATCTGTAAAATGAGATGTCCCCACCTGCTCCCCCCTCCTCCTCCCATGACTGTCCTGGAGGCCACACGAAAGCATTTTCAGCCACAGAACACAAAGCTAATATTGTATGTTGTCACTGTCCAGAGTTCTTCCACAAACCTCGGAAAACAATGAACATCCATGTAAGACAGTAAATGAGTATCCTAACAACAAAAAAAAAAAAATCAAAAAAAGGATTTTTAAAAATCCTACAATACGGAGTTCCCGTCGTGGTTCAGTGGTTAACAAATCTGGCTAGCATCCATGAGAACGCAGGTTCAATCCCTGGCCTCGCTCAGTGGGTTAAGGATCCAGAATTGCCGTGAGCTGTGGTGTAGGTCACAGACGCAGCTGGGATCTGGTGTTGCTGTGGCTGTGCTGTAGGCCAGCAGCTACAGCTCCAATTCAACCCCTAGCCTGAGAACCTCCATATGCCACGAGGGTGGCCCTAAAAAGTAAATAAATAAATAAATAAATAAATGAATAAATGAATGAATATCCTACAATAGCCAGATCACTACCTAGTGACACCAAATATCATAACTGGAGCCTTGCACTGGGAAGATAATCAAAACTTTGAAGGAAGTATTTGACATCATTTTAAAGGTAGCCCCAAGCGCTATTTAAAAAAAAAAAAAAACTATCAAGGCACCAACAGGCTTGTTTTGGGCACCTCAAGCAGAGTACGGCAGACCTAAACCACATTTTAGTTCACCTATGAACACTGGAACAAAGTAATTTTCAAGCATTATTCTTTATTTTATTATGTCTTATGAAGTTTCCTGTCACTACAATACCAATATAAAAGTTAATAGAAGGTAAAGTTTCCAATTCAGGCTTTCACAACTTCAAACACACAAGACAAAAGCTTCTGGCACTATTTTAATCTTGTGATCAGTTGTGAGAACACAGATACCTGCCCTGTGAAATTTTCTGAATAGATACCATCCCTCTTTATCTGCACGATCAACTCACTAATAGGCAATGTACTTTCAAATATGGTTTGAATATTTCAATAATTTTAATTAAGAAAATATTAATATTGGAACCATAAACAAGGGTTTCTTTTTTTGTCCCTTTTTATTTTCCAAATGAGCTAAGATTAATATTTCTACCTAGTCAGCAAAAATAAATCCTTTTTATTTATTTTTGGGGGGGGCTCTTTTCTAGGGCTGCACCTATAGCATATGTAGGTTCCCAGGCTAGGGGTTGAATCAGAGCTATAGCTACCAGCCTATGCCACAGGCACAGCAAACCCAGATCCAAGCTGCACCTGTGACCTACACCACAGCTCACAGCAATGCCGGATCCTTAACCCATTGATCAAGGCCAGGGATCGAACCCGCAACCTCATGGTTCCTAGTCAGATTGGTTAACCACTGAGATGACGGGAACTCCAAGAAACCCTTTTTAAAATAAACAAAATGCATGGAAAACTATTTGATTTTAATTGAAAATTCTGTTACATTTACTTAATATCTATAGGACTTATTTTGTTTGATACAAAAACTACAATCACTGGAAAGGAAAAGGTATTTGGCAATAGCAATTCAGGTAAGAAATATGTGTCCTCCAAATGTTAATGATCAACAAATGTGGAAGATTTTTACACTAATCAAGGTGCTTTACATTTAAGTAAGAGATAATTATGCTTAGCAATATTAATGGCAAATCCCTATCTACAAAGAGCACATATGCATTGACATAATTAACCACCAGCACAACCAATCAGAAAGAGACTCTAGCTAATAACTTCTCTCATCTCAAGACAACAAAAGACAGAGGAAACCTATTTAACTTCTTTAAGACGTGGGGTAGACACTCCACCAAATATTCCCCAAATGTGGGGTAGACATCAGCAGATTTTCTCCAAAGGTGGGGGGGAATTGTAGTTTGATTATAATTCAATACTCTCATTAAGGCCTCAGACAACAGAGAAACCTCTCCACATCAGAGAATATGCAGATCACACTTTTTGGGGAACTAAGTTTCTCTAATTTACCTTCTCTCCTCCTGTTCAGACATCAGAGGTCAAAAGTTACTAATCATATTTTCAGCTTGCCAAATGGATTTTCTTTCCAACCTTGGAATACGTAAAAATTGTCAATGAAGCAATTAGATTGTATATATACCGTCTTCCACTGATTGTAATTATCTCATATGAACAAGTTTTCTCTCCCCAGATAGAATATAAGCCCATTTTTCAAAGTTCTTATCATAAATATGTTAAACTTGGTGTCCGCTAGTTTTCACTCAGTCTTATAACCCTGTGCACCAGCAGGTCCTGGTGAGCATGGAGGTGCCCCCCAAGTTTAGGAACCAGCTCTTTGAGGCACAGAACAAGTACCAGTAGCTCCCAATTCCAGGCTGTAGAGGCCAAGACCAGATCACCAAATCCTGAAAATCTCCCAAAGCATCCAGTATCATCCACGACTCCCTCATGTACTACAAAAACTGCAACTTGACAGCATGTTGGGATAAAGTCTAAAGAGTCCAACCCTGTTCTCTCAGTGCAAACAAAGGAGTGAGCAGCTAACATCTCCAGGGTGTGGCTCAATGGTGCCTAATGTCAACACCATTCTCCAGAAACCAAAGGAAAAGAGGCTACTCTTTGTTCCTCACAGTCCTGCTCAGCACATGAACTGTTTACAAAAAAAATATATCATATCTCCTGATCTTCCAGGATGAGCTAACCATCTTCCAAGAAAAGGTAACCTGGGAACTGTGGATGGCAAATAGTCTCAGGCATTGAAACATCCATCCTAAGAACCGTCAATCAGGAGAGTATGGGAATTTTTTTAAACTTTTTCAGTCTTCTAAAGTTGCTCTGATTTCAGAACATTCTCCTATAACCCCAAGGAAAAGTACTGAATGGCATATCCTCATTATTTTTTTTCCAGAAAGAAAGCTAATTTGATTAAGAATTTTACACTGGTCTCACTGAAGTGAATAAAGTCATTCTTTGTGTCCCAGAGAGATGGGAATGGCAGTAGCCCCACACTATTTGTAAAAACTCAGGGCACCTAAGACGTGGTCATGGATATCGTGTTTCGGAGCATGAACTCTGTTCTGTCCTGATGCACCTGCTAAATACCCCAGTTCAGAGTATCTAAACACAAAAAATGGAAGGTTCTAATACTACTGACATCTAACCTTCAAAATGTCTTATTCTGTTCATGAGTTCAGTAGTTGTGCAGCCCGGATAGAAAATGATATCTAATGTAAAACATTTCCAAGACTGTCTGGATGTCACATGTTACTTATCTCCTATGGATCCCAGAGGTGAAAACTGTTAGGTTCTTCTTCCCCCTCCCACTCAAGCTAGTGCCAAGGAATGGATGGACTGCATAGAGCTCATGAGGAAAGGGCCCCTATGCAAGTTCTTCTCAGCACCAGGAGGATAACAGTGGGCTCTGACAGAAGAGTGTGATGCCACTGTATGGGAGCTATCACTACTGACTTCCTTTCTTTCCAAGAAAAGGGAAGTTGCAGCTATGGCTACAGATATATGTATATATATAGCACATAACATTCTGAGTTTACTTTGATCTTGAAAGTCTCAATTCTACTCAAGAAAAATTATTTTGCTTAACTCACTTAGCATAACAAGATTGTAATCATCAAGAAAAATCATTTGGTCATAAGTGTCCAGGAAGGAATTCTGTAAGCACATTTGTTGGTTTTCCAAAGGTTCTGTTGCAGAAATCACCACAAGTACATTCAGTATCTGCAAAGTTTTCTGCTTCAATCTGATAAGCGGCTTGTTTAAAAACCAATTTCATTTTTACCCAGTCAAAAGTCCATCAGGAAGATTACAAAGAACTACAACACATATTAAAAATCTTGGTCAATGATTAAATCTAACCAGATTTCAAAACCAATATATTAATTAGCTTAGAAGAGTATTTCCTTATAAAAAAAATACTAAAAACAACAGATAGTACCCAGAATACTACTAAGGTCTTATGGATAATGCATTAATGAACACTCTCACACTAGAGAATGGGCTGCAAAATTATAAAATGGAGTTATGAAACGTTAAATATTTTCAGAGACAGAATGACACTGAAATTTCTTTTAGTATAAAAATCAAATCGCAAGACTTTTCAAACTCAATTTTGAGCTGTAAGCACAAAATTTATCTCCCTACCTGTTCCTATAAACTGGCTTCCAGATGAATGATGGCCGTAAGCTTCAAAGAGTTTTCAATAATCACATCAAGGTGCAACCTGCCACATTACAATGCTACCTTATCTTGAAGAAAATGTAAAAGGTCAGAAACAGGCTCTCTTAGGATGACTGAATCCTCAAGTAAACATATTTCTTTCATATTCTGCTATTATCTTGCCATCAGAAAAATAAATTATATTTCATTTTTATATACATTTCAACTTTCTCATTATTAAATGTTAACAAGATAACACTTTTTCATAATTAATTACTAGAATTACAAAAATGAATTCCAAGTGTATGGGGCAAAAAAAAAAAAAAAATCCCATTCCTGCTCCATGCTTTGGCAAAGTTTCTCATATTTCCATCTATATTCTGGGCTTTGAGTCAAGTAAACGAAATCTTGGCTAGAAAAGAGATTATCTTAATTTAGGGTGGTGACCCTTTCTAAAGGGAATGGAAGAGAATGCCAATACTAAATGTTCTATATTTTTCCAATTAGCCTAAAAGATCCTATATTTTTAGTTTTTTTTAGTTACTTCTATTCTACTTGGTTATTTTATCTAAAAAAAATTTTTTTAAGTGTTAGCCAACATTTTTTAAGCAACATATCAAAAGAGCATTTAAAAATCTTTATCACTAGCAAAACCTATGGAACCCTGGAGAAAGGAGTCTTAATTAAAAACTTAACCAGTTTTTCCATCAATTGCAATAGTTATTCTAAAAGAACAACTGCCCAAGATCCATCTAACATTCAACAACAGGCCTAGATTTAGGACTTACTGTATCTACTCAGTCGTGGAGAAACGATGAACAAAACAAAGTACCTGACTGTAGGAATCTCAGAGAGGATATTCTTCTGTGTCACCACTTCTAGGCTCGCAGGAAAATAAAAACGAGTCCTAGCTAGCTCTGAACAAATTTTACAATGAGTCCTAGCTAGTTCTGAACAAATTTTCTCCTTATACTAATACTAACAAACAAGAAAATGTTTAGTAAGATGTATAAAAGTAGAATCCTCTCCAAACAGCAGCATGATGGCTATTATCTTTATAAATAATCCAGCTGGCTAAAGGTTTAACTAGACACCTCTGGGAACTTCTGGGCAATAATACAAGCACAGCGGCCACCAGGGATCTGGCTGGAACTGAGTCTTTTCTGGGACTTGGGAAGCCAGCCCAGGGAAGGCAACACAGGGGCCCCATCTGAATGCTTCGGCCAGCCTGAGGCCACCGGGAAAGACTCCCTGTGCAAGACTGGATCGGAAAAAGACCCATAAATAACCTTCACCTACAGCTGACTTAGAGGCTGAATATGTAAAGCAAGTCACAGAAATACCATTGTTCCAAACAGATTTATGACAATACCACAGTTCCAGTCATCTCAGAACCAGGAACTCACCAAACTGACAAGATTCTGAAAATTTATACAACCGGAATTAGAGTCCATGGAGTTCCGGTTGTGGATCAGCGGTAACGAACCCGACTAGTATCCATGAGAATACAGGTTCAATCTCTGGCCTCGCTCAGTGGGTTCAGGATCCAGCACTGCCATGAGCTGTGTGTAAGTTGCAGACATGGCTTGGATTTGGCGTTGCTGTGGCTGTGGTGTAGGCTGGCAGCTACAGCTCCGATTTGACCCCTAGCCTGGGAACCTCCATATACTGTGGATGCTGCCCTTAAAACAAACATCTGTTTCATGTCTTTACTAGACAGTAATCCTTATATTTTTTTCCTACTGAATCTTAACTTTCCCTGGCTCTCTCTTTTAAAGAATTTAGAAACAATTTTGTTTCGCTCAAAGACACAGCTAAAGATAAATCAGTATGGAAAAGAAATCACATCTTCTAACTCTGGGGCAGCCACCTTCATCTGCCCCAAATCCAGCAATGGTTTCTCAATACCTATGTAAAAAGAGTCCAAATCTTTAACTAGGGATTCCAAGTCCTGGGCAAGTTCAAGCTGATTTTCAGCTCATCTGCCTCTACAGCTCTTCACATAGCCATCACTCCAGGCAAACTGAACTATCCCCTTACTAAACATACTCTTCACTTGAGCTTTATCCCTGCCTTTTCTCTTACATTCAACCTGCATTAAGGGCCACTGACAACTCTCTATAATTCCAAGTTGCATCCACCCTACTATCCCTAATTGAGGGGCAGCCTCTTCTTCAAGCCTTTGTTAATGCCTCATCTGCTGAAATTCCACAGGGTACACTCACTATGAGGAAAAGGTGCGGCCTTTGGAAACAAACATCACTGAAACCTCAACTCGGCCACGTGCAAGTCAGGCCACAAGCAAGGTACTTGCCTCCCTAACCTCAATCAGAACAACACAGGAGCCATAATAAGTACTCTGCAAGCTTTAGAGGTTTCTGGGCAATATTTTGCTGCCCTGGGTTCAAACTTCAATGCTAACAACAGCAAAGGCCTGACCTTGGAAAAGGAAATGACACACCATGAGCCTCAGCTTTCTCACTGGTCAACAGGAGCCACTGCAAAACTCTGGCTCCCATACCCTGGGTCCCTCAGCCCCCATACCCCTTCCTCAAGAGTGGCCTCCCTTCCTCTCTCTGGGCCCCCATCGCACCCTGTGTTCCCCTGTCTCCTCCATCGACACTCCTCCCTCAATGGCAGCTTTATGGCCCGAGCCTAGACTGGCATATGTGCAGTTAGGAAATGTTTCACAGGTATAAATCAAAGCACACAAGTAAAAAAATGAAAGCACTGAGAGAGTCCGAAGGTGAGAGAAAAAGGAAAACACCTGTTCAACTGCTGAGTCCTCTTTAAAATCCAGTTGAAAGCATAATAGCTACAACTTACTGAAGTCTGGAGGCAGAGGACAGACCCCGCCCTCAGCTGCTACCTACTCTAGGATGACCTCTGTAGTTTCCCCAAGGAAGTCCGCTTAGCTTCGGAGGCTCCATCCCACTTCACCAATTCATCTCTAACAGAACCTCCCACAAGCCTTTCCCTGCACTTTAATTTTTTTCCATCATTTTATCTCCCTCATCAGTAGCTTGAAGAAGGCGAGACCTCTGTGTGGCTGGCCCTTCTTCCAGTCTCTCCTCCCCACCACGGAACAGGAATTGAATGAATTAAAAGGGAGCATTAAAGCCTCTAGAAATAAACCATCCAAATCACAAGGCTCCTCTGCCAAGTGATTCATCACCTCTAAGACCCCTAAAGTCAAGGTGAGGAGACCTATATCTTTCTTACCTTTCAGGAAGGAATTCAACAAAATCTCTTAAAATCAAAAGAAAAAAATGTTCCCTGAATAAGGTTTTCATTAGTGGTAACAGAATCAGAAACAACAGAAAACAGTGAACTGAAACCAAAAATGTCAGGGGAAAAAATTCTGTCCTTTCAAACTTAATAATGTCCACAATACTTTAATACTCTTCTATCACCAAGCCAAATACTTTTCTCAGAAGAATAAAACAATGCTTTACATTCCATATTCATGAGTAGTTATAAAAATAAACTAGCACACACTCTAGAAGAGCTTTTTGGAGTTATTGATTAATCAAATTAATGAAAGTTGACTTATAAAATATATTTTGAACTCGTTATTTTCCAATGCGGCTATCACCTCATTAAAACATCTGTTTTCTATCTCCAGCATTTCAGAATCAGCAAACCTATAACAAAAACAGAACCCTCACCATCCTACCCCCCTTTTTAGTGAGGGGTGGCAGCAGTGAAGAGGAAAAGGTTGTGATTCTGGAACAAAAATACTGACTTTCCCCTCTCCTCGTCTGAAACACATTCCTTGACACTGTAAAGAGAAGCAAATTTCAATTTAATTCTGAATTCACTGAAGCCTGAGGAGCTAAAACAGAAACTTATCGGAAATCAGCATCCTCTGTATAGCTCTCTTCTCTGTAAAGTCTCCTTGGAGAGCCCCACTCAGCCTCTCGCTAGGACACCAGAGATAAGCTGTTGGAAATGATCTTCCCAAGCTAGAAGCCAGTTATTTGATCAAATCAAAGAAGGGTGAGCATGGAAACCAGACCGGGGGGGGGGGGGGGGGGCTGCTCTCCTAGGATTTTTGGATCAGTTCCAAGAACTTTCCATCTCCCACTGCCAGCAGCACCCATCAATTCCCATAGTAACCAGCCCACAGCTTTCCAAATGGTCCAAAAGGGAGGTACACAGGCTGTAGACAGCACACAAGAGTGTGACCCAAACCCATAGCATCAATCCAGTCACTGCTGGAGTTCCCATCAATGACTCAGTGAGTTAAGAACCCGACTAGCATCCATGGGGATTTGGTTTGATCCCCGGCCTTGCTCAGTGGGTTAAGGATCTGGCATTGCCGTGAGCTTTGGTGTAGATCACAGACACAGCTCAGATCCCACTTTGCTGTGGCTGTGGTGTAGGCCTCAACTATAGCTATTTTACCCCTAGCCCGGAAACTTCCATATGCCATGGGTGCGGCCCTTTAAAAAAGAAACAAAAAGTCCAGTCACTGTTGAATGGCTTAAACACTGCAATTCTATCTCCTGGTTTCCCTTAACTCCCAGGTTACCAGATAGTTCTCTCCCTACTCCCATCAACTTGATACTGAGGTAATGAAGGGGACTTTTTTTTTTTCCTAAGGCTCTGAACAAAACAATTTTCTGTTTTCCAATGCAATCTTGATTCCAGTCTATTTGATACTAAAGCAATCGTGTCTCCCCACCAGACTGTGCATAAATGTTTGCTGAAAGAAGGAATCCTCTGGTATAGAAATAAAGATTGCAAAGATATGGGGGTATAGATTTGAGACCCAGGATAAGGATGAAAAGGCTGTATTCTCAAAAGGAATAAAAAAGAGGGCTGGAGGGGGTGGAGACAACCTTATATTTGTGAAGAAGAGGGTTCCTTATGCTGACTGTGCAGGGGGGGGGAGTGAAGGAGGACTCCAAGGGCTGAAAGCATTTCTGTCCACAACACACTCATCAAGCGCCCTGCAATCAGCAACTGTGCCTCGTGACAGTGATTTATAGCACAGAAAGGGCAATGATCAGAACTAGAGGAAGATGTGGGTGAGGCTTTAGAAAGTTTGAGAGGAAAAAAATTATTTAGCTAATTCTAACATGTGCACCTAAAGTATCAACTATGTTGCGCAGATTTTTTTTTAATTAAAAAGTAAAGTGGACAATCAAATTAAAAGTGCTCAGCATGGGCTACAAACCAATCCTACAAGATTTCACATCTTCAAAAAAATTTTAATGGCTATAAGGAAAAGAAATAATGAGGGTGATGGGAGGTGCTGCAAAAAGAGGTACTTGCCATTGCCCCGGAGCCTATGCCTCTTTGATAGGATGCACACAGTTTCCTTAGAGGAGATGCTGAGTAATGCAGCTGTAGGATTATGGCATATGCATGCATACATTTAAGGTTTTATTTTATCTGTGTGTGTTTTTTTTTTTTTTTTAGGGCCACACTTGTAGCATGGAAGTTCCCTGGCTACGGGTCGAATCAGGGCTACAGCTGCTGGTCTACTCCACTGCTGTAGTGCAGGATCTGAGCCAAGTCTGCAACCTACACCACAGCTCATGGCAACGCCAGATCATTAACCCACTGAGCAAGGCCTGAGATCAAACCCACATCCTCATGGATACTAGTCGGTCTCGTCACTGCTGAGCCACAAAGGGAATTTCCTGAAATTTTTTTTTAATGATTTTTACTTTTTTTCCATTATAGCTGGTTTACGGTGTTCTGTCAATTTTCTACTGTACAGCAAGATGACCCAGTCACACATACATATACACGTTGTTTTTTTCTCACATTATCATGCTCCATCATCAGTGACTAGACATAGTTCCCAGCATGATACAGCAGGATCTCATTGCTTATCCATTCCAAAGGCAGTAGTTTGCAACTATTGACCCCAAATTCCCAGTCCATCCCACTCCCTCCCCCTTGGCAACCACAGGTCTGTTCTCCATGTCCATTAGTTTCTTTTCTGTGTGAAGGTTCATTTGTGCCATATATTAGATTCCAGATATTTGATATCATATGGTATTTGTCTTTCTCTTTCTGACTTACTTCACTTAGTATGAGTCTCTAGTTCCACACATGTTGCTGCAAATGGCATTACTGTGTTCTTTTTTATGGCTGAGTAGTATTCCATTGCATATATATACAACATCTTCTTAATTCATTCATCTGTCGATGGACATTTAGCTTGTTTACACGCCTTGGCTCTAAAATTTTAATAGATACCCCCAACTTACTTTCTAGCAAGGATCCTACAGCAATATAGGTAAGTTCTTTAAAAGTTCACCTACTGTTCCCAAAGCACTGTGCTAATGTTAAATAACAAAATAAAGACCCTAAAATATGACTCACCAAAACTGTAGGGGAAATGG
Source organism: Catagonus wagneri (assembly GCA_004024745.2). NCBI lineage: Eukaryota > Metazoa > Chordata > Mammalia > Artiodactyla > Tayassuidae > Catagonus > Catagonus wagneri. The sequence continues at coordinate 4,501,840 of PVHT021183631.1, read as the reverse complement.
AAGGAAATACATGAAAACAGCAGTTTGTCCTGATAGAAAGATAAGATTATGGGTAACTGCCCTTTATATTACCAGCAATGAATCCTTTTAAAATAAGTTGTTTAAAAAAAAGTACAATGTGACTATATCAAACTACAACACTTCTGCATAGCAACCAAAACTATCAACAAAACAGAAGGTAATGGGAGAGAATATTTGCAAAGAATATATCTTATAAGGAATTAATGTCCAAAACATACAAAGAACTCATACAAATCAACAAGAAAAAAAAAAAAAAACCTGATTAAAAGTGGGACAGAGGGACCTTCTCTGGAATAAACATTTTTCCAAAGAAGGCATACAGCTGCACAACGTACACATGAAAAGATGCTCAACATCACTAATCATCACAGAAATGAAAACCAAAACTATGAGATATCACCTCACACCTGTCAGAATGGCCATCAGCAAGAAGACAAAAAACAACAAGCAGTGACAAGAATGTGGAGAAAAGGGAACCCTTGTGCACTGTTGGTGGGATTTTAAACTGATGCAACCACTATGGAAAAACAATATTGAGGTTCCTCAAAAAATTGAACACAGAACTACCATATGATCCAGCAATCCCACTTCTGGGTATTTACCCGAAGAAAACAAAAACATTAAGTTGAAAAGATTTGCATACCCTTATATTCACTGCAGCATTATTTACAATAGCCAAGATGTGGAAGCAACCAAAGTGCACATCAATAAATGAATGGATAAAAAGATGTGCTCTCAGAGTTCCCTTCGTGGCTCAGCAGAAACGAATCTGACTAACATCCGTGAGGATCCCTGGTCTTTCTCAGTGGGTTAAGGTTCCAGTGTTGCCGTGAGCTGTGATGTAGGTCATTGACATGGCTCGGATCTGGTGTTGCTGTGGCTGTGGCTGTGGCGCAGGTGAGTTATATTTTAGAGTCTTTATTTTATTATTTAACATGAGTACAGTGCCTTGAAAACAGGAGGTCAACTTTTAAAGAACTCATCTAGTTAACATCTGTTTATTATAATAAACATAGTAGTTGGACATATTACGGTGATCATTTTGAAATGTATGTAAATACTGAATCATTATGTTGTACAACTTAATGTTATATGTTAGTTATACATCAATTGGAAAAAAGCAGATGAGAAATATTTGAGTTATATACCAAATTCGTAGATCAATGCTTTAAAAAAAAATCTAAATTAATGTGTAAACATATCACAATTGAAAATTCAGAATCTAAGTATAAAGTTCATATGGGAAAACAAATGACAATAAGAATAATTATGAAAAAAGAGTAATAGAGGAAACCAGCTTTAATACTTGCCAAAGAGTAAGATGTGTTATAAACATATAACAATTTAAAAAGTGTGAAATTGGTTCGTGAATAGACCATCAAATCAAAGAATAAAATAACAATTCTAAAAATACTTCTGAGAGTTTGATATAGGATAAAACATGACATTTAAAATCAGTGCAGAAAAGATAAATTGCTCAATAAATGGCACGGGCACAACTACACAGCCATATGGAAAGGAGAACAGTATACCAACTCACGCCAAAAAATTTTAAACATTCACAAAAGAAACTACTAAGGTAGTAAAAGAAAGCAGTAGATACTGATCATGATCTTTGAGTGTAAAGCCTCTCTAAGCAGGACATAAAAATCCTAAACCCATAAAGTAAAAGATGAGTAAATCTGATTATCCAAAATTAATTAAACCTATACATGGCAAAAGTTACCACAAATGACAAAGTATAAACCCAATAGAAAAATCAGCAGTTCCTATCACAAAATGCTAACTAACTTCTCTTTTTCCATAAAGAGCTTATCTCATTAGATAAATGGGTAAAGGATCACGAGTCAACACGCAGAGAGAAAAACTGCTCTTAAACACCCAACAGTATGTACAACGTCATTTATAATGAGGGAAAACCACAATGAGATTCCCTTTTTCGGCTATGAAATTGACACGGATGAAAAGCTTTAATCATTACTGGCAAGAGGGAAGAGGAAGGCCATACAGTGCTGATGGAGTATAACTTTATACAATATCTTTGGAGGAGAGTTTAGCAATACTTATCTAAGATGTGAAGATAGATATTCCTGTTTTGGTTGTTTTTTTTTTTTTTTTTTTAGTGGGGGAAGCAATTATCATATCAAAGAAGCATAAATGTATGACAGATGGTAATGCTTTTTTTTTCCTATTCTTGGCAGGGTCCCTTTTTAGCTGAATGGCTTTTGCTATTTCTTTTTTGGAGGAGGGGCCATGTCTGCAACATGCAGAAGTTCCTGGGCCAAGGATAGAACCCGTGCCATAGCAGCAACCCAAGCCACAGCTGAGACAATGCCTGATCTTTAACCTGCTGAGCCACCAGGGAATTCCACTGCTGCTGCTGCTGCTGCCCTTTTTTTTTTTTTTAATTGAAGTATATATGACGTACAACATATATTTTCTCTTTTTTTAGGGCAGCACCTGTAGCATATGGAAGTTCCCAGGCTAGGTGTCAAATCAGAGCTGCAGCTGCCGGCCTGTGCCACAGCTACAGTCACAGCAATGCAGGATCTGAGCTGTATCCATGATCTACACTGCGGCTTGCGGCAACGCCAGATCCTTAACCCACTGAGCAAGGCCAAGAATCGAACCCACATCCTCGTGGATACTACTTGGGTTCTTAACCCACTGAGCCACCACAGGCACATGCACAACATAGTGACTCGACATTTGTGAAGTGATCCCAACAGGTTTAGTTACCATCAGTCACCATACAAAGTTAACACAGTATTCCTTACTGTATTCCTATGTCATACATTACACTCCTGACTTATTTTTATATAGAGAAGTCTGTACCTCTTGATCCCCTTCACCCAATCTGCCCTCCCCAAACCCCCTCTCCTCTGGCAACAAACAATCTGTCCTCTAATCTACACATCTGGACTTTGCTTTGGCTTTTTTTCTTTGTTTTATAGATTTCACATATAAGTGAAATCGTGAGGTAATTGTCTAAATTATTTCATTCAGCATAATGCCCTCAAGGTCCATCTATATTACGGTAAATGCTAAGATTTCATCTTTTTATGGCTGAATAATATTCCGTGTGTACCAATATTATATCTTTATTCATTCACTCATCCAATGATGGACACTTAGGTTGTTTCCATATATTGGCAAATAATGAATGCTGCAATGAGCACAGGAGTGTATATAGATCTTTTAGAATTTAGTGTTTTTGTTTCCTTCAGATAGACACTCATTAAGTGGAATTGCTGGAATCATATGGCAGTTCTGTTCTCAATTTTTTGAGGAACCTCCATACTGTTTTCCACACTTGCTGCACTAGGTTTTTTTTTGTTTTGCTTTGGTTTGGTTTTTGTCTTTTTGGGGCTACACTTGCAGCATTATGAAGGTTCCCAGGGCAGGGGTTGAATCAGAACTGTAGCTGCCGGCCCACGCCACAGCCACAGCAACGCGGGATCCAGTCTGCATCTGCAACCTATACCACAGCTCACAGCAATGGCAGATCCTTAACTCACTGAGCAAGGACAGGGATCGAACCTGTGTCCTCACGGATGCTAGTCAGATTCTTGTCCACTGAGCCACGACAGGAACTCCCCACACCGGTTTAAAGACACATATTCTTTAACTCTAAGCTCCTCGACATAAACCAACACACTAAAAGTTCAAGAACAACCACAGCAGCACTGTTAACAATAACAAAAGATCAGAAACAACTTAAAAGTCCATTATTAAGAGACTAGGTAATAAATTACAGCCATAAACTGGAAGGAAACAGAATGAAAGCATAGTATGGTATGCTACAATGTGTGTAAAAATAAATTTTAAAAAGCATGCATACGAAATGCAATATGACATTTCTGGATTGAATCCTGGAAGAGGAAAAGGGCATCAGCAGAAAAGCTGGTAAAATCCGAATAAAATCTATACAGTTTAATTTCACTCCATAACCTTTTGGATTTTACTCTATGGTATGCATTAGCTATTTAAAACATAAAATGGAATTTTAAAAACACAATTCCTTTGTGACTGCACTTCCATCATTCATAGTATTCATATCCTTCTACATTCTGCTAATGAGAAACACCAAGGGTTCATGTATTGCTTCAACACTTTCAACACTCCCGTTACTGCACCTAAACACACACCTGCCTCACCTGGTAGATATTAGGTCTCTTTCCAAATTTTCTGAGAACAGAGAGGAGTTGGCATGGCCCCTGGAGAGTATTTGCCACATGGTAAGAGTTCAAAAATGACAGCTGAAATTATTACGTTCTGGTCCAGTGATTCAATTTTTGATTAGTAAGAAATTTTACATTTCAAGTGCCCAAACAACTCTTCTAGAGGTTTCCTCTGAGCTTCAGTTCACAATTACACAGAAGAGAGAAGCAAGAAGGAGAGATGGTGAAGTACTTCTCACCGAGGATCTGGGGGAGAACACAGAAATATTTTAAATAAATGACCCTCCGGTCTCTCTCTCTCTCTAAACGTTTTGCTCTGTGCTAGAGCTGTAGGGAGTATAAAGGTTAGTAAGATGAGATTCTTATGGTAGAAATCGGGCATAATTACCTTAAAGTCAACACTTGAAAAGGTGAAACTGCCTTGGATTTTCAAAAAATGTTTTCTACAAATGCCATTAAAATGATTTTCAGAGAAAAATTATTTCGCAATAGATAAAAATGCTAAAACTCCAATTTAGACCAAGTTTTGCTTTTCTATGATATCTTCTCAGGAAAAACTTTGGGGGCAGCAGGCTGAGAATGTCCAAAGGAAAAAAATTCTAGCCTCCAACACCATCAAAACCTAGTTTTCTAAATATTCTAAATATAAAAGATAAATGGTTTAGGAAAAACTCTGAGGACCTTGAATGGGTAAAGAAATACTACCAGGAGTTCCCATCGTGGCTCAGCGGTTAGGGAACACGATTAGCATCCATGAGGACGTGGGTTCAATCCCTGGCCTCGACCAGTGGGTTAAGGATGCAGCGTTGCCATGAGCTGTGGTGTAGGTTGCAGATGTGGCTCAGATCCCCTGTTGCTGTGGCTGTGGTATAGGCCAATGGCTACAGCTCCGACTGGACCCCTAGCCTGGGAACCTACATATGCCGCAGGTGTGGCCCTAAAAAAGACAGAAAAAAGACCAAAAAAAGAAAAAAGGAAAGAAATACTACAGAGTTTGTCCCAAAAGCACTAATAGTGCCCTCCCATCTCCACAAACTCAGAGCTCTGAGCCTGAGCAGCAGCACAGGGACCTGGGACCAACATAGGATCTCTGTGGACACTCATTTTTCATCCATAAAATGAACAGACAAGAGGGCAGGCTCCTTCCACATCTCAAAGTCTATCAGACCTCTTTTCCCTCACACCCCAAATATAAGACAAGACCCCACAGTCTTTTCATACAACACACACATCAGCTCACACATGTCCCGGTGTGCACAGTGGGAAGGAGCTTCCCATAGCACTTCCTCCCTGTTTCCAGAGGGGCCTAACACAAAAAAAAAAGGATGGTTGATTACAAACTAGTGCCACATCTGAGCGGTTCTCAAATGACTGAGAAGAGGATTTATTCAACTGTACGTTGCAAAGAAATTAATATGTGTATGCTGTACAGTGAAACAGTCACTGAATTGAGCACTCATTCATGTTTAGGATTACAGAAGCTTCAAACTTGTCTTTCATGTGATCTTTTATGGACTGGTGAGTCCACATATAACTTCTGCTGCAAGTTCTCTTGATGAGTGCATACTGTGACTTGATATTTTTATTTTGTTTACCACTTTTCATAGCACAGAAAAAAGATGAGAACACTAGAGGAGAGTCACAAGAGAACTTGTCCATATGCAAAGGTACACGAACGACCAGTGCGCATCGTTCTCATTTTTTAACACAGTCCTTTAGTTCTAACCTACTGGATTGAAAGGTGATTGTATAAGAAAGCGCAGAACAGAGGTCTGTTCAGTAGCAGCAAACATGCTAAAATTACAGGACATACTGAGAGCTTATCTCTCTCAGGTGAAATTTTCCCTTTGAAAACACAGAAATAACACTGTGTTGCTCACAAATATGGTTTTCCCCTAAAGAAGCTCCTTTCCCCTAAATAACCAGCATTTTATTGTAGAGGTGCTTTTTAAATGATACAGGGAGAGAGGAGAGTTTTCCAAGAAACATACAAACATTCAAACTTCCACAGCGAAAGACTCATTTGAGTGAGGAAGGATATGAAATAATATCCATGTCAGATTAGCCAGAAAAGCCTCCCTGAGGAAAGGAGCTTGAACACATCGCAGTGGTGCCTGACAGGTGGAGAGGAGAAAGGGCAACTCCAGCAAAGAGAAAGATGTGCGTAGAAGCTGCCAGTGTGGTTTCTCAACAAGTAGCATCACAGTGTGACGTGACATGTGGCGAGATGTTATTTCAGTCGTCAGGACAAAGCAGTGGGAGAGTACAGGTCACTGTGCACACCAAGGCTTGGTGTTCTCATCTGTCACAGGAGAAGCGTGGGCTGTGTGCTTCCTGGGAGTCACTGCGACCCTGCCAGGTGCATGGCATGGGAGCCCCATTTGATGGATGGAAAGAACGAGGCTCAGAATCCCGATGACACCCTGTGTGAGAGGGTTTTAGGAATTCCAAAGAACATGCATGATATGTACTGTGGAGGAAGAAGCATAATATGAAGCAGACTTTAAAACTCTCACCTCTTGAACATTATCCACTGATAAATTAATGGTTAGATCTTTTCTTAAGAGACCAAGGGAAGAAGGAACTGTATCTATCTTCCCTGTCACGCCAGACAGAGGAAAGGAAAAGGGCACAGACCATCCTCTACTTTGAAGAGTGTTCAGAAGTCCTTTAAGGAAAACCAAGGGACAATAGAGCCTCTTCCTGGGGCAGTCGTGGCTGTCATTTAATGATGTATTCCCTCTGCCTGCAGTGTCCATAACAAGGTAGGTGTTACCCTAAATATACGACACATTCCTGAGCCATGAGAACAAAGGTGAGCAGTTAACTGAAAGGGTCTTCCAATCCTCAGAAGCGCTGAAGACAGCCTCAAACCAGTTTTGCCTCCAACGCACAGACTCTAAAATAAGGTGTGAGCTCTATTCAAAAGCTCAACAGCCATTATCACAGTTTACTTGGAATTCTTTAATTGCAGAATTCCATGTGTATAAATAAATTCACATTTGGTAGCAAAATGGAATCCAATAAATAAAACTAGCTTTGAAAAAAAAAAACTGGAAGTTGGAGTTCCCGTGGTGGCTCGGTAGTAACGAACCCGACTAGTATCCATGAGGATGCAGGTTTGATCCCTGGCCTAGCTTAGGAGGTTAAGGATCTGGCGTTGCCGGGAGCTGTGGCGTAGGTAACAGACGCAGCACAGATCCCGAGTTGCTGAGGCTGTGATATAGGCCAATAGCTACAGCTCTGATTCCACCCCTAGCTCAGGAACTTCCATATGCCATGGGTGCGGCCCTTAAAAACAAAAAAAGACAAAAAAAAATTAGAAGTTAATAGAGGTCTACATATTTATAAACAAGTCAGTTCCTCAAATTTAGCTCCTGCCCTTTCCCATTTCTCTAGATAAATACATGGAATTAGAGATCACGTCTACAGATAAACTCTCTCTGCTGATGGGAGTCACTCTGGTAAAACAATTTAGGAGTATCTGTTACAATATCCTATGACCTGACAACTGCCTAGAGAAACATATGCCCACAGAGCCAAGGACAAGGGTATTTATTCTTTGCAGCCTTATTTGTAATCAGAAACTATTGGAAACAACCTGGAAGATCAGTAACGGAAGAAAAACTATGGTATATTCCCACGACTAGCCTACATAACATCAGGCAACAGTTAAAAAGGATAAACTAGATTTAATATCGACAAGCACAAACAGATTTCCAAAGTATGTTACTAAATGACAAAAAAAGAACGACTGATAGCCAATACAACACCAATTATGTGACATTTTAAAACATAATAGGGCAGAAATTGACAGAACATTGCAAATCAGCTATAATAAAAAAAAATCTTAAAAAATAAAACATAAAAATACAGTATGTTTATACTGTAAATACTAAATCAACAATGTGTTTGCCTCTGAAGAGGTAGCAAGGGAACCAGCAGGAGGAAGTAGGGTAAATCTAATAGATCCATTTATTCCTTTAATTAAAAAATTAATTTTAAAAAACATCTTGCAGGATATTACAGGGTTATCAAATGACAGCAGAATAAGGCAAAATACAGATAATATCTCTGCAACCACTGCTAAGTTAAGGCAAAATACAGATAATATCTTTGCAACCACTGCTAAGTTAAGATCTGATCAAATGTAAAAGAAGACCGACTACCAGGAGCAACCAGACATCGCAAGAGAAGCCGGGGTTTTATCTATGAAGAGAAGATTCTGTCAGCTTAAATGGCTATTGTAATGAATTATTATTGGTGGGAGCTTGCACACATGTTCTTTTTCCAGGCCAAAATCTTGACAGTAACTGAAAGAGGACCTAATGTAGAAATGTCAAAAACTATGTTAACATCTCTAAATTAAAACAGTCATGCTTCCTTTTATCCACTAGGACCCCTTCCCCACCAGTGGCCAATGTTTATGTGAGAATGCAAACGTCACAATTTAATAAAGGTCAGCTTACAGTAGTAACAACAAGGAGAGTCCCCTTCTGGTATGGACTCTGCAGGAAATCAGGACCTCGAACGAGCACCATTTCCCTGCTTTATCTGTGACCCTGTCAGTGAACCATCAGCCAGACTTCTCTTTTACACAACCATCCATCTACATTTCTCAGGGAAAATAAAATGGCTCTCAATTCAGGCAACCGCCTCACCCATATTACATCTACCTGTAACAGCTGCTAGAGTATAAAAGGAAGGAAGGGAGGGAGGGAGAAGAGAAATAAGTAATTTGTTGTTGTAATACTCCATATAATCAATATAAGGTCTACTTTAATGCATCGGTCTCGTTTTTAGTACTGTAACATCATAAGATTTAACACAAAATAAAAATTATGGACAAGTACATAATAACAAAATGTCTTCATCATAGTATTAAGTATAAAACGTACCTTATATAACAGCATGAAAAGTATGGTCCCAATTTTCCTCTTAAAACATATACATGGCCATGTAGAAGAACAAAAATGAAAGAAAACTATTGGAGTTCCCGTCGTGGCGGAGCGGTTAACGAATCAGACTAGGAACCATGAGGTTGCGGGTTCGATCCCTGGCCTTGCTCAGTAGGTTAAGGATCCGGCGTTGCCGTGAGTTGTGGTGTAGGTCGCAGACGCGGCTCGGATCCTGCGTTGCTGTGGCTACGGCGTAGGCCAGCGGCTACAGCTCCGATTAGACCCCTAGCCTGGGAACCTCCACATGCCGCGGGTGCAGCTCTAAAATGACAAAAGGCAAAAAAGAAAGAAAGAAAACTATTAAAATATCAGTAGTCCTAAAAAGCAAATGACCCGGTTTCTTCTACAATAAATCACATGGAAAAAAGAAGAGAAGGGGAGATATCACAGATTAAGAAAGACTTAAAAGAGACAAATGCAATGTGTTCATCAGGCTTGGATCCTGATCCCTACAAACTGTAAAATGACAATTTTGAGACAAAGGAGGAAAGGCAACATGGATCCAGAACAAACTAGAAATAAATAATGTTAAGTAATAATTATTCATTTAATTAAAGGTAATGATACTGTGACTATTTTTAAAGTTATAATTAAAAAATACTGAAATATTTACAGGTTAAATGGTTTACTACCTGAGTTTGCTTTAAAATAAAAAAAAAATTTTAAACTGTAAAAACAAAGAAAATAAATGGAACAAGAAAGGCAGGATGTCAGTACTTATTGAAGCTAGACACTGCTATTCTTGTGAGTATGTTTGAAAAATTTCACACAAAAAAGTGAAAATGTTTGTAGAGATAGTCATCTCTGGGTGACAGAGACTGGGTGTTCTGGGAGGAACTTGGTGACTTTTACTTTGACATCTGTGCTTTTTAGGAACATCCAAATTTTACACAATAAATACCAATGACTTTGGTTACTTGAAGAAACAAAAGTTACTCTTTTAGTGGATGGATGGATGGGTCTTTCAATGTTCAGGTTCAATACTGCCACCTCCATGGAATCTACAGACACCTCAATGCATTTTCACTTGCACTTCCACTAAAGGCCTGATTACATTTGTTCATTTATTATGACAATTTTTAATTATGTCTTATCGCCCCCTCTAGAAAAACAAGAAACATTTCTTTTTTTTTTGTATTTCTATCCTGGTCAACACTGTAACGGGCATTAAATAGTTATACACAATTAACTTTTCCACTAATAAATCCAGAGAAGAAACAAAGTGGCAACAGTAAAATACCTTACTGCTTGTAACTACAAAAGATTTAAAGCTAGAATATGCCCAGAGGTCCCTATCCATCAAATATTACCTGGTCAATTATCAAACCATTTATTTTCCAATCGACTGGGAAAGAAAAAACAAACGAAAAATATCAGTCAGTAGCAGAAAGGGGTCAGTTACTGACATTAAATCAGACTTTTTTTAAATGACTCCTTGGGGAAAAAAATCAAAGTCTATTCTTTCTTGAGCAACCTATTCGTTACTTAACCTACTGAAAACTCATCCAGAGTACAGATCAGTTCATTTTCATTAAGGAAACCATTACAAAAAGAACAGAGAATTAGCCATGTGTTGAGGCAGAAGTTCGAGAAACATCTCCTGCTTTGCAAAGGCGGATGTTATTTGGAAGGGCTGTCCACCCACACCGCTCGTACTTTCTCACGGATTCACTAGGGGCTCTGGCATGTTACGTGTAGACGTGAAGAGCAGTTTCCCTCAAGCCTAGGGCCTTGCTTAAAAGTCATTTCCAAAAAGACGCACTAAAGCCCTCCTCCCAGGAGAAGTACCAAAACCTCCAAACATGGCATCCTGGGCGTCCCTACATGGAACACTTCCTCTACCGTATGACCTGGGTTTTGCATGCATGATTTTGATGAAAACCACTGCAGTACCAGTGAAGACATTTACAGCTTCCTTTTATATCTAAAATACACTTAGGTAATGACAAGCATTAAAACAAAACCCAGGTTTTAAAGGAAAACCTCCCCACCCCTAAGGGTTTCTCAAGCCCTTTGAGAAACATCAGTATTTCATGAAGAACTGTCAGGTACAACCTCTCCCCAAGTTTCACCTCTCATTCCATCCTGGGATGGAAACCAGGGGTTCAGAAATACTTTAACTTGCCCAACTTTTTAAGACAGGTAGGGGAGGCAGGCAGCGGACCTGACCTCCAGCCACATTCATACCCTGTTCATGTCCTTGCTTCTCTATTTTCTGATTCTTAACTTTGCAAGTTCAAATCTCCTTCTATTAGAAAATTTTAAATGTATTAGACAAGAAAACGGGTAACATGGCATCATTATAAAGAATCATATCCATACAAATCCAGGGTTTCTAAAATATAAACAGGTATTAGGAAGTAAGACACTCCTCCAAAACAATTTAATTCTTATTCTCATTTGTTCTATTTGTCACTAGAATGAACTTAGAAGAGGAAACACTCTATTTGGTGTGGACAGCTTGTACTCTTACATTCTAAAGAGGAAGCTAGGAATTCAGTGAGAAGAAGTGGTTCTTCAAAAAGAGAGGTGATGACAGCATTAGCAAATGTGAAGAGGTCATAGTAGAGTCCTACAGGCTGGTAAAACTGTATTCTTTCTTAAGAACAAAGAAGAAGGCTTTGAATAATAAATAAGCATAATGAAATAATGCTGAAGTGACTCCAGGCACGCCAAATTCAAATCAAATTAGTCATGGCCAAAGATAAAAGGAAAACTCTGTAATGATCCCTTTGCTCTAAATTTTTAATATTTTCCTATTACATTACAGTCAGCTTTTAGTTAATAAAATTTAAGCCAGTATTTATCTGAAAAAGTTGACTCCATTTTGCATCCTCAGTGCCACTGTAAACTCCAGGGCAATCTGACCCACAGAATCTAACAAGTCTACTCAAGGTAAACATTTGAGCTGTTTTTCTCGTAGAGTTAATACGTTCAAACTCCTGTTATTAATCTAAAGAAGAAACTGTATGGGATAAGAACAGTTGTTCTCTTATGTTTTAAGGCAAACATAATTTGTTAGAAAAATGAGAAAAGAGATAGGGTGCATCGGTGGATAAGAAGAGTTCTATAGGATGGACAGTCTGGAAAAATTTTTCCAATCTTCCATTTTTTTAACTGATTTCTAAATCTGTCATAGACATTCTATTATTTGGGTGGCCCACGTAAGGCACTTTGATTATTAGGTTTTCTTGCTACTACTCCATGTAACACCAAGAAAAGTCTAGGAGAATACACCAACAGGCATTTTTTTTCTTTTCTTTTTTCACTTACCAAATGGCTGGGGCCTCCCGTAAATCAACAAAAAGGGTGTCTTTACTTCTGTGTATTATACTAGCAAACTAACAGTATAAGTAAATATGAGCAACGTTATTCTTTTTGTTTTATTCTCAAGAAAAGAAAGAAGTGGAGAGCTTTTCAAAATTTCCTCAGTTATTCTCCCATGAAAAGAATAAACCTGGAATGCACTAATCAAACTGAAACAAGGGAAAAATTTAACATCTCTGCTCACCTATGAGTACATAACTGCCCATGCGAGAATGGGAAAATCCTAAGAAAAATATACTTGAGAAAATTATTCAAATGTTTTAATGTGTAAAGCATATAATTTAGTCAGAGACTGTTTTCGATTAACATCACTCTATGTTTCCTGTTGGACATTTAGAAAGAATATAACAATTTTTTTTTTAATTTTAAAGGGAAGAGGAAAGTTTCTCAATTCAATTTTATATTCTAGAACACTACCCAAAACATAAATAAAAAAGTATAAGAACGATGGACTTAATAAGATACACATAGAACTGTATATATAAACTACAACATTTTTTGGGTTTGGGTTTTGGGGAGAGGGGTTGGAATTTTGGGATTTTTGTTTACTTTAGGAGGAAGGGAATTGTTTCAGATATTCCTTAAGTAGTGAAAGAGCTGTTAGAAAAGAAGTATCCACTTAGAAAGCTGAGAGTTATGCCACCTGAAAGTTTAGAGGACAGTTTGATCCTGGCTCCCTCCTCTGTTGCCCAAGCAGACTGGCGTGTATGAACACATAAGAAAAGATTCCGGCCTCACCTAACAGATATAACAGCATCATCAGATATCACCACCATTAAAAAAAAGTGATCTAAGTACCAGGGGTTCTTCAGGTTACTAGAAAAAGCAATTCAATTCAAAAGACAAGGTAGGAGTTCCCATTGTGGCTCAGTGGTTAACGAATCCAACTAGGAACCATGAGGTTGCGGGTTTGATCCCTGGCATCGCTCAGTAGGTTACGGATCCAGCGTTGCCGTGAGCTATGGTGTAGGTCGCAGATGTGGCTCAGATCCCGCGTTGCTGGGGCTGTGGCGTCGGCCGGCAGCTACAGCTCCAATTAGACCCCTAGCCTGGGAACCTCCATATGCTGCGGGTGCGGCCCTGAAAAGACAGAAAGACAAAAAAAAAAAAAAAAAGACAAGGTATAGCTGCTCCAACATAAAAGCTAAACAAGCCTGGCCTCACAGCAACCCTGTAATGCAAGGCTTCTATTAAGAACTTTAATATTCAAATGTATCAAACCAGAAGTGATCCTTATTTAAGAGTGTTTAAAATACCAAGCATACAGGGAGCACACTGAAGGTGTACATTTCAGTAGTCTACAGGCACAGAGGAGAGAAAAAAAAAAGTCGATCTTGAAAAACAGCTTCCAAGACTTAGATGAAAACCTAAGGGCACTCAAAACTATGCACTGATTTTTTTGTCCTTGGCAAAGGACCTGAGCTATAGTGACCTATATGGATCATTCCTGCAGACTGCTGGCTTTGCCACACAGCAATTTTTGATGATTCCAAAGATGCTGTGTTCCCAAAGTAGTTCCTCAGTTGTGTTGCTAATAATAGTAATAATAATAATAAAAACTTGGGCTCTGCAAATGGGGAAAACTACAGAGATCTAAGAATCTTTCTTGGATTCTACTTCTTTTAAAGAATGACTCCGAGAATGGTCAAATCAATGCTAACAGGCAAGTGTCCTAATGTACTTTTAAAACATTTTCAGAGATAATCATTCCTCAATTTCTCTTACTGAATTTCAAGGAAGGTCAGAAATAGCAAACCACTTTGAAATCAGTGCTCCAATTACCCAGCGGGCTGCTGAAAAGAAGCCCTCAGCTCTGCACAAAGGTTTACAGAGGTGAGATGCACAGATAACCTTGACTGTCCTTTTATGGGACGTGGTGCTCTAGAAGAGCTGACTCCTTAGGCAATTTGCTTCTGCTTCTGACAAAGCAGGGGATAAGAAAAATCCCAAACTCTCTGTTTTAGCATCTGGCTGAAAGGAAGGTTAACTACAAAGTAACAAAACCAAAGAAACTACACAACTCCAAACCACTAATTTTATCTGAATTTAGGAATTTAGCATATTACAGCATTTTCAGCCTATAGAAAGGTCACTTTCAATCAAATTAAGCTATTTAAAATGTTTTCTAAATGAGAACATCCTTTTACAACTGAGTAAAATGTCTGAGAAATGTCCACTAAAACACTGAGATAGGCCCGGGACAGAACTGAGTCTCTACCTAGCAGTAAGCAAGCGCAATCACTGAATTAACGGTAAATGTCAATCAAAGCCATTCCTCAATTTTTCCGGGTAGCCTTGGTATTCCAAACTAATACTAATGCATTAGGGTTAACAAGATTCTTATTAAGAACATGGTTGTTGGGGTACAACCTCTCATCAAACTGTAAGAAACAAATAGAAGATTTTCTGAACCGCAATTACTATGGAATAAAAATAGACATGTAACAAAAATGTTAATTTGTCAGAAAAATATCTCAACTATTTAATCTATAAAGATTAGAGTGCTGAATCCAGAAATCAATGACTAAAAACCACACAGGAGTCTCCCCTCATCTCTGCTTCTCGCCTTCAGCAGTAAAACAACAAAGGGGGCGGGAGGGAACAGTGAGGAAAACTATAGAATCCACCTATGCTTTAAGTGGCAGGTCTTCTAAGAATGAACATGTGAGTAGCATTCCCTTCCCCCACCCAGCTTTTGTGACTAATCTATTCACTCACCAGATTCCACTTCAAAGCTGGGAGTAAATAAATCTTGCTTCTGAGTCCAATGTGAGGTATTCTCGCAAAACCTAGAGTAAAATAATCATGAACTTTAGTATGAAAAGAATATTTTTGAATTCTCAAAACTTGCAACTGCACCTCGTAGCAATGGGGTGGGGGAGGAATCACAGCCACCAATCAAATCATTATTGTGAAATGTCATACTTTACTTTTAAAACCCTCTTTAATTTATAATCTCTTTAGGTGCAGTTCAACACACATTTAAATTTAAGCCAGCCACTCCCACTTAAACAATAAATTGTTAACCCTGACTTTCCAGTCTTTAGGCAGACTGCCAATAGGGCCTCATCCCATGTAATCTGATCAGTAAGTCTGGGGAGAAACATAGGACCCTGTAAGAATCAGAAGCACCCCTCACAAGACGATTCTGATGTAGCTGGTCCATCACCTGCCTACAGGGACCACGGGTCCAAACAGTGGTTCTCAAGAGAGGAAAATTATGTACCCCAGGAAATTTTTTGGTTGTCACAACAGAAGAAATGGACTACTACTAGAATTTAATGGTAGAAGCCAAGGATGCTGCTAAATATTCTACAAGGCACAAAACAGGAAAAAGAATTATCCAACCCAAAATTTCAATAGTGGTGAGATTGAGAAAGTATGCTCCAAAGCAACCAACCATTCTGACTATTTAGAAATTCTACAGTTCTGACACTGGTCATTTCAAACACGCTATAAACCCTACTATAGTCATAATACATTTCCTGTGACTACAGGCTTATGATTAGTTAAAAGAACACACACATACACCGGACACTAAAACCTGCAGTACATGTACTGACATCTAAAAATATGAAAACAAGTCAGACTATACATGTCCATAACAGCTCCCAAGAAATCACTTGTTTAATGTTTGCTGAGGTGAAACACTATTTCTTTTTTTTTTTTTTGCATTATAGCTGGTTTACAGATTTCTGTCAGATTTTCCAACTGCACCATGTGGTGACCTGATTACATGTACATATATGGATTTGTCACATGTAATTAGATATAGTTCCCTGTGCAATACAGTTGGAGCTCCTTGCTATTCCATCATTAAAGCAGTAGTTATCCCCATTCCCTCCCACCCCTCCCCCGCCCCCTTGGCAACCACAAGTCTGTTCCCCAAGTTCGTGATTTTCTTTTCTGTTGAGATGTTCATTTGTGCA